>CM067337.1:57190000-58390000 GCA_034376525.1 Nicotiana benthamiana
ATAGAGATCCTGAGTTATCTCAGGGGAATCCACGGGTTATGCCGACAAGAAAGAATAATCCTAGGTTATGCTAGGGAGATCCGCGGGTTATACCGGGATGAAAAGAGATCCTGAGTTATGTCAGGGGAATCCACGGGTTATGAAGGGATGAAAGAAAAATCCTTAGTTATGCTAGGGGAATCCACGGGTTATGCTGGGGTGAATAGAGATCTTGAGTTATGTCAAGGGAATCCACGGGTTATGCCGAGACGAAAGAACAATCTTATGTTATGCTACGGAGATCTGCGGGTTATGCCGGGATGAAAAGAGATCCTGAGTTATGTCAGGGGAATCCACGGGTTATGCCGGGATAAATGAGAAATCCTAGGTTATGCTAGGGACATCCTCGAGGCAGTGGAGGACCTCGGGGTTCTTGGACTATGCTGGGGATAGAGGAGCAAAAGAGTAACTCTTAGGTTATGCTAAGGGTAGGGGAGTATTAACTCCTAGACTATGCTGGGGAGTGGGAAGTGTAGGGAGAAGATCCTCAAGTTAGGCTGGGGATATGGAGGTAAACTTCCTCGGTTTATGCTGGAGGGGGTGGAATGCAATCCTTAGGTAATGCCTAGGAAGTCCCCAAGTTTTACAAAGGGGAACAAGGGATTGGGATCTCGTGTTGTTATGCTCATTTTCGAGTTTGCAGAAAAATAAAAAGAAAACTTACCTTTGGTCATTGACGCATCACCACCTTGGCCCTTGTGCCTATCCTTTGGTTGTTTTTGCTTCATGTTCCTTTTGCTTTTCTATGTTGCACCTACATCTATTTTAGTTCAGAAACAAAACAAGCTGTTAGTTTGAACAGTGATTTGTTTTGTGGTCTTGTGATGCTTGATTTCGACTTCCTTTGTATTCAAAAGCGAACCCTCGGCTTTCCGTCCTTGCTTAGTTGTCCAGGGGGTCCTTATTTGGATTGGTATTTGCTTCTTAGGCCCTGGGTCGTGAGTTGGTTCTGCCTTTGATTTTGGGCTTGCTTTTGGAACTTCCGATAAGAATCAACATCTTGATCAGCTTAAAAAACCCTGATATTGCTTCAACTTTATGCCTCTTTGGCTTTGAATTTCCTTTATTTTATTTCTTTACTTTTGGGACGTTAACTGTCATGATTAACCGGGATTGGTCAAAAATACTTGACGATGTCGGTCATTTCCCCAATTCTTGCCAGGAGAAAACCGCGAAGCCGGCCCTGCTACCTTTCTTTAAGGAGTAGTGAGGAAATTTAAGTGAAAAGGAGTGAAATATGAATTTAGAGAGGTATGCACCTTGAAGGAATAGAAGGAACTTATCTGAAAATACGAGCCGGCATTAAATGGCGACGACATGCTTCTTAGACTGGATACCCGGCCCAAATCCATTTCTGCTTTCAGATTTCCACTTTCCGAACACCAAAGGAACTTACTCAGACCTGGGCAGCAATATTTCCTCTCTTTGGCCGACGGCGCCCTTTGCGGGTTTTTGCCAATAGGCCTCTCTTGTTTCTCTTCTCTCGTCGCCCGATAGCGCTCTTTGCGAGTTATCGCTAAACGGACTCTCTCATTTTGTTTTTCTCTTCTCAGCGTCACCTTATGGTGCCCGGAGGTTTTCACCGATAAGACTCTCTCATTTATTTTTCTCACAAATTTGATTGGTGCCCAACTCCAACAAATGGTATTTTCTTCCCTGGCGATCTATTACTTTGTAACCATTCAGACGGATTTGTAACTGAACCGATACATTTCTGCCCAGTTTTAATTTTCTTGGGTAAATGGGGTTTTTATTTTGGTGACTGAACCTCAAGGAGAGGCTACCTACGTATCCTTTCGGAGTCAAGTCAGACGTAGTTCAGGAGTGCTTCGTAAACTAATTTTGTTTTGTATACTCCTATTTTTGTTATTTTCTTTTGAATTTTCCTTTTCTTTTTTTCTTTTTCTTTTTTTTTCTCTTTCTTTTTGAATTTTCTTTATCTCTTTTTTTTTTAATTTTCTTTTTCTTTTCTTTCTAGATTACAAAGAGGGTGGGGATAGCGGGAGAGCGAAACCTTCGTCATCTCAATCCACCGGGGCCATTGCTGCAGGGATTCAAACATAATATCTTTCTACGGCGTTGGCGTTTACCGCTGCCTCGGGCTCATCTCCTTCAACGTCGCCCAAGTACAATGCCCCTCTCGGCAATATCTTCCTGATGATGTATGGGCCTTTCCAATTTGGGGAAAATTTTCCTTTGGCTTCTTGATGATGGGGAAGTATCCATCTCAACACTAGCTGCCCGACTCCAAAATTCCTTAGGCGCACTTTCTTGTTGTAGGCGCGGGCCATTCTTTGTTGATACAACTGCTTGTGGCATACTGCAGCCATTCATTTTTCATCAGTTAACGCCAGATGCTCCAATCGGTTCTAGACCCATTCACTATCTTTGATTTCTACTTCGACAATCACTCGGAGAGAGGGGATTTCCACCTCGGCAGGTATAACAGCCTTAGTTCCATAGACCATAAAATAGGGAGTTGCTCCTATAGATTTACATACTGTGGTACGATATCCCATCGATACGAAAGGCAGCTTTTCATGCCATTGCCTCGAGCTTTGAATCATTTTCCTCAAGATTTTCTTGATGTTCTTGTTGGCTTCTTCGACTGCACCATTAGCTTTAGGTCTGTAGGTAGTGGAGTTTCTATGTGTTATTTTGAATTGTTCACATATCTCCCATCAGTCGACTGTTTAGATTAGCTGCATTATCAGTAATGATGGTAGCAGGAATCCCAAAGCGGCAAATGATGTTGGAATGCACGAAATCCACTACCGCTTTCTTGGTAACAGACTTGAGGGTGATGGCCTCAACCCATTTTGTGAAATAATCAATGGCGACCAATATATATCTGTGCCCATTTGAGGCCTTTGGCTCGATCGGCCAAATGACGTCCATACCCCAGGCAGCAAATGGTCAGGGTGCCGACATAGGATGCAACTCATTTGGTGGTGCATGAATCATATCACTGTGCACCTGGAATTGATGACATTTTCGCACAAAGCTGAAGCAGTATTTCTCCATGGTCATCTAATAATAACCAGCTCGGAGTGTCTTCTTTGCAAATACATAGCCATTCATATGGGTCCCATATATTCCCGCATGTACTTCGTGCATAATTTTCCCAGCTTCTTCGGCATCCACACATCACAACAAATTAAGATCTGGAGTCCTTTTGTACAAAGTGTCACCACTTAAGAAGAAATTGCTCGCATGCCGTCAGATGGTCTTCTTTTGTTCTCCTGTGTCTTGCTCAGGGTACTCCTGTGCCTTTTGGGATCTCAAGATGTCGTAATATCAAGGCTGTGGGCTAGGCTCTGCTTCGGTTGCATTACAATACCCGTGTCTTTCTTTGATTTGGATTTGTAATGGATCATCATAGACAATCCCAGGGTATGGCAGCATGGAGGCTAAGGTTGCAAGTGCATCCGCTAACTCATTGTGGCAACGGGGAATGTACCTGAACCGTTTGCTAAGCTCTTCGACATGCTGTCTATACGGGAGAAGTTTAATGTCACTTGTCTCCCATTCTCCTTGAGCTTGTCGGATGATTAGATTGGCATCCCCCATGGTTAGCAACTCTTCGATACCTCGGTTAATAGCCATGTTCATACCCATGATTCAAGCCTCGTATTCAGCGGTATTATTGGTGCAAAAGAACCGAAGTCTGGCTATAGCTGGATAATGATGGCCTGTTGGTGATATTAGGATTGCCCCGATCCCTACGCCATTTGCGTTTGCCTCTTCGTCGAAGAACATTTTCCAGACGCAGGTGTCCTCAGCTGCTATTTCCAATGAGTTCACTTCTTCGTCATGGAAGTAAGTGTTTAAAGGCTTATACTCGCCATCAACGGGGTTTTCTGCCAGATGATCTGCCAGTGCCTGAGCTTTCATCGCCGTACGAGTGACATAGACGATGTCGAACTCGATAAGCAGGATCTGCCATTTAGCCAGTCGCCCTGTGGACATTGGTTTTTAGAATATGTACCTTAACAAATCCATCCTGGTTATAAGGTACGTGGTATGAGCTTGCAAATAGTGCCTCGGCTTCTGAGCTACCCATGTGAAGGCGCAACACGTTCTATCCAACAGTGTGTACTTGGCCTCGTAGCCGGTAAACTTTTTTTTCAGATAATGAATGGCCTGCTCTTTATTTCCCGTGGCGTCATGATGCCCGAGACTACAACCGAAAGAGCCTTCCAAGACCGTCAGATAGAGAAACAATGGCCTTCCTGGTTCTGGCAGGACTAAAACTGGTGGATTAGACAAGTATTGTTTGATTTTATCAAAAGCTTCCTGATACTCGACCGTCCACTTAATTACTGCATCCTTCTTCAGCAGTTTTAATATAGGCTCACATGTTGAAGTCAATTGGGCGATGAACCGGCTGATGTAATTTAGTCTCCCCAATAGACTCATCACATCCTTTTTGGTCCTTGGCGGGGGAAGCTCCCGAATGGATTTGATCTTGGTTGGATTTAATTCAATGCCTCTCCGACTGACGATGAACCCCAAAGTTTTCCTGAAGGAACCCCAAATGCGCATTTTGCCGGATTAAATTTCAAATTATATTTGCGGAGCCTTTCGAAGAATTTCCTCAAATCCTTTACATGATCGCCCTGAGTTTTATATTTGATAATCACGTCATCCACGTATACCTCTATTTCTCTATGCATCATGTCATGGAAGATGGTGGTCATAGCCTTCATGTAGGTTGCCACAACATATTCCAATCCAAAAGGCATAACTCTATAACAATGTGCTCCCCAAGGTGTGGTGAAGGTGGTTTTCTCAGCATCTTCCTCATCTATCAGAACATGGTGATACCCTGTGTAGCAGTCTACAAAGGATTGAATTTCATGCTTGGCACAATTATCGACAAGGATGTGGATGTTGGGCAAAGAGAAATAATCCTTGGTACTTGCCTTGTTCAGATCTCTCTAATCCATACACACTCGGGTTTTCCCGTCCTTCTTCGGCACCAGGACCACATTTGCCAACCATGTGGTGTACTGTACTACCCGGATTACCCTTGCTTCAAGCTGTTTTGTAATTTCCTCTTTGATTTTATCAGTGGCATCAGACTTGAACTTTCTTTACATTTGTTGTACTGGAGGGCATTCGGGATATGTAGGCAACTTATAAACCACCAAATCCATATTCAGACCAGGCATGTCATCATAGGACCAGGAAAATACATCTTTGATGTCCAACAGGAGTTGAACCAATTAATCTCGTATCTCTTTATTTACCTGGATGCTTATTTTAGTTTCTTTGATTTCATCGAGATCACCCAGGTTAACCGGTTTGGTATCATTTAAGTTAGGCTTAGGTTTATTCTCAAAGTGTTCCAATTCTTGAGTGATTTCTCTAAAAGCCTCTTCTTCATTGTATTTCGGTTCCTGGTTCATTATTTCACAGACAGGCAGCAAGTTTGGGTCATGGCAAAAAGTCCGCAAGCATGTCATTTTATTTAAAGCTGCCTTATTGGGACTGAAAGAAAAGATGAAAAATAAAGAAAGACAAAAATCAGAGAAAGGCAGAGAAATGAAAAATATTGATTTTATTTCTTTGAACTTGAAGGATAAACAGGGTCTACAATTTGAGATTTAAAGTTCTAAAAAGGAAAAAAAACAACCGAGCTACACCCTGAAATAGCTCGTGATGTGAGAAGATGTAGCAAGGCGAGACTACCGGGTCTCCCGCCTGACCGGAAAGGGTGTGACTTTCCAATTCTGCCGCGCTTGACCCTTCTCCCGGTTGGATCATGTTTACATCATAGAGAAACTCTCTCATAGCCCCGCAGATCTCATCAATTTCTTCTACCGTGAAGGTTTCTTCCTCCTCCTCTTCAGTGTACTTTGGTTTTATAAAGGTTTTATACAAGTGAGGCAGGGGCCGTGGTAAGGCCTATCCTTGGCGCTTTCTGCGATTAGACTAGGTGATATCTTATGAGGTTGGATGAAATCCCAGTCCAAAAAGCTTTTCTGTGGCAGGCAAGCGATGTGCTCGGTTATGCCTTGTAGGGAGCTTCTGAGTCCCTTTCCTGGCTTGAAGCCTTGGCACGTCATTTTCTTTGCTACAATAATTGAAGCATTTGACAGAAAAGGCTGAGGAAGCGGCTTTCCCTCTTCATGCTGATCAGCTACTACGATTTCAAAAGCTTGATAGACTATGCGTTCACTCTCTTCCTTGGCTTCTAGACGGGGAACATAGGGGTCCCGGTAAATTGATTGTTCGTCCTCTCCATGAACTACAATCTCCTGATTTTAATACTCAAATTTCAACATTTGGTGCAGGGTTGAAGGCACTGCCCCTGCTACGTGAATCCACGACCTTCCCAGGAGGTAGTTGTAAGAGGTGTCCATGTCAAACACCTGGAATGTTACTTCAAAGTCGACTGGACCAATGGTGAGCACCAAATCGATTTCACCTATAGTATCCCTTTTTATTCCATCGAATGCTCGGACACATACGTTGTTAGGACGAATTCTCCCTGTCCCGATCTCCATTCTTTGCAAGGTAGATAGTGGACATATGTATACTCCAAAACCTCCGTTGAACATCACTCTCTTGACATAATATCCCTCACATGTGACAGTGAGGTGCAAAGCCTTGTTATGAGCAGTTCCCTCCGGGGGTAAGTCATTCTTACTGAACGATATCTGGTTGATAGTGAAGAATCTCTCCGCCATTTTCTCTAGCTGTTCTACATAGGTCTCACCTGGCACATAAGATTCGTTTAATGTCTTGGCCAACACCTGTTGATGCTCGGGAGATTTCATCAAGAGTGACAGTAGAGAAATCTGCTCAGGGGACTTTCGGAGTTGATCTAACACTTCGTACTTCGGCATTTTCATTTTCGGGAAAAAGGCTTCTGCTTCCTCAGCATTCACTGGCTTCTTTGGCGGAAATCGCCGTTTGGTAGCGGCGTTCACCTCTTCCATGTCCAGGTATTTCTTGGTGGAACATCCGTTTTGGGCTTCACCGAAGACTTCTTTGTATGGTTTCCTGATAATTCCAAGGGACGGCTGAAGGGTCGGTCATGGGCTTTTGTGGCACGTGACCAGTAACCACGGGCTCATTCAACACCGGTGGCTTAATCGATCCCCGTACCACATAGGCCTTCTTGGGTATGTACATAGTTTTATTCAACTCGAACCTTTTTGGTGGGCTACTTTTCTTTGCGTCCTCGTGGGATGTCAAGTATTGTTTCTTTGATGGGGGTTGTCTCAACTTTGACCTCAGTCTTCTTTTTCCGCTTTAGGGCATTTGGCTTCATTTGTTTTCTTTTCATCCATCTTCTTTTGGGGTGACTTTTGGCTTCCTATCGGCCTCGGCGATGGCTATTATGGCTTTCAGAGCGGGATCAAATTCTTTGTCCTCGCAGATCATTCTGATGACTGGCCATTGTTGTGAGCCGGTAATGAGTTATCAGTTACATTTGGGACTTTGTCATCTCTTAGAACTATCTCTTTTGATCAATCAAGTCATCAAGCGCTCGCTTTAAGGTCCAGCAATTTTCAGTATCATGCACCTCTTCCCCAGAGTGGTAGGCACAACACATGCCCATATGGACTAGCTTAGGAAATAGTATGGCGTAAGACTCTCTTATTGGGGTGAAGTTTTGCCTCCGAGGTGGCTCCCAGGGATGGTAGTTGTTTTGTTGGGGGCGGGGGTTGTAATGATTCTGAGGGAGTTGATTTCTTGGAGCTTGATTTCTATTGTTCTGCTGTTGAAGTTAGGGAAAGGGTTGAGCATTCGTAACAGCCTAGGATTGAAGGACATAGTGCATGTCTCGGTGAGGATAGTAATGTTGAGGCGCTCTTTCAGAGAATGCATGCCTGTGAGTATGCTGCTTCCTCATCCCGGCAGCTGCCATGGATGCTTCCTCTTTTTTCTTATTCCTTGGGATTCCTCCTGCCCCTCCTTGTATGGCTTGGGAGGTGGCTCTTATGGCAGATTTACGTAGAATCCTCCCTCTTTTGAGGACATTCTCCACCATCTCCCCAATCTCTATTGCTTCTGCGAATGGTTTGCCCATTGCGGACATCATGTTCTGAAAATAGTCTGCTTCTTGTGCTTGCAGAAAGACAGTGACCATTTCGGTTTCATCCATAGGAGGCTTCACCCTCGATGCCTACTCTGTCCATTTAATAGCATACTCTCTTAAGCTTTCAGCAGGTTTCTTCTTCAAATTGGTTAGGGAGTTCCTATCCGGGGCGATGTCGATATTGTATTGGAATTGTCGTTCAAAGTCCCGGGCAAGGTCATCCCATATGTGCCATCGGGTAATGTCTTGATCTATGTACCATTTGGACGCAATACCTACTAGGCTCTCCCCAAAGTACGCCATCAGGAGCTCTACCTTTCCGTCGGCTCCACGTAATGGATTACAATACTTTTTTAGATGGCGATGGGATCGCCATCCCATCGTATTTCTCGAATTTTGGAATTTTAAACCCCAAAGGAAGATGTACATGGGGGAACATGCATATGTCTGAATAGGCTACACATTTCTGTTCGTTCAGGCCTTGCATATTCTTCAGGCTTTACTCAAGACTGTTCATTCTCCTTGTGATCTCATCCTGCTCAGGTGCTTTGGAAATTTTGTCTGGTACAGGGGTAAGTTCATATGTTGGCTGAGGGTAGCTGTATGTAGGGTACGGGGGAGGCTCATTTTGGTAATTAGGAGTTTGGAAGGTAAAGGCTGCAGGGTCAAACACAGGCCTTGGTGCTGCAGGCTGTGTAGTAGCTGCACACGGAGGGGCTGTAAAGATGTTGGGAATTGGCTCGGATGCAAACATTAGAGGTAAGTTTCGGAAGGCGCCCCAAAAAATTTGGTTGAAATGGTGGGCTGCCCCAGGAGAATGCTCGGGTGACTGATAGGAATAGTAGAGGTACCCCCTGACCGTGGAAATAGCTCGGGGAATCAAGGGATGGCGCTGGGAGGTTCCTTCCCCTTGGTCCATGCATCCCATATTTCCATGACCCGGAGCCGTAGGATCCTATTTTCTTCGGTCGCTGCAGATTCAGAGGCCGGTACTCCTGTGATTGGACTGTCTTCTGGAATAGGGATGGTGGGTAGAGCCATTCAGTTGACATCTCTGTATTTCCTTTTGAACGAGTGAAGTATCCGTGTGAAGCCAATTTACCGCAAAACCAACCACTGTTCTAAACACCTGTACTGTAATACTAGAAAACGTAGTTATTTTCGGTGTGGATGAAAAATAGGAAATCACACGTTGAGCATGATGCACCTATGCAGATAATGGGTTCCTATATGCTTGTCATAGTTGCATGTGTCATCCCGGCACTTATTTCAATTTCCCTTTGCTTCTTCCCTCTTATTTCCTCTCTCTCTTTTTATTTTATTTTATTTTAAAGAATACAGTCAAATACTATAGAGATTGCCTACGTATCATGACTTTGAATGAATCAGACCGAGCGTAGTTCATGGAAATAAATGGTTAAGTACGCACCAAGATATTTTGGGATTTTCGATTTTGATAAAGATCTCAACTTTGATTATAATGGCTACTTAGAACAAAAAGCAATTACCAGACTGGACTTAATACCCTTACAGACTTGAAAGGACATCAGACAGACTCATTTTTCAGAAGAATATAAGTCTATGAATACATTAAAACTTCCAACGCTTTTGGAGCTTGCCGGGGAATCATTCGGCCTTGCCGCAGGTTTGCGTGCTAGACTTCCTTGGAGATAGTGGAGATCTTCCACTACTTGCCGGACAAATGTCATAGCGGCGGCAAAAAAACATGGATTTTGTCATGTCCTCACAGTAATTGCATTTAGTGGTAATATAGTCTGCAATTTCCAGCACCTTCTCCCTGACAATCCCTTTTTCTGTAGCAGACGTGCTATTTGTTCAGCCCGTGCTTCAAAATTCTGCTCAACTGCCTGATTTAGCTTTCCAAAACTGCCGCAAATCTCTTTCCAATGCTGTTATTACCGCATAGAAATGGTCTGTCTCGGCTTTGAAATCCTTGGCCTGCTTGGCCATTCTGCTTTCAGCTATGATAACTGCTCCAGTATGCGGGCTCTTTCTTTAGCACTTTTAGCTAATTGTCTCCGAGCTCTAGACATTTCACCCTCTGCCTTATTCAGGTCAAAATCGTATTCGGTTACTTTTCGCGCAGGTTCTCTATCAGCTTTTCATCCTTTGTACTTCTTGGAGGATTTTCTGCGGCTGTTCTCATTTTATGAATTTGGGCTCGCAGGTTCTCGTTTTCTTTAACCAATGCTTTCTTTTCTCCCTCACTAGCAGCAGTTTGCAGGCTGTTTTCGAATTGTAATTCTTGAATTTTCTTTTCCAGCCTTCCTATGGTAGCACAGTATTCATTTTCTTTTGCTAACCAATCCCATTGCTCTTGTGATGTTCCGACAAACTCTTGGAGGTGAGGCCTTTTGGATGGTCTTTCATGCTCAATTTCTCTCTTACACCAAGCAAGGTACCCCAGAGACACTTCACCTTTTGAAGGATCTTGTACACAAGTGTCAGCGGTTAGGTATTGGCGTTCATTCCAGATTTTGCGAACCATGTTTTCGGGGAACTGACTACCAGGACCAATTTCGACTACCAGGATGCTGAGATCTTCGTCTTTTGGCACTATCTGGCATCTTCCAAGTTGTCTCAAGACCCGATGTGGGGTGTAAGGCCGGATGCTTCTAAGGCCCATCAAGAAAAAATGCAGTTCTGTTGCGGTCATATGCACAACTTCGTCCACGGAGAGCCAACTAAGCGTCCATTGTATTTGATTTGCAGAAATAGCCCAGAGATGTGACACCCACTCTGCGACAACCTCTGGTAATTTAAGCCAATTTACTCTGTTGCCCACTTTTTCTATGCAACCTTTCGTTGGCAACCGACCATTCATGAACCGAGGCCTGGGATATAGATGCTTAATCATCCATATTTTGTAATAGCAAGTTACAACCTTCAAAGAAATCCCCTCCTGCTTTACAAATGGTAAGGGCTCGGAAGATACCAGACAGGATCATTGGATCAAGAGTGCTCTTTGCTTGAGTCATCAAAGTGATAACGACCCCTGCTATCCATATATCGATGTTCTCGTCCTTTCGTGGGAACACTAAAAAACCCAAAAAAGACACCATAAATGCGAAGCATCGATGCTCCTCCCATTTGATTCGATTGCCCTTGCTACAGATGAGGTTTTCAGGGTTGTTGAATCCTCTGAAGTGGCCATATATTTGGTATATAAACTGGAGGGTGCAAAATCCAGACGAGAGGTAAGGGTTGTGAATCTTTCTACTAATTTTCAAAACATCCAGAAATTTGTGCATGGCGAGGGCTATGGGTGCTATCAAGTATTGATGTCTCAAAGGGATGGTATGAGTCCCGATTTATCCGGCCATTTCCTCCAAGGTCGGGATTAGATCGAAACCTGAGAAGTGGAAGACAATGTGGGCCGAATCCCAGAAGGTGATTAAGGCCTTTATGATGTCCCCCATAGGGTTGATTTTCAGCAAACCAGTGAGGCCTCCCAGATGCGCGTTGACCTTTTTCTGTCCGGCTCCAAGGTCATTCCACCACGGCCGCAGCTCCAAAGGAATTTTGTTCATTATCGGACTCATTATGCACATTTATTGGGCGAATTAGTATTCTCAAAATGTTAAAACTGACATTTATGAAATTTATTTTAAAACAAGGTTCGGCTTTGCAAATACGGCCTCTCAGCACTTCTTCTGAGAAGGTTTTCCAGGCTGTGCTTGCTTGCCAGCCCGAATAAAATTCAGAGGTAGCCATTTGCGCAAGATCAGCCTTCCGGCATCCCCTGTAGCGTCATTCAGCTATTATCGCAATAATGGCACCATCCAACTCATTTTGAAGTAGAACAATAAACGTGGGCATTTCTTGACATTTTGAAAAAATGGGTTGGACCCGGCCAAGAATAATTTATCAGAACTCGCAGAAATTATTGAAAAACTTCAAAATTTTGGTGCCTTTGTTTTGTCATTGTGGTTTTTGTGTATTTTTTGAAAAAGCCGACAGCATTTCGGCACTTTTTGAGCATTGATTTATAAAAGTGACTACCGTAGCCTTGCTTATTTCTCTCAGTTAGTTCCTTTGTTTACAGGCCGGTCAACATGCAAATCCGAGGCGAATAAATGTACAAGTAGCACGTAAAAATGCATCAAGGTGGTCTTTTATTTCAGGGCACCTGTCCTAGATGGACCCAACCCCTGTGTTGAGTCCCCTAAGTCAAAATCCATGAGGCAAATAAACATTCCTACAAGGGATCTGACATGAAGTTTTGTTATACTAGGTTGAGAACCTCGGTATAGGGTCTAGACTGTGTACCCGAGCGGACAACTCGAGTCGAGGAGGGGGCTACGTACCGGGGACCCGCGAGATCGTCAGGCTTTGTAACTTGTCTGGCCTCTTTTTCTTTTTCAGGGTAAGACACTAATTAAATAGGGAGTTTTAGCCAGTAAGCACATCCCCGGATGTGAGAAGTGAAGGGTTTCGTAGCAGTTTATATATACAGTTCACATAATATCAAAGCGGTAAAACATGTGTCATTTAGCACAGAAACAGGTAAGCAAATCAGGAGAAGCCAAATATAACAGTTATTGTAAGCTCGAATTCTTGAACCCTGAACCGGAGATTCTGGGTTTATTCCCCAGCAGAGTCGCCAGAGCTGTAACACCTTGTTTATACCACCTACACGTGGTTACCCCGAAAGGAGACACATGCATAAGAGTTTTTCCAATTAAAGTGACATTAATCGAGATGGAATTAATTATTTATTTCAAGAGTCGCCACTTGGGATAGGTTTGGCTTTTGGTGTCCCAAGTCACCGGTTTATTTAGAATCCCAAATCGAGGAAATTGCGACTGCCCAATTGGAGTCTGCGAACGAGAAATTATTGAGTAAGGAATTGTGTTGACCCGAGAGAAGGTGTTAGGCACCTTAGGATCCCGTGGTTCTAGCACGGTCGCTTAAACTCAATATTAGTGTCTAAAATATGGTTTTCTATTCCTGTTAATCCGTAATTTTATATTATTAACTGCTTTTAACATCTTTTAGGAAAATTTGCACTGTTATTAAAACACGTCACGAATCGCGTCACATAAATGCACCCGCAATTTTAGACATATTTTAATTCCATTGAGAATAGGATTTGGGTCACATAAATGCGCACCCAAATTTAGGAAGGTATTTTTATTAAACACGCGCCTATAGCAACTACGTCCTTGACATCCGTGGGAAGACCGTGAAATTTGCTAAACGGTACTTCCTATTTTCTATGTGTTCAAATGAATTAAGGAGACATCACATAGTATTTTCTTGAATTAATATGACTCACTTTAATTTACAAGGATATCTTAACACATGCTAAATCCTCTACTTTTGCGGGTGCTTAAATGTACCAATTGTTTTGATGTATAGACTGTATATTGGAAAACATTATGTGCACCTTAGCCTCATTCATGGCTAATTGCATATATTTTTTTAGATTTGAGCAAGTACAAGAGCACATATTGCTTGGTTGCGATTGGAAGCTATTGCAACTAGCCTGGGCTTTTAATCACTCAGCCCAGAAAACGTGTTGAATTACAACATTTGGGCACTTACTGGGCCTCGCGAATGAGCCCAGTGTTGATTTGGACAAAAGAGTCCAATTCTCAGTAACCATTTTGGTTCAAAATTATATACAAAGTTGAATATCTACACACTCACAGAGATAATATTAATAATCGTTTTTTATATATATGTCAAACTTTAACATTAGATCTGAATCAACTGATGAAAGTTCGAATATGACTTTAATTACAGCTTATAGATTTGAAACAAACATGGATAATGTGTTGAAATCTAACGAATTAAACACTACACAGTATTTGGACTTCAACTAGCGATTAAGCTAGTATTTTGAGTCCCTCATTTAAAACAAAGCTCGAAATAGGTATCTAAAACAACTACATCATTTAGTTGACTATATTATCAGCTATTCATGCTTAAAATAAGAGTTTGAATGTCCGGATATTACAAATAAATCAGTCTCTAGAGTTCAGTTGTTACAAAATGAGACAATCCAACTTTAATTACAACATAATGACTATCTTATCACTACAGCTATATCCAAAACTGAATAAGGGAAAAATAGGGAAGGGTTTTAGAATGATATAAGGAACTCAGATCTGCACATTCATGAATACTTTATACTTTGAGCTTCAAATAACAATGGACATTGGAAGTTACCTGTAATTCAGCAGAAAACAAGCCTATGAGTAAATGCAATGAACAAGCAAAGCAATCAACAGCCAAATACACAGTGCATCCAGGACTTCAGCAGAGTTTTTAGAGAATTAAATCTTCAGAAAATGATTCAAACAACACTAATGGTATTTTTGAAGATATAGGAATAAGTATTTCAGCTCCAGTATTCAAAGAGAAGGTTCCGGATCCCTTAAAAAAATGCCCAGGGGGTTTCTTTTATAGTAGAGCCTTAGGGCATCTGATTTTCCTCTTGTTTTCCTTTTAGTCCTTACTCAAATTTGCACATTTCCTAAATGGGCTTTCAATTCTTGACGTGTGCCTCCAGTTTGAGGTAGGGATTGTGTTTTAGTCTTGCTAGAAGGTTCTAAGGGATTACTATCAGTTTTTTTTAATGCTTCAAATCCTTCTTATGCCCTCACTTCCTTTCCTAATGACCCCCCCCCCCCCCCGAAGATTTGACCTTAGTCAGTTCCTTGACCCTAGTTTAGATACAATTGACCATGGTCAACCAAACTTTGGTCACCTTTTAATCTTAGACTAACAGGCTCATGAAAGTTCAGAATTAGCCAAAATTATCAAGGTTCAATACGGATGCCTTAATATAGACTTCCACATCAAAACATTATACAGAACAATACAAAAAAGGGCTAGAAGAATGAATACATTTATCAACACTTAATTCTCAGAAATGGCTCAATCAAAATGCTTCAGAAATACTTAAAAATGAGAAGCACACAGCAAGGGGTGAGTATTTATCTCAGGAATCATCTTAGGAAGCAAGTAAGGGTTACCACTGAACAATTAAAGGTCCCAACCCCCAAAATCAACTTAGACCAACATCAATACTGAAAGATCAAAGTCATTATGGCAATCAAATACTTAGGGGCGAACCAGAAATCATAGAATCAGAAGATGGATGTCAATTAAGCCCTAAATATCACATCACTGAAGAATAAACTAGACTAGGTTTCTTGAGTCAAGAGACTAATGCTAGCAAGATATCACACTACTCAGGAGATGAAAACATTTTAGAGTATTGACAAACAACAGCACATGATCATTTAAACCTACTTCAGGCGAGACGATGACCAAACAAGAAATTATTTAAAGAAGTTGGTCAATCTAAGAGCTAATAGAAGATAAACTACCTAGGAAAATATATACAGAATAGACCAAGTAATCAGGCAAATATATACAGAAGAGACCAAGTAATCAGGAAAATATATATAGAAGAGGCAGAGTACTTAGCTTCTTATTCTTGTTCCCATTTAAACCCTTTCAATCAAATCTTGACCCCTTCCACAGGGTTTCGAACCTCCATATAACCGGGTTTAAGAGTTCAAGGAGGCTTTCATGGTTCTAAGACCTAAGTGTGGTCTCAGATTGGGATTTATTCAATGGTTGTGGATGTTTGGGACTTATGGGTGGTATGGTTGGTGACAGGAAGGACCAAGGACTAACTAGGAGGAGTCTGAGCCATTTTGGGTTTTGAGATTTAGGGTTAGGCTTCGAATTGAAATTCTAAAAGTATCAGGTAGATTCGAGAGAGGTGACTTACACGGTTGGAATAAGGAGATTTAGGTGCTTTAGAGGTGTAAATTTGGAGGACTTTGGGATAGGGTCGCCGGAGGTAGGGTTTCTGACGACCTTTCTGAGAAGATTTGAGATGATGAGGGGATTCGAAGGGCGTGGGATGTAGGAAAGGGAAGGGGGTGTCCTAGTTGTTCTATGGTGTAAAGGTGGAAGGGATTGGAACAAGGTCTCCGGAGACGGTGGTTCCGACGACCCTGTTTTTGAAGATTCGAGACGGAGGGGGCATGTTCGGTGGGAATAGGGTGGGAAAGAGGAGGTAGTGACGGTTGAGTGGTGTAAATCTACGAAGGCTTGGTTGTCGGCCACCGCCGTGCGGCGATTTCCGGCGGCGGCATTATGGTGGTAGGACGGTGGTCAAGGAGTGGTAGTGAGGTGGTCAACGAAGGCGTTACAAATGGAGAAAACGGTATGAGGAGGGGGGGGTTTTGTCTCTATCTGTACTAGAGACTTTTCGACATATATGTACGGTTTGGGATGGGGTTTAATGGCCGTTGGATGTAGGTGAGATCGACGGCTGTGGTGACACCCTCTTTGAAATGGTGTCGTTTGGTTCGATGGGTGTGGACTGGACTGGTGAAATGGTTTGGGCTGGGTTGTGTATTGTTTAAAGGAGGAAGCAGAATAAAAAATAATTTCAAATGTCGTACATGTATATTTTTTGTATTTTAATTTGTAACACAAATTTATTTAACAATTAAATCCTAATCACGCAGTAAAGAACATGCGCAATGCAATTAAATCCTAAAAATTAAAATCCTAAACTTTAAGAGTCCTATAGGAGCTTGTTTAGACCAGTAAATATCATATGCTCATAGCGCTCACTTGGAGAACAAGGGAATGCTTTTCAAGTTACAAGTTTTTGTAATTAGGCGCCCACCTGCTAAACGAGGGAATACATTTTGAGTCTAGTAATTTGGCATCAAACATAGAAGAAGAGAAAACCAGAAGTCAACAAGGCAACAAGGAGTTTACAGAAAGAAATACTAGTCACCAAGGCAACAAGAAGTTTTACAGGAAAAAATACAAGTCAACAAGGCGACATGAATTTTACAGGAGAAATACAAGGCAACAAAGCAACAAAGATCAAGAGCAAAATTGAAGACGTAGATAGGTTCTTTTGAAATCCCTAGTTCATTTCTTAGTCTAGCTTCTTTATATTTTCACAAGGTGTAATAAGGGGGTCTAGCAAGCAGTAGCAGCAGCTGCTGCAACAGTCAAAATCACAGCTTCGGTAGTCCCAGCTACTAAATACTCCTGAACTACACTAACCTGATTCCTCCTTAGCCGAGGATATGTAGGAAACCTCTAAAGCAGGGTGCGGTCAAGCTTTTCAAAACGCTTCTCATGGAGTGTGAGGCAGGCAAAAATCTCTCATGGTCGTTCACTTATCTTTGCCCGAAAACCCTTCATATCTCCGAGCAAAGGGGTGCTGCTGTGAGCATGTGATTTTTGCCTAGCCTAAATTTCTCCAATAAATTCATAAAATTAGAAATTTTCTGTACTTGTATGATATTTAGAATTTAATTGCATAAATTGTGTGTTTGTTTGCATGTTAAGTGCATTTTAGTTAAAAAAAATACAAAAAATAGAATTTTTCATTTAGGATATTAATTTTAACATTTTAGGTTCAGTGGTCAATTAATAGCATGGGAAAAATAAAAAATATATAATAACATAAGCGATTATGTATGCATTTTTACTTTTAAGGTCCCAAATTTGTCTTTAAAATTAGGGTTTAGTTAATTGGGAATTTAATTAGCTTAATTTTAGATTTAAATTATATTTTTACTTAATATTAATTTAGGAATTAAAAAAGTCATTTAGGATTTGAAAGGTGGCCTAAGTTAAAAGACCAAATCAGGCAATGTTTTCAAAATTAACCGTTTCGCAGTCCAGCCTAAACCTTCTTTCCCTGTCCAATTCTATCACGACGAAATGACATCGTTTAAGGATGTTTTAATCCTGACCGTCTAGGTTTTTAATTTAACAGTCAGAAAGCCCCCATCCATGAATACATATATGCCCTAAAGACCCTCACCCCCCTGTCCGTCTCTAACCTTCCACCCCACAGAAACCCTAAATCCGAGCCCCACTTCCTTAGAATGTTCCTCAAGCCCGTCGAATATTCAAAACAATGATCGCCACCTCCACCGCCCATGACGGCGCCACCTACAAATCGCCTAAAAAACAACACCCTAGGTTTGCCTTGACCTCCTCATCATAGATCTGTTAACACTTTCCCTCGAATCTCACCGGACCTCCCCAAATTTCAAATCAAAGTTTGGCTGGAAACCCTAGACTCTCAGGGCTCAGGGGTTCATGGGTTTTGGACTATCACAGTCCTTAATCTTGTGTTTTCTCAGGAAAACACATAATTAGGGACATTTGTAGTCCTGTTAGTCCAAATTCGGATTGCATGCCGCTATTAAGCTAAGTCTTCTTAATTTTTAATTTCTTGTTCCTTCATCTTGGTGTTTTATGCTTGTTAGTATTTGTTTCCTTTCTACTTGCATGTGTTTGTCGCTTCACTTATTTCATGAGTTTGTTAATGGTGTTTTTTCCCTTTGCTAGGTTTAATTTAGAATTTTTGGGGTAGGGTTACTCAGATTCATGTTCATCTGTTTAATTTCGACTCATAAATCATCAGTGATTATTTGCTTTTGTTCAATTCAAATTGTTTGGTTGGTTAATTTGCATAAAATTCCTGTTTAAGTTTTTAATCTCTTCGGATAACATGATTCTGTGTTTCAATTGTTTCTTAAATTTTCTATTCGATTAATAATAGATTAGCAATAGTCTTTGATTATGATTTTTAGTAATTAAGTCAAGCCATAAATTAGGATTGCTTGGATCTGTGTTAAATCTTTGGGGTCTGGTTGTAATCGAAAGTCGTTTGTTTGTTGTTGAATAATACAAATCATTGAAATTAGTCATGGTCAACATTTGACCAAGTTAAGGGTTTGGTGTAGTTGGAATTGGGTTTGATGTAGCATGGGTTTGCAATTCATAAATGAATCAAGGGTAGTATGGGCATTTCTCAGAGAAAAGAAAAACATGCATTAACTAAAATAGAATTTCCAAGACGATTCTAGATGAGGTTCTAATTTGAATTTCAGTATTTTTAGTGCGGTAAGTTGGTAACAAGTCACAACCTTATGGACTAACTAGCTAAAATTAAAAATAAAAGAGGGGCTAAGGGTGCAAATCTAAAAATAGAAGGCTGCCTTATTGGGTTGCTTATAAGGGAATTGCAAACTTTCCTTTCAATGCAGAGATTAGAAGCTGGAAATCGGGAAACTCACACAAGATTTTAGAAGGCAAAAAACAGAAGAAAAATAACAAAAAAAGTGAGCTGAAAAAATCTCCAAAAAAACAGTGTTCCATTAAGTTTTTGGAACTATTGTTTCTAAAACAATCTTTAGGTAATCAGGGGTATGAAATGACTTAAACTGGTTGGTTTCAAGTGTCTGGGTTCTAATTTTGACTGCATTTGGTTATTAGGCATCATCTGATCTTCCTGTTGGTTTTGGATTTGATTACAAACTTATTTTCTTTGGTATTCCGGGTTGATTTCTGTGCTGTTGATTCATCTCTGCCTTTCTGATTCTTATAGGCTGTTACCTTGCTATTTCCAGGTACAAACTCTTACTTTCAGGATATAAATGACTCGGAGATGGAATGAAAAGCACTGATATATTTTCTGTTAGTAATTTCAATTATTTAGCATTGCTTCTGTTTTGTATGCTTATATGTTAGACATTTGATTCAAAACATGTAATAAGATAGTCTGATTATGTTAATATGAGATGGACTGTATTATACAACATATTCTTCGTGGACTGTATCATGCCTTCAGTCGAATTCGTTGTGGACTGTATCATGCCTTCAGTCGAATCCTATTTTAAGTACTTAAGTCATGTATGATCGATTAGGATTGCTGTAAGAATAAGTTTGGATTAATTAGTGAGGCTGATAGTAGTGTGGAACCTGTTTTAAATCTTGGCAGCAGCCCCCTTAGATTCAATTGCTCAAATTTCATTTCTCTACTTCAGGTGTCCTGGGCCAAAACACTTGGGTTGTCCCTGTAAGAACTATGTTTCAATTTGTTTAGTTGTTTTAAAATGCTTAGTTATTTCAAAATCGGATCATGTTTACTTGTTTAACACATGTTATTTATTTCAAAGCATTTTAGTTGATGCATTTGTTTTAATCGCTTTAACTGTGTTAAATGGTTTAGGTTCTGAAGGAAATCGTTATTGTGATAACTTCAAATTCAAAGAGAATGAAAAAAACCAACCGTAGGCTGTCCAGGTGGTTGGATTGGGCCTATTTAGAGGCCCAAAATATTAATCAGCCTTATAGCTAAGGCTTTGTACATGGGCAGCTTCAGGAAAATAAAAATTGAATATTGGGCCTCTCTTTCGGGCCTGGTTGTGTCACTTTAGTCTTGTATTTAGTTACTAATAGCTCATGGCTCTTCAATCTTATCCTTTAAAATAAAAAACGAGATGCGTCGCGCCAAATAAAATTTGTATATTGCGTGGCCCTCTTTAAATATTTATATATTTAGAATTCGGGACGAGCCGTTTAGTGAATTACTACGGCCTCCCGCAAAGTTAATAACAAGTTAGTTGATTTAGGCACGTTCTTAAATAAATTTACCTTCTTAAATTTGGGTGTGCATTTCATACTACCCAAACCCAAATCCTCAAACGTTGAATAAAGTGTGTCGAGGGCCCGGGTGCATTTCATGTGACTCGATCCAAAAACACATTTTAAGCGACGTTCAATTTCCTAAAATTATTAACTAAAAGTGGTAAATACTTTCAAATTGAACTATAGGATAGCATGTATTAAACTCAAGTTTTTTATAATAGTTGAGCAACCGTGTTGGAGCCACAAAACTCTGGAGTGCCTAACACCTTCTCCCGGGTTAACAGAATTTCTAACCGGATTTCTGGTTTGTTGACTGTTAAATAGAGTCAAATCTTCCTCGATTTAAGATTTAAAGCCGGTGACTTGGGACACCATTTATTATCCCGAGTGGCGACTGTTAGAAACACGTTCTCAATGCAATATACTAAACGTGTACTCTTTTGTAGGTTTTGATGAATGACAAACGAAGCAAAAATTGATATATGACGGAATTCAAGTACAAGCGCACAATGGTTGCGAATAAGATTGAAGTTCAAGATATAGCTTTTAATTGTTATTGAGTTGTTCTAAATTGTAATCTCGATCCTATAACTTGACTCATAGTATGGCCTCTCTCATAAAACTATTTTCCAAAATCATGCATATTTAATTCTGTGTCAAAAAGATTTTAAATCATGCATATTTACATTAGACAAAATGTTTTCTAAACATGCCTCAAAAATCTGGGCTAAAATAATCGATTATGTACTTATGATAATCGATTGTTTCTGAGCCAAGACTGCATGACAATCGATTATGAATTAATGGTAATCGATTGTGACTAAGACAGTGAACATCAGGTTTTTCCAAATCTGCATGATAATCTATTGTGAACAAATGACAATTGATTGTTGTTGAGGTAAAGTTTTTCAATACTCAAAATAATCGATTATGAACTAATGGTGATCGATTGTGTTGAGTTGATGTCTTCCAGTGATTTTAAATTTAATTAAGTAATCGATTATGTCTTTAGATAATCGATTATCACTGAGACAGTAAGTTTTATGATTTTCAGAAAATAACAAGTAATCGATTGTTGCAAAGGACAATCGATTGTTGAAGCTGGCCGTTGTCAAATGATTTTCAAATACCATAAGGTAATCGATTATTGATTCTAGATAATCGATGTTCTGCTTAAAATCTGGAAATGATTTTTAGAACGTTGCTGAAGTAATCGATTATTGATTTTATATAATCGATGTTTTGCTTAAAATCTGGAAATGATTTTTAGAACGTTGCTAAAGTAATCGATTATGAACTTAGTGTAATCGATTATCTGATTTTGAATATTGCCAGTAATCGATTATAGATTATGTATAATCGATTGTGAAGCGTTAAATCTTTGATTGATTTTTAAACTGACTGGCAGATAATCGATTGTTTGGTCTTAATAATCGATTATCACTGAGTAATTTCAGCAATTCTTAATTGGCAATTAGACAACGGTTGAACCAACTTTTTCAACTATAAATACAGCTTCATTTCAGTGTTTTAACAACAACAACATACACAAACTGATCATTACATTGCTATAAGCTTTCATTCAATTGTTCTTCATTTTCTACTCATTTCAAAAAGCTTTTGAGAGCCATATTATTGCTTAAAGTTGTTGTGATCTTGAACATATTCTTTTACTCATATCTACTCAATAAGGAGTACTTTAGTTAAGTGAGTGTCCAAGTATTTGATATACTTGTAAGAGAATTGCGATTCTCTTGTTTCAAGGAACTTGCGTTTCCTTGGGTGAAGTCTTTGAGATTGCGATCTCCGAGCAACTGTTTGAGGCTTGTGTCCTCAAGTGTGTAACGGTTTGTTGAGCACCCTTAAGCTTAACAAGATAGTGAAAAATCTCGAGAGAGTCTCTCGGGGACTGGACTAACCACGTTGGTGGCCAACCAGTATACATCTTTGTGTAAGTTTATTTTTCTGCATTTATTTTACTTCCTGCAAAGTTTAAATTCCACAAGAAAACGCTAAATTCTATTAATACGCTATTCACCCCCCCTCTAGCGTAAAGCGTAGTTTCTAACAATTGGTATCAGAGCCCAACTCTCTGAAAACTTAACCGTTTGAGAGAACCATCCATGGCTTCTACTCTTGACTCTTTTACAGGAATTGAAGAAGGACAATGCTCTACACGACCTCCTCTATTCAACGGCACAAACTACTCATACTGGAAGGAGAGGATGCAAATCTTTGTGCAATCAAATAGCTTTCATTTGTGGAAAGTATTCACCAATGGAAACCAAATTCCAACCAAGAAGGTGGAAGACGAATGGGTTCCAAAGACCGAAGAGTAATATACCGCGGAGGATATTCGTAAGGTTCAAAATAATGCCAAAGCTATAAATTTATTATATTGTGCTGTTAATGCTAACGACTACAGGAAGATATCATGTTGCAAAACAGCAAAAGAAATGTGGGATAAGCTTGAAGTGACATACGAAGGAACCGACCAGGTACGAGAAGCTAAAATTGATTTCTTAACTCACTCTTATGAACTATTCCACATGAAGGAAGGAGAGAAAGTAGACGAAATGTTTGAGCGATTCTCAATGATCGTGAATGATCTACACGCCCTCAAAAAGACGTTTACGGATAGAGAACTTGTCCGGAAGATCCTCAGAAGTCTCACTCCGGCATGGCGATCAAAGGCCGATGCAATCCAAGAATCCATTGGCATCACAAATGTCACAATTGACGCATTAAGAGGTAATCTCAAAACCTATGAATCAACTATACTTAACCTGTTTGTTGATGATCAAAGAAGGCAAAGGATTGCTCTAAAGGCTAGCCAACCACAAATTGATGAGGAAGGTGACAACGAGTTTGGACTCGTTATCAAAAGGTTTCAAAAATTCATGCGCAAAGAGTATGAACGCAAGAACAAAAAGCAAGGCGATCAACTAAAATGCTATGAATGCGGAGAAACCGGGCACATAAAATCAAATTGCCCTAACATCAAAAAGGAGAAGAAACCCTTCAAAAAGCAACGTGCATACATCTCTTGGGGAGGAGATTCCGGAGATGAAGCAAGCGAAGAAGAAGACGGTGAAGCAGCAAATTTATGTCTCATGGCTCAAGAAGACGGCAAAGACGAGGTAAGTCAAATCTCTTCTCAAAATTTCTTTACTCTTGATGAAATGAGAAATGCTTTTGATGAACTATATGCTGAATTTATCAAAGCTTCAAAAACTGTCAAAAGTGTTAAAGAAAGCGCTTCTCTAAAAGAAAAAGATTTTCAAACACAGCTTTCATTAAAAGAAAAAGAATTAGAAAAACTGGTTTTCGAAAATGAGAAGCTAAAAGAGGAAAACAAGTTTTATGGAAAAAGAAGTGCTGATAAACCTGAAGGTTCTACTAGAAACTGTTCCTCTTGTGTGCTTCTTAAGAATGAAGTAGCTAGACTTAAAGGCACATTAGATAAGTTTAATTCTTCGCATAAAAACTTGAATGATGTGCTTGTTAATCTAAAATCAACTAAACATGGAATATGATTCAAGAATGAAGAAAAGGTTGGTGCTAAACCACAACAACCTAGAGCTCAACCTAGGACTAATAACCAAAATGCTTATCCTAGAAGTAAAAATCCTAGAAATAACTTGCATGTTAGACCAAATAGTGAAAATGCTAGAAGACCTAGAAATGATGCATATTTTAGGCCAAACCTTGAACAATTTAGAAGACCAAGAAATGACCCTCCACCTAGAAATAGATATTCTAGAAATGATGCATATTTTAGACAAACTTGTGAACCTCCTAGAGCTCATAATAGGAGAAACAATGGTGTTCAAAGTAGAGTAAGCAACCTTCATTCATCTAGTTACTATGTACCTAGAAAAATGCATAATCCCAACGTGACTTGTCATTATTGTAGACGTATTGGTCATATTGCTCCCGCTTGCTTTACTCGTCATAGACATATAAATCAATTGCATCATTATAACATGCCTAACCCTCAAGGACCCAAGATGGCATGGGTACCTAAAGAACATTAATTTGTTTTGTAGGTGTGCTTGAAGGGATCAAGTGTACTATGGTACCTTGATAGTGGATGCTCCAAACACATGACGGGAGATGAATCCAAATTCCTTCAACTAGAGCACAAAGAAGGAGGAAGTGTCACATTTGGTGATAACAATAAAGGAAAAATCATCGGCATTGGTTCGGTCGGTAAGGACGAAAACTCCTCTATTAAACATATACTACTTGTGAAAGGTTTGAAGCATAATCTCTTGAGCATAAGCCAATTATGTGACAAGGGAAATCTTGCTCTATTTAATTCGGATGAATGTCTTGTATTTAGACGTAGTGATTTCAAGATCATACTTCGTGGTTTTAGAATTGATAATATCTATATGGTTGATCTTGCAAACTCCTCACCCGAATATGTTGATTGTTTAGTAAGCAAAGAGGATAACTCTTGGCTATGGCATCGTAGAGTAGCACACATGAACATGCATCTTTTGAACAAGCTTCTTTCTCAAAACTTAGTAGTTGGTCTTCCCAGTTTAAAGTTTGAAAATGATTCTATTTGCGATTCTTGTCAAAAAGGGAAGCAAACCAAAGCATCTTTTAAATCCAAGAATATTGTTTCAACGTCTAGACCTTTGCAATTACTTCACATGGATTTATTTGGTCCCTCTCGTATTGAAAGTCTTGGTAAAAATAAATATGTTTTTGTAATTGTTGATGACTTTTCTAGATTTACTTGGACTCTATTTCTTGCAAATAAAAGTGATGCTTTTCAAAATTTCAAGTATTTCCTTAAGCGTGTTCAAAACGAAAAGGAATCGACCGTCACTTCGATTAGAAGTGATCATGGGGGAGAGTTTGATCACAATCTCTTTGCGGATTTTTGTGACGAACTCGGAATCGAACACACCTTTTCCGCTCCACGGACACCACAACAAAATGGGGTGGTGGAAAGGAAAAATAGGTGTCTCGAAGAGATGGCAAGAACCATGCTCGACGAAGCTAAGATTCCCAAATATTTTTGGGCGGACGCCGTGAGTACCGCTTGCTATGTTTTAAATAGAGCAGCAATTCGGCCGATACTCATGAAAACCCCATATGAACTTTATAAGGGTAGAAAACCCAACATTTCTCATTTACGTGTTTTTGGTTGTAAATGTTTTGTTCATAATAATGGGAAGGACCAATTGGGTAAGTTTGATGCTAAATCGGATGAAGGTATTTTCATTGGTTATTCCTCACGTAGCAAAGCATATAGGATCTTTAACAAAAGAACCCAAATTGTGGAGGAATCCCCTCATGTTGTGTTTTCCGAAGATAATACTCGCTTGGCGAGAAAGGATTCCGGTTTTGATCTTGCAGGTATCCTGGATAGCTTGAAAGATAAAATCCAAGAAGAACCTTCAAAGGAAAACAAAAATGAAATTGGGGAACAACCAATGGAAGAAGCGCCACAATTAGAAAAAGGAATAAATACGCCTAACGAGTGGATAACGATCAAGGATCATCCTCTCGAACAGGTAATCAGCGATGTTGGAGAAAAGGTAAGTACCCGAAACTCCCTCAAAAACACTTTAAAACTTACTGCTTTTGTTTCTCAAGTTGAACCTAAAACCATCTCCGAAGCAATTGGGGATGAATTTTGGACCTTGGCAATGCAAGAGGAGCTTAACCAATTCGAACGCAATAACGTTTGGGATTTGGTGCCAAGACCCGAAGGTCATTCTATAATTGGTACGAAATGGGTTTTTCGCAATAAACTAGATGAAAATGGTATAATCACTAGAAACAAAGCTAGGCTTGTGGCAAAAGGCTATAGTCAAGAAGAAGGTATTGATTATGAGGAAACCTATGCTCCCGTAGCTAGATTAGAAGCTATTCGTCTATTACTTGCTTTCGCCTCTTCAATGAATTTTATTCTATATCAAATGGATGTGAAAAGTGCTTTTCTAAATGGTTTTATTGAAGAAGAAGTTTATGTCAAACAACCCCCCGGCTTTGAAGATTTTAAATATCCCGATAATGTTTTCAAACTCAAAAAGGCTCTTTATGGTTTAAAACAAGCTCCTCGAGCTTGGTATGAAAGGTTGAGTAAATTTCTTTTGGAAAATGATTTCATTAGGGGAAAAGTTGACACAACCCTCTTTGTCAAGCATAAAAACAATGATATTTTATTAGTTCAAATATATGTAGACGATATTATATTTGGTGCTACTAACAATGTTTTATGCAAGGAATTTTCCGATCTAATGACTAGCGAATTTGAA
Organism: Nicotiana benthamiana; assembly: GCA_034376525.1. NCBI lineage: Eukaryota > Viridiplantae > Streptophyta > Magnoliopsida > Solanales > Solanaceae > Nicotiana > Nicotiana benthamiana. Next base: position 57,216,836 of record CM067337.1, read on the forward strand.
ATGTCTATGATGGGCGAGTTAACATTCTTTTTGGGGTTACAAGTGAAACAAATGAAAGAAGGTACATTCATATGCCAAGCCAAATATTGCAAAGAACTACTAAAACGCTTTGAGATGAACAATGCAAAAGAAATGGCTACTCCCATGAGCACATCCGATCATCTAGACAAAGATGAAAAAGGTAAGGAAGTCGACACTAAAAAGTATCGAGGTATGATTGGCTCTCTTCTTTATCTTACCGCTAGTCGTCCGGACATCATGTTTAGCGTGTGTTTATGTGCTCGCTATCAGTCATGTCCGAAGGAGTCTCACCTTACTGCGGTGAAACGGATATTAAGGTATCTCATTGGTACTACAAATGTGGGTCTATGGTACCCCAAAGGCTCTTCATGCCAACTTATTGGATATTCCGATTCCGATTTTGCTGGATGCAAATTGGACCGCAAGAGCACAAGTGGCACTTGCCATTTGCTCGGTAGCTCTCTTGTCTCTTGGTTTAGTAAGAAACAAGTAAGTGTTGCGTTGTCTACCACCGAGGCTGAATATGTAGCCGCGGGGAGTTGCTGTGCTCAAATCCTATGGATGAAACAACAACTCTTGGACTATGGCCTAAGTCTTGATCACATTCCTCTTAGATGTGATAACACTAGCGCCATATGCTTGACGAAGAACCCCGTTCTTCATTCGCGAACAAAACACATCAAAATTAGACATCATTTTATTAGAGATCATGTACTCAAAGGCGATGTCGAAATTGAATTTGTTGAAACCAAAAGCCAATTGGCAGACATCTTTACCAAGCCTTTAGAGAAAGAGTCCTTCTTCCGAATTCGCAGTGAACTCGGGATCCTTGACTCCACTTTGATCTAAGTCATGCATTGCATTTTCTTTCCTACATGATTTCTAACTTGAGCGTCGGAGGCGTCTAACTTCGTTTTGCAGGTATCACCCTAGAGCTAAGAGCAATTCTTAAGCAAACCGCGAATCTGCAGCAATGTCCCTATAAAAATCGATTATCCCGTATCAATAATCGACTACCCTCTAATTTTTTTTCCAATAAATAAACCTTGTTTATTTCATCTTTTTGCATCTTTCCTTACTATTTTTTTGCTAATGGCAAAAGGGGGAAGAAAACGGGATATCGGGTATGCACCACCTCTTAATTCATTGATTGCTTATAAGCTAAAATTGAGGGGGAACTCTAAAATTGAGGGGGAACAAGAACAAAATTGCATAATTGTTACTTGTCTTGAATTGTCAATATCTTTTGCCTAAATTGCATATCCCGCTTAATGTTTGCCATTATCAAAAAGGGGAAAATTGTTAGAAACACGTTCTCAATGCAATATACTAAACGTGTACTCTTTTGTAGGTTTTGATGAATGACAAACGAAGCAAAAATTGATATATGACGGAATTCAAGTACAAGCGCACAATGGTTGCGAATAAGATTGAAGTTCAAGATATAGCTTTTAATTGTTATTGAGTTGTTCTAAATTGTAATCTCGATCCTATAACTTGACTCATAGTATGGCCTCTCTCATAAAACTATTTTCCAAAATCATGCATATTTAATTCTGTGTCAAAAAGATTTTAAATCATGCATATTTACATTAGACAAAATGTTTTCTAAACATGCCTCAAAAATCTGGGCTAAAATAATCGATTATGTACTTATGATAATCGATTGTTTCTGAGCCAAGACTGCATGACAATCGATTATGAATTAATGGTAATCGATTGTGAGTAAGACAGTGAACATCAGGTTTTTCCAAATCTGCATGATAATCGATTGTGAACAAATGACAATCGATTGTTGTTGAGGTAAAGTTTTTCAATACTCAAAATAATCGATTATGAACTAATGGTGATCGATTGTGTTGAGTTGATATCTTCCAGTGATTTTAAATTTAATTAAGTAATCGATTATGTCTTTAGATAATCGATTATCACTGAGACAGTAAGTTTTATGATTTTCAGAAAATAACAAGTAATCGATTGTTGCAAAGGACAATCGATTGTTGAAGCTGGCCGTTGTCAAATGATTTTCAAATACCATAAGGTAATCGATTATTGATTCTAGATAATCGATGTTCTGCTTAAAATCTGGAAATGATTTTTAGAACGTTGCTGAAGTAATCGATTATTGATTTTATATAATCGATGTTTTGCTTAAAATCTGGAAATGATTTTTAGAACGTTGCTAAAGTAATCGATTATGAACTTAGTGTAATCGATTATCTGATTTTGAATATTGCCAGTAATCGATTATAGATTATGTATAATCGATTGTGAAGCGTTAAATCTGGGATTGATTTTTAAACTGACTGGCAGATAATCGATTGTTTGGTCTTAATAATCGATTATCACTGAGTAATTTCAGCAATTCTTAATTGGCAATTAGACAACGGTTGAACCAACTTTTTCAACTATAAATACAGCTTCATTTCAGTGTTTTAACAACAACAACATACACAAACTGATCATTACATTGCTATAAGCTTTCATTCAATTGTTCTTCATTTTCTACTCATTTCAAAAAGCTTTTGAGAGCCATATTATTGCTTAAAGTTGTTGTGATCTTGAACATATTCTTTTACTCATATCTACTCAATAAGGAGTACTTTAGTTAAGTGAGTGTCCAAGTATTTGATATACTTGTAAGAGAATTGCGATTCTCTTGTTTCAAGGAACTTGCGTTTCCTTGGGTGAAGTCTTTGAGATTGCGATCTCCGAGCAACTGTTTGAGGCTTGTGTCCTCAAGTGTGTAACGGTTTGTTGAGCACCCTTAAGCTTAACAAGATAGTGAAAAATCTCGAGAGAGTCTCTCGGGGACTGGACTAACCACGTTGGTGGCCAACCAGTATACATCTTTGTGTAAGTTTATTTTTCTGCATTTATTTTACTTCCTGCAAAGTTTAAATTCCGCAAGAAAACGCTAAATTCTATTAATACGCTATTCACCCCCCCTCTAGCGTAAAGCGTAGTTTCTAACAGCGACTCTAATATCTCTTAAATAATTGAATCCCGCTTCAGTTGTCCTTAAATGGAAAAGCTCCCTTTTCTACGCCCTTCGTTGGGGTTGTAGTATCAAAAATGAGGTGTGACACGCGTTTGGTGTTCCCTCAAGGAAGTTGATAGGATTCATAGTCAGCCGCCAAAGCATTGAGCTAGATACATCAAAGATAAAAGCCATACAAGAATTGCCGCCTCTGAGGAACAAAACAGAGGTGATGAGTCTGTTGGGTAGATTGAATTGCATCAGTCGATTCATTGCTCAACTCACAACAACCTGCGAGCCCATCTTTAAGCTATTGAAAAAGGATGTTGCAGTTAAATGGACGGGAGAGTTCCAGGAGGCTTTTGATAAAATAAAGGAATACTTGTCGACCCCACCATTTTTTATCCCACCGGAACTAGGAAGGACGATCATCCTGCATCTGACTGTCTTGGACAATTCATTCGGATGTGTGCTCGGTCAGCACAATATCACCAGGAGGAAAAAACGGGCTATATACTACCTCAGCAAGAAGTTTAAAGCTTATGAGGTTAAGTATACTCATCTTGAAAGGACGTGTTGTGTCCTAACTTGGGTAGCACAGAAATTGAAACATTACTTGTCATCATATACCACTTACCTTATCTCACGCTTGGAGAGCCATTGAAATACATCTTCCAAAAGCCTATGCCCACGGGGAGGCTTGAAAAATGGAAAATTTTGCTCACCGAGTTCGACATTGTCTACGTGACCAGGACTGCAATAAAAGTGTAGGCATTGGCTGATCATTTAGCCGAGAATCTGGTAGATAAAGAATATGAATCTTTAAAGACACACTTCCCGGACGAGGAGGTAATACATATTGATGAAATGGAACAAGGCGAGAAGCTGGGATGGAAATTATTTTTTGATGGGGCTGCCAACACGAAAGGCGTCGGGATAGGAGTGGTATTCATTTATAGCTCAGCTCCGCTTTTAGGGAACAAACAACATGGCAGAATATAAGGCATGTATTTTGGGTTTGAGGTTAGCTGTAGACATGGGTGTCCGGGAAGTTTTAGTCTTGGAAGACTCGGACCTTATGGTGCACTAGATTCAAGGAGAGTGGGAAACACGACACTTGAAGCTCATACTGTATCGGAAATGCTTGCACAAAATTTGTCAACGATTTTGGTCAATAGAGTTCAGACATATCCCGAGAATTCACAATGAGGTTGTTGACGCTTTAGCCACCTGGGCGTCAACGTTACATCATCCAGATAAGGCTTATGTTGATCCATTGTATACCCAAGTCCATGACTAACATGCTTACTGTAATGTGGTAGAGGATGAGCTAGACGGTGAGCCTTGGTTTCACTACATAAGAAGAATATATCAGGATGGGTGTGTACCTAGTACAGGCCACCAGTGACTTGAAGAGAACAATCCGTCACCTATCAAGCGGGTTTTTCCTCGGTGGAGGGGTTCTATACAAAAGAACACCAGATCTTGGGTTGTTAAGGTGCATAGATGCTTGGCGGGCCACAACCATCATGATTGAGGTACATTCTGGAGTCTGCGGACCGCACATGAGCGGATATCTGTTGGAAAAGAAGATTCTCTCGGCAGGGTATTATTGGCTCAACATGGAGTAAGATTGTATTAGTTTCATCAAATGTCATCAATGTCAAGTGCATGGAGACTTGATTTACTCACCGCCATCTAAATTGTATACAATGTCTGCACCATAGCCCTTTGTTGCCTGGGGCATGTATTTAATCGGCCCATCAAGCCAGTGGCTTCCAATGGACACATGTTCATCCCGGTTGCTATTGATTATTATACCAAGTGGGTCGAAGCTAAAACTTCCAAGGCAGTGACCAAGAAAGCTGTGGTCGACTTTGTGCATTCAAATATCATTTGCCGGTTCAGAATCCCAAAGACACCCATCACTGATAATGGAGCGAATCTCAATAGTCATTTGATGGAAGAAGTATGTCAACAGTTTAAGATCACACATCGTAATTCCACTCCATACCGTCCCAAGGAGAATGGATTAGTTGAGGCAGCCAATAAGAATATAAAGAAGATACTTCGAAAAATGGTGGAAGAGTCCAGGCAACGGCATGAGAAGTTACCTTTTGCACTATTAGTCTATCGCACTATTGTCCGCACCTCAGTGGGGGAAACTCCATATTTGTTGATATATGGCACAAAAGAAGTTATTCTGGTTGAAATTAAGATATTGTCCCTTCGGATTGTCGCTGAGGAAGAAATTGATGATGAGGAATGGGTCAAAGCCCATCTAGAGCAATTGAGTTTGATTGATGAAAAAAAGATTGGCAGCGGTATGTCACAGCCAGTTGTATCAACAGAGATGCCTGAGCATATAACAAGAAAGTGTGTCTAAGAAGGTTTGAAGTGGGTCAGCTGGTATTGAAACACATCCTCCCTCATCAGGCAGAGGCAAGCGGCAAGTTCGCCCTGAATCAGCAAGGGCCGTTCGTCGTATCAAGAGTATTGTCCAACGAGGCATTGTATCTAACAAAGGAGGAAGGAAAGAGTGTAGAAATGAACATCAATTCAGATGTAGTTAAGAGATACTATGTATGATTTTCTTTGTTCAAATCATTGTCTATACTTGGCATGTTTGTTAGTACGTGGCATGTTTTAGAGATTGAAATGACGAAGGCGTTTTATTCGGCTATCTAAATACTTTATCCTTTGCTAACCCTTTTGAGCTTTAATTATTTTCTTTCATACCCCTCTTTCAGAATCAATAACAAAAGTTAGAAACGCAAGTGTAAAAGTCAGTAAAACAAAAAGAACAGGAAATAATGGAAAGAAAGAAAAAGAGAAAAGAGAATAAAGAAGAAGAAAGAAGAAAAAAAGAGAAGAAGAAAAGAAAAAAAAAGAGAAGAAAATGAAAAAAAAGAAAGAAAAGAAAAGAGAGAGAAAGGAAACACCCACAAAACAGCAAAACAACAAAAGAATAATGAAGAAGCAGAATAAGGAAAACAAGAAAAGAGAATACCACAAAAACAAGGAATCGGCATAAACTATGTTTGACTTGATTCCCTTTAAGGATACGTATGCAGCTTCACGGCTCGGTCATATTAAAATAAAATTCAAAGGTCCCCAAGAAAGAAACTAGGGCAGAAGTTGTAGTTATTGTAAGAAATTTGATTCCGAAAGTTGTAATTTTTAACCCATTTGAATTATTTTGAGCTTTTAACACCCCTTTCTTTCTAACCTTATCCAAAAGCATGTGTTTACGGTCTAAAGAAAGACCTTATGATCATTCCTTAAGAAATGCCGAGTCAAGCAAGAAGAAGTGATTCATACCCCAAGGCAACACTCTAGTTCAAGCAGAAAAATAATAAAAATGAGAGAGTCTTATTGGTGAAAACCCTCACGGGCACCGTAAGGCGACATGAGTTGAGAGAAATGAAAATGAGAGAGTCTTATTGGTGAAAACCCTCACGGGCACCACAAAACGAAGGAAAGGTAAGAAATAGGTGACTGAAAAAGGGTTGTTGGTGGAAATCTATCAAGGACACCATAAGTTAAGTAAGGTCGGGTTTTGATTAAAAAGTTTGAGTTTAAAGATGGTCGCAACAACAAAGCATATAGCAGAAGGACGATCATTTGGCAGACTGGGTCGACTAAGCCGAAGTGCATGTCATGATCACAGAAACCAGTTGTTCCTCCACAGATAAGTTTCTTTTCTTTTCCCCTCAACAATCAGTAAATTTGGAGTTCTTTTATTCTAAGACCAAACTGTTCAGAGTCATTGCAGTTCATTTACTTTCGGGCCATCATTTGTTTTTTGTAAGATGTGTCCAAGTCTTTGTGTTTAAGCAGGCAAATTTCAAAGCTTACTATCAGTCCCCAATTGGCAAAGCACAGGTCGGTCAAAACATAACAAAGGCAGCAAAAGTTTAAATGGCAAGGGAAAGGATCAATGAAGGTTTCGTTAGTACACTGACTCGGTAACTTTAGGAAGGTTGTAAGGATTCTGGCAAAAGGGTCAGGAGTGTAACAGGATGATGGGTGGGACAGAGAAAAGAAAATTCAAGGGTCAGCCGTGCAAATCAGCGATTCATCATTAGTGTGGAAATTGGGAGCAACGGAACATGATAGTGGGGAGGCCATCTTCAGCAAGAATGCCGCAAGCGAACCAACACTTTTCAAACTAACAAGAATTTCTTTGATAGAAATAGGGGCAGAAAATTCCAAAAGATCCCGGGGAAGTCCTCCACAGGGGAAGGTAAGCACATGGCAGGTATGACTAGGAACCTCAGGACCCTCCTGGAAAATGGGACGTGGTTTAAAATTCAACTGGGAACATAATCTAGTACAAGCATCTTCCCCGATAAGAGTCAGCACGACCCTCCTGAACAATTGGGCGTAACTTTAACTAGCAAATCCAAGCAGAGACAACCAAGAGCTAGAATTGGCAGTTAATTTGGAATCCTCAGGACCCTCCAAGAGAATGGGACTTATTTAATGGTGGGACATAATCATGAATAGTAAGAGCATAAAATGGTTGGCATGTTGAAATATGATTCAGTTAAGAGTTGTCAGGATCCTCCTGGGAAATGGGACAGAGTTTAAACTCAAACAGCCACAGGTAACACGGTCAGGCATAAATATTTTCCCAACAAGAGTTTTCAGGACCTGCCTGGATAATGGGATGTAGCTCTAAATACCAATCCCCAGCAGACATGATTTTTCACCTACTAAAGAGTTGTTAGGACCCTCCTGGATAATGGGATGTAGCTTTAATTAACGGTCCCTAGTAGATCCACAGCAGATATAACTCGGATAACAAGACATAGTGGAAAATAATACCTTTTGAGAACACAGCCTAACCTTATAGTTGACATTATTTAAGAATTGTCGGGCCCCTCCTAGATAATGGGATTTAGCTTTCAAATTTGAAGAGATAGTTGGTAATGGGATTTGATTAACACTCACAGATGCATCCAGCACCAAACTGGGGCAGAAAGAATTTCTTTTGTCTTGTTTGTTTTGTTGTGATCGTGTACAAAAGCAGCAATCTCAGGGAATACTTTGCAAGTTTTCAAGTTTTGGTAATCAGGCGCCCACCTGGAGAACAAGGGAATACATTTAAAGTTTCCAAGTTTTGGTAATCAGGCACCCACCCGGAGAACAAGGCAATACTTTTCAAGTTTCAAGTTTTGGTAATTAGGAGCCCACTTAGAGAACAAGGGAATACTTTTCAAGTTTCAAGTTTTGGTAATCAGGCGCCCCCTAGATAACAAGGGAATACATTTCAAGTTTCAAAATTTTGTAATCAGGCGCCCACCTGGAGAACAAGGGAATACTTTGCAAGTTTCAAGTTTTGGTAATCAGACGCCCACCTGGAGAACAAGGGGATACTTTTCAACTTTCAAGTTTTGGTAATCAGCGCCCACGTGGAGAACAAGGGAATACCTTTCAAGTTTCGCGTTTTGGAAATCAGGCACCTACCTGGAGAACAAGGGAATACATTTCAAGTTTTCAAGTTTTGGTAATCAGGCGTCCACCTGAAGAACAAGGGAATTATTTTCAAGTTTTCAAGTTTGGTAATCAGGCACCCACCTTGAGAACAAGGGAATACTATTCAAGTTTCAAATTTTGGCAATCAGGTGCCCACCTGGAGAACAAGGGAATACTTTTCAAGTTTCATGTTTTGTAATCAGGCGCCCACCTGGAGAACAAGGGAATATTTTTTAATTTTAAAATTTTGGTAATCAGGTGCCCACCTGGAGAACAAGGGAATACTTTTTAAGTTTCAATTTTTGGTAATTAAGAGCCCACCTGAAGAACAAGGGAATAAATTTCAAGTGTTGGTAATCAGGCGTCCACCTGGAGAAGAAGGGAATACTTTTCATGTTTTCAAGTTTGGTAATCAGGCGCCCACCTGGAGAACAAGGAAATACTTTTCAAGTTTCAACTTTGGTAGTCAGGCGCCCACCTTGAGAACAAAGGAACACTTTTTAAGTTTCATGTTTTGGTAATCAATCACCCACTTGGAGAACAAGGGAATACTTTTCAAGTTTCAAGTTTTGGTAATCAGGGGCCCACCTGGAGAACAAGGGAATACTTTTCAAGTTTCAAGTTTTGGTAATCATGCACCCACTGGAGAACAAGAAAATACTTTTTAAGTTTCAAGTTTTGGTAATTAGGCGCCTAGCTAGAGAACAAGGGAATAGCTTTAAAGTTTTGAGTTATGGTAATCAGGCGTCCACCTGGAGAACAAGGGATACTTTTCAAGTTTTCAAGTTCTGGCAATCAGGCGCCAACCTGGAGAACAAGGGAATACTTTTCAAGTTTTGAAGTTCTGGTAATCAGGCGCCCACTTTGAGAACAAGGGAATATAATTCAAATCCAACAACCAAGCATCAACATGGAGAAATAGAAACATAGAAATATGGCAATAAGAAGTTTCACAGAAGGTAGTATAGCAAGACAACAAGAAAGTTCACATGGAGATAAACGATGCAACAAGGAAACAAGGATCAAGGGCAAGTCTGAAGACATAGATAGGTTATTTTATAACCCATAGTTCATAGCTTAGTCTAGCTTTTTTTTCTTTTCACAAGGTGTAATCAGAGGGTCTAGCAAGCAGTAGCAGCAATAGTGAGGTCACATCTTCGGTAGTCCCAGCTACCAAACACTCCTGAACTATACTGACCTGATTCCTCTTTAGCCAAGAATATGTAGGCATACTCTGAAGCAGGATGCGGTCAAGCTTTTCAAAATGCTTCTCACGAAGTATTCAAACGGGAAAAAATCCCTCGTGTCCGCTCACTTATCTTTGCACGAAAATTCTCGTATTTCCGGACAAAGAGGGGCAGCTGTGAGCATGCAACTTTTTTCCCTATATGAATTACTCTCATAGATTCAAAATAAAATAATTTTTTTCAGTGTTTGCAATTTTGTGGATTTTCGTGGCATTTCTGTTAATTATTTACATTTGTTTGCACATGTTTATTTTATTTTAATTAGTAAAAAATACAAAAAAAAAAGTGTTGCATGTGCATATAGGAGCTAATTTTGCATTTTTATGAATTATTTAGTAAGTAACTTATTTTATAAAAAGAAAATCACAAAAAATGGTTTAATTGTCACCTTTAATTTTAACTTTGAGTCTAGGTGGTTTTTCTTTCAATTTGTTTAATTATTTGTGATAATTTTTATTTAGGATTACTTCGCATTTTTGATAAGGTAACTTGGTTTTATTATTTAATTAGTTTAATTTTGAAAAAAAAATATAAAAGAGAAAGAAAGTCAATTAATTGGGCCAGTCTTTGTTAAAATCCCCCAGGCCACAAGAAAATCTGGTCCAATACCCAATTGCAGCCCAAACCCCTCTTCCCATTTTGAAATACGCCCAACATCCACAGCCCAAGAAGCAACCCCACCCGTTCCCAAATATCAGATGCAAAAGAACGGGCAAAGCCCTAATCTCCCCAAACCCAGGCGATTGTTCTTCTTCTCATGGACCAAGCCTCAATTTCAGTCCAACTCCAAGCGAGTGAGCCTCAAATCTTTTCTCACGCATTCCTCCTTCTCTCTTCATCACCATTTCTAATAATTTCTAACACCGAAGATTCTCATTCCCTTCACTCAGCTCGATTTGGAGATGTGGCATGTGATTGGAAGGTCCTAGAGACGATTCGTTGGATGAGTGTGAGACATTGGATTGATTTCGATTCAATCTAAGCCCCACATTCATCAAGGGTTCGTTTTTATAATGGACTATATCCGATTTTGAAGGGGTTTTTTTTTGGATTTTTGGGAATTTAGGGAAATTTGGATGATTTTTTCTTAAAAAAATACTTCTAGTTTTCCTCTGAAATTTTCTTTTGGTGCGGTTCTTATAGATCTAATTCATTGAAATTCCATCCAATAAAACGGAAGAATTATAAATCTCCAAAATAAAATATAGATATACCGGAAATAAGGCCATTACGAGTCGATTCTCGTCTTCCTTGTTTCTTCTCACTGAAAATACAAAAATACTCCCAAAATGGGTCGAGTTTCTTTTTGTGCTTAATTCTATCTGTATTTGTTAGAATCAGAGAACAAAAATACAAAAAAAAAATCGATTTCTTTGCGTATCATCTCTGGGTTAATCTTGCTTGTGATGGAGTTCGTTTAATATGGAGTTCGATTGAAAATCGCTGAGTTCGTCGCGGTCCGAGCTTCTGAATCCTACTCATTTCTATTGTTGGTTGCTGATATTTGCTATTGGATTTTATTTGTATTCAACATTCGAGAAAAGTAATTGTAGGTATTTGTTGATTCATGTTCATTTCTAATCCCATGTAGCCTATCTTTGGCGTTTGATTAAAAAATGTATTGAGAATTTGAGTTCAGCTGGTTGGGAACTATTTGAATCTTGGTGACTATTGGCCGTGCTGTATTTGTTTTCCATTTTTACGCATATTTCTGGCTTGGTTTGGCTGTGTACATCTTAAATGAGTTCTCTGAAAGTGTCTTCTGTTGTTGTTCCTGTCACATATGATTACCTCGTGATTGATTTTGGAATGTGAGCTATATTCTTCATTTTTAGTATTGCTTCTTATCTATGTATCGATTGGATGTTGTACGCATGATCTAGTCTTCATCTAACACAGTGATGGAGGACGGAATTGCTTGACATTGGTAGGAATGATAGAGGCTTGATCGAGCCTGTGGTTGTTTGATAAGGTGCTGCATATGTTTGTCGATTATGTGACGATTGCAGAATTTCTTGTACATATCTAATTCGATCCGAATTCAAGAAATTGTCACCCAATTAGTTTTGTTTACTGCTGCCTTGTGGCTCGATCAGTCGCACTTATTAGAACGTGTTACAAATGGAAAAATTCAAGTGATTCATGTTTGTTATGAAGCATCATTTGATGTAGATCTCACTTGTCCGAATGATGAGCTGATTTAACTTGGGTTCCATGAGAACGTTTGGTTCATCCTTGTCGTGATTGATTTGGTTTTGTGTTGGTCTAAATGGGTGTTGAATCCAAATTATTTTTCTGATTGTGTATGCTCATACTTGCTCTATTTTCCCTCTTTTGTCCAAATTTCGTCTGCCTTTGTTACTGCCATCGTAATTTTGCTCTTTCGAGTTGCTGAAGAATTCAATTTCAGCAGTAGATCGAGCTGATACAGCCAGTATCTTGGGACATTTGTTTGGATTGGTAGCCCACTAAAACTCTACCCTGCTCTTGCACTGTTTATAAGACAAATCTGCACAATTAAGTACAAGATCCTGCAGCGGCAGTTTTCAAAAGTTTTCTTGCTAAGGTTGTTTGATTTTATTGGATGGTTGGAAGCCGCCGCCCCTCTGTTATGAAATCACTCATTAAAAACTCATCTCTTTCTCTCGGTATATATTGAATTTTCGCCATAATAGCACCCTTGCTCCTGCTGCTTCTCATGTTCTTTGCTTGCCCAAGTTAGTTGATCCGAGGTCGGAGATTCGATTATCCGTTAAAGACGTCCCAAGTCACTGCACCTAAAAAGGTGCCTATTTTACCGGCGAGGATTTTCGGCAAGACACAGTACTCCCGGTGACTCCCGTTCAGACTCGCAGCAGGACGCGATAGAACTACACGTTCTGCTAAGCTTCAGGAAAACTTGGGCGCATCAAAGCATACTTTCAGATTTTTTCACCGGGAGTTGGTACCTCCCGCTCTCTTGTTTACTTTGTGCACCTTTTTACGTATTTTAGCTAGCATTTCGAGTGTGGTCTATTATGTTGTTATCTAGTTTGCACCTTTTTGCGTTTTTCGCTATAGTGCGTGTGTGTGCCACTGTACCCCATAGTCGGTTGGAGGGATAGTGGCCGCGGCGGGGGATGATAGCGTAAGTTCATGTCCTCGGGGGGTGGGGGTGGTAGCGGGAGTGAGTAGGGGAGCAGGGGGTGGTCCTACGGGCAGGGCGGGAGGTAAGGGTGGGAAGAGGGTAGCGGACGCCCATAGATTAAGGATTGGGTCATGGAACATAGGCACTCTGACTGGTAAGTCCATAGAGTTGGCGAAGGTTCTTCAGAAGAAGAGGGTTAACATAGAGTGTGTCCAGGAGACTAGGTGGAAAGGGTCGAAGGCGAGGAATGTAGATGGGTTTGAGCTGTGGTATTCTGGGATCGTAAGGGGTAAGAACGGAGTGGGCATCTTGGTGGATAGGGACCTAAGGGAGTCTGTGGTCGAGGTTAGGCGAGTAAATGATAGGTTAATGTCTATTAAGCTGGTTATTAGGGGTTGCGTCCTCAACGTCATCAGCGCTTACGAGCCGCAAGCGGGCTTAGACGAGGAGGCTAAGAGGCGCTTTTGGGAGGACTTGGATGATCTAGTGGGCAGTATTCCCCAATCTGAGAAGTTAGTTATTGGAGGGGACTTTAATGGTCATATTGGGGCTGATGCTGGTGGCTATGATGAGGTGCACGGTGGCTTCGGCTTTGGGGTCAGGAACCGGAGGAGGCACTTCGCTGCTTGATTTCGCCAGGGCTTCCGAGCTTCTGATTGCAAACTCGACATTCCGGAAGAGGGAGGAGCATTTGGTCACCTTCAAGAGTTCGGCGGCGAGGACTCAGATTGATTACATCCTCATCAGAAGGAGCGATAGGGGTTTGTGCAAGGACTGCAAGGTTATTCCGGGAGAGTCTCTTTCAACTCTTCATAGACTCCTAGTGATGGATGTCGGTCTCTGGGTGAAGAGGAAGAGGAGGGGCGCTCGGGGTCAACCGCGGATTAGATGGGGTGCTTTGACTAAGGAGAAAGCACAGGAGTTGGAAAGGAGGTTAGTTGAGGGCGGAGCTTGGAGAAGTTTTGGGGAAGCGGACGCTATGTGGACAGCGACGGCGAACTTGGTTAGGGGGGTAGCACGGGACGTGCTCGGGGTAGCCAAGGGATATTCAGGCAGACATCAGGGTGATTGGTGGTGGAACGATGTAGTTAAAGGAAAAGTGGAGGTGAAGAAGGCGGCGTTCGCTAGGTTGGCAGGGAGCACAAGCGAGGAGGAACGGAGAGCGAACAGGGTGATCTACAAGGAGGCGAGAAAAGAAGCAAAGATGGCAGTCACGGAAGCTAAAAACGCGGCGTTTGGTCGCATGTATGAGGAACTAGGGGAGAGAGGCGGGGATAAGAAGTTATTCCGGTTAGCTAAAGCAAGGGAAAGGAAGGCACGTGATCTAGACCAAGTTAGGTGTATCAAGGGCGAAGATGGTAGAGTTCTGATGGGGGAATCTCAAATCAAACAGAGGTGGCAGGCGTACTTTCGGGACCTACTTAACGAGGAGGGGGATCGTAGAATAGAGCTAGGGGAGTTGGGGCATTCAGAGCAACATAGAGACCTTGGGTACTGCAGGCGCATTAGGGTGGAGGAGGTCATGGGGGCTTTGCGTAGGATGAGTAGGGGTCGAGCGACCGGGCCTGACGAGATCCCGGTAGAGTTCTGGAAGTGCATGGGTATGTCAGGAGGGGAGTGGCTCTCTAGGTTGTTCAATGCGATCTTTAGGACCAAAAGGATGCCGAATGAGTGGAGGTGGAGTACAGTGGTGCCCTTGTACAAGAACAAAGGGGACATCCAGTGCTGCAACAACTATAGGGGTATCAAATTAATAAGTCACACGATGAAGGTTTGGGAGAGGGTGATTGAGGTGCGGGTGAGGGAGGCGACATCTATATCTGGGAACCAGTTCGGTTTCATGCCGGGCCGCTCCACCACAGAGGCTATCCACCTAGTCAGGCGGCTGGCGGAGCAATTCAGGGATAAGAAGAAGGACCTTCACATGGTGTTTATCGACTTGGAGGAGGCATATGACAAGGTCCCAGGGGAGGTGCTATGGAGGTGCTTGGAGGCGAAGAGCGTGCAAGAAGCCTATATCAGAGTAATCAAGGACATGTACAATGGAGCTAAGACTAGGGTTAGGACGGTGGGTGGCGAATCAGACCATTTTCCTGTGGTTATGGGGCTCCATCAAGGATCGGCGCTAAGCCCCCTCTTGTTTGCCTTAGTGATAGATGCTCTAACCCGACATATTCAAGGGGATGTGCCTTGGTGTATGCTTTTTGCTGATGATATAGTATTGATAGACGAGACGAGGGTCGGTGTTAGTGAGAGGTTAGAGGTATGGAGACAGACTCTCGAGTCTAAAGGTTTCAAAATAAGCAGATCTAAGACAGAATACCTGGAGTGTAAGTTTGGCGCCGAGCCGAGCAAGGTAGGCAGGGACGTGATGATTGGTTCTCAGGCCATCGCCAAGAGGGACAGTGTCCGATATCTTGGGTCTGTGATTCAGGGGGACGGAGAGATTGACGGGGACGTCACCCATCGTATAGGAGCGGGGTGGTCAAAGTGAAGGCTTGCATCAGGGGTCCTGTGTGACAAGAAAATTTCACACAAACTCAAGGGAAAATTCTATAGAGCCGTGGTTAGACCTGCGTTGTTGTATGGGGCGGAGTGCTGGCCCGTGAAGAACTCTCATGTTCAGCGAATGAAGGTTGCGGAGATGAGGATGCTTAGGTGGATGTGCGGGCACACCAGGCTAGATAAGATTAAGAATGAAGTTATTCGAGAGAAGGTAGGGGTGGCCCCGGTGGATGAGAAGATGCGAGAAGCGAGGCTGAGGTGGTTCGGGCATGTACGGAGGAGGGGTCCCGATGCCCCGGTGAGGAGCTGCGAGCGGCTGGAGATTGTTGGCGGTCGGCGAGGCAGAGGGAGGCCTAAGAAGCATTGGGGAGAGGTGATTAGGCAGGACATGACTATGATGCAGGTTTCCGAGGACATGACCCGTGATGGAGGGTCTGGAGGTCTAGAATCAGGGTTGTAGGTTAGGGGCTCCTAGAGTTCTTCGTACGCCTCATCTGGGGTTGGGTGTGGGTCAGCAGGGTTACCCATAGATGATTTGTGTTTTAGCTTATGTACCCCCTATGGTTGTTAGTTATGGTAGTTACTGTATGATATTATTGCATGCGATTGTATTTATGTTTCTTATGTTTAGATAATTATCTACGCTATTTCTGCGGGAGTTACTAATGCTCTATTGTTTTTGTTTTTGTCTTTGTTTTTATTTTACTGCTGTTTTTCCTTTTATCCTATGCGCCGAGGGTCGATTGGAAACAGTCTCTCTGCCCTTTTGAGTAGGGGTAAGGCTCGTCTACATATTACCCTCCCCAGACCCCATCTGGTGGGAGTATACTGGGTAGTTGTTGTTGTTGTTGTTGTTTGATTTTATTGGTATATGCAGTCTGTGCATATCTTTAGCTTTAATGGAATCAAATCCATGCCATTTCGCAGCTGTAGTTCTTCTTTGCTTGCAGAAATTTAAATATTGATTCATGCCCAAGATAGATCTAAAATGATGCCTGAAATGTTGTGCGCTTTTTCTGGATTCCAGTTATATTTTTTTGTCTGATCGTATGCTCCTGCAGAATATAAAAGGTCGTTAAATGGAGACTCATTTGTTGCGTTCCTGTTTCTTTTGATAGTGGCGTGAGTTTTGATATCAAAGGGGCCAGTATTCTTACATTACAATTAATATATTAACTTTTGCCTTTAAAATTGATTTAAGTTGACTTTGATCAATATTTTGATTTAATGAATTCGAGCTCGTGCTTTGACAGTCCCGGAGGGTATGTAGCAAAATATGCGACGGGGGCGTATGCTCGAAATTGGATTCTCAGGTCCCTAGTCCGATAAATGAATTTTTGCAGAAAATAGTTGAACTGGAAATATAATGGTTTTTAGAAATTGAATAATGTTCGAACTTGTTGGTGTTGGGCCCGTATTTTGGTTCCAAAGTCCGATATAATACCCTTATAATATTTATACCTTATTTGTGAAATTTTGTGAGAAAAGGAACAGATTTGATATGATTTGATGTCCGGTTGTGAAAATAGAAATTTCGAGGATTCTTAAGGATTTCATCCGTTTTGGTGTTAAATCCGTAGTTTTAGATGTTTTTTGGCGATTTGATCAAACGACCAAGTCTGTATGATATTTTTGGACTTGTGTGCATGTTTTATTTGGATCCCCGAGGACCCGGGTGAGTTTCGGTTATGCTGCGGAATGTTTTGGACTTAGGAAAATCTGTTGTGTTGCTATTTTTGGTATGTCTAATACTTTGTGCTTCACGTTTGCGCAGTAGCTCTCGCGGACGCGAAGTGCAAGCTGGGCTGGGAAAGGGTTTTTTCTATGCGAACGTGAGCCCTTTGCCGCGAATGCGGAGCACCCGGGGGAGGGGGGGGGGGGTTAGACCTTTACAAACACGACCAATTTTACGCGAACACGTAGTGTAATGGAGGTGGAGTAGGAAAATCATCGTGTTGATCTTCGCGAACGTGGTCCTTGGTCCGCGAGCGTGATGGAAAGGGGGGACAAACCATCGCGAACACGAAGGCCCTTTTGCCCGCAATGTATCACGAATGTGACAGGTCCATCGTGAACGCGATGAAGACATGTCCGGTGTTACAAATAGAACCAGAATCGAGATTCTTTCAAAAACTCACAACTCTTTCATAATAACTCGACCTAGGAGCGATTTTGAAGAGGGAATTCAACACAAATTCATGGGTTTGTATTCTTCAACTCATTTACTTAAATTTCCATCAACATCCATTAGGTTTTTAGCCCTAAATCTTGTTCTTCTATGGTAGAATTAGGGATTTTAGGAAGCATTGGATATATGGAAAATTTGGAATTCTAGGCCTTAATTTGGTGTCGGATTTCGAAACTAATTACATATTTGGGCTCATGGGTGAATGGGTAAATCAGTTTTGGTCCGAATCTCGAGTTTTGATCAAGCGGGCTCAGGGTTGATTTTAGACTTTTTGGGGAATTGTTGGAAAACTTGTAATTATGCATTGGAAATTATTTATTTAGCGATAATTGATATTATCAAGAAGTTAATTATGATTAGATACGAGCGGATTGGTAATAAAAACTAAGGGAAAAGCGGTATTTTGAGGCTTGAGTTTAGCCGTGAAATCAAGGTAAGTGTTGTGGCTAATTTTAGCTTGATGGATTAGGTATTGTTGCCTTATTTGTTGCGTGTTTAGTTGTTGAGTGTTATGTATATGTGAGGTGACGAGTATCTATACACTGTTATCGGGTCATAGAATGCGAGTGAGTCTTGTAACTGTGACTGTTGTTTCTTTTTATATGTATTGTTCATGCTTAAACTGGTTAATCTTCATATTAAACAAGTCTTACTATGTTTTCATGATATTGGATATTGGTTGATTATTGACTCAAGTTGAGATTGTATTGTGAAGTTAAATGTTGAAACGAGGTTGGTTATTTATTATTCCATTGCTGGGTTGTTATTGTTTCTCTTATTTGGGTAAGGAAGAGTGTAAAGTACGAAAGGTGATGCCGTGCAAAATATTATGAGTGAGAGTTAATGCATGAAATATGATGTCGTGCTGTACTCTGATATTTTATAATGCACGAAGGGTGATGCCGTGCCATGTTATGAGAGAGTTAATGCATGAAAGGTGATACCGTGCAGTTTCTATTGTTTCTTATGGCAAGGACGAGAGTAAAAGCACGAAGGGTTATGCCGTGCCATTCTTATCTGATTTATATGGTGAAATTGAGAGTAAAAATACGAAGGGTGATGCCGTGTATTTTTCCACAACTATATTTACTTGTTGTTATTAGTTCAAGGTGTAATAGCTATTTAAATTCTCTACTATCGTGATTCTTATTTTTGCAATCCCCTTAGCATGTTTTCTCCTTCCAATTATTTTCTGTTAACTTTCTGTTATTGATATTTTCTCGTATATGTTTTAACTGTACAAGTTCATGTTATAGTCGTGCCCTAGTCTCGTTACTACTTTTTCAAGGTTAAGCTCGGCACATACCAGTACATGTGGTCGATTATACTGATACTGTACTCTGCACTTTCTGTGCAGATTTCGGTGCCCGACCTCGTTGATTAGAGTTGGATCGCTGCTTTTAATCTATCAGGAGACACAAGGTAGATTTGCCAACATCGCAGACCATGGCATCCTCTTCCCTCTATCTTAGTTTATCCCGATTTCCTTCATTTCGAGAACAGATATATTTTCATTAAACCAATATATATGAAAACTCTTAGAAGTTTGTGGATTGAGACACCAAATCTATGGGTAGTCGTATAATAGTGTTTTAAGCTGTTATATAATTTCTGTACTTCTTGTTGGTTTAGTGTAAATTACTGTTTTCTTTAGTGATTGGTGTGATAGAACTATATCTATTGGATTGCGTAGCATTTTAAGAGTTAGGCGTCATCATAATCCCGACGGTGGAAAATCCGGATCGTGACGATATTGTACTGTACTATAATAAATAGGTTTTCTAAAATATCCTCATTTGTTTAAATATTAAATTATCAAAAATTACGCATAAAAATAATTTCAAAAAATAATTTTCTACTAATTAATCACCAAATATTTCGTTAATGTATCATCAAATATGTCTTTAACTATCATCAAAAAATAATAAAAAACTATGTTAAAGTATGGAACAAGAATTGGCCGAACAACGGAACAAAGAATTGGAGTTAAATTCGCATTCGAAGAAAAACCGAAACAAAAAGAAGGAAAATCCTATACCTTTTAAATTGGAGTTGGAAGCGGTAGAAGTTATGGAAAAAAAGAATTAAGATAAAGTAGGTTATATGTTGGAGATTTGGAGTTAAAAAAAAGAAAGGTGAAGGTTAAAATACAATTATGAAGTAATAAGTTAGGGCATAATTGGAACGAAAAATAGGAAACAGTCCCACCACACTAAATTGATTGTTTCAAAAAATAGAACTTTCCATTATTCCGGAACAATAATTAACAATACAATACAATCAATTTTAATAAACTAATCAAAACAAATATTATTTTTGAATAACAATACAATATAATATAATTAGTAATAATAATCCAAACAAACTGTAAAATAAGTTGAGGTTCGTAGAAGCTAACTTGTTTTTTTAAGTTGAGGTTCGCACCAGCTAACCGTTATAAAAAGACAAGTTCACATATATTTAGCTTTAATCCCTTCATCAGTTTTCAGCTTACACGAAAAGCATATTACCTAAAAGAAATTTATCGGATGATTAGATAATAGAAAAAGTTACACTATAGTTGCCGTATGTATATGGTGAAAATCGGGGCTATTTACTTTTATTTTTTGATGTAAAAGGTGATATCACGTTTAGAGTCAGAACGCCAAGGTCGGGGTCGAGGCTCCTTTCCAATATTGAGGTCGAGGTCGAAATCATTTGCCTAGGTCGGAAGAAGACATACCTCGAGATAATACAGTTATGATTCAGTAACAGAAAAAGCAAAACACCCGCAACGGCCTGAAGATCACAGTGTAAATTGCGAAATGAATTGATCCTTGGCGGTTAGACATCTGTAAATCATGATTTCCTACTGTAGTTAGAAGTGTACGTTATTTAGAACTTCCCTATTATATAAAGGTGAGTCAATTCATTTGTAAGACACATTTTTGACTGATAAGAAATACATATACTTTACTTTCTAGCTATTACTGTTCACCTGGGTTATTTTATAACTTGCTATTCCCACAATTCCACTTTGAGATTATCGTAATTCGAGGTTCAGATTTGGCTCCACATCGGTTTGACTTATTTTATTTTTCAATTTATATATTTAATTTCTTGTTTATCAATTGATATTGGATTAAATCACATATCTTTAAAATAATAATATAAATTTAATTGTTAATCGAATTTTAGAGTAAACACCGTATTTGGCTTCGTCTAACATATCATAAACCATAAAATCTCTAAAATACAATATGAGAAAACTTAAATTCTTCTAAAATGTAACTGTTTCCCATAACTTTTCATAAAGGAAACATAGTCAAGGGAGAATACTTTAATTTCTTTTTAAAATGTCAGCACAATTAATTCTCTAAACCACTTCCCATAACTTTTCAAAATGGAAACAAATCAAACAATTCATCTTTGCTCTATAGTAAGCATATTATAAACCATTTAGCTCTGTAATACAACAGTCATCACTATTCTTTGAAAAGTAAGTAATGTAGATAATTTACTTCCCTAAACAAAATCCAGAGAAGTCTAGAAAATATGCACTATAAAAGCCTCTTTCACCTTGCACCAAAGCATATCATTTAACATTTGAGATCAACTTCAATAAATATGGCTAAGTTTTTGAATTTTACCATTTGTTTGTTTCTCATTCTTTCAGGTTTGGCCTTCTTTCTTTAAAAAATCCTTCTTTTGTTTGTGATAAAAGAAAACAATGCTAATTCTTCTTTCATTTAATATAATTTCTTTTGGTTCAATTGAGATGCAGTTGCAGGGACAATTACTCAAGTAAATGCCCAAAATAGATGTATGGTAACATTGGATCCAAAGGGATGTGTTCTTGCTGACTGTCAAAATATTTGTTCACAGAAACACAATGGGAATGCAGTTTGCACTGGTGGTAACGCTGGCCCATTACATTGCGTCTGTGTTTACAATTGTAATTCCAATTAAACTCTCAATTTAATGTACTTTTGATCCAACACAGATGCTGATCTATTATGAATAAATATTTGATGGATATCTTCAATTAAACTCCCTTCTATGAGTATTCTTTTTGCTAAGAAATGTTTCATACGTTTTTACTTCATTTACTAATTTTTTACTGACTATTTTATCGTATCTAGTTGGTTTACCTTTAACGTCACATCTCATTGGCATTTGTCATGATGGATATCTTTTTCACATCCAACATATTAGAGTAAGCAAAGTTCGTGGTTTTACAAGTATTTCTTTCCGAGTTAAACTTTTAAATATTGATAGGGTAAAATATAGGGATATTTCCTATAGGTGAAAAAAGGATAATATTTACCCCTTTTTGCTTGAGTTTTGGATGTTCAAAGTAGTCATTTTACAAAATATATGCAAATACATTAAAAACATACAACTTACATATATATGAATTATATATAACTTTTTGTAGCATAATATCCGGTCACAACATACAACTTACGTATAATTTGCAACTGAGATTTTTGTTATATACAAATTTGGTCAAAACATTCAACAGTCACGACCCAAAACCATTACCAGCTGTGATGATGCCTAACCTCACTTATTAGGCAAGCCAATCCAAATATTTGTAGAGAATAATTGCAAAGACATGATAGATGAAACTGAAAGTCGATTGATTATACATATATAATACCAAATTATTACGCTAAACCCCATAAACTGGTAACAATGAGTCATGTCTAATGTACGAATACAAGTCTAATGCATATATAATACAAAATTCTATTGTACGAATACATGTCTGTAATCTAAATATGGTCTGAAATAATAATAATAATGAAAGATATGAAGAGACGCTAGGGACTACGATTGGAAGCAAATTTACCTCGATCTCAATCGCACAATACCACTCAGGTCACAATACTCAACTTGGTCCAACTCTTGAACTAGACATACAATGCAGAGTATAGTGTGAGTATATACAATCGATCACATGTACTCAGTAAGTAGCAAGCTAACCCCGGTGAAAGCACTGACGAGGTTAAGCAAAGTCTGACACTCATATTCAACAACTACAATAACAATAGCAACATAATAATAGTTATAAGAAAAACAACTTAGATAATATCGGGTCAACTCTAACACAATAATATGAGAAATAAGCATGCTTTTCAGGTAAATCAGTAAAGGCATCAACCTTTTCACATAAATCACCTAGATAGAGATCTATTCAAGTAAACTATGATTTCAAGCTCTAAACATCAAATAAAGACATCAAATAGCAGTTAGCATGAGGAGAATATAACTCTATACCTATATGTCAAATATACCTACCACAATCAACATTACTGTTTAATCATCAATTATGCACAAACTCAACATATTCATAGTGTCTGGCATAAATACCCCTCAATCATATTCTTATCACCCTCACGGTTCCTAGTATAATACATGTGACTCATCACACACACATACTTAGCATTGTAGGTTTGCTTGCCATAAGTCTCTCTCTAAGCATATCTCGTGTGCCTGCACTTGCAAGGCCCAAAGTAGCATTGGTTATTGCTTGACTCGGAAAGAAAGAATCCTAATCCAAGTGTTGATCGGATCAAGTTAACCGTCAATATCACTCAGCCAATATGGTAGCCTTGATGCAAGCATCACCTTGCTATCAATTTCAATACGACTAGATTGCCCAATATTAATCACCGATCCGCTTAAAATGACTCTATGGCCCAAAATCAACCATAAATTATCAAGTTTCAATATACCAATACCTTGTAGTATCATAATCAAAACACCGTGTGGAATATACTAACGTAAACTTAACTCAAATCCATATCATTCACACAAAGATATTAAAAAAATGTGAGATAACATTTAAAGAATACATAGAGATAGAAATATAACACGCATATAGTATCATGATTGAAAAATATAATTACGGTTAAAGCAAATAGCTCAGCATAGCAAAAATAGTCATATCATGTTTCAAAGAGATAAGAAATAACCTAGACACAATTTTTGTATGAATAATATCTCATATTATCATACAGGTGGAGAAAATATGATATCAGTAAACATAATAGCAACAAAACATATAATAACCTAAAGCCTTTTCAGATCATGAGTAACCACAGTGGCCGCACATGTGATCGCCACCTCTCACATGTGTCACCCCCAACATACAGAAAACATCATAGCTTACGAGAAAATACTTTTAAAGAAAGCCTAGGAAAGATATTTACCTCAAATAAGTGAAAATTTAATACTCTAAAAATCACTTGCCTCTCGAATTGGTCTCTGAATGGGTCAAAGCTTGAAAAACCAACTAAAAATGTCAGACAAGTCTATAGAAATCATTTTCAAACAATAAAGTTTCGTTCTTTATTCAATTTCCAAAAGTCAATAAAGGTTAACCTGAGCCCATATGGTCACAACTAGAGTTAAGGGGTAGATCCCAGTATGTCACTAGGGGGTGCATCGGTTCTATTTGTGAAGAAGAATTATGGTATTATGAGGATGTGCATTGACTACAAGCAACTAAAAATAAAGTTATAATTAAGAACGAGTACCCACTACCGCGCATTAATGACTTATTTGATAAGCTTCGGGGTGTTAGAGTGTTTTGAAGATTTATTTGAGGTCAGGGTGTCATCAGTTGAAGATTCAAATTTTGGACTTTCCGAGACGACGTTCAAAACTTGTCACACCTCCTTTTTTACACCACCCAAAGGTAGTACAAGAGAATTTTTTCAATTTAAGTGACATTATTCAAAATGAGATTATTTATTCAATTTTATTCACAGTCGCCACTTGGCATGGATTGATTTATGGCGTACCAAGTCAACGGTTTATTTTAAATCCCAAATCAAGGAAATTTCGACTTTCCCTTTGAAGTCTGCGAACCAGAAATTCTGAATAATGAATTTTGTTAACCCAAGGGAAGGTGTTAGGCACCCTAGGATTCCGTGGTTCTAGCGCAGTCGCTTAAACTATCCTAATTGGCCTATTATCTGATTTTTTTAAAACATGTTTTAACTTATGGTGCTATTTTAAACTATTAACCGCCTCTAATTAATTTTAAATAAGATTTAACTTCATTTAAAACATGTAACTGGATCGCATCACATGAAATGCGCTCGCAATCCGAAACACATTTTAGTCACATAAAGTGCGCACCCAATTTAGGAAATTAATTGTAAAATAAAGCGCTTAAAGCAGCTACGCACTTTCAAATTTGCGAGGACTATAGAAAATTCAACTAAATGACACACCTCGATTTCTAAAAGATTAAAATTAAGTGAGGGCTATGAATTTTGTGATTTAATTTGGCACGACACGCCTCAAATTATTCTAACAAAAGAGTTTCTAGATTTAATTTTGATGGCTATAAATTATTCAGATGGATTTATTGAAATAAAAGAGCTTATTGCTTTCGAAAGAATTGCTTGCGTATTTACCAATTATATTTGCCGCAAAGTTTGATGTTTCTTTATTCAACTTCAATATGGCTTAGGTCAATACACCCTATTGTCCGTGTGCATGCATGTATATATAATCTATTCATGTCCCATTCTTAACAATGTGCAATTTTAAGGGAAACTTCTCTATCACAAAATAATTTTTAAACATATACCCTTTCATATCACTACTACAATTAGCTTTACATTTCAAATCATAAATATTCAAAGTATTTCAACAATAAAACTAAGCATCTTATTCAGAATCTTAAAAATCCAAAGACGCCAAAATTTCAACTCCCAAGAAATGTACCGGCATAATTTATTCAAGCATATTCTCCTAAGCTAGCACAAAATAAAGTGCAAAATGAAAATCTGACTTTAGGAATTTCAGAAATGGACTACCAAAAAAGCATATTTTTAACATTAAGTATTAGAAATATATTAAACTAGAGTTGCCAAGTTTAACATTTAATCAAGCAGAGACAACTCGGGCATTGAAGGAAAAGGAAGAGAACAGATAGTGAAAGAGTAAATTAAAACAATCAGCAGAATGTGAGGCATCCAAAAAATAAAGCATGTAAACCATTGTTTATACACCCATTTAACTAACATACTTATAAAAACTGCACTTTCAACTATTATCACATGGCACTCCATTTCTATATATGAACAGAAACTCTAAATTACACATAAAGAATCGCAGCGAAGAGATGAACAAGAATAGCCTTTAGAGCAACTATCTTTTAGATTAAAGGAAACTGAGCCTCCATGGAAGGTGTACAGCCAATTATCTACTGCTAATAACAAAATAATGGCAGAACACTGACCGAGTAAAGGTCCGATAATAGAGGATTCGAAGCTCAAGCCCAGCAGAGAAGAACATCAGCAAAATAATTCAACCAAACCGAGAAAATCAACGCTAAGCCAAGAGAAATCAAAGTCAATCCCTGTAATTCCAGTTTCTTCTTCTTCTTCTTCGTTTTTTTAAATTTTTGTTCGGAACACTTTCTTTTTCTTCGGATTTAGATCTGTTTTGTTTTCTTTGAGATTTGAAAAAAAGTTTATTTTTTAACTCGTTGGTGTTTCTCTCTGTGTATATTCCATTTGAGAGTGAGAGTGAGAGGTGAGCTTTCATGGAGGGAAGTTGGCCATTCGCTGTTGAAGAGAGGAGAGGAGCACCGTTCTCGTTTTTTTTAGGGGAGGGTGTAATCTCTTTTTTGTTGTGTAGACTAATGTTCTCTTTACATAGGCCTAAGTCTATGTTTTAAGAGATTTTTATCTATCAATACGATATAGCAAATTTTATTTTTTTCTATGTTTAAGGCTTGTGTTTAATATATTTAAGCATATCGAATTTTAATTTATGTATCATAATTCAAATTAAGGATATAATTATTGCTTCATTTATTTTATGCATGATTTTAGGAGCATATATTTCATTTCCCTTTTTTTCCTCCTCTTCTCTTTCCTTATGTTTCCTCCACCTTAATATACGGTAATCACTATTAAATTCATTAAGTGCATAAGTTACCAAATTACAATATTTTATTTCGAATGAACAGAAAATTACTCATTGTTTTTCAAGTGATATTTGTATTGTATGTAAGCTCAAATTTACAAATACTCTTTTTATTGTCAACTTCTAATTTCAGCTTTAACCAAATATTGTCCAAACGCCTATTGTACTAATCCTTAGTAAGTTATTAGGAATTAGACTCAGATAAGAAATGGAGATTATCATACGATGAGTTCTATTTTAAACTATCAAAAGATTAAGTCTTGAAGGTATAAGTTAAATATACACCTAAAGTGAATATATGCTCCTAAAATCATGCCTAGAATAAATGAAGCAATAATTATACCCTTAATTTGAATTATGGTACATAAGTTGAAATTTGGTATGCTTAAATTTTTTTGACACAAGATTGTAGTTTAATTGTAGTATAAATGTAACAATACAACTTTATATTAAACTGATTTGTAGTTTATTTGTAGAAATTGTATCTACAAACTGAATACATTGAATTATAATATTCCAATTCTCATTTCAATTGTAGCATAATTGGTATTTTCGACATAATTGTAGAAGACATGTAGAAGTTTTAGTCTTCCCAATCTACAATTTATCTACAAATTATCTACAGTTTATCTATATTTTATCTACAATTTATCTACAATTCAACAATTTAACTACAATTTATGGAAAAATATGTCTTCTTCTTCTTCGACGAGTTTCATTCTGAAATTCAGTCAAAACCAAGTCTAATCTTCACCAAAACCTCTCAAAATTGAGATATAAACTCCTAAAGATATTTGGAATTATAGTTTAATTGTAGTGCAAATGTAACAATACAACTTTATACAATACTTAAACTGATTTGTAGTTTATTTGTAGAAATTATATCTACAAACAAAATACTTTGAGTTTTAATATTCCAATTCTCATTTCAATTGTAGCATAATTGGCATTTTCGACATAATTGTAGAAGACTTGTAGAAGTTTTAGTCTTCCCAATCTATAATTTATCTACAAATTATCTACAATTTATCTACATTTTATCTGCAATATAACTACAATTCTTCAATTTAACTACACTTTAACTGCAATTTCTGAAAAAATATGTCTTCTTCTTCTTCGACGAGTTTCAATCTGAAATTCAGTCAAAACCAAGTCTAATCTTCTCCAAAACCCTCAAAATTGAGATATAAACTCCTAAATATATTTCGAATTATTTACAACAACACCCAATCCAAACAAATAATGATTTTTGAAAATCCAAATTTGAATTCAAAGCTTTCAAGCTTTTTAATGGCTATCAATGGTGGAAAATATATGGACAAGGAGAGAATTACGCTGCAATGGATTTTCTTCCGTTTTAAATTTCGAAATTAATAGTGATAGAATCACAATTAAATCTAATTCATAATCGAAAGACAAAATATAATTATACAAATTATAAATATTACTTAAATCTTTTTTTCCAAAATCCTTTCTTATCCTTTCCTTATTTTTTTTCCTTTAATTAAAAATCCTAAAATTAAAATTCTAGATTATCTAAAAATATAAAATTAAACTAATTATACAAATTATAAATATTACTTAATTCTAAATTAAAAGATAAAAAATAATAATAAGCTAAAAATCGAAAGACAAAATATAAACATGAGCTATTTATTGTATTTTCAAATTTCTATAAACAAATAATTACTGATTAATTCTAAAAATATAAACAAATCCTAAATGCCATGCATGATATTTTTTGGTAGTTTTTCATGATTAAAGTAAAAATAATCATGAATAAAATGTAAACAATTAAGTAAAAATCCTACAAAATCCTATAAAATGGCAAATAATTAACAAAAAATCTATTTTCTTGGGATTTTATAGGAGTATTTCGTATAGGGAAAAATCAGGTGCTTACATCTGTCCCTCTTTGTTCGAAAACATGAAGAGTTTTCGGGCAAAGATAAAGTAAACAATATGAGAAATTTTTTTCCGTTTGAAACTCCTTGAGAAGCATTTTTTAAAACGAACCTGACCGAACCTTGCTTCAGAGGTTGCCGACATATCCTTGGCTATAAAGGAATCAGGTCAGTCTAACTCTGGAAGTTTTTGTAGCTGGGACTACCGAATGCTATGATTTAACTGCTGCTACTGCTGCCTCTGCTTGCTGAGCTCCTTATTATACCAAAATGGAAAATCAAAAGTTATGCTAATTAGGCCTATCAGCTACGAGTTACAAGATTCCTATCTATAAATCTCTTGGAGCTCGATCTTGAGTCTTGGCTAGATCTTGCTGCAGACTCCGATCTGAACCTTAATGCTCGTCAACTGTATGTGCTGGTTCTTTCTTTCATCTTTTGGATCAAGGCGGGGCATGCAAAGCATGTGACTTCGATCAAATTTTGAGCAGTTCGCGTCCTACTCCACTTCAGCACTTTGAGTTCACTTCTTTTTTTTTCTTTTCTCTTCTTTCTTTATTTTGGATTGAGACTCATTCTTCTGGTTATCTCAAATCTTGTTTGTTGAGGTCAAACCTTCTCGGACACCAAAACAAAGAAACGAACGGAATTTTCTGCCCTTGTTTTCACTAGGAAAATTTTGTGAGTTATTTGTAACCAAAATCTAAACTATTTCATTATTGAAAACGATAAAATCAGGACTGTGTATCCTTTGGAGTAGGGAGGGAAGCCCTAAATTGGGAGGATTTCCAGGTTATTCTATAACAATTGGTTATGCCAGAAAAGAAAAGGGGTCCTTGGTTAATGTCGGATAAGTCATCGAGTTATGCCAGAATAAGAGATAAAGGTCCATAAGTCATGCCAGGGAGGTCCACGGGTTATGCCGGGATAAAACAAAGGTCCTAGATTATTCTAGGGAGATTCACGGGTTATGCTGGGATAAAATAAAAAATGTCCTTGGGTTATGCCATGGAGATATACGGGTTATGCCTAGTTAAAATAAAAAGGTCCTTGGGTTATGCCAGGGAGGTCCACAGGTTATGTCGGGATAAATAAAAAAGGTCCTTGGGTTATGCCAGGGAGGTCCACGGGTTATGCCGCGATAAAAGAAAAGGGTCCTGGGTTATGCTAGGGAGATTCACGGGTTATGCCGGGATAAAAGAAAAAGGTCCTTGGATTATGCCAGGGAGATTCAGGGGTTATGCCGGAATAAAAGAAAAAGGTCCTTGGGTTATGTTAGGGAGGTCCACGGGTTATGCTGGGATAAAGAAAACAGGTCCTTGGGTTATGCCAGGAAGGTCCGCGAGTTATGTCAGGATAAAGAAAAGGTTCCTGGGTTATGCAAGGGAGATTCACAGGTTATGCCGAGATAAACGAAAAGGTACTTGGGTTAAGCCAGGGAGATCCGCAGGTTAGGCTGGGCTAAAAAAAACTTCTTAGGTTATGCCAGGGAGATTCACGAGTTATGCCAGAATAAAATATTATGCAAGGGAGGTCCATGAGTTATGCCGGGATAAAAGAAAAAAGTCCTTGGGTTATATTAGGGAGATCCACGGGTTATGCCGGGATAAAAGAAAACGGTCCTTGGGTTATGCCAAGGAGGTCCACGAGTTATACCGGGATAAAAGATAAAGGTCCTTGGGTTATGCTAGGGAGGTCCGCGGATTATGTCAGGATAAAAGAAAATGGTGCTTGGGGTTATTCCAGGGAGATCCACGGTTTATGCGTGGATAAAAGAAAAAGGTCCTTCAGTTATGCTAGGGAGATCCATGGGTTATGCCGGAACAAAAGAAAAAGGTCCTTGGGTTATGCCAGTGAGATCCACAGGTTAAGTTGGGATAAAAGAGAAAGATCCTTGGGTTATGCTAGGGAGGTCCACGAATTTTGCCGAGATAAAAGAAAAAGGTTCTTGGTTATGCCAGGGGGTCCACGGGTTACGGGATAAAAGAAAAAGGCCCTGGGTTATGCTAGGGAGGTCCACGGGTTAAGCCGAGATAAAAGGTCCTGGGTTATGCCAGGGAGGTCCACGGGTTATGCCGGGATAAAAGAAAAAGGTCCTTGGGTTATGTTAGGGAGAAAAGGAAAAAAATCCTCGGGTTATACCGGGGAGAAAAGAAAAAATATCCTCGAGTTATGCCGGGGAGGTCCACAGGTTATGCCGGGGACAACTAGGGAATCTGGTCCTAAGTTAGAAAGGATGCAACTAGAGATTGGAGGCCTTATGCTACCATGATTTTCTCGGATTTTTCCTTTTTTTAGTAAAAATGCAGGAAAGAATTTAGAGGGAACTTACCTTTTAGGTTGATTATTGTTGTGAAGCTGTTCCTAGATCGTGCGCATTTCCCTCTTTGGTTTCACCTACTTCTTGCACAGTTGCTTTGGATTACACATGTTTCAAATTTTTCAAACAAAGGACAATTGTTAGTTTGAAACGGTGGTTGGTTTTGTGGCCTTGATGATTTGATCACTGGATCTTTGCCCAACTTTTGGTGAGAACCTCCGCTGCTTGCTGGTTTTTAAAAAGATTGATTTCTCTCATAAAATCGAGGAACTCAGCTTTTCAAACTTTCTCATGACGGCTCGCCCGTAAGGGCTTTTGCCCTTTCACTTTATTCATCCTCTATGGGCTTTTAACTTTGGATTTCTTTTCGTTTTCAATAACTTTAATTTTAGAGCATTGGGATCCCTTGGCTTTTCAAATCATTGCCGATACAGTTAGCCATGTAGGACTCAACCATTATTTTATTTTGCCTTTTTGGGAATTTAACTTTGATTTCCTTTCTCTTAAGGAGTTTTTCAATTTCAAAACATCAGTCGCCATGGCCAGTGGATGCCGACTTGATGACCCCGGTGAGAATGGGTGCCTTTTGCACATTATAGCTCGTGTCAAACGAAAGCCCTGTAAATCAGTCTTGTCATCCCTTCTTTGTCTTAGTTTCGGAACAGTGTTAGACCGAAAGGGATTCAAAGAAAACAAAGAACAGAATAGAGAATGAGTTTAAAAATAAGAAGTGTCCCTTTCGGGAAAAGGAAAGAATGACATATCTGGAGTACATGAAAACTTTAATGAACATGAAATGCCTTTTGGACTTGATTCCTAATCTGTGTAAAGTGTCCGACTCTCAGAAATTTATCACAACTTTTCTTCTAAAATTCCAGAACCTTGCCAGGACTTTTTTGGCGCCGGTGGCTGCGAGGATCCTCTTTTTAATAAAGGATGCCCTTTTCGGGTTTTCATGAGCTGACCTCTCTCATTTGTCTTCTCAGCATCGCCTTATAGTGCTCTTTGTGAGTTTTCACTAACAAGACTATCTAATTTTCAATTTCTATGCTTACCATCGCCTTACGGTGCCCGTGTGAGTTTTCACCAATAAAACTCTTTCATTTTATTTCTCTCGTTTTTGTTGCATCAGACCCAAGTAGCTGCATTCTCCAATCCTTGAATCATTCTTACCGATTGATCAAAAGGACTTGAACAAGATTTGGGGTAAAAAGATATTGGATGGAATTACAACTTTGGAACCTTTCAAGCGAACCCAGCCGAACCATTATAACTTTTGCCCAGTTCCACTTTCGGGGGGACCTTGGATTTTAGTTTTGGTGTGACTGAACCCTAGAGAGAGGTTGCCTATGTAGCATTTTGGAATCAAGTCGAATGTAGTTCAGGGAACTTTGTTTTTGATTTTCTCTTTTTTCTGTTTTTCTTTTGTTTTGTTTTTCTCTTTTCTTTTTTTTCATATTTTCTATTTTTTTTAATTTCCTTGTCTTTTGTTCCTTTTTTTGGTTTTTTGTTTATTTTATTTTTTCAATGACACTTTTCGGTTCTAAAAAGGGTAATCAAAGAGAGGTTAACCGACTCAAATGGGTTTGCAAAGGGTTAATAGTATTTGGGTAGTGAGAATGAAAGTCTTCGTAATCCCAACCGAAGAATAATATAACTATACGGAGGATTCAAAATAATACCTTTTCATTATATTTGCATTGACAGTTGTTTCAGGGACATTTCCTTCAATGTGCCCCAACTACAATGCACTATTTTGGCAGTACTCTTGTTGTAATGTATGGACCTTTTCAATTCTGAAACCAATTTTCCTTTAGTTGTTGGAACTCTTTGTTTTTATTTCCTCAAACTTATCTTCTTTGCATTTTGACTCTTGATTCATTATTTCGAAGTCTGACAATGTTTTGGAATCTGGGCATGAAGTCCCCAAGCATGTCAAGTTATTGAAATCTACATTTAATAGAACTGAAAAGAGTATATAAAAATGACAAGATTAAGAAAAGAGACATTCCTAGACAATGAAATATTAATTTTATTTGATTTTTATTTTTATTTTTTATCTATTTTTAAATTTTTGAAGATAGAAGGGCTTACATCGGGAAGTAAGACAATAAAGTAAACGTCTAGATCACACCCTAAGATAATCCGGATGCATAAAGGATAGCAAGACTGGCTACCAAGACTCCCTTCTATTGGGGAACCTTCAAGCTTGGCGATCGCTTTTTGGCTTTTCTTTAGTTTCGGTCATGGATGCAATGGCCTTCAATGCCAGTTCAAGTTCCTTAATTTCACAAATCATTTCGACTAATGGCCCTGTGTTGTGAGTATACAATAGATTGTTCATCACATCGGAGCTTCTTCATCCCGAAAAAACAATTCTTTCAGCTTCAATCAAATCTTCAACTACCTTTTTGAAGGTCCAACGGCCATTTGTACTGTGTCCCACTGCTCCATAGTGGTATTCACATATAGCATCATCTCGATGTGAGGAGAACTCGGGGTTTGGCCGGTTTGGAGCGACTAGCTGTAATAGATTTATCCTGGTTAACTTTTGGAACAAGCTTGAATAAGATTCACCAATAGGGGTGAACTGATTCTTTCTGAAAGGCTCTCTTGGGTGAGGATTATATTGGGGATCATTTGGTTGGGGATTATATGGAGCTTGGTAAAGATGGGAATTTTTGGGAGGTGGAGCTCGGTTTTGTGTAAAATGTTGCAGCCACGAGTAAGGTTTCCAATTTATCGCCACATAGGGAGGCGGTGCGACAGCATAAGCAGCATCTTGAAGGGGATAATAGTGTGGTGGGACGATAGGAGGCACATATGATTGGCTGAATGGCCTGCAAGCCCCTCTCGAGCTTGAGACCATCATGACTCCTTCTTCACTCCCATTTATGTTTATCAAACTCTCTGAACCATTCTTCGCACACTGTGATGCGGCCT
The DNA here is from genome assembly GCA_034376525.1 of Nicotiana benthamiana. Lineage (NCBI taxonomy): Eukaryota > Viridiplantae > Streptophyta > Magnoliopsida > Solanales > Solanaceae > Nicotiana > Nicotiana benthamiana. Next base: position 57,250,486 of record CM067337.1, read on the forward strand.
TAAAAGCAGCACGGCTCAAGATTCGACTTGTTTTTAAACCGTTTTAACCATTTCCCCGATTTTGATAACCTCAGCAAATGGATTAGCCGCAGCTGACATCATGTTTTGAAGTACTCGGCCTCTTGGGCCTGCAAAAAGATAGTGACCATTTCAATTTCATCCATTGGAGGTTTTACCCTCGCAACTTGCTCACGCCATTTGACAGCATATTTGCGGAAGCTTTCCGTTTTCAAATTGGACAAAGTGTTTCTGTCAGGAGCGATGCCCATATTATACTGGAATTAGTGGACAAAATCTCATGCCATATCATCCCATACGTGCTAATGGGTAATTTCTTGATCGGTATAACACTCAAAAGCGATTCTTGTGAGGCTTTCCCTAAAATAGGCCATTAGCAGCTCCTTTTTTCTACCAGCACCCCGTAACTGAGTACAATATCGTTTCAGATGAGTGATCGGGTCTCTACTCCCATTGTACTTTTCAAATTTTGGCATCTTGAAACCAGCTGGCGAGTAGACATGGGGAAACATACAGAGGTCAGCGTATGAGACACTCTTTTGACCAATCAAACCTTGCATGTTTTTCATACTTTGTTCCAGGCTTTTCATCTTCCGAGAAATTTCCTCATGCTTGGGATTTTTAACAACCTTTTCTTGCTCCATGGAGAGATCATACTATGGAGGTTGAGTGAAAGAGTACGGGGTCGCACATGTTATTTCTGATTGAAGGTGCGGATCCTGAGTGGTAAACATTGGAGGTGGTGCCGTTGAAGGCATGCCATGATCATTGGAGGGCATTGGAGGGTAAGATGAGAGGGTTGGGCACAGGGGTGTTGGTAACCTCACTTGAACTGGGGATCAACTAGGGGTGTCAACCGGGCCGGGTTGACCCGGGACCGGCACGGACCGGCCCGGTCAAAACCGGCCCGGACCGGACCGGTTAAGGGCGGGGGGGGGGCCGGGCTGGGTTGGGGGGGGAAGGGGGTTTGGACGGACAGCCTTACCGGGCAAATAACCGGACCGGACCGGCCCGGGAAGCGAATTACCGGGCGAACCGGCCAACCCGGACCGGCCCGGACCGGTTTTAACGGTCAATGTGATATTGCTCGTGCATCATCTGCTGCAAATCCCACTATGGAATGTAGCACTTCTAATGTAGTCGGAGATGATGATGAAGGGTTTGATAGTTTTAATATTTTTTCAACTTTTGCTAACACTCAATCTAGTAGCAGGAATATAGATGAATTGCAATTTTACTTGCAGAAGCAAAAGGAGCCTCGCACCAAGGAATTTTCACCGTTAGGCTGGTGGCAGGAAAATTCAAAGCAATTTCCCGTTCTTTACGCTATGGCGCGGGATGTCCTGAATGTCCCAATTTCCACTGTTGCATCCGAGAGTGCATTTAGCCAAGCAAGACAACAACTTGGAGACACGCGGCACTCATTGGGAAGCAATGCTTTGGAAGTCTTAGTGTGTCTAAGAGATTGGATAAGATCTGAAAGAAGAAATCAAGGAAAGGAAGATCTGGATAGCCCGGAAGACGAAGAACTTGGAGATATCTTAACGCACGGAAACCCATCCGAATTTAACACTCCAGAAGAAGGTCCAGAGGTTCATATTAATATGGAAGAACTTGCTATTGCAATGCAAGCCATTTGATGTAAAATTGTAAATTGTAAACTAGTTATGATACATTTTAGTTTTTCAATTTGAAATTTTCAATTTAAGAAATAAAGTAGCACTTGCAATAAGTGCAATTTTTTCCCATCTTTTGTTGTGTTCATTCAATTATTACAAAGTATTAATATAACTTAATATTTAAACTATACGAAATACAAAAAAAAAAAAAAAAAAAAGTAAAACCCGGTCCGGCCCGACCCGGACCGGATCGAACCCGGCCCAATTCAACCCGCCCCATATTGAACCCGGACCGGACCGGCCCGGACCCGGACGGGTCAAAAAATCCGGACCCGTAACCGGCCCGGCCCACCCGCTGGTCAGCTATAGGATCAACTGAGGGAACCCAAGGATTGCACTTGGTGATTCCCTACCATTAGACCAGGCGTCCCACATTTCTATTATGCGGAGACGCAACATCTTTTTTCTTCAGCAGCTGTTGATTCTAGCTGCAGAATAGCTGAGGCCGGGCTATCCTTAGGACCAATGATTGGTGGATCGCTTGCGGAGGCCATCTGTACCTTTGGATTTTTTGAAGGAGGGAAGAGTAGACTACCAACAAACCAACCACCAACACCTGGCTAATTTGCGAATCCAACAACCTTGTTAGTTTTGAAACATTTAACATATAGGAAATCACACGTTAGGATATAATGCACCTAATAGTTAAACGCTTCCACCGTGTGTTTGAACAGTTGCATGTTTTATCCCGACCTTAACTAGCCCTTTTCACTATGTACCTCTTTCTTCATTTCTGCCTCTCTTCAATCACTCTTGATTTTTTTATCTCATTTCTATCGCTCTTTTATTTTTTGCACTCTCTTTTCCTTCTTTTTCGCTCAGTTTTTTCTTTTTTTTTAAAGTTTTTTATACACTCAACTAATTTTATGACTATAATCGAATCCGATGGGGATTGCCTACCGTATCATAACCCTACATGAATCAGATCTTGCGTAGTTCGGGAAGATCGAGAATGGAGTAAATAAACTAACTCTTTTTTTTTCTTTTCTTTTATGGAATTTTCCAAAGAAATATTTTAAAAGAAGAAAGGAAATATTTTTGGGATTTTTTGATTTTGAATTTTGTTTTGCTTTTCTGAAATAAAGACTTCTAAAAGTTTTCTTTTGATTTGAACTTTGGGAATTTTAAAAGTGAAAAGAAAATATTTTGCTTGAATTTTCATTTGTTTTCTCTTTTTCTAGAGAAGAAAGAAAATAATTTTTATTGAATTTTGGATGTTTCTTCTTAATGTTCGAAAGAGGGACTTTTAAGAAAATGTTTTGAATTTCTGAAATTTTGTATATTTACAAAAGTACTTCCAAAGAAAAGCAAAAATATTTTTTTTAGACTTCAATTTTTGACTTGGAAAAATACTTCAAAATGGGATTATTATTCAATTTTATTCAGAGTTGCCATGGATTGTTTTCGTGTGTCCCAAGTCACCGGTTTATTTTAAATCCCAAATCGAGGAAATTTCGACTTTCTCATTAAGTCTACGAACCAGAAATTCTAAATAAGGAATTCTATTAACCCGAGAGGAGGTGTTAGGCACCCACCGGATTCTGTGGTTCTAGCACGGTCACTTAAACTATACTAATTGGCCTATTATCTGATTTTAAAACATGTTTTAACCTATGGTGCCATTTTAAACTATTAACTGCCTTTAATCTATTTTAAAGAAGATTTAACGTCGTTTAAAACATGTCGTTGGATCGCGTCACATGAAATGCACCCACTATTCGAAACACATTTTATCCAACGTTGCGAGATTTAGAGTTGGATCACATGAAATGCATACACGAAATTAGAAAATTAATTTTATAATAGAGCACTTAAAGCAACTATGCACTTTTAAACTTGCGAGGGCCATAGAAAATTCAACTACATTGCACATCTTGATTTCTAAAAGATTAAAACTAACTAAGTGCTATGAGTTTTGTGATTTGATTTGACATAGCACGCCTCAAATTATTCTGACAAAAGAGTTTTTAGATTTAATTTTGAGGGCTATAAATTATACACATGAATTTATTGAAATAAAAGAGCTTATAGCTTTCGAAAGAATTGCTTGCGTCTTTACCAATTCTATTTGCTCCAAAGTTTGATGTTTCTTTATTCAACTTCAACATGGCTTAGGTCAATACACCCTACTTCCGTATGCACGCATGTATATATAATATATTCATGTCCCATTATTAACAATGTGCAATTTTAACGGAAACTTTTCTATCACAAAATAATTTTAAAACATATACCCTGTCATATCACTACTATTGTCTTTACATTTCAAATCATAAATATATAAAGTATTTCAACAATAAAACTAAGCACCGTATTCAGAAATCTTCAAAATCCAAAGATACCAAAATTTTAGATCCCAAGAAATGTACCGGCACAATTTATTCAAGCATATTCTCCTAAGCTAGCACAAAATAAAGTGCAAAATGAAAATCTGACTTTAGTAATTTCAGAAATGGACTACCAAAAAAGCATATTTTTAACATTAAGTATTAGAAATATATTAAACTAGAGTTGCCAATTTTCTACTACTAATAATAAAATAATGAAGAACACTGATCGAGTGAAGGTCCGATAACAGAGGATTCGAAGCTCAAGCCCATTAGAGAAGAACATCAGCAAAATAATTCAACCAAACCCAGAAAATCAACGCCAAGCCAAGAGAAATCAAAGCCAGTCCCTCTAATTCCAGCTTTCTTCTTCTTCTTCTTCTTCTTCCATTTTTAAATTTTTGTTTGGAACATTTTCTTTTTCTTCGGATTTAGATATGTTTTGTTTTCTTTGAGATTTTGAAAAACAGTTTTTTTTTCCATTCGTTGGTGTTTCTCTGCATGTATCTTTCATTTGAGAGTGAGAGTGAGCGGTGAGCTTTCATGGAGGGAAGTTGGCCATTCGCTATTAAAGAGAGGAGAGGAGCGCTGTTCTCGAATTTTTTTTAGGGGAGGATGGAATCTCTTTTTTGTTACGTAGACTAATCTTCTCTCTATATAGGTCTAAATCTAGGTTTTAATTGAAATGGTATGAGTTTTGAGCAAATAAGTTCATGTGTATTTGGGCTAGGTAGGAAAATTTGGGCATAATTTGGGTACCACAACTAGCTCAATATCCAATTAAATCTTTTATTTAAAATCTTTTCTTATATTTTTCTTCTTTTTTTTTTCTTTAATTAAAAATTCTAAAATTAAAATCTTAGATTATCTAAAAATATAAAAATTAAACTAAGTATAAAAATTATAAATATTACTTAATTCTAAATTAAAAGATAAAAAAAATTAATAAGCTAAAACTCGAAAGACAAATTTAAAAATAAGCTATTTTTTGTGATTTTCGAATTTATATAAACAAATAATTACATATAAATTTAAAAATATAAACAAATCCTAAATGCAAGGCACGATATTTTTGGTAGTTCTTTATGATTAAAGTAAAAATTAAACATGCACAAAATGCAAACAATTAAGTAAAAATCCTATAAAATGGAAAATAATTAATAAAAAATCTATTTTCTTGGGATTTTATAGGAGTATTTCGTATAAGAAAAAAAATCACGTGCTTACATGACCCATTATGGTCACTAAGAGTTTTTAGTGATGTCTTTTCGGCTAACCAATGACCCAATAAACTTTATGAACTTGATGAACGAGACGTTCCAGCCATATCTTGATTCTTTCGTCACCGTATTCATAGACGACACATTGGTGTATTAATGTAGCTAGGAGGATCATGAGCATTATTTAAGGATCGTACTCCAGACTTATAGGGAGATGAATTTATATGCTAAATTCTCCAAGTGTGCTTTTTGGCTTAATTCAGTAGTGTTCTTGGGGCACGTGGTGTCTAGTGAGGGGAACAAGGAGAATCCAAAAAAGATTGAGGTAGTTCATAGTAGGTCTAGACTGTCTTAAGCCCGAGAGCCAGAGTTTCTTGGGTTTGGTAGGTTTCTTGTCCATTACTGCACATTTGACTAGATTAACCCATAAAGGTGCAGAGTGTGAGGAGAGCTTTCAGAAGCTCAGTTCCACATTCACTATAGCCCCAGTGTTGGTGTTTCCTAAATGTTTGGGATCTTACACCATATAGTATGATCTGTCACGTATTAGGCTTGGTACCATGTTGATACATGAGGGTAAGGTGATCGCTTACGCGTCTCGGCAATTGAAGGTTCATGAGAAGAACTACTATTTTCATGATTTAGAGTTGGCAACCATTGTTCGCACATCGATGATTTTGAGGAATTATCTCTATGGTGTGTCATGTGAGGTATTCACGAATAATAGGAGTCTCCAGCACCTATTCAAGCAGAAAGACCTTAATTTACAGCAACAAAGATGGTTAGAGTTACTGAAGACTATGATATCACCATATTATATCATCGGTGGAAGGCTAATTTAGTGGCTGATGTATTAAGTAGGAAGGCTGAGAGTATGGTAGTTTGGCATATTTACAAGTAGCAAAGAGGCCACTAGCCATGGAATTTTAGGCATTGGCTAACAAGTTTGTAGATTGGATGTTTCAGAGCCCAGCCGAATTCTTGCTTGCATTGGTTGCTCAGTCATCATTGTTGGAGCGTATCAAGGCTTTCCAGTTTGATAATCTCACTTGTCAGTGTTGAGGGACACGATGCAACGGGGTGGTTCTAAGGAGGTTCTGATTGGTGACAATGGTGTTATGAAGCTTCAAGGAAGTATTTTTATTCCAAGTATTGATGTTTTGAGAGATTTGATCCTCCAAGAAGATCACACCTTGAGCTATTTCATACACCCAAATGTCACAAAGATGTACTGTGACTTGAAACAACATTATTTTTTACAGAGAATGAAGAAAGATAGTATTTCTTATGTCTCTTAATGTTAAAATTGTCAACAGGTGAAGAATGAGCATCAAAATTCAGGAGCGTTGAATTAGAGATTTGAGATAATAGAGTGAAAGTTGGAATGCATCACTATGGATTTTGTGATAGGCTTACTATGGACTATCAAGAAATTTGATACAGTTTGGGTTATTGTGTACCGGTTGACTAAGTCCGCATACTTCATTCTGGTGATGACTACCTATTCTTCAGAGCGGTTGGCTTAAAAATACATCTTGGATATTATCCTTCTGCACAATGTGTCCATTTCATAATTTCTGATCGAGGCACACAATTCACATCGCATTTTCGGGGAGTAGTGCAATGAGAGTCAGGCACATAGGTAGAGTTAAGTACAACATTTTATCCCCAGACGGATTGACAGTCTGAGTGCACTATTCCAATCTTGGAGGATATGTTACGTGCATGTGCTATGGATTTCGGAGGTTCATGCAATCAATTTCTTCCATTAGTAGAGTTTGCCTACAATAACAACTTTCAGTTGAGTATCCAGATGGCCCCTTATGAGGCCTTATATGAGAGGAAATATCATTCTCTGATTGGTTGGTTTGAGCTTGGTGAGGCCAGGTTGTTGGTTACTAATTTTCTTTGTGATTCTTTAGAGAAGATAAAGTTGATACAGAAGAGACTTCATACAACATAGTCTAGTCAAAAAGGTTATGCTGGAAGGAAGGTTCGTGATGTTACATATATGGTGGGTAAGATGGATCTGCTTAGAATTTCGCCCATGAAGGGAGTGATGAGATACGGGAAGATGGGAAGTTGAGACCTCGGTATATTGGCCTTTTTGAGGTACTTCAGAGGATTGGAGAGGTGGCCTACAGACATGCGTTTCCACCAAGTTTATAGGTTGTTCATCAGTGTTTTATGTCTCTATGCTTTGAATGTACTATGGTGATCCATAACACATTATGGACTTCATCACGGTGCAACTAGACAGGGATTTGGCTTACGATATGGAGCCGGTGGCAATTTTTGACTGGCAGATTCGAATTTTAAGGTCAAAGAACATAGCGTCAGTGAAGGTGCATTAGAGAGGTCAACCAGTCGAGGAGGATACTTGGGAGACCGAGCAGGAGATGCGTGATAGATATCCACACCTATTTGAGACTCCATGTGTGATTCTAGACCCGTTTCAGAATGAACGTTTTTTTAAGAGAGGGAGAATCTAGCAATTCGGCTGATCATTTATTGTGTTATAGTATTTTCCCCTATTTACTACTTGTTCAATGTTCATTTATGGTAATGTGACTCATCGGGGTATTTGGACTGGTTTTGGGAATGATTTGGAGTGAATTGGGACACTTATTCCCAAGGTTGAAGGTCTTAAGTTGAAAGAGTTGATCTGAATTTGAATTTTTGTGTAGACAACCCCGAAATGGTGATTTGATAGCTTTGTATGGTGATTTGAACTTAGGAATACGTTCGGAAGTTGATTTGGAGGTCTGTAGGTTGATTTAATGCTTCTTGATGAAAGTTGGAATGTTGGAGGTTTAGAAGGTTAAGAGGTTTGACTGATATTTGACTTTGTTAATATCGGGTTCGGGTTTTGTTTCTAGGAGTTGGAATAGGTCCATTGTGTTGTTTGGGACTAGTTTGCAAAATTTGATATTATTCGGAGTTGAGTTGGTATGGTTCGATAAGAGTATTAGAAGTCGGAAGTTCATTAGTTTCATTACATTTGAACTAGGGTGTGATTCCTGGTTTTGGTATTATTTGATGTGATTTGAGGCTTTGAGTAAGTTCGTATAATGTTTTGAGACTAGTTGGTGCTATTGGACGACATCCCGTGTCACGCCTCAATCCTATGGTCTATGACGAGTGCTTGAGTCTTACCCGTCGAACACCGCTAAGCTTATGTCTAACATATAAACATGAAGTAGGGGTAGGTCATGCATACGAACTGTCAATATACTACTAAATCATGTGAATAACATAAGTGAGGAAACATGCCCAAAAGGCATATAGACATATATATATATATATATGGTAGGGCGACCCGACAAGCCTGCTATGGACAACTATGCATCAAAATAGTGGTCGGCAAGGCCACACAATAGGGGATTTAGTATGAATAATGTACCAAATATGTAAGACATAAAATTTGTATATAAAAGACATGAAAGAAACACGAAGTAAATGACTCAACCTACACGTCTGAATAGTTCTATGAATCATGAAACATTTATAATATCATACATATGCGTATAAATGTAATATCATGCATAGGTATATACGTACATAATATCATCAAGACTCTAAGGGCATCCCATCATATTATCTCGGTCTCAGTGGGCAAAATCATCAACATATACCAACTGATCAGGTGTTGGCTTGTATATAATGCTTTAACCTTTGATATACCCGATATACATATAATATATGTGTATATAGTGCCACTTGGTCATGGGTCAATGTACATGTATAAATGAATTTAATGCATAAGAAGTAAGTCAATAAGATCTCTTGAGATTTCATAAGATCAGTTAATATCATAAAATAAACTTATATAAACTTACGTATTATTTAAGATCCATGAACAGACGAAAACATAATAGGATATTTGGAGAATCAAGAATATAGGCAAACCTAGTACTTGTAAGAATAGAGCCATTTGTGAAAGTTTCATATTCACTGGTTTCGTTGTACATATGGATCATGCAAAAAGGAAAGAAGGCATAGCCTTAACATAGCTTATTGAAATATGTCCAATAATGATGTTAAAATCTGCTCATTGCACCTTAATCTACAACAATAATAGTGAAGCTATTGTCAAGTTACGAATGACTTTCTCATTTTTATAACAAAAGTAACTTAAGCTGTAAAAAAACGGGCAGCATTTTCCCTGATTTTATTGTTTTACTCAAAGCCTACTATAGGCGAGAAACCAAATAGAATCAAGTGCTCAAAAACAACGTAACTATAATTCGGGACTTTTAATACCACAAAATCCCACATATACCATAACACACTCAATCAACAAGTTATCAAGTAGCCTGAAACTGCAACGAGGAGCGACTAGCCTAGTACCCTAAAACTTGTGGCATTTCTCCATGCACTTTTTCCTTCCCAACTCCATCAATCAACATCACAAGAGCTAATATGAGTGGACTTCAAAACAGTCTACTAAAAGTGGAATAAATCGAAGAACGACTTCTGATTACCGTCTCGTAGGTTTTAACTATTAGGTAGTGAATTTATCAACCTTACTTGTTATTAAAAGCTTAAATACAAAAAGTAGGCATTTTCTTAACTATGATGTACCTTACAAAACTCAAACTACAAAGAAAAAGAGAGGCGTTATAATGATACTTACGTCGTAAGGATAGTTCTAATGTTATCGCTTCTTGATTTCGTACCCCGGATGTTAATATTTTTTGGATACCTTGTAGAGAGCATAAGGATATGTTTATGGGGGTTCTATGTTCGCGTTCTATGAAAAATGAAGCGAAGACTTAAGACCTTTATATATCAACTTTTAAAAAGTCTAAGAGGTGCTAGCTTGGCGCCCTAGCACTAGCCATTCTTCAGGCGCTCATATCTTCGTATCCAAATGTTGTATGAATGAATGCTTAAGAGTGATGGAAACTATATTCCATGAACTTGAAACAAAAACCTCATAGAACACACAAAATGTATTGCTAAAAAAACAACGCTACATGGCAAATCCTTAGTCCATTTTTATGCAACTTAAATCTAATTTTTCTGAAACTTTATATTTATATCCAAACATCATATATAGTCATATTATGACTTTAACCTCATTTAAATCATGATTAACAAGTCTCATATTCATTATACATGACCTTGGGATGCACAGGGTGTAACAACCTTCCCCTCTTAGAAACATTCGTCCTCGAATGTTAAACACCCAGAGATTTATAGAAATTTTGGTAGAGTCTCCTCTATAACGACACGAATACCAACTTGTCATGCTTAACACAAAAATACAAAGCCACACAGGGCCACAATCATCAATAATACTAATGGCCTTACACGACCAATGACAATAATTAACATAAGAATCCAGTATCATACACATACCTAAAGGTTATGTTGTCTTAGTTTGCTCCTCCTCTGGAAGAGGAAACAAGTGAGAAAACCTAGCCATCATGTCTTCTTCATCACGTCCACATTGTTGTTTCTCCATAGTAATTTAACTGAAGCTGTGTCCTTAGTTCTTAATCTCCGAACTTGTCTATCTAGTATAGCAATGGGAACTTCATCGTATGATAGCTGCTCTATTACATGGACATCGTCAAGTCGAACGACTGTAGAAGGATCTCCTATACACTTACAGAGCATAGACACATGAAAGACTAGATGTGCAAACTCCAAGTTAGAAGGCAAGTCTAACTCATATGCTATCTGGACTACTATGTGTATGATATTATTAGGTCCAATATATTGAGGGATAATCTTTCCCTTCTTACTGAATCTCATAAACTTTCATCTGTGATACCGTTAGAATACGAAGTCGTTTACCTGAAACTCCACTTCTGATGACACCGAGCTGCTAATATCCTTGCCCTAATAAGCTTAATCTTCTCAACTGCCTCTTATACCAACTCTGGTCCTACTAACTTAGTTTCCCCAACAATGAACCTTCTGATAGATAACCTACACTTCCATCCGTAAGGAGCTTCATACGAAGCCATATGAATGATGGAGTGATAAGTATTATTATATGAGAACTCATAATCAAAAGATGATCATCCTGGCTACCCTTGAAGTATATCACATAAGCCATAGCATATCCTTAAGTATCTGAATAATACACTGAGCCTGATCGCCTGTCTGGGGATGAAATATTGTACTAAGACTTAACTGAGTCCCAACCTTTTTTTGAAGGACCTCTAGAAATTAGTTATAGACTGAGCCCCTCTATTTGAGATAATAGATGAAGGGACACCATGAAGTCGAACTGTCTCCTTTATCAAAAGCCTTGCATAATCCTCTTCTGAATACATAGTCCTAACATGCAGCAAATGGGTTAATTTTGTAAATCTATCACAATCACCCATATAGAATCGAACTTACGCTCGGTGCAAGGTAAGCCTATGATGAAATACATATTAATTACTTCTTATTTCTAAGTTGGAATCTCTATAGCTTGCAATAATCTATCAGGTTTTCTGATGGTAAATCTTAACCTGCTGACAATTAGGGCACTAAGCAACAAACTTTACTATATCCTTTTTCATTTAGTCCCACCAGTATATTTTACTAATATCATGATACATCTCTGTCGCTCCTAGATGAAAAGAATAACAAAAATCGTGATTTTCTCCCATAACTTATCGGCATAACCCTACAACATTAGGAACACATAATGGATTTCGATATATGAGGACTCATCTGCTGTAATTTCAAGTATGTCTTCTCTTTTTGAGGGTTTATATCTCTGTAATGAGCTAGCACATGATCCTCATACTTGCGTTCGTTCACTTCAATTACTAAATAAGATGTTGTGTCCTGAATAGCAACTCCAGTATCACCTAAATCTAGTAATCAAACTCCAAGGCTAGCTAGCTAAAGAATATTATGGGCTATTTCACTCTTCTCTAGCTGTAAATATGATAGACTACCTATAGATCTATGATTGACGATGTCGGCTACTAAATTCACCTTCCCTGGATGGTATAAAATATCAAAATCAGCCTTCCAGTAACACAAACTATCGCCTCTGGCGGGAATTGAGAATAAATTCAATTCCTCTTGCTTGAAGATATACTGAATGCTCTTACCCCGTTTTCTCACGAAAATTGGCTTCCACACGTGACAACCTTTTTAAAGGAAGGATTTTAAAGAGGAGAGTCGCCACCTAGGAGCTTAAGGTGCGTTAGGGAACCTATTTGCATAAGACTCGGGTTTGACTAGTTTGCATCACCAAAGAACAGGTAAAGTCTTGAAATTACCTCAAAGAGAAGGTGTTAGGCAGTCTTTGAGGACCACAACTGGTGGTCCTAGCCGAACTTAAGCTATGTGAACTAGTCAGATGAACAAAGACAGAGGGAAACAAGAAGTTTGGGAAGTTTGATTATCAAAAGACTTTGAATAAATACAAGCAGTTGATTCAAAGATAAGATGGGGTAGGGGGTCCTAAATTTTTTAGGCTAAAGGATCACCCCGTGCAACATAAATAATATTTCATGACTCTTTCAAGATAGATTGTTACTCATATTATTCAGTAGGCTTATAGTATCATCTCCTTCTACATGATTATTATCTTAAAGTTATTACCTAAAGCACACTAGTTGATTCTAAATCGTGCGTTATGTGTACACTACTCATCCCATGCCTATGGTCCAATAGGCATTTGGATCTCTACTTTTAGGTGGTTCTAAACTTGACTTAGGCTGCTCAGAAATGTTAAAACTAGGCGACAATTCAAAACGAATATGACTGTAAGGAAATCTAATTAAAGGCTCATATTAGCCTCCGCAATTAGGCAAACAAATGCACGCAAACAAATTTTAAATTTGGCATCTCGATAGTTTCAGAATTGAGGTGATTGCAGTTGTTAGGTATGGTTTCTAGATGATCTGATTCAGATGTGTAAGTGCTAGGCGCTGCTGAGCCGCTTATTACAGATTATCAGTTGACAAATATATATGCATGATCTCTAAGTGATTTATACAAAAGTGTAGCCATGTGATTTTTGACTCTCCCTAAGATTTTTCATATTTTAGCATAAAAATATTTAATTTAGGCCTAATAGCACTATTTCAATTAATTTTGATGCTTTTACTTATTTTATTACAAGAAAAATGAAATTACAAAATATTTTAGTTTATGCATTTTTCATAAAGTCAAAAAAGGCACACAAAAATAGTACCTTATTTTATATTAATATAATTTCGAAAACACAAAAATAGTTTTATGTTTAGTTTAGTTAATTAGGATTAGCTTTGACATTGTGTAGTATTTCTATCTTATTTTAAAAATAAAATAAAAAAATTAAAAAGTCATTGTGTAGTCTAGGGACTCTTCTAGACTATTTTTGGGATAAAAAAGAGATCCTAAGTACTTAACACAAAAACCTAGGGACTAATGGGCAAAATATACAAAAATACACCTAAACCAAGACTCTACCTATAAAATAGTGCTTAAAAATCTGAAAAAGATGAAAAAAAAGGACGGAAATGAGCACAACTTCTCACAAAAATAGATCCACCCTCGGCACATCGTCTTCTTCTCCATAGAAAGTAGCCATAAACGACCACTCTGATACCCCTCAAACTCCATTGAAGCAGCCGTATAGAGCTCCAAAATGAGTTGACAACTCCTAGTAAAACTAGCTGTAAATCACTTTGAAGAAGCCCTAAAAAAATCCGAAATCCGGCTAAGAATCAGAAAGAAAGAAGCTCTCGTTTCTCGCCCAGATTCGCCGGAAAATGCACCTGGTTCATCTCGTTGTTGTTTTATTCAAATTCTGGCAGAACCCGGTTGGTTTTCCATCAGAGTTCCTATTTTTCTAGTGAGGGAGTCGAGTTCGTCGTGGTTGACACTCGTTGTTCTAGTTTTCCGGTCGAGGTCCTGTTACTCTTGCTCGAAGGTTCGTTGAACATTTTTTCGACAGCATGCTGTAATTGTTGAGGTTAATTCTTCCCCTCTCTTCTATTGTTCGCATTGTTAATTTGGTTTTGTGACAAATACTTCAACAACTTGATTCTGGGTTCCGTTCTGCCGTCATTTGGTTTTTCTTTGAATTGTCTCAACATGTGTTTGGGTATTCATGGTTTAATTGTTAATTTTCAGTTATAAGAAAATATATTATAGGCATACCACGATTTTCTTCCTTTTGAATGGATGTGTTTCCTATGCAAAATGTGTGTGAGTCCAAATTTTTGTATAAGATTCTAGCTTTTTATCAATGTTGTTTTTGCTTCTGTTTGTTTGATTTTTTGTTAATTAATGGGTTGGCATGAATTTGGGTTTTTCCTTGTTTTTTTTTAATTATGAGAAACTAGTCATTTTCATTAATTAATAGAACTCCATTGATGCAAAATGATATAAGACTAGTTTTGCCTCCAAATCTGGGTAAGATGATAATATGGAGTCGTGAGATTTTGTAAGCCGCCAATGATCTTGTATTATTCCATAAAAAAAACTAATACACTTGCGTAAATTTAGGGAAATAATTATGAACATCTGTAGTTTATTTTAGTTGGGTACAATCCTTTGAAATTAGATTCGAGCCGTGGTATTTAGCGAATTTTCATGGCACTCGCAAAGTTAATAACGCGTTAGTTGCTTTAGGCGCGTATTTTAATAATTTACCTTTCCTAAACTCGGGTGTGCATTTCATGCGACCCAACTCCAATTCTCAACAATGTTAAGTAAAATGTATCACGGATCGCGGGTGCATTTCATGTGACATGGTTTAAGGCGTGTTTTAAATAACGTTGAATCTTCTTAAAAATAATTGAAAGCGGTTTAATAAGTTAAAATATATTATAGGCTGAAATATGTATTAAAACAAGATAATGAAGCCAAATATAATAGTTGAGTGACCGTGCTGAAACCACAGAACTCGGGAGTGACTAACACCTTCTCCCGGGTTAACAGAATTCCTTACCCGGATTTCTGGTTCGCTGACTGTTAACAAAGTCAAATCTTCCTCGATTCGGGATTTAAATCGGTGATTTGGGACACCATTAACTATTCCAAGTGGCGACTCTGAAATCTTTAAATAAATAAATCCCGTTTTGATTGTCCTTAAATTAGAAAAAACTCCCTTTTCTACGCCCTCGTCGGGCTTGTAGTGCCAAAAAGGAGGTGGACGGCTCTGGCGACTCTGCTGGGGAACATACCCAGAATATCTGGTTTAGGGTTCAAGAATTCGAGCTTAGAATAATTTTTGTATTTGGCTTTGTTTATTATCTGGTTTTTTATTTTTACATGTTGACTTAATGCGCAAAATGATGTTTTTACCGCTTTGATATTATTTGAACTGTACATATAAACTGTTACGAAACCCTTCTCTTCTTATCTTCGGGGATGTGCTCGCTGGTTGAGACTCCCTATTCTATTAGTGTCATACCTTGAAATAAGAAAGAGGCTCGGACAAGTTACTAAGTCCGATGATCTTTCGGGTCCCTGGTATGTAGCCCCCTCCTCGACTCGAGTTGTCCGCTCAGGTACATAGTTTAGAACAAATACCCAGGTTCTGAACCTAGAATAACTCAGCTTCATGCTGGATCTCTAGTAGGAACGCTTATATGCATCATGCATTTGACTTAGGGGACTCAACATAGGGGTTGAGTCCGTCTAGGACATGTGTACCAGAATAATGGACCATCTTGATGCATCTTACTTGTGCATTTATTTGTTTTGGATTTGCATGATGACTGGTTTTTTAAGGGTAAGGAGAGTTAATCACCTATCTTGGAAAAACCAATGTCCAATTAGGGTCGAAACTTTGCCGAATTTATTAGAAAATGAAAAAAAAAAGAAGAAAAAGGGAAAGAAAAATTTCTTTCAAAAAATAGTTTATTTGCAAATAAAACAACAAAACAAAAAAAAGAAAGAAAAATGTCTTGTTTTCGACAATAGTTTATTTATTTGCCTATGAACTAAAAAAAGAGAGAAAAAGAGTATGTTTTCAAAATATTTGGTTTGGCTTTATCTGTCAAACTACGCGGGTCTGATTCCCGTCGGATATGGGATACGTTGGCAACCTACATAAGGTCCGGATTTGTTTTGAAAAATAGAGAAAAAGAGGAGAGAAAAATAAGCTGATTCAGTGTCGGTAGTGTTTTAAATCGTTCTTACCGAGAAACCTTAGAATATTTTCCCGTTATCGAAGGGAGATCCTCGTAAAAGAATGGACAAAGTTGAGAAGTGTCACAAAATAAGTCTCCCCGGACTCAAAATTCATATGGAAATGGGAAAGAGCCATATTTGCAAAGATAGCCATTAGGCTAAAATTGGCATGTCAAGGAGGGAATCACGATTTTTTTAAAATAAAATTAGAAACTTGTTTTCAAAAAGGGTCATTAGAGTAAACCCTAACGCTACATTTCTACAGGAACGAATGAATATTATCCAGGACCCACCAGAAGTGGTCAGGGAGTAGGCTCGAGTACATTTGAGCATGTGGTGGAATGAGTAAGACAACGGTTACGCGCTCTTATAGACATTTGGGAGATCAAACTACTGGATGATCTAATCAAGGCTCTGATAACTTTCTGGGACCCCGCTCGTAATGCTTTTCATTTCTTAGACTTTGAGATTACCCATACTTTGGAGGAGATAGTCGGGTACATTGAGTTTGGGCGAGATCTGAGGAAGCAACAGCTTATATTTCCAAGGGCTCCGTCGGTGCACAAGTTTTTTGACCTCCTGAATATCAGCAAACGGCCAAGTAAAAATCGCGTAAGCAATGGGTGTTGTGATTTCCACTTCTTATACTTCAGGTTTGGGCATTCTTCTGGTTTTAAGACATATAAAAAGGGGATTTAGCAACAATCAAGATAAGGGTCTTTGGTACCTGTATCGTCGGTTCACATTGATTGTGGCATTCTTGGGGATAATGGTTTTTCCAAATGAGGAAGGGACAATAGATATTCGTATGGCTAGAATTGCACAAATCTTCACCACCATGAAAAATCATACACTTTCCCCATTGGTACTGGCAGATATCTACTGTGCATTGACTTTATGCAAAGATGGGGCTCAGTTCTTCGAAGGTTGCAATATCCTCCTACAAATGTGGATGATCGAGCATATTTGCCACCATCCTAGATTCATGAGTTATGGTTCGAGCACAAATAATTTGATCACCAATTATGAAGAGAGGGTAAAGGATTAGAGTGTGCCAGAGGGGTTTGAAGTATGGGTGTTTCATTTGATAACTCTCAAAGCGAGTGGTTCATAGGATGGCTCCCATAGAGGGTCTTGAGAAAATTGGGACGGTATCAAATTGTGCCCAAAGATGAAGATCTAAGTACTAAATTCATAGAATTTCATCTAGAAGTCGCACTACCCAAAGCTTTGGTTCAACAGGATTGGAATGGCTGCTGATATCGTAAAAATGGCACCTAGGTACCAGATGTCGCAAAAGAAGAAGTGGATCCACACTATGCTGCTTGGTTTGAGAAGAGGTCATTTGTGAACAATGAGCTGGAACTCGAACCTAGGAGACCCGCCAAAAGACCTCATGTTCAAGCTTTCGAAGACAAAATTCAAGAAATATTAGCATGGGGAGAAAAGGAAAAAATTTATCAAGCTGAGATTCGTGCCTTGAAAAAAAAGCTGAAAAATGTGGAATTCAGCAATGATCTCCAGGCTCAGGAAGCGGAAGGTGAGAAAAAACGATTGATCCAAGAAAATAAAGCTCTCACAGCACAGATCCGGAAAATGAAAATAGCGATTGACAACCTGGGCGGGAGTAGAAAACATGAGAAGCTCATCTACAACCTTACCCAGAAGGCACATTATTTCGAGGATGATTTATAGAAGGTTGAAAAGGAGTTAGCAAATACTCGGTCCTGTAGACATTAATGTCTTTGTTATATTTGCTTGAGTCGATACTTTTTCATTGAGTCTGTTAAGTTGTTTTGGAGTCTATTAGGTCTTTTGAATTGATCTTTCCTAAGCTTGTTGGTTTATTTCGAGTTTGTGAGTCTTGCGTCTTTGTAGCCAAGGTGCTTGTTTTATTGAAATTTTTTTTTAAAAATATTTTGTTTCATATCTGCAAGAACTATGCTCGGTCTGATTTATGCGGGGTCATGATACGTAGACAATCTATATAGGATTCGACCATAACCGAATAAAAGAAAAATAAAAGAGAAAAGAAATAAAGAGGGGGAGAGTAGGAGAGAAAAGCAAAGGAAAATAGGGAAACACAAGAAACAAACAATAGAAAAACAATAGGGAGGAGTGAGAGGATAAAGAAAAGAAGAGGCATTACAAATAAAGAAAAAGGAAAGCCGGGATGACGCATGCAACCAAGCAAAGGCATATTAGAAACGGTTAACTGCTTAGGTGAATTCATTCCCAAAATGTGCGATTACCTATCTATTAATGCTCTAATCGTTAACAAAGTTGTGGTTGATAATAAGTTCAGTATGGTGCTTAGTTCTTACGGCATTCTGGCAACACACTCCTACAACACCTGGTCTACGAGCAAGCAGATCATGGCCAATCAGGAAACCGATGCCAGCATCATTTACCCCTCGAAAGAGGTATAGGAATTGGACGTTAATGCAATGAAAGAGGAAATGTACAAATTGAAACACCAAATGGCTGAAATGTACCAGGACTGGATGACCGGGACAACACCACCCCCACCACCTAGCTTCTTAGATGCTACCCTCATCCAAACTCCGGTCATAGTTCCGAATGATCCTCCATACTCTCAGGATACACCCGCTTATTAAAGTTTCCCCAACTACCCTAGTTGCTTCGTCCCTCATCCTCCAACTATCTTTTCCCAAAAGTGCCCTCCTAACACATCAATCCAATACTGTCCCTCAAAGGTTGCCCACAAGGTTCCCAACTCACACAAGCAGGGCCCCGGGGATGAGCCTCATGTAGAAAGTGATAAGTTCAAAGGAAGAGAAAGGTGGGATGGAATACCTGGAGGCTGGAAAGCGTAAGATAGTCCTTGAAGAACAAGAAAAGGATGGGAGAACATGGTAATATGGCTTGCAAAGAACTATTTATATCCCCTGACGTTCGCCTACCTGTAAGGTTCAAAGTGCAAAAATTTAACTTGTACGATGGGTGCGGTTTATTGTAGTGAAATGAGAGGCGTTGGAGAGAAATATTACATGTTGATAGCATATTTCAGCAAGAGCCTAACTGGGGCAGCTTTGGACTGATATACTTGTCAAGATGTCGGTAAATAGCCTGCATTCACTGACATGCTTCAAGATTTTGTTCGATACTTTCAATGCAAATCCAGTGCTACCACAGACCTCGCTTTCTATCTAAAATGGAAAAGAAGCCAGAGGAGAGCTTTAGGGAGTTTGGGCTCAGATGGAGGGCGAAGCTGGTCGAGTCAGTATCCCGATTGGTGAAGAAGAAATGGTTGAACTTTCACTACAAGCCCAGGGGCCCACCTACTTCACTCATTTGATCCCGGCTTTGAGAAAACCTTTCAATGATGTGTTAAAAATAGGGAATCTAGTAGAAGAGGGATTCAAGTCTGGCAAAATCATATGGGGTTCGAAGGACATTTAGAACATCCAAGTAAACTTTGGCGGAAGATAAAGAAATAGAAAAGAGGATCCGATGGGCTTTCCCGATCAACATTTCCAACCTCGACATCGTCCTCGTGGATATCCTTGTGTACCAGATGATCCTCCCCAAAGACTGCTTCTCTCCACAGAACTCCTAAAATCGTACATCACTTTCCCCATACCCATCTCCACGGAATGCCCATCCATCCCCACGAGCATACCTAAAACTTCTTGGATCAAGTTTCCCGCCTAGGCAAGCGTGTAAGAACGAGAGTCTGCTGAAAAAAGAAAATGTTTTCACCCCTATCGGAGTATCATATGCCAATTTGTTCCAAAGGTTGAAGCAATTAGACATGTTGAAGCCGATTCAAATAAAAATATCAAACCCTTTGTCAAAGAAGTTTGATGTTTCTCAAAGGTGCGCATATTGCTCAGATGCCCCGGGGCATGGCATAGAGAAGTGTTGGAGTCTAAAGAAAGCAATTTAGAAGCTTATTGATGCATGTGACATTGTCGTACAAAATCTGGATACAGCAGACACTACCCGAAGTCCATTGCCTGTGCATAATGAGACGCACATGTTTGAATGTGAGAATTATTTTGGGAGCCTCGGAGGTACAAGTGTTTCTATGTTTTCAGCGATATTAGAGGTTGATCTTAAGAGCGAGCCGACGAAAGAAGCCCAAAAGCAATCTATTAAGAACAATGTGATGAAGACTTGTGAAGTTCCTTGTGTTATTTATGCGGAACCCAGTGGCTAATATGTCGTTCTGAGTAATTGGAAAGACGCTCCATTTCTTAGTCAGCCAGAGAGGAGTTTTGGTGGTCTATTTTGTTGTCATTTCTATTTTCCGAGTTATTTTAAGGGTTGTAATCTGGATATTGTCTTGTGATTCAAACCCTTCTATCCTTTTATTTTGCCTGGTTTTGTTTTTCGCACTAACTCATTTAGTGTCGTCTTGGTTCGTTCCAAGGTTGTAACCCTAGTCGATTTTACTTGTTTTGTTGTCCAAACTCTTCATCATCTGTCTAATGCAATTTTCTACTTTCTATTATTTCTAGTCATTTGGTTTAGTTTTCTTTTCTTTGTACAATTCTTTTTCATGTTGGCTCTAGCAATGTGACAAGCATGCGTAATTCTCAGCCTGGCTTTAAAAAGTTAGTTCAGTTATGAAGCAGTGAAACTTAGTTCAGTCATGAAGCAATGAAACAATTTTGAAGATGATAGAGACACTTGAGGGAAATAAGAATAGATTTGGATCCTTTGTGATCTTTTGAAGACTGAACCATGTGAAACATGGGTAGATAGAACATGAGGAAATCCTAATAGCAAGTTTACCAAACTGGCAAGGACCATTTGTTGTAACTAGAGTGTTGTCCAATGGTGCATTATATTTGACAGTTGTGGCAGGAAAGTGTGTAGAAATTGCTATAAATTCTGATGCAGTCAAGAGATACTATGTATGATTCCTTTGTCTGATTGTACTTGCTTGTCTTGGCATATTTTGAAAATTGGAATGACGAAGGCATTTTGTTTTGCGAACTAAACACTTTATCCTTTGCTAATCCTGTTGAGCTTTAATTAGTTTCTTTCATACCCCTCTTTAGGAATCGGTAACAAAAGTCAAAAATACAAGCGTGAGAAGGCGATGAAAGGAAAGGAAAGGAAAGGAAAGAATGAAAAAAAGGAAAAGAAAAACAAGAAAACAAAAGACAAAAGGAAAAAAGAAAGAAAGAAAACAAAACAAAACAAAGAAAAAAAAAGAAGAAAAGAAAAACTAAAAGAAAAAAAGAAAACAGTTAAACAACAACAAAACAAGGAATATGCATGAACTACATTAGACTTGATTCCTTTTAAGGATACGTAGGCAGCCTCACGTTTGGGTCTCATCAAAATAAAAAGCCAAAAGTCTCCAAGCAGAAACTGGGGCAGAAGTTGTGGTTGTTGTAAGAAATCTTATTATGAAAGTTGTAGTTTCAAACCCATTTGAATTGTTTTGAGCCTTTGATACCCTTTCTTTCTAACCCCGTTCAAAGCCTACGTTATGGTCCAAAGAAAGACCTTCTGATCAGTCTTCAAGAGATGCCAAGGCGAGCAAGTAGAGGTGGTTCATGTCAGGGGCAACACGCCGGTCCAAGTAGGAAGGATGATGAAAACGAGAAAGTCTTATTGGTGAAAACCCTCATGGGCACCGTAAGGCGATGGAAGCTGAGAGAAATAAAAAATGAGAGAGTCTTATTGGTGAAAACCCTGACGGGCACCTTAAGGCGACTATTAGTTGAGAGAAAGAACAAAATGAGACAGGCTTGATGATGAAAACTCTTTGGGCGCTACAAGTCTAATAAGGATTGTGAATCAGATTGCATAATCGGAGTATTGAAGCCCAACTTCATGGTCTGGGGGTATAACAAGAGTTGAACATCAGATTTGCTTACTAGAAAAGGCCGCAGGTGCATGTCATGGTCATTAGAGTTGGTACCCGAATTTTATAGGTTTCTACTTGTTAGATTTTTTGTTAGAAATCATCTCCTTTCATTGCCCTCTACTCTGTTCCTTTTCTTGTTTATTCCCTCTTCTTGAGTCTGTTCGGTAAAAACAAGTAAGAAATGAGTTCAAAATCTTCCACCAGCTTTCCAGTTGCACAAAACAAGATCTGTTTGTCACATCAAATCAGCATAAGTCTAGAAGGAACAACAAGCACACTAAGCTGGTAACAGTCAACATGCCTTGGGATTCGATTGAAATGCAAAAGCTCGGTATATATCAAATCATGGACACTGCAACAGAATGAGGATTATGGTG
Organism: Nicotiana benthamiana; assembly: GCA_034376525.1. Taxonomy (NCBI): domain Eukaryota; kingdom Viridiplantae; phylum Streptophyta; class Magnoliopsida; order Solanales; family Solanaceae; genus Nicotiana; species Nicotiana benthamiana. The sequence continues at coordinate 57,273,043 of CM067337.1, forward strand.
AATGGATCAAAATTGTTTTATGTGATAAGATTGACGACAAGGGTGGTGAACCAGTAATAAGCAAGATCTTCCAACAAGAAATCAAAGTTATCATGACTAGAGATGGAGCGGTGGACCTCAAGGCTAGAGCCAATGACTTGGGTCAAGAAAGAACATCATACACAATATGGTTGGTAAAAATTAATATGCTTTAGGGGTCAAATGAGAGACAAAGGTTGGGAAGATGTCAGTTAATCAGCAATGCAACAAATAGAGGATATTGGGTCTAAACGGAGAAGAGGTATTTTCTGTGATAAGGGTGATAGAGAAGTTGGTCAGCCAATAAGCAAGCCATGTCTTTCAAGGTGAAATCAAAGCTGCCATGGCAAGTGAAAGAGTGCAACACAAAGATGGGAAAGGCCATAAAGGTTAGACAAACATAGTAAATTTACTGGAGAGGCAAGAATTCAAGCAAGAGGATCAAAAGTGCAACACAAAGATGGAGAGCAGAGTAATGCCACAAGGCTCAGGGGTCAGCCGAGCATAACACACTGACTGGGTAATCTCAGAAAAGATGCAATGATTCTAGAGAAAGAGTTAGAAGCGCAAGTGTAAAATGTGAAAGGTTGCAGGGGTTAGCCAAGCATAAGTAAACTGACTCGACAATCTTAGGAATGATGTAAGAGTTCTTGCAAAAGGGTCTGCAATTCAACACAAACATGGGGAGCAGAGTAAAGCCACAAGGGTCAGAAGTTCGGCGGAGCATAGTATATTGACTTGGTAATCTCAGAAAAGATGTAAGAATTCTGGCAAAAGGGAAATAATGATGAACATCTGTAGTTTGCTTTAGTGTGGTACAATCCTTTGAAATTAGATTCTAGGCAAGCTATTTAGCGAATTTTCATGGCCCTTGCAAAGTTAATAACGAGTTAGTTGCTTTAGGAGTGTATTTTAATAATTTACCTTTCCTAAACTCGGGTGTGCATTTCATGCGACCCAACTCCAATTCTCAACAGTGTTAAGGAAAATGTATCATGGATCGCGGGTGCATTTCATGTGACGTGGTTTAAGGCGTGTTTTAAATAACGTATAATCTTCTTATAAATATTTGAAAGCGGTTTAAAAAGTTAAAATGTACTATAGGCAGAAACATGTATTAAAATAAGAAAATGAAGCCAAACATATTAGTTGAGTGACCGTGCTGAAAACCACGGAACTTGGGAGTGCCTAACACCTTCTCCCGGGTTAACAGAATTCCTTATCCGGATTTCTGGTTCGCTGACTGTTAACAAAGTCAAATCTTCCTCGATTCAGGATTTAAATTGGTGACTTGGGACACCATTAAGTATTCCTAGTGGCGACTATGAAATCTTTAAATAAATAAATCCCGTTTTGATTGTCCTTAAATTGGAAAAAACTCCCTTTTCTACGCCATCGTCGGGCTTGTAGTGCCAAAAAGGAGGTGTGACGGCTCTGGAGACTCTTCTGGGGAACATACCCAGAATGTCTAGTTTAGGGTTCAAGAATTCGAGCTTAGAATAATTGTTGTATTTGGCTTTGTTTATTATCTGATTTTTTATTTTTACATGTTGACTTATTATGCAAAATGATTATTTTACTGCTTTGATATTATTTGAACAGTACATATAAACTGTTACGAAACCCTTCTCTTATTATCTTCGGGGATGTCCTCGCTGGTTGAGACTCCCTATTCTATTAATGTCATACCTTGAAATAAGAAAGAGGCTCGGACAAGTTACTAAGTCGGATGATCTTTCGGGTCCCTGGTACGTAGCCCCATCCTCGACTCGAGTTGTCCTCTCGGGTACATAGTCTAGAACAATTACCCAGGTTCTGAACCTAGAATAACTCAGCTTCATGCTGGATCTCTAATAGGAACGCTTATCTGCATCATGCATTTGACTTAGGGGACTCAACACAGGGGTTGGGTCCGTCTAGGACAGGTGTACCCAGAATAATGGACCATCATGATGCATCCTACTTGTGCATTTATTTGTTTTGGATTTGCATGTTAACCGGTTTTTTAAGGGTAAGGAGAGTTAATCACCTGTCTTGGAAAAACCAATGTCCAATTAGAGTCGAAACTTTGTCGAACTTTTGAGAAAATGAAAACAAAAAAAAAGAAGAAAAGGGGAAAGAAAACTTTCTTTCAAAAAATAGTTGATTTTGAAATAAAACAACAAAACAAAAAAATGTCTTGTTTTCGACAATAGTTTATTTATTTGCCTATGAACTAAAAAAAGAGAGAAAATGAGTCTGTTTTCAAAATATTTGGTTTGACTTTATCTTCCAAACTACACGGGTCTGATTCCCATCAGATATGGGATACGTAGGCAACCTACATAAGGTCCAGATTTGTTTAATAAAATTGATAAAAAAGGAGAGAAAAATAAGCTGATTCAGTGTCGCTAGTGTTTTAAACCGTTCTTACCGAGAAACCTTAGAATATTCTCCCGTTATCGAAGGGAGATCCTCGTAAAAGAATGGACAAAGTTGAGAAGTGTCACAAAATAAGCCTCCCCGGACTAAAAATTCATATGGTAATAGGAAAGGGCCATATTTGCAAAGATAGCCATTTGGTTAAAATTGGCATGTCAAGGAGGGAATCACGATTTAAAAAAAATAAAATTAGAAATTAGAAACTTGTTTCAAAAAGGGTCATTTGAGTCAACCCTAACGCTACCTTTCTACAGGAACAAATAAATTTCTCCAGGACCCACCAGAAGTGGTCAGGGAGTAGGCTCGAGTACATTTGAGCATGTGGTGGAATGATTTGGATAAAGATGTTCTGGAATGGGTAAGACAATGTTTACGCGCTCTTATAGACATTTGGGAGATCAAACCACTGGATGATCTAATCAAGGCTCTGATAACTTTCTGGGACCCCGCTCGTAATGTTTTTCATTTCTTAGACTTTGAGATTACCCATACTTTTGGAGGAGATAGCTGGGTACATTGAGTTTGGGCGAGATCTGAGGAAGCAACAACTTATATTTCCAAGGGCTCCGTCGGTGCACAAGTTTTTTGACCTCCTGAATATCAGCAAACGACGAAGTAAAAATCATGTATGCAATGGGTGTTGTGATTTCCACTTCTTATTCTTCAGGTTTGGGCATTCTTCTGGTTTTGAGACAAGCAAGATAAGGGTCTTTGGCAACTGCATCGCTGGTTCACATTGATTGTGGCATTCTTTGGGATAATGGTTTTTCCAAATGAGAAAGGGACAATAGATATTCGTATGGCTAGAATTGCACAAATCTTCACCGCCATGAAAAATCATACACTTGCCCATTGGTAGTGGCAGATATCTATCGTGCATTGACTTTATGCAAAGCTGGGGCTCAGTTCTTCGAAGGTTGCAATATCCTCCTACAAATGTGGAAGATCGAGAATATTCGCCACCATCCAAGATTCATGAGTTATGGTTCGAGCCAAATAATTTCATCACTAGTTATGAAGAGAGGGTAAAGGATTACAATGTGATAGAGGGGTTTGAAGTATGGGTGTTTCATTTGAAAACTCTCAAAGCAAGTGGTTCATAGGACGGCTCCCGAAGACAGAAGCCATATACATGACTGCTGCTAAAGGCTACTTGAGGATAATGGGTGTGAAAAGTATTCAACCGTACTCACCATAGAGGGTCTTGAGAAACTTGGGACGGTATCAAATTGTGCACAAAGATGAAGATCTAAGTACTCAAGTCATAGAGTTTCATCTAGAAGTCGCACTACTCGAAGCTTTGGTTCAACAGGATTGGAATGGCTGCCGATATCTTAAAAATGGCACCTAGGAACCAGATGTCGCAAAAGAAGAAGTGGATCCACACTATGCTGCTTGGTTTGAGAAGAGGTCCTATGTGAACAATTAGCTGGAACCCAAACCTAGGAGACCCGCAAAAAGACCTCATGTTCAAGCTTTCGAAGACAAAATCCAAGAAAGATTTGCATGGGGAGAAAAGGAAAAACGTATCAAGCTGAGATTCGTGCCTTGAAAGAAAAGCTGAAAAACGTGGAATTCAACAATGATCTCCAGGCTCAGGAAGCCGAAGGTGAGAAAAGAAGATCGATCCAAGAAAATAAAGCTATCACAGCACAGATCCGGAAAATGAAAATAGCGATTGACAACCTGGGCGGGAGTAGAAAAGATGAGAAGCTCATCTACAACCTTACCCAGAAGGCACATGATTTCGAGGATGATTTATAGAAGGTTGAAAAGGAGTCAGCAAATACTCGGTTATGTAGACATTAATGTATTTGTGATATTTGCTTGAGTCGGTACTTTTGCTTTGAGTTTGTTAAGTTGTTTTGGAGTCTATTAGGTCTTTTGAATTGATCTTTTCTAAGCTTGTTAGTTTATTTTGAGTTTGTGAGTCTTGGGTCTTTGTAGCCAAGGTGCTTGTTTTATTGAAAATTTTTAAAAATATATATTTTCTTTCATATCTGTAAGAACTACGCCTTTGTCTGATTTATGCGGGGTCATGATACGTATGCAATCTATATAGGATTCGACCATAACTGAATAAAAGAAAAATAAAAGAGAAAAGCAAAAGAAAAGAGGGGACAGAAAGAAACAAACAATGGGAAAACAATAGGGAGGAGTGAGAGGATAAAGCAAAGAAGAGGCATTGCAAATAAAGAAAAAGGAAAGCCGGGATGACGCATGCAACCAAGCAAAGGCATATTAGAAACAGTTAATTGCTTAGGTGCATTCATTCCCAAAATGTGCGTTTACCTATCTATTAATGCTCTAATCGCTGACAAAGTTGTGGTTGATAATAAGTTAAGATAGGTGTTTAGTTCTTACGGCATTCTGGCAACCCACTCCTATAACACCTGGTGTACAAGCAAGCAGATCATGGCCAATCAGGAAATCGATGCCAGCATCATTGACCCCTCGAAAGAGGTAGAGGAATTGGATGTTAATGCAATGAAAGAGGAAATGTACAAATTGAAACACCAAATGGCTGAAATGTACCAGGCTTGGATGACCGGGACAACACCACCCCCACCACCTAGCTTCTTAGATGCTACCCTCATCAATACTCCGGTCATAGTTCCGAATGATCCTCCATACTCTGAGGATACACCCGCTTATTATAGTTTCCGCAACTACCCTAGTAGCTTAGTCCCTCATCCTCCAACTATCTTTTCCTAAAAGTGCACTCCTGTCATATCCATCCAATATTGTCCCTCAGAGGTTGCCCACAAGGTTCCCAACTCACACAAGCAGGGCCCCGGGGATGAGCCTCATGTAGAAAGTGATAAGTTCACAGGAAGAGAAAGGTGGAATGGAATACGCTGGAGGCTGGAAGGCGTAAAACAGTCCTTGAAGAACAAGCAAGGGATGGGAGAACATGGTAATATGGCTTGCGAAGAACTATTTATATCCCCTGAGTTCGCCTACCCGTAGGGTTCAAAGTGCCAACATTTAACTTGTACGATGGGTGTGGTTTATTGTTGTGAAATGAGAGGCGTTGAAGAGAAAGATGACATGTTGATAGCATATTTTGGCAAGAGACTGGGGCAGCTTTGGATTGATATACTTGTCAAGATGTCGGTAAATGGCCTGCATTCGGTGACATGGCTCAAGAATTTGTTCGATACTTTCAATGCAAATCTAGTGCTACCCCAGACCTTGCTTCCCTATCTAAAATGGAAAAGAAGACAGAGGAGAGCTATATGGAGTTTGGGCTCAGATGGAGGGCGAAGCTGGTCGAGTCAGTATCCCGATTGGTGAAGAAGAAATGGTTGAACTTTTCCTACAAGCCTAGGGGCCCACCTACTTCAATCATTTGATCCCAGCTTTGGGAAAACCTTTCAATGATGTGTTAAAAATAGGCGATCTAGTAGAAGAGGGAATCAAGTCAGGAAAATCATAAGGGATTCGAAGGACATTTAGAACATCCAAGTAAACTTTGGCGGAAGAAAGAGAAATAGAAAAGAGGATTTGATGGGCGTTCCCGATCAAAATTTCCAACCTAGACATCGTCCTTGTGGATATCCTTGAGTACCAGATGATCCTCCCCAAACATTGCTTCTCTCCACAGAACTCCCAAAATCGTACATCACTTTCCCCATGCCCATCTCCACGAAATGCCCATCCATCCCCACGAGCTACCTTAAACTTCTTGGATCAAGTTTCCGGCCTAGGCAAGCGTGTATGAATGAGAGTCTACTGAATAAAGAAAATGTTTCACCCCTATCGAAGTATCATATGCCAATTTCTTCCAAAGGTTGAAGCAATTGGACATGTTGAAGCCGATTCAGATAAAAATGCCAAACCACGAGTCAAATAAGTTTGATGTTTCTCAAAGGTGCGCATACTGCTCAGATGTCCCGGGGCATGGCATAGAGAAGTATTGGAGTCTAAAGAAAGCAATTTAGAATCTTATTGATGCAGGTGACATTGTCGTACAAAATCCGGATGCGGCAGACACTACCCGAAGTCCATTGCCTTTGCATAATGAGACGCACATGTTGGAATGTGAGAATCCTTTTGGGAGCCTCGGAGGTACAAGTGTTCCTAAGCTTTCAGGGATATTAGAGGTTGATCTTAAGAGCGATCCGGCGAAAGAAACCCAAAAGCAATCTGTTAAGAACAATGTGATGAAGACTTGTGAAGTTCCTAGTGTTATTTATGCGGAACCCAGTGGCTAATATGTCGTGCTGAGTAATTGGAAAGACGCTCCATTTCTTGGTCAGCCAGAGACGAGTTTTGGTGGTTTATTTTGTTGTTATTTCTGTTGTCTGAGTTATTTTCAGGGTTGTAATCCGGATATTGTCTTGTGATTCAAATCCTTCTATCCTTTTATTTTGCCTGGTTTTGTTTTTCGCAGTAACTCGTTTAGTGTAGTCTAGGTTCCTTCCAGGGTTGTAACCCCAGTCGATTTTACTTGTTTTGTTGTCCAAACTCTTCACCATCTGTCTAATGCAATTTTCTACTTTCTATTATTTCTTGTCATTTGGTTTAGTTTTCTTTTCTTTTTACAATTTTTTTCACGTTGGCTCTAGTGATGTGACATGGATGCGTAATTATCAGCCTGGTTTTAAAAAGTTAGTTCAGTCATGAAGCAATGAAACAATTTTGAAGATGACAGAGACACTTGAGGGAAATAAGAATAGATTTGGATCCTTTGTGGTCATTTGAAGACCGAACCATGTGAAACAGAGGCAGATAGAACATGAGGAAATCCTAAAAGCAAGTTTACCAACATGGCAGGGACCATTTGTTGTAACTAGAGTGTTGTCCAATGGTGCATTATATTTTACAGATGTGGAAGGAAAATGTGTAGAAATGGCTATCAATTCTAATGCACTCAAGAGATACTATGTATGATTCTTTTGTCTGATTGTACTTGCTTGTCTTGGCATATTTTGAAGATTGGAATGACGAAGGCATTTTGTTTTGAGATCTAAGCACTTTATCCTTTGCTAATCCTTTTGAGCTTTAATTAGTTTCTTTCATACCCCTCTTTCGGAATCGATAACAAAAGTCAGAAACACAAGCGTAAGAAGGCGGTGAAAGGAAAGGAAAGGAAAGAATGAAAAAAAGGAAAAGAAAAGAGAATAGGAAAAAAGAAAGAAAGAAAACAAAACAAAACAAAAAAAGGAAAAGAAAAGAAAAACAAAAAGAAAAAAAGAAAACAGTCAAACAACAACAAAACAAGGAATAGGCATGAACTACATTTGACCTGATTCTTTATAAGTATACGTAGGCAGCCTCACGTTTCGGTCTCATTAAAATAGAAAGCCATAAGTCCCCAAGCAGAAACTGGGGCATAAGTTGTGGTTGTTGTAAGAAATCTTATTCTGAAAGTTGTAGTTTTAAACCCATTTGAATTGTTTTGAGACTTTGATACCCTTTCTTTCTAACCCCGTCCAAAGCCCACGTTATAGTCCAAAGAAAGACCTCCTGATCAGTCTTCAAGAAATGCCAAGGCGAGCAAGTAGAGGTGGTTCATGTCAGGGGCAACATGCCGGTCCAAGTAGGAAGGATGATGAAAACGAGAAAGTCTATTGGTGAAAACCCTCACGGGCACCGTAAGGCGACGGAAGCTGAGAGAAATAAAAAATGAGAGAGTCTTATTGGTGAAAACCCTCACGGGCACCTTAACGCGACTGTAAGTTGAGAGAAAGAAAAAAATGAAAGAGGCTTGATGATGAAAACTCTTTGGGCGCTACAAGTCGAACAAGGATTGTGAATCAGATTGGATAACCGGAGCATTGTAGCCCAACTTCATGGTCTGGGGGTATAGAAAGAGTTGAACATCATATTTGCTTACAATAATAGGCCGCACGTCCATGTCATGGTCATTAGAGTTGGTACCTGAATTTTATAGGTTTATACTTGTTAGATTTTTTGTTAGAAATCATCTCCTTTCATTGTCTTCTACTCTGTTCCTTTTCTTGTTTATTCCCTCTTCTTGAGTCTGTTCGGTAAAAACAAGTGAGAAATGAGTTCAAATCTTCCACCAGCTTTCCAATTGCACAAAACGGGATCTGCTTGTCACATTAAATCAGCATAAATCTAGAAGGAACAACAGGCACACTAAGATGGTAACAGTCAACATGCTTTGGGATTCGATTGAAATGCAAAAGCTCGGTATATATCAAATCATGGACAATGCAACAGAATGAGGGTTATGGTGAATGGATCAAAAGTGTTATATGTGATAAGATTGACGAGAAGGGTGGTGAACCAGTGATAAGCAAGATCTTCCAAGAATAAATCAAAGTTATCATGACTAGAGATGGAGCGGTGGACCTCAAGGCCAGAGCCAGTGACTTGGGTCAAGAAAGAACATCATACACAATATGGTTGGTAACAACTAATATGCTTTAGGGGTCGATGAGACATAAAGGTTGGGAAGATTTCAGTTAATCAGCAATGCAACAAATAGAGGATATTGGGTCGAAACGGAGAAGAGGTATTTTCTGTGATAAGGGTGATAGAGAAGTTGGTCAGCCAATAAGCAAGCCATGTCTTTCAAGGAGAAATCAAAGCTGCCATGGCAAGTGAAAGAGCGCAACACAAAGATGGGAAAGGCCATAAAGTTTAGACAAACATAGTAAACTGACTCGAAAGGCAAGAATTCTAGCAAGAGGATCAAAAGTCCAACACAAAGATAGGGGAGCAGAGTAAAGGCACAAGGTTCAGGGGTCAGGCGAGCATAACACACTGACCGGGTAATCTAAGAAAGGATGCAAGTATTCTGGAGAAAGAGTTAGAAGCGCAAGAATAAGATGGGAAAGGTTGCAGGGGTTAGCCAAGCATATGTAAACTGACTCGATAATCTTATTACATTGACTTGGTAATCTAAGAAAAGATGTAAGAATTTTGGCAAAAGGGCCAGGAGTGTAACACAACAACGGAGGAGCAAAGTAAAGCCATAAAGGTTTGGTGGTCAGCCAACCAACTCAGACAACTTATCATCAATATGTAAAATACGGAACACGAAAGTGGGGAGGCCGCTTCCAACAAGAACGCCGCAAGCTAACCACCACTTTTCAAACTAACAAGGTTTCTTTGATTGATAAAATGGCAAACAAATTCCGGAGGATCATAAGGGAAGCTATCCACAGGGGAGGCAGGCACATGGCAGGTATGAGAAAAATCTCAGGGCCCATCTGGAAATGGGACCCAGTTAATACTCAAATGGAGCATAATCTGTCATGAATATCCTCCCCAGCAAGACCACAATAGAACGGAACTTTAATTAGCAAACCCCAGCAGAAACAACCGAGGGTTAAAAAGGGGCATGGAAGTTAAAATGGGACCCTGTTGAAACTCGAACAGGTGCGGAAAACATGGGCAGGCACAAACACCCTTCCCAGTTAGAATCACCGAAACCCTCCTGAATAATGATCACTAGCAGAAACAACCGGAAGTTAGAGTTGGAATTTGATCTTGAGCCCTCAGGACCCTCATGGAAAATGAGACTTAACTTAAAACACAAACAGTCGGGTAACATGGGTGGGCAGAAATATTTCCCGAACAATAGTCGTCAGGACCCGTTTGAATAATGGGATATAGCTCTAAAAACTAATCCCCAGCGAGCATATTTGACAATCTAATTAAGAGTTGTAAGGATCCTCCTAGGTAATGGGATGTAGTTCTAAACCAATCCCTAGTAGACACAATTGTCATCTAATTAAACGTTGTCAGGGCCCTCATGGATAATGGGAATTAGCTTTAATCACCAGTCCCTAGTAGATGGCCAGCAGACATAACTCAGACAACTAGACATACTGGAAAATAATACATCTTGAGAAACACAGCTTAATCTTGAAAGTTTTCACTAATTAAGAGCTTTCACTACCCTCCTGAATAATGGGATGTAGATTTAAGATTTTAGAAAACAGTTGATAATAGGATTTTATTAACACTCACAGATGCATCCATCCCACTTGTAGAACAAGGGAATATTTTTCAAGATGCAAGTTCTGGTAATCAGGTGCCCACCTATAGAACAAGGGAAAACTTTTCAAGTTGCAAGTTTTGGTAATCAGGCGCCCACCTGTAGAAAAATGGAATAGTCTTCAAGTTGCAAGTTTTGGTAATCAGACTCCCATCGAGAGAACAAGTGAATATTTTTCAAGTTGCAAGTTTTGGTAATTAGGCGCCCACCCGTTGAACAAGGGAATACTTTTCAAGTCGAATGTTTTGGTAATCAGGTGCTTACCTGTAGAACAAGGGAATACTTTTCAAGTTGCAAGTTTTGGTAATCAGGCACCCACCTGTAGAATAAGGGAATACTCTTCAAGTTTATAGTTTTGGTAATCAGGCGTCCACCTGGAGAAGAAGGGAATATTTTTCAAAATTGCAAGTTTTGGTAATCAGGCGTCCACCTGTAGAACAAGCAAATTTTTTTCAAGATGCAAGTTTTGGTAATCAGGCACCCACCTGTAGAAGAAGGGAATACTTTTCATGTTGCAAGTTTTGGTAATTAGACGCCCACTTGTAGAACAAGGGTATAGTTTTCAAATTTAAAGTTTTGGTAATTAAGCGCTTACCTGTAGAACAAGGGAATACATTTTAAGATTCAAATTTTGGCAATCAGGCACCCATTAGGATAACAAGGGAATGTGTTTCAAATTTCAAGTTTTGGTAATCAGGAGCCCATTTGTAGAACAAGGGAATACTTTTAAAGTTGCAAGTTTTGGTAATCAGGCGCCCACCTGTAGAACAAGGGAATATTTTTCAAATTTCAAGTCTTGGCAATCAGGCGCTCACCTGTGGAACAAGGGAATATTTTTCAAGTTCCAAGTTTTGGTAATCAGGCTCCTACCTGTAGAATAAGGGAATATTTTTCGAGTTTCAAGTTTTGGTGATCAGTCACCTACCTGGATAACAAGGGAGTATTTTTTAAATTTCGACTGTTGCTAATCAGGCGCCCACTTGGAGAATAAGGAAATATAGTTCAGCTTTAGCAATCAGGCACCCACCTGGAGGACAAGGGAATATAGTTCAAGTTGTTAGATTAGGTGCCCACCTGGATAACAAGGGAATACTGTCCAAGTTTTTAGCAATCAGGCGCCCACCTGGATAACAAGGGAACATAGTTCAAGTTTTTGGCAATCAGGCGCCCACCTAGAGAACAAAGGAATACAATTCAAGTCTTGGTAATCAGGAGCCCACCTGGAGAACAAGGGAATATAAATTAAGTTTGGCAATCAAGCGCCACCTGGATAACAAGGGAAAATAGTTCAAGTTTTTGGCAATCAGACACCCGCTTGGAGAGTAGGGAATACATTTCAAGTCAGCAGTCAGGCATCACCTAGGGAAAGGAAAAACATCTCAAAGTGTATTTGGGAAAAACACAACTTGAAGAGGGGTAGCTTGTCTAGTCGTTCTTTTTCTGAAAATCTTCGTGTTTCCAGTCAAAGAGGGGTGGCTGTAGACATGTGATTTTTGCCCATCCCCGAGAGTTTTCATATTTTAGCATGAAAATATTTAATTTAGGCCTAATAGAACTATTTCAATTAATTTTGATGTTTTTACTTTCTTTTATTACAAGAAAAATGAAATTACAACAATTTTTAGTTTATGCATTTTTCATAAATTAAAAAAAAACACAAAAAAATAGTACCTTATTCTTATCTTTATATAATTTCAAAAACACAAAAATAGTTTCATGTCTAGTTTAATTAATTAGGATTAGCTTTGGAATTGTGTAGTATTTCTATCGTGTTTTAATAATACAAAAAAATACATAAATAAAGTCATTGTGTAATCTAGGGCCTTACTAGACTCTTCTTTGGGATCCGTTTGAATCCTTGGCTATTTAATTAGTTATTGTTTGTTATATTTCAAATGATTTAATTGTCCATCCAAAACTAGAGGGTAAATAATATTGGTGGTCCGGGGTAGTTTAGGAACTCTAGCTTAGGGAATCTTTAGTGGAACTGATTTGGAAGCTTCTAGTGAGGGGTCTTAGAGAAATTTCAAATATGTAGTTATTAAATTTGGGTAGCAAGTCAGGATACTAAGGACTTTTAAGCAAAAGCTAAAAATTAAAAAGGACTAAAAAAGCTAAAAATAGAATCTGGGACTTACCCTAATTCATTGCCTGTAAAGGCATGCTATTCTTGTCTTGCAAGAAAAAAGGGGGAAGAGAGCCTGAAAAAGTTTAGAGAGTGTGCAGATTTACTTTTGATTTTTTGAGAACCTGAGAGCATAGAGAACTGGAGAGCTAGAAAATCCTAGACAAAAAGAGAGCAGTAAACCCTACATAAAATACTGCTCTATTAAAGCTTTCCTAGAATCTTTGACGTTTTCGTGTGTTGAAACAAGCCTTGAATATTCAGAAGCTAAAATGAGTTGAATATTGTTGGTAGTAAAGTATTCGGGTAAGTTTTTGGTTGGTGTTTGATTGCTGGGGTTATTTAAACATTGTTACTGGGTTCAAAAATTGTTCCAAATGGGTTTCCTTTGTTCATTTCTGGGTTGACACATTGCTGCTGGCTTTGTCTTCTGCTGTTGAATTCTGCTGTTTGATTTATTGCTACTTTTGTTACCTAAGCTCATAAGATTCCTTGTTTACTACTGTAACCAGGTGTTTTCCGTAGCTCATGTTTGAAGATTGCTCTCTGAACGTGTAAAGGATCTGAAGCTCCTGTTGAATGAAGATGATACTGGAAGTTGAATTCATTTTTACTGTCTTCATATTCCTAGTTAAATTTGGAGTTATAAATGTTGATTTCGTTTCCTTGTTCCTGAACTATGTGTAAGAAATTCTTATAGAGTATCTCTTATGTGTATTGATGAACTGGACTGTGGACACTAATCATATTGATTCAATCTTGACTTTCTATTCTGATTTTAACTATTGTTTGTATTTTTCCATGTAGTACCTCACGACTGCATTTTATAAATATCAGTTTGTTTATGCTCCATGTTTGGCATGTTAATTAATGGCATGTTATAAACATTTGGATATCATGACAAAGATTACTTCAAACTCAATGTAGGAATACAAATAGTTATCTTTGAATTACCCTCACTCATCATAAGTTGTGTCAGCTTTCTTTGAAAGAAATAATAATCTGCATTCATGTATGATTTCTAGCATCTCAACCCAAAATTGATTCAGCTCTAGTGAGGACAAACCATGATTTCAATGGCTAATAAAAAAGCACTAGATCTGGGCCTTAATGCTGGCCCATTTTTGGCATTTACACTTTTGTGTGAATGATAGTCTTAACCTTATGGTGATTGTGGGGGTTCACCTCTGGATCCAAAACGTTCTAAAGGGAATCTGGGCCATTTCCTTTAATGGGGCTATCCAAATTAATTACTTTTATTATATAACTTTAGTTGGTGTGAGCATATGATTTTTACCCGGTTGAAACTAGCTCCTACAGGACTCTTAAAGTTAAGGATTTTTTTAAAAAATATTTATTTTAATATTTTAATATTTAGAATTTAGTTGCATGCGCGTGTTCATTAATGCGTGTTTTAATTGATAAGGATTTAATTTTTAAATAAGTTTATTTTAAAAATTGAAAAAAAAATTAAATAAAAAATAATATTTTCGACATCTTTAACTATTTCTTGGTTGAATTTTATTTGTGTTAATTAGGAGATTTGGTATTTAAATAAAATTCTGACTTAATTAAAATAAAAGACAATAAAAGAATAAAAGAGAAGACCCAAAAAAATAATAAGAAATACATATATATGCACAGCCACTCAGGGTGGCCACAATTGGGCCATACCTGAGTGGAACAAACCTTTTTCCTCTTCAGAAAACACACAGCCCCAGCCCAGACAACCGACCCCGGTCCGGTCCGCACAAGATCAACCATAAACGACGTCGTTTAGAGACCATCCATCATCCAACGATCATCAAACCCCGTCAAAATGATATACATATGTCCAAACGTCTCTAATACACTCTAAGACCAAACCCCTCCCCTACCTCGTACCATCTTCCCTGGCGTAACACCGCCCTTGACCACCCATTGACCACCCCATGACTACCATTGACCACCCGCCTACCACCCTCACGTCGCCGCCGAAAATTGCCTCACGACGGTGGCCGGTCACCAAACCTCCCCAGATTTACACCATCAAACCACCACCACCTCTTCTTTCTCGTCCTGTAATTAGTTCTCGTCTAACAAGTCCCTCTGTCTCGAATATTCAAAATAAGGTCGTCGGAACCACCGTCTCTGGCAACCTTGTTCCAAACCCCTCCAGCTTTACACCATACAATAACCAGGCCCTCCCCTTCCCTGTCATGTAGTCCTTTCCCTTCGAATGAACCCCCCCATCGGCTCAAATATTCACAGAAAGGTCGTCGGAACCCCCATCTCCGGCGACCCCAACTCAAAACCCCTCCAAATTTACACCCATGAAACAACTCAGACTCCTCTTTCCAACCATATGTGTCACACCCTTCAAATCCAGTCAAAACGTGTCGAATATTGATTTAAAGTGTAACCCTAAAACCCAAACCCCATCGGAACTTGGTCAAACTCCTCCTAGGCAACCCTTGGCCATTCTCCTCCCCAACCATGCTACCCACGAGTCCCAAACAACCCAAATCATTGTAGAAATCAAGATCTGTGACTCATTGGGGTCTTAGAACCATAAAAGCCCCTTCCTGAACTCTTAAATTGGTTATACATCATGCCAGTTATCCTAGGAGGTTTGAAACCCTTATGGAAGGGGTCAAGAACCAATGAAATGGTCTAGAGTGAACGTGCATAAAAAAGCTAAGTATTCTGTATATTTGCTTCATTTCTTTAGCTTTTAGATGTTTGATTTCCTTTAAATAATTGTTTGTTTGTCCACAATTTCATATGAAATGGTTTCAGTAGTTATATGCCTATTAGTTTGAAGTCCCATCGTTTTGATTTCTTTTGAATAATTGTTTGTTTGTCCATAACCTCATTTGAAATGGGTTCAGTAGTTATATGTCTTTGTTTGTTATTAGTTTGAAACCCCTTCCTGTCTTGAATAATTTGACATCCTGTTAATATTAGCTTCGTGATCAGTATAATTCTCATAGTTTGTGACCTTCATCTCCTGATCGTTATTTGCTTTGTTCCCTAATATTCTGATCGCTTGGTTAGTTTTTTTAGGCTACCAAGTATTTGATTTTTATTGTAATGTTGATCTTTAGTACTGACATAATTCAGGCTGATTTGCATGGTTGAATCTTTAATTTCTTTCTAATTTTTCAATCCTTGTTTCAAGCTTTATTTAAGTGATTTAATTAGGATTTTCTTGTAATGAGTATTAGTTGATTGGTCTTCTGGTTGACAGTAATCCATTGGTCTTAATACAAAGTCACCTGAATGTTTACGATCCTAAGTTAAATAACTGATAAACCCAATCCATATTAGGACACCTAGTGTATGGATCCAATGGACGTGCTAGTCCAAGACCAAACCTTGGCCCATAACCCAAATACAATTGACCAGGGTCAATGAATAGTTGAGGTAAAAAACTTCAGGTGGGTAATTTAGGAAAGGAAGTAGGGGTATAAGAGGAATTTGAACCTTAAAAATCTGATAATAACCTCCAGAACCTTTTAGTAAGGGACTAAAACAAAATTTCTGCCTCAAACTTGAGGCACAAGTCAGGAAATGAAGGACTATTTAGGAAAAGTGCAAATCTGAAGCAAGGACTAAAAGAAAAACAAGAGAAAAGTTATGCCTTAAGGCTCCACTATTAAAGAAACAACCTGAGCACATTTTAAAAGATCCGGAACCTTTCCTTTGAATTCTAGAGATAAAAAATACATATTAGCTCTTCCTATATCTGAGAAACACCATTGCTGCTATTTGAATCATTTTTGAAGACTTAATTCTCTAAAAAAAACTCTGCTGAAGTGCTGGATTCACTATTTGATTGGCTACTGATTGCTTAGCTGATTCATTACATTTACTCATAGGCTTTTGCTTTCTGCTGAATTACAGGTACCTCCAATGTTCAACGATGTATTGAAGCTCAAATAAAATGCATTCTATATATGAGGATCTGCTTCTATTTTCATTTTTGTTTTGAATCCCCACCCTGTTCTTCCCCTCCTTTAGTGATTATATACTCACCTTGTTGTAATTAAGCATTTGAACTGTGGTCATTCTGTAATAACTGAACATTAGAGACTGATTTATCATGTAATATTAGGACATTCAAACTATTATGTCAGCATGTATAACTGATAATACGATTAGCTAGTGATGTGTTTGTTTAGATGTTCATTTTATGCTTTGTTTAGAACTGAGGGATTCAGGGAAATGTTAGTTTCATAATTATTCAAAATCCAAACATTGTGTATTATTTTAATTCGTTTAGGTTTCAATACATTAGCAATGCTTTGGTTCAGATCTATAAGTCGTAACCAGAATTGCAATTGAATTTTAAAAGCTGGATTCATATATTCTGACTGACGAGTATGTGAATCATTTAGGTTCAGGTCTAATACTGAAAATGTATATAAAAATGATCGATGGTATTTTCTTTGTGAATGTGTAGATATTTAATTTTGTTTATTACTTCAAACCAAAGAAACGTTATTGAGAATTGGACTCTTTCGTTCAAATCAACAACGGGCCCAATTGAGAGGCCCAATATGTAACACTGCATGTTTTTTTGGGCTGAGTGAATAAAAGGCCCAAGCCAGTCTCGAACAGGGACCAATAGCTGCTAGTTGCAGCATAAACAATGTGCGCTCCTAGACTGGTCAAACTGGAAACTCAATACATATAATTAGCCAATAAAGAGGCTAAGATGCCAGTATTACTTTCCCAAAATACACAATCTATATGATTAGTGCATTTAAACATCAGTAATAGTAGAGAACTCAGTATGTGCTAGAATGTCCTTATAAAATAAAGTGAGCCGCATTAATCCAATCAAACACCATGCGATGGCTCTTTAATTCATTAAAACATAGAAGTTCCGTTTAGCGAATTTCACGACCTTCCCACAAATTTCGAAGACGTAGTTGCTATAGGTGCGTGTTTAATAAAAATACCTTCCTAAATTCAGGTGCGCATTTATGTGACCCAAATCCCATTCTCAATGGAATTAAAATATGTCTAAAATTGGGGGTGCATTTATGTGACGCGATTCGAGACGTGTTTTAATAACATCATAAATTTTCCCTAATAGATGCTAAAAGCAGTTAATAATCTAAAATTACAGGATTAATTGGTACAGCAAATCATATTTTTAGCCACTTATAATAAGTTTATGCGACCGTGCTAGAACCACGGGATCTGAGGGTGCCTAACACCTTCCCTCGGCTCAACAAAATTCCTTACTAAAAAATTTCTTGTTCGCACACTCCAATTGGGCAGTCGAAATTTCCTCGATTTGGGATCTTAGATAAACCGGTGACTTGGGACACCAAAAGCCAAACCTATTCCAAGTGGCGACTCTTGAAATAAATCATTAATCGCATCTCGAATAATGTTACATTAAATGGAAAAACTCCTATGCAGGTATCCTCTTTCGGGGTAAGCACGTGTAAGCGAAAAGGAGGTGTGAAAGCTCTGGCGACTCTACTAGGGAGTAAAAGAACCCAGAATATCTGGTTCAGGGTTCAAGAATTCGAGCTTACAATAACTGTTATATTTGGCTTCTTCTGATTTGCTTACCTGTTCTGTGCTAAATGCCGCATGTTTTACCGCTTTGATATTGTTGGAAATCATGAATATCTATGATATGTGCGCTTTGGTTGTATGAGCATGATTTTCAGGTATAGGTTTTGATGAATGACAAACAATGAAGTCAAGTGTCAAACAACGATATAATATGACAATCAATCAAATGGCGAGAAGCATACTGATGACGGAATTGCATGAACGAGCCAAAGAGTTCAAGACTGAAGACCCAAGAACCAATGTAAGGACAACGTTTAAGTTATCTTATCCTTTGGCTCAACATTAGGTCATCATAAACATGCATAAAATATTTTATTAAATCATATTTATCATAAACATGCATAAAATATTTTATTAAATCATATTTATCATAAACATGCATCTTTGTGTTAAAACAAAATGATGTTGAAGGTTTTAAACATGTCTTTTAAATCTGGACCTCAACAATCGATTATTTCAATCCTACAATCGATTGTATTAAGACTGTGATCTGAAGTTTTTCAAAATAGCAAACAATCGATTGTCTACTTTTAACAATCGATTATTTTGACACAGTGTGCAACCGAAGTTTTTAAACATCTAAACAATCGATTGTTTTTGTCATACAATCAATTATTTTCATAAACAATCGATTGTCATTTTCATACAATCGATTATATTTTGACCGTTCTCACAGAATCCTAAATTGATTTTGAACGTTGAAAACAATCGATTATTTAGTCCATACAATCGATTGTTTAGCCTAAAATCAGGAATCTGTCTTTTGAACGTTGGTCATACAATCGATTATCTACTCCAAACAATTGATTGTTTGAGCACAGAATCAGGGATTTTATTTGTCAATTAAGCAATGGTCAGCAACACTTTTTCACCTATAAAAAGAGGTCTTTTGAGCTGATTTTAAACACACAACTCCTCCATACATTGTTATACATATTGATCATTTTCAAGCATCATTTTAGAGCTTTTGTTGAGCCATTTGATAGACAAATTTGTGTTGTTCATAGAGCTTATTGTGTATCTCTTTATCCACTCTATTGAGAGAGTATTTGTTGTAAAAGAGAGTTGTTTGAGAAGAACATATCTTCTCATTTGTCGGGTTTGCTAAGTACCCAAAGTCTTAGTGGTTGAAGTCTTGGGGTGAGATATCCTCAAGCAAGTGAAGTCTTAAGGTGTGGTATCCTTGAGCAACTGTAACGGTTTGTTAAGCACCCGAAAGCTTGACAAAGTTAGTGGAAATCTCGAGAGAGTCTCTCGGGGACTGGACTAGCCACGGGTTGTGGTGAACCAGGATACACCAGTGCGTTCGTTCCTTATTATTTACTTATCGCACTTATTTCATTCCTGCAATTTTTAAATTCCGCAAGTTTACGCTGTTTTTTATTATAACGCTATTCACCCCCCTCTAGCGTTAAGCGTATTTTCTAACAAATATGATCTTAACTGTATATGTAAACTGTTACGAAACCCTTCATTTCTCACCTCCGAGGATGTGGTTACTGGTTGAGACTCCCTATTCTGTTAGTGTCTTACCCTAAAATAAGAAAGTGGCCGGACAAGTTACAAAGCCGGAGGATCTCGCGGGTCCCCGGTACGTAGCCCCTTCCTTGACTCGAGTTGTCCACTCGGGTACACAATATAGACCCCATACTGAGGCTCTCAACTTAGTATAACGAAACTTCATGCCGGATCCCTAGTAGGAATGTTTATTTTCATCATGCATTTTGACTTAGAGGACTCAACACAGGGGTTGGGTCTGTCTAGGACAGGTGCCCTGAAAAAAAAAGACCACCATAATGCATTTTTACGTGCTACTTGTGCATTTATCTTCCTTGGATTCGCATGTTGGACGGCCTATAAACAAAGGGATTAAATTGAGAAAAATAGCAGTCCTAGGGTAGTCACTTTTAAAACCAATGCTCAAATAGCACCGAGTTTATTTTCTTGCTTTGAAATGAGTCGGGTAGTGCCACTATGCGATAATAGTTGAATGTTGCTACAAGGGACGCCGGAAGGCTGATAATGAACAAAATTCCTTTGGATCTGTGGCTATGGTGAAATGACCTCGGGGAAGAAGGACACAAAAAGGTCAACGCACGTTTGGGAAGCCTCACTAGTTTGTTGAAAATCAACCCTAGGGGAGTTATCATAAACGCCTTAATCACTTTCTGGGACCCGTCCCACAATGTCTTTCAATTCTCATACTTTGAGCTAACCCCGACTTTGGAGGAGATGACCGGATAAATTGGGACCCATACAATCCCTCTGAGCCATCAATACTTGATCGCACCCAGAGCCCTCGCTGTGCACAAATTTCTTGATGTTTTGAAAATTAGTAGAAAGATTCACAACCCCGACTTATCGGCTGGCTTCTGCACCCTTCAATTTATATACCAGAGGTATGGCCACATTGGAGGATTCAACAACCCTGAAAACCTCATTTTTAGCGGGGGTAACCAGATCAAATAGGAGGAGCATCGATGTTTCGCGTTCATGGTGTCATTCTTGGGTCTTTTAGAATTCCTGCGAAAGGACGGGGACATCGACATACGGATAGCAGGGGTCGTTAGTACTTTGATGACTCAGGAAAAGAGTACTCTTGCTCCAATGATCGTGTCTGATATGTTCCGAGCCCTTACCATTTGCAAAGCAGGAGGGGATATCTTTGAAGGCTGTAACTTGGTATTGCAAATCTGGATGATTGAGCATTTATGTCACAGGCTTCGGTTCATGAATTGTAGGCTGCCAACAAAAGGTTACATAGAAGAATTGGACAACAGGGTGAATGGGTTTAAATTACCAGAGGGTGTCGCAAGCGGGTGTCGCATTTCCGGGTCATTTCTGAAAATCAAATATAATGGACGCTCAGTTGGCTCTCCGTGGACGAAGTTGTGTATATGCCCGTAACAGAACCACATTTTCTCTTGATGGGCCTTAGGAGCATCTAGCCATACGTCCCGCATTGCATCTTGAGGCAACTCGGAAGATACTAGATAGTGCCAAAAGACGAAGATATTAGCATCCGGGTAGTTGAAATTGGACCTGGTAGTCAGTTCCCCGAAGCAAGGGTTCACAAAATCTGGAACGAATGCCAATATTTAGTCGCGAACACTTGTGTAGAGGATCCTGCCAAAGGTGAAGTGTCACCGGGATACCACGCCTGATACAGGAGAGCAATATAGCACGAAAGACCACCCAAAACGCCTCACCTCCAAGAGTTTGTTGGAATATCACAAGAGCAGTGGGATTGGTTAGCAAAAGAAAATGAATACCGTGCTACTATTGGAAGGCTGGAAAAGAAAATTCAAGAATTGCAATTCGAAAAAAGTTTACAAACCACAGCCAGCGAGGGAGAGAAGAATGTATTGGTTAAAGAAAATGAAACCCTGCAAGCCCGGATTTAGACAATGAAGGCAGCCGTGGAAAATCCTCCGAGGAGTATAAAGGATGAAAACCTCATAGAGAACCTGCATCGAAAAGTAACTGAATACGCTTTCGATTGAATAAGGAAGAGGGTGAATTGTCTAGAGTTCGGAAACAATTAATTAAAAGTGTTGAAGAAAGGGCCCGCATACTGGAATGCCCGAGTTGAGGAATATGGCAATGAGAGCGTTGGTTTAAAGCAAAAGGTTGTCATAGCTGAAAACAAAATGGCAAAACAAGCTAGAGATTTCAAAGCTGAGAGGGAGCATTGCTATGCGGTAATAGCGGGATTGGAAAGAGATCTAAGGAAGTTTCAAAAGCTGAATCGGGCAGCTGAACGGACTTTAGAAGCACGGGCCGAACAAATATGGCGTCTACTTCAAGAAAAAGGGGTTATCCGAGAAAAGGTGCGGGCAATTGCAGACAATATTACCACTAAATGCAATCATTGTGAGGACATAACAAAATCTATGTTTTTCGTCGCTGCTATGACATTTGTCCGAAAAGTAATGGACGATCTCCATTATCTCCAAGGAAGTGTAGCGCGCAAACCTGCGGCAAGGCCGAATGATGCCCCGCAAGCTCCAAAAGCATTTGAGGTGTTAATGTACTCATAGATTTGTATTTTTCTAAAGAAAAAAAAAGAGTCTGTCTGTTGTCCTTTCATGTCTGTAAGGTTATTAAGTCCCAGTATAATAGTTGCTTTTCTTTCTATTAGTCATTGTAATCAAAGTTATATCTTCATCAAAATTGAAAATCCCAAACATATTTTACTGCGTACTTCACCTTTTATTTCCATGAACTACGCTCGGTCTGATTCATGCAAAGTTATGATACGTAGGCAATCTCTATAGGATTCGATTGTATTCTTTACAAAGACAGAAAAAGATGGAATAAGAGGAAAGGAACAAAAGAAAGTTGAAATAAATATCGGGATGACGTAAGCGACTATGGAAATCATATAGAAACCCATCATCTTCATAGGTGCATTATGCTAAACGTGTGATTCCTTATTTGTTATCCACCCCGAACTAACTACATATTACAGAATTACAGTCCAAGAGTTTAGAATAGTGGTTGGTTTTGCGGTAAACTAGCTTCACACGGATACTTCACTCGGTCAAAGGGAAATACAGAGATGTCTATTGAAATGACTAAACCCACTGTCCCTATTCCAGAAGACAGTCCAATCACAGGAGTACCAGCCTCTGAATATGCAGCGGCCGAAGAGAACAGGATCCTGCGGCTGCAGGTCATGGAAATGTGGGATGCATGGACCAATGGGAAGGAACCTCCCAGCGCTACCCCTGGATTTCCCGAATTATTTCCAAGGTCAGAGGGTACCTCTACTATCCCTATCAGTAACCTAAGCATTCTCCTAGGGCAGCCCACCACATCGACCAATTTTGTTGGGGCGCCTTCTGAAGCCCACCCTCCAATGTTTGCATCCGGGCCAGTTCCCAACATCTTTACGGCCCCTCCGTGCGCAGCTCTTACACAGCCTGCAGTACCGAGGCTCGTGTTCGACCCCACAACCTTTACATTCCAAACTCCTAATTATCAAAATGAGCCTCCCTCGTACCCTACATACAGCTACCCTCACCTAGCATATGAACTCACCCATGCGCCAGACAAAACTTCTAAAACACCCGAGCAGGATGAAATCACAAGGAGAATGAAGAGTCTTGAGCAAAGCCTAAAGAACATGCAAGGATTAAGCGGTCAGAAAAGTGTGTCTTATTCAGACCTGTGCATGTTTCCCCATGTATATCTTCCTTTGGGGTTTAAAATGCCGAAATTCGAGAAATATGATGGCCACGATGACCCCATCGCCCATCTGAAAAAGCATTGCAATCAATTACGTGGAGCCGGAAGAAAGGAAGAACTCTTGATGGCTTACTTCGGCGAGAGCTTAGTGGGTATTGCATCCGAATGGTATATAGATCAAGACATTATCCGATGGCACATATGGGATGACCTGGCCCTAGACTTTGTAAGACAATTCCAGTACAACATCGACAGCGCCCCAGACAGGAACTCCTTAGCCAACTTGAAGAAAAAACCAGCTGAAAGATTCAGAGAATATGCTATTAAATGGCGAGAGCAAGCATCAAGAGTAAAGCCTCCTATAGATGAAACAGAAATGGTCACCGTCTTTCTGCAAGCACAAGAGGCAGACTATTTTCAGAACATGATGTCTGCAATGGGCAAACCATTCGCAGAGGCAATAAAGATTGGGGAGATGGTAGAGAATGGCCTCAAAATAGGGAGGATTCAAAATCAATTTTCCATAAGAGCCACTTCCCAGGCCATACAAGGAGGTGCGGGAGGAATCCCAAGGAACAAGAAAAAAGAGGAAGCATCCATGGCAACCTCCGGGATGAGGAAACAACATACTCACAGGCATGCATTCCCTAATAGAGCACCTTATCATTATTATCCTCACAGAGCTATGCATTATGTCCCTCAAACCTACGCAATGATGAACGCTCAACCCTTCGCCCGACCTCAACAGAAGAACAATAGAATTCAAGCTCCAAGAAATAAACTTCCTCAGAATCATTACAATCCCCACCCTTAGCAAAATAGTTATCATCCCCGGGAGCCAACCTGGAGAGAGAACTTCATCCCAATAAGAGAGTCCTACGCCACCTTGTTCCCAAAGTTAGTCCACATGGGTCTCCTCCATCCTGTACCCCTAAACAGACAGAATCCTGAATCACCGTCTTACCAAAGGGGCGTGTGTTGTGCCTACCACTCTGGGGCAGAGGGACATGATACTGAAAATTGTTAGACCTTAAAATGAGCAGTGGAGGACTTGATAGATCAAGAGAAGATAGTGCTAAGAGACGACGAGGTCCCGAATGTAACTGATAACCCGTTACCGGCTCACAACAATGGGCCGGTCATCGGAATGATCTAGGAGGACAAAGAATTTGATCTCGCTCTGAAATACATCATAGCCATCGCCGAGGCAGATAGAAAACCAAAAGTCACCACAAAAAGATGGAAGAAAAGAACATGAATAAAGTCAAATGCCTTGAAGCAGAAAAGAAGGTTGAGGTTGAAGCTGAAACAACCCCTACCAAAGAATCAATACTCTACATCCCACGAGGACGCAAAGAAAAGAAGCCCACTTTAGGCCCTCCAAAAGGTTAGAACTGAACAAAACCATATATATACCCTAGAACTATGTGGTACGGGGATCGATTAAACCACCGGTGCTGAATGAGCCCGTAGTTATCAGTAGCGCGCCACAGAAGCCCATGACCAACCCCTCAGTCGCCCCTTGGAATTCTCAGGAAACCATCGTTACATATAAGGGAAAAGAAGTCCTCGGGGAAGCTCAAAAAAATTATCCCACGAAGAAATACTCAGACATGGAAGAGGTGAACACCGCTACCAAACGACGATTTCCGCCAAAGAGGCCTATGAATGCTAAGAAAGCAGAAGCTTTCTTCCAGAAAATGAAAATGCCGGAGTACGAAGTGGTAGATCAGCTTCGAAAATCCCCTAAGCAGATTTCTTTATTGTCACTCTTGATGAAATCTCCCAAACATTAGCAGGTGTTGGCCAAAACTCTGAACAAAGCTTATGTACCGGCTGAGACTTCTGTAGAGCAACTAGAGAAAATCGCAGAGAGATTCTTCGCCATTAACCAGGTATCGTTCAGTAAGAATGACTTACAACCGGAGGGAGCTGCTCACAACAAGGCTTTACACCTCACTGTCAAGTGTGAATGATACTACGTCAAAAGAGTTATGGTCGACGGAGGTCCCGGAGTAGACATATGCCCACTATCTACCCTACAGATAATGGAGATCGGGACAGGGAGAACTCGCCCTAACAACGTATGTGTCCGAGACTTCGATGGAATAAAAAGGGATACTGTAGGTGAAATAAATTTGGTGCTCACCATTGGTCCAGTCGACTTCGAAATAACATTCCAGGTGTTGGACATGGACACCTCCTACAACTACCTCCTAGGAAGGCCGTGGATTCATGCAGTGGGGGCAGTGCCTTCTACCCTGCACCAAATGCTAAAATTTGAGTATGAAAACCAGGAGATTGTAGTTCATGGAGAGGACGAACAATCAATTTACCGGGACCCCTCTGTTCCCTGTCTAGAAGGCAAGGAAGGGAGTGAACACATAGTCTATCAAGCTTTTGAAGTCGTAGGAGCTGATCAGCATGAAGAGGGCAAGCCGTTCCATCAACCTTTCCTGTCAAATGCTTCAATTATGCTAGCGAAGGAAATGAAGCGCCAAGGCTGCAAGCTAGGCAAGGGACTTGGAAGCTCCCTACAAGGCATAAGCGAGCCGGTCGCCTTGCCTGCCACAAAAAAGTTCTTTGGACTGGGATTTCATCCAACCTCAGAAGATATCACCTAGGCTAATCACAGAAAGCACCAGGGATGGGCCTTACCACGACCCTTACCTCACTTGTACAAAACCTTTACAAAACCAAAGTACAGTGAAGAGGAGGAAGAAGAAACCTTCACGGCAAAAGAAATGGATGAGATAAACGGGGCTATGAGGGAGTTGCTCTATGAAGTAAACATGGTCCAACCGGGAGAAGGGTCAAGCGCCGCTGAAGTGCTGTAAATGGGGCCAGATGTTACACTTCAAAATTGGAAGGCCACACCCTTTCTGGTCAGGCGGGAGACCCGGTAGTCTCGCCTTGCTACCTCTGCCCACATCACGAGTTATTTCAGGGTGTAGCTCGGTTGTTTGTTTTCCTTTTTAGAACTTTAAATCTAAATTGTAAACCATGTTATCTTTCAAGTTCAAAGAAATAAAATCAATATTTTTCTCATTCACACTTCTCTGCCTTTTTTTGATTTTTGTCTTTCCTTATTTTCATCTTTTCTTGCAGTCCCAATAATGCGGCTCTAAATAAAATGACATGCTCCGGACTTCATGCCACGACCCAAACTCACTTCCTATCTGTGAAATAACTAACCAGGAACCGGAATACAATGAAGAAGAGGCTTTTAGAGAAATCACTCGAGAATTGGAACACTTTGAAAACAAAACTAAGCCTAATTTATATGATACTGAACCGGTTAACCTGGGCAATCTCGATAAAATCAAAGAAACTAAAATAAGCATCCACGTAGATAAAGCAATAAGGGATTCATTGGTTCAACTCCTGTTGGAATTCAAAGACGTATTTGCATGGTCCTATGACGACATGCCTGGTTTGAGTATGGATTTGGGGGTTCATAAGTTGCCTACATACCCCGGATGTCCCCCAGTCTAACAAAAGAAAAGAAAGTTCAAGCTTAATGTCAGCGGCAAAATCAAAGAGGAGAATACAAAACAGCTTGAAGCAGGGGTGATCCGAGTAGTTCGGTACACCACATGGCTGGCCAATGTGGTCTTGGTGCCAAAGAAGGATGGGAAAACTCGAGTGTGCGTGGACTATAGAGATTTGGACAAGGCGAGTCCCAAGGATAACTTCCCTCTGCCCAACATCCATATCCTTGTTGATAATTGTGCCAAGCATTAGATTCAATCCTTTGTAGACTGCTACGCAGGGTATCACCAAGTGCTGATGGGTGAGGAAGATGCTGAGAAAACCGCCTTCACCACACCTTGGGGAACATATTGTTACAGAGTTATGCCTTTTGGAATAAAAAACGCCGGGGCAACATACATGAGGGCTATGATCACCATCTTCCACGATATGATGCATCAAGAAATAGAGGTGTACGTGGATGACGTGATTATCAAATCCAAGACGCAGGGTGATCATGTAAAGGATTTGAGGAAATTCTTCGAAAGGCTCTGCAAATATAATTTGAAATTGAATCCGGAAAAAAACGCATTTGGAGTACTGTCGGGAAAACTTTTGGAGTTAATCTGGAGTACCGTCGGGCAAACTTTTGGGGTTCATCATCAGCCGGAGAGGCATCGAATTGGATCCAACCAAGATCAAATCCATTCGAGAGCTACATCCGCCAAGGACCAAAAAGGATGTGATGAGTCTATTGGGAAGATTAAATTACATCAGCCGATTCATCGCCCAGTTAACTTCAACGTGTGAGCCCATATTTAAGATACTAAAGAAGGATGCAACGGCTAAGTGGACGGTCAAGTGTCAGGAAGCATTTGATAAAATCAAACAATACTTGTCCAATCCACTAGTTTTAGTTCCGCCAGAACCAGAAAGGCCACTGTTTCTCTATCTGACGGTCTTGGAAGGCTCTTTCGGTTGTATTCTCGAGCAGCAAGACGCCACGGGAAAGAAAGAGTAAGCCATTTATTATCTAACCAAAAAGTTTACCGGCTACGAGGCCAAGTACACATTGTTAGAAAGAACGTGTTGCGCCTTGACATGGGTAGCTCAGAAATTAAGGCATTATCTGCAAGCCCATATCACGTACCGCATAACCAGGCCCACAAGCCGACTGGCTAAATGGCAGATCTTACTCACCGAGTTCGACATTGTCTACGTCACTCGTACGACGATGAAAGCACAAGCAGATCATCTAGCAGAGAATCCCGTTGATCACGAATATCAACCTCTGAACACTTACTTCCCTGACGAAGAAGTGAACTCATTGGAAGTAGCAACCGAAGACACCCCCGTCTGGAAAATGTTCTTCGACGGAGCAGAAAACGCAAAGGGCGTAGGGATTGGGGCAATTTTGATCTCACCCACAGGCCAGCATTATCCAGCTACAGCCAGACTTCGGTTCTTCTGCACCAATAATACCGCTGAATATGAGGCTTGCATTATGGGCATGAACATGGCTATTAACCAAAATGTCGAAGAGTTGCTAATCATGGGAGATTCTGATCTAGTCATCTGACAAGCTCAAGGAGAATGCGAGACAAGGGACATTAAGCTCCTTCCATATAGACAGCATGTCGAAGACCTCAGCAAACAGTTCAGGTCGGTACAGTTCAGGTCCCCGTTGCCACAATGAGCTAGCAGATGCACTTGCAACTTTGTCTTCCATGTTGCCATGCCCTGGGAATGCCGATGTTGATCCGTTACAAAGCAAAACAAAGAAAGACATGGGTATTGAAATGCAACCGAAGCAAAACCTAGCCCACAGCCTTGGAATTATGACATCTTGAGATTCGCAAAAACACATGAATACCCTGAGCAAGCCACCGGAGAACAAAAGTAAACCATCCGACGACATGCGAGCAATTTCTTCTTAAGTGGTGACACTTTGTATAAAAGGACTCAAGATCTTAATTTGTTGAGATGTGTGGATGCTGAAGAAGCCGGAAAATCATGCACGAAGTACATGCGGCCGTGTGTGGGCCCATTATGAATGGCTATGTACTGGCTAAGAAGATACTCTGAGCTGGCTATTATTGGATAACCATGGAGAAAGACTGCTTCAGCTTTGTTCGAAAATTTCATCAATACCAGGTGCACGGTGATCTGATTCATGCACCACCAAATGAGCTGCATCCTGTGTCAGCACCCTAGCCATTTGCCGTTTGGGGCATGGACGTCATTGGGCCGATAAAGCCAAAACCCTCGAATGGGCACAGATTTCTATTGGTCGCCATTGATTACTACACAAAATGGGTTGAGGCCATCACCCTCAAGTCTGTTACCAAGAAAGCGGTAGTGGATTTTGTGCATTCTAATATCATTTATCGCTTCGGGATTCCTGCTACTATCATTACAGACAATGCAGCTAACCTGAACAGTCGACTGATGGGAGAGATATGTGAACAATTCAAGATAACACATAGAAACTCCACACCCTACCGGGCTAAAGCTAATGGTGCGGTCGAAGCAGCCAACAATAACATCAAGAAGATTTTGAGGAAAATGATTCAAAGCTCGAGGCAATGAAAAAAAACTACCTTTTTCACTAATGGGATATTGTACCCCAGTGCGTACATTGATAGGAGTAACTCCATATCTGCTGGTCTACAGAACTAATGCTGTTATACCTGCCGAGGTGGAAATCTCTTCGCTCCGAGTGATTGTCGAAGCAGAAATTGAAGATAGTGAATGGGTCAAAACCCAGTTGGAGCAGCTGGCATTAATTGATGAAAAATGAATGGTCGTAGTATGCCATGGGCAGTTGTACCAACAAAGAATGCCCTGTGCTTACAACAAGAAAGTGCGCCCCAGGAATTTCGAAGTCGAGCAGCTGGTATTAAGACGAGTACTGCCTCATCATCAGGAAGCCAAAGGAAAATTCACCCAAAATTGGAAAGGCCCATACATCATCAGAAAGATACTGCCTAGACGAGCGTTGTACCTGGGATACGTTAAAGGAGATGAGCCTGAGTGAGCGGTAAGCGCAGATGCAGTAAAGAGGTATTATGTTTAAACTCCTTGCAGTAATAACCCAGGTGGATTGAAATGACAAAGACTATGCTTTCCCGCTAACCCCACCTTCTTTGTAACCCAGAATTGTTGTTAAGAAAATACAAAAAGGAAGAAGAAAAAGAAACAACAATGCAAAAAAAGGAACACAAACAAAATTAGTCCAGGACCAAGTTCGTGAACTCCGTCCGACTTGATTCCGAAAGGATACGTAGGCAGCCTCTCCCTCAGGCCCAGTCACATCAAAATAAAAAACCCCATTTACCCAAGAAAATCAAAACTCGGGCAGAAATTTATTGGTTCGGTTACAAACACGTCCGTATGGTTATAGAGTTATAAATCCCCGGGGAGAAAAATACTGTTGTCGGAGTTCGGCATCAATCAAATTCGTGAGAGAAATGAAATGAGAGTCTTATTGGTGAAAACCTCCGGGCACCATAAGGCGACGGTGAGCAGAGAAAAACAAAATGAGAGAGTTCGTTTAGCAAAAACTCGCAAAGAGCTTTATCGGGCGACGGGAGAAGAGACATTAGAGAGGCCGATTGGCGGAAGCAAAGGGCGTCGTCGGTCGAAAAGAGGAAATATTGCTGCCCAGGTCTGAGTAAGTTTCTTTGGTTTTCGAAAAGTTGAAATCAGAAAGCAGAAATAGATTTAGGCCGGGTATCCAGTCCAAGAAGCATGTCGTCGCCATTTAAAGCCGACTTATATTTCCAGATAAGTTCCCTCTTTTCCTTCAAAGAACATACCTGTCTAAATTCATACTTCACTCATATTAACTTTAATTTTGATGTCCTGACCATTCCTTAAGAAAGATAGCAGTGCCAGCTTCGCAGTTTTCTCGTGGCAAGAATTAAGGGAATGGCAGACATCGTCAAACGTGCTTGGCCAATCCCGTTTGGTCATGACAGTAAGGAAATAAATGAAAGGAAATTCAAAAATCAAATAGGCATGAAGGTAAAGCAAAACTGGATGGGTTTTAAGCCAAATAGGATGTTGATTCTTATCAAAAGTCCCAAAAGCAAGCCCAAAATCAAAAGCGGGGCAAAACTCACAACCTAAGGCCTGAGAATCAAAGACCAATCCGAAATGAGGACCCCCTAGCCAATTAGCAAAGCAAGGATTGAAAACCAAGGGTTCGCTTTTGAATATAAAGGAAGTTGAAATCAAGCGTGACAAGGCCGTAAAACCAATCACTGTTCAAACTGACAGTTTGTTTTGTTTATGAACAAAGTAGATGCAGGTACAACCTAGAAAAGAAAAAAGGAACATAGGGTAAAAACAACCAAAGGATAGGCACAAAGGCCAAAGATGGTGGTGCGTCAATGACAAAAGGGAAGTTTTCTTTTCATTTTTATGCAAACTCGTAAATGAGCATGATAGCACGAGATCCCAATCCCTAGTTCCCCTTTGTACAGCTTGTGGGTTTCCTAGGCCTTACCTAAGGATTTCCTTCAGGAAGTTTCCCTCCACATTCCCCAGCATAACCTGAGGATTTTCTCCCTACACTTTCCACTCCCAGCATAGTCTACGAGTTAATACTCCCTTACCCTTAGAATAAACTAAAGGTGGTTCCTTCCCTCCTCTATCCCCAGCACAGTCAAAAGAATCTCTAAGGTCCTCCACTGCCTTGCATTTCTCCCTATCGTAACCTAGGATTTCATTCATCCTGACATAACTCAGGATCTTCTTTCATCCTGGCATAACATGCGGATCTCCCTAGCATAACCTAGTATTTTTGATTCATCCCGGCATAATCCGTGGATTCCCTTGGCATAACCTAGGATCTCCTTCCGATCCCGGCATAACCCGCGGATCTCCCTAGCAGAACCTAGGATTTTTCACTCATACCGACATAACCTGTGGATTCCCCTAGCATAACCTATGACTTTTCATTCATCCCAGCATAATCCGTGGATTCCCCTGGCATAACCCGGGATCTGTTTCTAATCCCAGCAAAACTCGCGGATTTCCTTAGCATAACAAAAGAATGTTTAATTCATCCCGGCATAACCCGCGAATTCCCCTGACGTTATCCTTTCATCCCGGCATAACCCGCGGATTCCCCTGGAATAACCCAAGATCTCCTTTCATCTAGGCATAAACCGTGGATTCCCTTACATAACTCAGGATCTCCATTCATCCCGGCATAACCCGTGGATTCCTCTGCCATAACTCAGGGTCTCTTTCCAATCCCGTCATAACCCGCAGATTTCGTAGCATAACCTAGGATTTTTCATTCATCCCGGTATAACCCGCGGATTCCCCTGACATAACTCAGGATCTCCTCTCATCCCTGCATAACCTGCGGATTCCCCTGGCATAACCCAGGATCTCCCTCTAATCCCGACATAACTCGTGGATTCCCCTAGCATAACTTAGGATTTTTCATTCATCCCAGCATAACTCGCGGATCTCCATAGCATAACATAGGATTTTCTCATTCATCCCGGTATAACCCGCGGATCTCCCTACCATAACCTAGGAATGTTTCATTCATCCCGGCATAACCAGCGGATTCCCCTGGCATAACCAGGAATTTCATCATAACCCATCCTTAGCAGGAACTTTCGTATCCCGGCATAACCCGCAGATTTTTTTCCATCCCCACAGAGACCTTTTCATTCATATCCTGGCATAACCCGTGGATTCTCATCTTACCCCCAGCAGGCACCCTTTCTCTTTCTCAACATAACCTAGAGATTTTTCCAAGGGATACACAGTTTCAATTTTTATTGTTTTCAATAAAGAGGAGCACAGATGTGTGTTGCAAATAACTTACGAAATTTTCTAGTGAAAACCGGGGCAGAAAATTTTGTTCGTTTGCTTGTGTTGCTTTCTGAGCAGGTGTCACCTTAAGGCACAAGATTCGGCATGATTGAGAGCATGAGTGTCAATTTTGAACAGAAGAAAAGAAAAAAGACAAAAGAAGTGAACTCAAAGTGATGAGGTGGACAAAGACACGGACTGCTCAAAATATAATCGAAGTCACAAGCTCAGCATGTCCCTCTTTATTTAAAAACTGAAGTCTAAGCCAGTGATTGCAGCTAATTAGAATCAAGATTCAGACCGGAGTCTGCCGCAAAAGATAGCCAAGACTCAAGATCAAGCTTCAAGAGACTCATAGATAGGAATCTTGTAATTTGTAGTTGATAGGCTTAGCTAGCTTAGGTTTTAATTTTCTTTTGGTGTAATAAGGAGCTTAGCATGCAGAAACAGCAGCAACAGCAGCCAATCACAGTCTCCCGGTAGTTCCAGCAACCAAAACTTCCAGAACTACACTGGCCTGATTCCTTTATTTCCAAGGATATGTATGCAACCTTTGAAGCAAGGTTCGGTCAGAAATTTTTTAAATGTTTCATATAGAGTATTCAATCGGACGGAAATCGCTCATATTTGCTCACTTGTCTTTGCACGAAAACTCTTCGTGTTCCCGTGCAAAGAGGGGCAGCTGTAAGCATATGATTTTTACCCAGTTGAAACTAGCTCCTACATGACTCTTAAAGTTTAGGATTTTCTATAAAATATTTATTTTAGGATTTTAATTTTTAGAATTTAATTCCATGCGCGTGTTCATTAATGCGTGTTTAAATTGATTACGATTTAATTGTTAAATATGTTTATTTTACGAATTAAAAAAATAAATAATGAATAAATAATAAAAAATATATACTTCCGGCATCTTTAATTATTTTTTCGTTTAATTTAACTTGTTGCCTTTTATTTGTGTTAATTAGGAGTTTTGGTTTTTAAATAAAATTAGAAGTTAATTAAAATAAAAGACAAAAAAAATTAAAAAATACGTATATATACACAGCCATTTAGGCTGGCCACAATTGGGCCAGACCTGAGTGGCCCAAACCTTTTTCCCTTTAGAAAACACACAACTCCAGCCCAAAAACCAGACCTCGGTCCAGTCCACACAAGACCATCGATAAACGACCTTGTTTAGAGACCAGCCATCACGACCATTGATCAAACATCATCCAACGATCATCAAACCCCCACCAAAATGATATACATATACCCAAATGTCTCTAATACGCTCAGAGACCAAACCCTTCCCCTTCCTCGTACCATCTTCCCCGGTGTAACACCGCCCTTGACCACCCTTTGACTATCATTCACCACCCGCCTACCACCCTAATGCCGCCGTCAGATATCGCCTGACGGCGACGGCCGGTCACCAAACCTCCCTAGATTTACACCATCAAACCACCACCACCTTTTCTTTCCCGTCTTGTAATTAGTTCCCGTCGAACAAGTCTCTCCGTCTCGAATATTCAAAATAAGGTCGTCGGAACCACTGTCTCCGGCGACCTTGTTCCAAACCCCTCCAGGTTTACACCATAGAACCACCAGGCCCTCCCATTCTCTGTCCTTTCCCTTCGAATACCCCCCATCGGCTCAAATATACACATAAAGGTCGTCGGAACCCCCATCTCCGGCGACCCCAACTCCAAACCCCTTCACCCCTGAAACAACTCAGTCTCCTCTTCCCAACCATATTTGTCACACCCTTCAAATCCGGTCAAAACGTCTCGAATATTGATTTGAAGTGTAACCCTAAAATCCTAACCCCATCGGAACTTGGTCAAACTCCTCCTAGGAAATCCTTGACCATTCCCCTCCCCAACCATGCAACCCACGTCTCCCAAACAACCTCAATCACTGCAGAAATCCAGATCTGAGACCTCATTGTGTTCTCAGAACCATATAAGCCCCTTCTGGAACTCTTAAACCGGTTATACATCATGCCAATTATCCTAGGAGGTTTGAAACCCCTATTGAAGGGGTCAAGAACCAATGAAATGCTCTAAAGTGGACGTGTATGAAAACGCTAAGTATTCTGTACATTTGCTTTATTTCTTTAGCTTTTAGATGTTTGGATTCCTTTTAATAATTGTTTGTTTGTCCAGAATTTCATATGAAACAGTTTCAGTATTTATATGCATATTAGTTTGAAGTCCCATCATTTTGATTTCTTTTGAATAATTGTTTGTTTGTCCATAAGCTCATATGAAATGGGTTCAATAGTTATACCCCTTTGTTTGTTATTAGTTTGAAACCCATTCGTTTCTTGAATAATTTGACATCATGTTAATATTAGCTTCTTGATCAATATAATTCTCATAGTTTGTGACCTTTATCTCCTGATCTTTATTTGCTTTGTTCCCTGATATTCTGATCAGCTTGGTTAGTTTTTTAGGCTACCAAACGTTTGATTCTTATAGTAATGTTGATCTTTAGTACTGACATAATTCAGGCTTATTTGTGTGGTTGAATCTTTAATTGCTTTCTAATTTTTCAATCCCTGTTTCAAGCTTTATTTGAGTGATTTAATTAGGATTTTCTTGTAATGAGTATTAGTTGATTGGTCTTCTGGTCGACAGTGATCCATTGGTCTTAATACAAAGACACGTGAATGTTTACGATCCTAAGTTAAATAACTGATAAACCCAATCCATATTAGGACACCTAGTGTATGGATCCAATGGACCTGCTAGTCCAAGATCAAACCTTGGCACATAACCCAAATACAATTGACCAGGGTCAAGTAATAGTTGAGGTTAAAAACTTCTGGTGCGTAATTTAGGAAAGGAAGTAGGGGTATAAGAGGGATTTGAACCTTAAAATATCTGATAATAAGCTCCATAATCTTCTAATAAGGGACTAAAACACAATTTTTGCCTCAAACTTGAGGCACAAGTCAGGAAATGAAGGACCATTTAGGAAAAGTGCAAATCTGAAGAAATGACTAAAAGAAAAACAAGAGAAAAACTGATGCCCTAAGGCTCCACTATAAAAGAAACTACATGAGCACGTTTTAAAAGATTCGGAACCTTTCTTTCGAATTCTAGAGATAAACAATACATATTAGCTCTTCCTATATCTGGGAAACACCATTAGTGTTGTTTGAATCATTTTTGAAGACTTAATTCTGTAAAAAAAACTCTGCTCATGTCGTGGATTCACTGTTTGATTGGCTACTAATTGCTTAGCTGAATCATTACATTTACTCATAGGCTTTTGCTTTCTGCTGAATTCTAGGTACTTTCAATGTTCATTGATGTTTTGAAGCTCAAGTAAAATGCATTCTATATATGAGGATCTGCTTCTATTTTCATTTCGTTTTGAATCCCCACCCTGTTCTTCCCCTCCTTTAGTGATTATATACTTACCTTATTGTAATTAAACATTTGAACTGTTTCATTCTGTAATAACTGAACATTAGAGACTGATTTATCCTGTAATATCAGGATATTCAAACTATTATGTCAGCATGTATAACTGATAGTACGATTAGCTAGTAATGTTTTTGTTTAGATGTTCATTTTCTTCTTTGTTTAGAACTGAGGGATTCAGGGAAATGTTAGTTTCATAATTATTCAAAATCCAAACATTGTGTATCATTTTAATTCGTTTAGATTTCAATACATTAGCAATGCTTTGTTTCAGATCTATAAGTCGTAACCAGAATCACAATTGAATTTTAAAAGCTGGATTCATATACTCCGACTGACGAGTATGTGAATCATTTAAGTTCAGGTCTAATACTGAAAATTGATATAAAAATTATCGTTAGTATTTCTTTGTGAATATGTAGATATTTAATTTTGTGTATTACTTTAAACCAAAGAAACGTTATTGAGAATTGGACTCTTTCGCCCAAATAAACACTGGGCCCAATTGAGAGCCCAGTATATAACACAGCATGTTTTTTTGGGCTGAGTGAATAAAAGGCCCAAGCCAGTCACGAACATGGCCCAAGAGCTGCTAGTTGCAGCATAAACAATGTGTGCTCGTAGACTGGTCAAACTGGAAACTCAATACATATAATCAGCCATGAAAGAGGCAAAGATACCAGTATTACTTTCCCAAAATACACAATATATATGATTAGTGCATTTAAACATCAGTAATAGTAGAGAACTTAGTATGTGCTTGAATGTCCTTATAAAATAAAGTGAGCCGCATTAATCCAATCAAACACTATGCGATGGTTCTTTAATTCATTAAAACACATAGAAAATAGGAAGTTCCGTTTAGCGAATTTCACGGCCTTCCCACGAATTTCGAAGACGTAGTTGCTATAGGCGCGTGTTTAATAAAAAAACCTTCCTAAATTCGGGTGCGCATTTAGGTGACCCAAATAACATTCTTAATGGAATTAATATATGTCTAAAAATGCGGGTGCATTTACGTGAAGTGATCTGCGACGTGTTTTAATAACATTGCAAATTTTCCCTAAAAGATGTTGAAAGCGGTTAATAATCTAAAATTGCAGGATTAACATGAATAGCAAATCATATTTTTAGCCACTTATAATGAGTTTAAGCGACCATGCTAGAACCATGGGATCCGAGGGTTCCTAACACCTTCCCTCGGGTCAACAGAATTTCTTACTCAAGAATTTCTGGTTCGCAGACTCCAAATGGGCTGTCGAAATTTCCTCGATTTGGGATCTTAAATAAACCGGTGACTTGGGACACCAAAAGCCAAATCTATCCCAAGTGATGACTCTTGAAATAAATCATTAATCTCATCTCGAATAATGTCACATTAATTGGAGAACTCCTATACACGTATCCTCTTTCGGGGTAACCACGTGCAAGCGAAAAGGAGGTGTGACAGTTGGTATAAAATCTGTAATTGTGTGTAGTGTTAGATGACCAACCTCCATTAGATAACTAAGATTAACTAGGCTAGAAAATACATGGTGTTGGGACTCTCCGGGTTTTCGTTTGAATATCCTTTAAAATTAGAATCGAGGTCCACCGCGCCAAATGAAATCACAAACGTGTGGCCCTCGTTTAAATTAGCTTCTTAAAATACTTAGGATTCGGGATGCACCATTTAGCGAATTTTCATGGCCTCCCGCAAAGTTAACAACTGGTTAGTCGTTTTAGGCGCGTTCTCTAATAATTTTACATCCCTAAACTCTGGTGTGCATTTCATGTGACACAAATCCAAATCCCAAAACGTTGAAAAAGATGTGTTCCGGATGACATTGCACTCATGTGACGCGATCCAAAGAAATGTTTTAAACGACGTTCAATTTCCTTAAAAATTAATAAAAGCGTTAAATAATTTAAAATTTCACTATAGATTTAAACATGTATTAAAATCAGATAACAAGCTAATTATAATAGTTTAAGCGATCGTGCTAGAACCACGGAATCCAAGGGTGCCAAAGACCTTCCCTAGGGTAAACAAAATTTCTTATTCAGAATTTCTTGTTCACAAACTTCAAAAGGAAAGTCGAAATCTTCCTCGATTTGGGATTTAAAAAGAAATCGGAGTCTTGGGACACCCAAATAAACTATCCCAAGTGGAGACTCTAAAAAATTAATAAATAACCCTATTTGGAATAATGTCACTTAAATTGGAAAATTTTCCTTATGTACTATCCTTTGAGGTGGTGTGTAAAAAAAAAGAGGTGTGATAGCTACTCCTCAATCTGCATACAGGGTGCAGGAAATAAATAGAGTACTTCAAATTAATGAGTAACAAATATAAATAACGATTGAAAGCATGTAAGCACGTAAGGCACAAGGCATTCTATAATGAAGCAGTAAAACCATTTTAAAACAATAAACTAGTTAAGAGATAAGTAAAAGCCCTTTTTCAACAGGTAAGCATATAATTGACAAGCAATTAAGGAAAATAAACACGTAAAGGTTCGCCTCTCGGACACTGTATCAACAAAATTGCCCGTCGGGCAACATCTCAGAACAATGCCAGCTCCACGAGCTCAATCTCACATCACAATAGGTACCCACGCTCACTGAGGGTGTGCAGACTCCTAGAGGGGCCCCTTACGGCCCAAGCGCAATAACAAGGCATCTCGTAGCATCAACACTAGGCTCTCGGCCTCATATCAATCAAGTCACCTCGTGTCATACATATCTCAGACCCTCGGCGTCAAATCAATATCAGTGTTTCTTCATAACATAGGCCCTAGGACTTACTCAGTCAAAAAAACTCACAAGTCGTTCGGGCAATAGTAAAACAGTTTTTCTCATCCCAAATGTCATTTAAGTCATCATTTAAGTATTAAAACTGAGTACACATGGGTGAGTATGAAAAGGTGGAAAATAGCATAACTGAGTTCAAGTATAAAGTCAAAACAATGAGAAAATATCAATAAGAATCCTCGAAGGATTCAAATAGTAGGCATGAAGCCCAAATATGGCATTCAACCCAAATAATGATGATATCAAATAGACTTCAGTCAAATACGAGATAAAACCATCAATCGGGATGGACCAAGTCACAATCCCCAATAGTGCATGACCCCACGCTCGTCATCAAGTGTGTGCCTCACCTTAATATAGCACTACGATGTGCAATTCCAGGTCTCAGTCCCTTAGAATATCATTTACAATCATTACTTACCTCGAACAGATCAAATCTCTAGCTCGTGATGCCTTTGCCCCTCGAATCGGCCTCCACTCGCGTTGAATCTATATAAAATCTAAACGAGGACCTCAAAATATGGTAATGGAACGAAGCCTTAGCGAAAACATTCAATAAATGGAAAAAATTCCAAAATTACCAAAACCCGACCCCCGAGCCACGTCTCGGGATTCGATAATATACCAACAGATTTCTTATCTCCCCACGAGTTCATACATATCAAAAGTTTAGATATCTTACCTGAAATGGTCAATCAAATTCTCAATCAAAGGTCTCCAATACAAAACCCTAGTTTCCCTAATTTTTACCCTTAATTTCATAATTTCGAACACTAATCCATGAAATAATAGAATATGAATGAGTTTTAAGTCCAAATCCCTGACCTTAATGAAGTTCCCCTGAAATCCCTCTTTCAAATCACTCAAAAAGCTCCAA
Organism: Nicotiana benthamiana; assembly: GCA_034376525.1. Lineage (NCBI taxonomy): Eukaryota > Viridiplantae > Streptophyta > Magnoliopsida > Solanales > Solanaceae > Nicotiana > Nicotiana benthamiana. Next base: position 57,312,747 of record CM067337.1, read on the forward strand.
AGACGAAGTAGAAATGGTGAAGACAGCTCAAAATCACGAATGAAATAACTTATATGTTCTGCCCCAGACATTTCTGCATCTACAGTACATTAACCGCTTTTACGGTACTGGATTTGCGGTTACTCCTTCGCTTCTGTGGAAATCACTTTCTTGGCCAAAGCTGCTTCTGTGCTCAGCCTTCCACACCTGCTACTCCGCAGGTGCGGTCCCACACCACATCTGCGATTCCTGGGAATTTCTCAAAAATCTGCTTTTGTGGCCACTATTCCGCTTATGCTGCACCGTACTTGCGGTCCCCAATCTGCAGGTGCGAAAATACAAGAAGCAGCAAATTCGGTCGCTGCAACAAAAATCCAACTTTTCCATCAACCATCCAAAATCACTTCGAGGCCCCCGGAACCTTAACCAAAAGCACAAACATATCCTAAAATCTTATTCAAACTTGTACCAATCTTCAAAAAATCTCAACTAACATCAAACCAACCAAAACACATCGAATTCAATCTGAACTTTATAAAATCTTCCGAATTCCGCTTTTGATCCAAAATCAAACCAAACCACATCCGAATAACATAAAATTTTGCACACATATCAGATCACATAACGAAGCTACTGCAACACTGGAAATTCCATTTCGACCACTATATCAAAATTCTCTACTACCAACCGGAAATCGTCAAAATATCAACTTCACCAATTCAAGCCTAAATCTACTCCTAACATCAAAAACTCATTCTGATCATGCTCCTGAGTCTCAAATCTACTCCCAAAGCTAACCGAACCATCGTAACTCACATCCGATCTCTCTAACACATAAATCAACATTCGATTGACGTTTCCAACCTAAACTTACTCCAAAGAGACTAAGCGTCTCAAACCTTACCAATATCCTTCCAGATTCGATCCGACCAACTCTATACCACAAAACACTAATAAACAAAGCATAAGTAGAAATGGGTGAAACAGAGCGGTAACTCACAAGACGACTAGTCAGGTCATCACATCCTCCCCAACTCAAACAAAAGTTCAACCTCGAACGAGTCAAGAAACATACTTGAAGCCTAAAATAGGCGAGGATATCTGCTCTGCATCTACCGCTTGGTCTCCCAGGTAGCCTTCCCTACGGGCTGACCTCTCCACTAAACCTTCACTAAAGCTATATCCTTTTACGTTAACTTCTGAACCTGAAGACCCAAAATTGTTATCGACTCCACATCATAGGTCAAATCATCATCCAACTGAACCGTGCTGAAATCCAGAACATGAGACTGATCACCAATATACTTTCGGATCATAGAAACATGGAATACCATATGCACACTCGACAAGTCGGGTGGCAAAGCAAGCTCAAAAAGTCACCTCCCAATCCTCCGAACTACCTCAAAAGGCCCAATGAACCGTGGACTCAACTTACCAAATCACATAACACCCTTCATGGACGAAACCTTTAACAAAACCTTCTCAAAAACTATGTAGGACACATCTCGAACCTTCATGTCACCAATACTGTTTTGCCTCGACTGCGCTGTACGGAGCCTCTCCTGAATCACGTTCACCTTCTCCAAAGCATCATGTACCAAATCGGTCACTAATAGCCTAGCTTCACCGGGCTAGAACCAACCAACTGGAGATTTACTTCGCCTCAGGCCTCATATGGAGCCATATGAATACTTGACTGGTAGCTGTTGTAATAAGAAAACTATGTAAGTGGTAGAAACTGATCCCATGACCCTCCAAAATTAAATACATAAGCACGTAAAATATTCTAAAATCTGAATAGTGTGCTCGGACTGCCCGTCCATCTAAGGGTGAAAAGATATGCTCAACTTAACCTGATTACCCGACTCTCATTGTACCTGTTATATTTTAACACGGGTCAAACTAAAGTATAACATTGGTAATTCTAAGGTTTAATTAATTAAATAGAGTCGCCACCTAATTAATTTAAATGTGAATTAGGACATCAATTTTAGCTAAGAGATGCTTAAAGTTAACTCAATTTTATGGTCTGCTTAATCTTAAAAATTCTGGGTAAGGGTTCTAACTATCTCAAAAGAAAAGTGTTAGCCATCTTTTAAGATCTATAAAAATGGTTAACCAGCCAAACTTAAGCTAACTAATGAAAAAAATCTAAGGTTAAAGAAGATTAAAATACATATATACAATAGATCAAATTCGTTACATTTGCTTAAAAGGGCTTTCAAAATAGGGAGTAATCCTACACGTCAAGTTAAGAGAAAATCATTAAAGTTAACTAACAAGAAGCTCAACAATTTATTAAAATGTTCGGATTTAAACTCAAAAACTTGCTTCATCTCAAATGATTAATTACAGAAGAGCTTGTCTAAACTAAAAAAATGGACACAATGTCCTAATGAGGCTTGAAGCTCGTTTTGGATGAAAATGTATATCAACTAGTTAATCTTAAATTCAAGGAAAACAATCTCGTACTTCATGAAAAATCTTATAGGTAGATTAAGACTTAAAAGAACGGTTTACATGTGAATTAATTTTATACGAAATAAAGTGAATTAATTTTATACGAAATAAAGATTCTACACAATTAAATATGCCATGCTAATATCGATTTTAATATATAATCTCAAAAGCTAGAGATTAACTCAAATTACACAAGTAAAGTCAAGCATCATGAGTGATAAGGACCAGGAAATAAAGACGCCATAGGCATATCCATTGTTCTTTTGCTATACGATGCATCTAAGGAATGAGAGGTATTGACTCCACGTGCAAATATGGGAGCGCCACGCTATAAGACTCCATGATTTTCTCCAAACGCATATATAAATAAAACAAAGAGACAAAATTAGAGGGGAAGCTTTAGTTCTATGTATACAAAAATAGAAGACACAAGATAAGCATATCATTGCTTCTTTAGTTTTACGACAGTCTAGAAGCTAGAAAGCAATGGCATACTACATACTACTGATTCTATAGTTAAGTAATATTTTATAATGTTACTTCTTTAAGTTTATCAAAATTAGTGGATATGAAATAATTTTACCTAACTAGCAGGATCATTGGAACAATGTGTGTGATGCATACTACAATTTTACAAAATAACTCATGTTTGCTTCAATATAATATTTTAAGTTGGGTAAGTGTGATGTTGGGAAGAAACTTAACAGCATGTGGCTTCAAATAAGTCCTATTGTCATTTCTAGGTCTTCGAGTAATTTTTATACAACCCAGAGCGAGTAAGAACAATAACCAATTAAACATGACGATGATTAATAAATTAAATATAACCTGCTGAACTAATAAGTCATAAACATGTCTAGGCCTTCATATAATCAAGATCTCTAACATGTTTAAGAGAAATCCCAGATTTCGTATACATTCCTATCGCTTTTAGGATACTTTGCCAAGTTTAATACTCATAAATTATGCCTTATAAATTGCCAAGAGATCATTATTACCGTCAATGTACTCTCCTGAAAATAATATTTTCTATTTAAGCTATTGTGGTCATTATTGGGCACTGGATTTGTATTTAGACTAACCTCAAAACATTATTCTTAGTCCCTGTTATTTAACTTGCATAGATATCTAAAACGTTTGAACTTAAAATAGGACTTTAACATAACTTGATAGTATCCATTCTTCTTATTAGAATATATTGTGTGTATCTTTTTATTATTGGTAGAATATTCTTTTATTATTGTACAGTCCTATAGTTGGTAGGATTTGATTTCTTTCATTATTGTACAGTCCTATAGTTTGTAGGATTTGATACCTCTCTGTACTCTATATATACTTGTGAGCAATACGAAAATCAATTCTCCCAAAACTCTCTACATGGTATCATACGCCAATGGCTTATCGCCAAAGAAACCCTAATTCTTCCCCGCGCCGCTGCCGTCGCTGCACTAATCGGCAGCCCGCCGCCGCCGACCTTCTCGGTCCACCGCTTCTCTCCGGCGTCTTTCCGCGCCATCGCTGCACTAACCGGCAGCCCTCTCTCTCTCGACGTCGATCAGTGCCTCCTCTGCCTCGCACTTTATGGCCGCTACGACATCCAACGATCTTCTCCAGCCGATTGCCATCAATGCATCGGCTCAGATCCCACTTAAATTGGATTCCATTAATTACCTGGCGTGGAAATTCCAGTTCCGAACCCTTCTTACGGGTTACGACCTCCTCGACTTCTTGGACGGATCGAAGCCGTGCCCACCAGCCACTATCGTCGACAAGGAGGTAACTTCCCCCAATCCAGCATATCCTTACTGGATTCGCCAGGACAATCTTATTCTCAGTGCCATCATCTCGTCGATCACACCGACGATCATCTCCTTTATTGCCGATGCGAAAACCTCTAAAGAGGCCTGGGACATCCTCGCGCGCACATACGGCACTGCTTCTCGTGGTCGTATCATAGCTCTCAAACAGCAGCTCCATAATCCGGTAAAAGGTTCTAAATCTGTCACTGATTTTATGTACGGTATTCGCGTGATTGTGGATGAATTATCTCTCCTGGGTGTTACTGTTGATTCTGAGGATCTTGTCATTAAGGTTCTAAATGGTCTTTATGATCCGTATATGGAGCCCTCTCATGCTATCCAAGCCCGTGAATCTCCAATCTCTTTTGCTGAATTACATGACAAGCTGTTAAGCATGGAGGCTCAGATTAATGCCCGTGCGCCGGCTACCTCAGCGGCATCTGATTTGGCTCTGTCGGCTGCCTTCGTTGCCGGACAGCAATCCGGCCGTAACTGCTTCGATGGCCGCGGGCGAAGCCGTGGCAGCCGTGGTCTATCCTCCGGCCGCAGTGGTTACTCCAACAATGGCCAATCTCGCGGGTACAATGGGAAGTGCCAGCTCTGCAGTGAATTTGGCCACTCCGCGCGCCGCTGTCCGTCCTATCCTATTTCCGGCGCAAATCAGCCCCCTTACGGTGGACCACAGCCGCGACCAGCATATGCTGCATCATCTTATCCAGCTGCTAACACAACCCATCACTCTCCATCTGATTGGATCCTGGACTCTGGTGTCACTCATCACATAACCAATGATCTTGCCAACATGTCTCTTCACAGTCCCTACACTGGTTTCGATGATGTGGTTATTGGTAACGGTGAAGGTTTAAAAATTACACATACTGGCCAACTTTTCAGTTATTCATCTCTTTTATTGCCTGGGGCTCTCTGTGTTCCACATATTCGTAAAAATTTGATCTCTGTTGCTCAATTATGTCGTCACAATAATGTTAATGTTGTTTTTTCTGATACTGATTTTCAGGTGAAGGATCGTCGCACGTGGGCAACACTCGTCGCGGCCCACGTAGGAACGACGCCTACTACAAGCCGGCGGCTTCCCGTCTACCGTCCGCCCTCACGGCACAAAAACTCCTTGCGTCATTGTGGCATTCTCGGTTTGGTCATCCGTCAGCTAAAATCCTACGTCATTTAGTCTCTTCTAGCAGAATAGCAACCAGTAGTGTGTCTGATTTTGCTTGTGTCTCTTGCAAGCTTCATAAGTGTCATAAGTTACCTTTCTCTGAGTCAAATTTATCTTCTACTGCTCCGCTGGAGCTTATTTTTCCTGATGTATGGACCTCTCCAATTATTTCTAATGAAGGATTTAAATATTATGTCATTTTTGTTGATCATTTTTCTAAGTACGTTTGGTTTTTCCCTTTACGCCGTAAATCTGATGTCTTACAAATCTTTCCCACTTTTAAGTCCATTCGAAAAATACTTCTCTACTAAAATCATTTCTATGTATACTGATAATGAGGGTGAATTCCTAGCTTTACGCTCTTTTCTTGCCTCTCATGGCATCTCACATCTCACTTCACCTCCTCATACACCTCAACACAATGGCTATGCTGAATGTCGTCATCGTCATATTGTCGATACTGGTCTCACCCTCTTTCATTATGCCTATGTCCCTCTCAGTTACTGGCCTTATGCCTTTGCCACAGCCGATCTATCTCATTAATCGTCTTCCCAAGACGAATCTCTTGATGCTCTCATCCTTTGAGTCTCTCTTCCATAAGCGCCCCAACCTTGCCAAACTACGTGTCTTCGGCTGTCAATGCTTCCCTAGGCTTCGGCCCTACACCTCACACAAAATGGAACCCAGATCTCGTGCATGTGTCCTCTTCGGCTACTCTACTACTCAAAGCGCCTATTTATGCTTTGATCCCTTAACGTCTAAAATCTTTGTCTCGCGTCATGTCACCTTCCATGAAAACGTCTTCCCGTTCTCCAAATTGTCTAACCCCGAGTCTCCCCCTGTACCCATTCTGGTCTCCCTAGAAGTCCTTCCGCTGCCGCCACCAGTACCTGCCGCCGCTCCCACTAGCGATCCTTTACCGGACGCACTGCCGGCGCCACTGCCGGCGCCACCAGCGCCCCTTCCGGCACTGCCAGCGGCCCCTGCCGCCGCTACACCTATTATGCCCCCACCTACATTCTCTCAGGGTGGTCATCATATGCAAACTCGCAGCAAAAATAATATCTTTACGCCCAACAAAATATTATTTAAATCAATTCTCCCAAAACTCTCTACACTTCTTATAAAGATAAACTATTCGTCCTCTGCTCAAACATATATACTAAGTTAAATTCATAGATCTATTACACAGGCAGAGGATTACATGCTAAGCTTCCTTAAACATAGCAAGTGTTAAAACTAATATCTAAATACATGGTCCTAAATCATGATTTTCCAAATGAATAAAATTTAAATTAGTTTATGACTCATACTTTAAACCAAACAAATACTCGTTTCATGTCTACGAAAAAGTGATGACGAGAAGAATAGATTTTAGAATTACTAACCTTTTTGTGTGCAGTGAACGGGGCTTACGAGGTCGTTTCAGATCTACCACTCCATACTTGTCGAGGATATAAAATGAAAACTAAATATTGAGCGCTGATTGTTAAGCTTGAGAATAAAGAAAAAGCAAAGTATGATATGAACTAAATTTTGGGGATTTCGGATTCAAGGTCCCGTTCAGCTGAGATTTAGAGAGGTATTTACTGGAGAAGAAGAGCTAGGGTTTCGTATTTGATTTTAAGGCTCCCCATTTAGCTCATAAAGCCGTTTGAATTTCAAATGATAAAAGAAAATCATCAAGGATGGATTCGTGGCTGATTCGGGCAAAGCAAAAGCGGGTACTATTGTATCGAAATAGAAAAGAAAAGCACAATGGCGAAATAAACTTTTACCTCATCTAACTTTCACCTTCAATTTCATAGCTCCAAAACAAAAGAGAAATCTGAAAAGTCAATTTCCTGCTGTACCAAAAATCAGATTCTATGAGATAGATAGAGAGTGAACATAGGTATTGAGGAGAGAAATTGAGGAAGACAAAAGCTATTTCTCGAAAATGGAGGGGGCAAACTCTGCCAATGATAATGGAGCTTGAGTTTTCTTTGCCTAAAGGGAAGTGCCTGCTTATGATGAAATTAGTTTTAGAAAATAACACTTACGGTTGTTGGGTTACATTTATTGGGATTATTTTGTGGGGTAAAGAGTTGATTAAAGGCTGATTTTGGCCGTCTTGACAGAGAAAATAATTGGCCAAGTGGGTCAAATTAAGCAACGAACATGAACCTTGGTTGAGCTAAAAAAATAGAAGTCTTCTCCTCCTTTTAATTAATTCCTTGGGCTTCTCGCTCAGATAAATTATTCTACTACGCACATTATATTATAGCTATTATAAATAGAACTCTATTTAAGGTGAATGTCTATATTTAGAGAGATTCTAGGGTTTACTACTTGGTGGTTAAGTCACCACCTCCCTATAAATATAGGGGTTCTATTCTATTGCAAACCATCCCAAAGTATCAATAAGAATACTCCTCTCTCTACTTTTCTCTCTATTGTTCTTGTTCTTGTATTATTGTTCTTGTTCTTATATTATTTCATAACACGTTATCAGCACGAGTCTCTAACCAATTGAATTTGATTTCTTCCTTCTTCAAGAATTTCTATACGGAAAATAGAAGAGATGGTATCATCATAAAGTAATGCAACGGGATGGAAACTCAAGAGGTATATTTGATATCACAACATTTATTGGTATACCTCAAAGGTAAGTAATTTACTTTTCCCTTTCAAATTCTTGAAATTCTACGATTTGATTTTATATACAAACAAAGACAACAAAGTTTGATTATAACTCTAATGGAGTTCGTAAGAAATTCCACTTACATGAAGTGGTAAAATTTCTATGCCTTGCCATGATCAAATTCATGTATGATTGTGGGCAAAGAATTAAAAATCCGTCCAATTGAATTTGCTCCATTCCCTTTAGAGAATGTGGTAGCAGTATGTGATAATTCTGAAAGAAGACAAAATTATTACCGTGAAGGTATCAATGGATGTGAACGTGGCAATAGACGAAATTATAATCGTCATTATTGTGGTAATGTGAACAATAAGGATTCTCAAAATAATCTTTCACTTTATGAAAGTAATATTTGACATAAGATTGTGTATAGCACATACAGATGATTATGATCCATTCCCTGAAGTGAATGTGATAATTGTAATAAAGCCTGTAAGTATGAACACGCTCTTGATGTAATTTTGTCTTATGTCTGACATTATGAAAAGAAAGTTCGTTGCCCTTGAAATTTCGGGCAAGAACTATATGACATGGGTATTGGATGCTGAAATCCATTTGGATGCAATGGGTCTTGGAGACGCCATTAAAGACAGAAATAATGCATCCACCCAAGACTATGCTAAGGCCTTGTTTTTCTTGCGCCATCACCTTGATGAAGGTTTGAAACTGTGCTAAGGCCTTGATTTTCTTGCGCCATCACCTTGATGAAGGTTTGAAAATTTAATATATCACAGTCAAAGATCCACCTATCTTGTGGAATGGCTTAAAGGAGAGATATGATAACCTGAAGTTGGTCACTCTGCCACAAGCGCGATACGATGAGAATCCAAAGGCAAATAGTTCAGAAACTATATGTTATCGTTGCGGTGGAAAAGGGCACTGGTCAAAAGCTTGCCATGTACCAAGCCATTTGGTTGACCTTTATCAAGCATCTCTAAAGAGTAAAGGCCCTGAAACCAATTTTGTCTCTGACGACAATTTTGACATCATCCACTTGGATGTGGCAGACTTCTTTGAGCAACCCGAGGGGAAAATAGACCACTTAATCGGTGATGGATCTGTGATGAAGGAAGATGGAATTGTTTGATTTTACTTTATTTATTTGTATTAGTTAGTGAATAAACTAATAATCATTAGTATCAGCTCGTATTAGTTAGTTTATGATATAATGTTAGTATTAGTTCTTTAGAATGTTTCAATATGCTTAAATTTCGAAGAAATTTTTATTTTCCAGCAAAGTTAGTCGATTAACTAATTAAGTCGACTATCTAATATTTTGTATTAAAACTGGAATTTCCGCAAGCTAAGTTATTCGAATATCTGATTTAGATATTCGAATAACCTGATTTAGTTATTCGAATAACCTGATTTAGTTATTCGAATATCCTGATGACTGTTTACTAAGATAGTCGACTATCAACTTAGTTAGTCGACTATTTAATATTTCGCATTAAAACTGGACTTTTCCGCAAGGCATGATAATCGACTATCTGATTTAGTTAGTCAAATAACCTCAGCAGATTTTGAAAATATTGTTCAAATATGAAGCAAACAGATTTGTATATTCTCATGTTCATATATATTCTTTTGTATGTCAAACCATGGGAATTAAATTGATTGAAGGCTCCTGAAGAGCAACTATAACTCTGCCTAAAGGAACAATATTTTAGAGAATGCAATGTTCTCCTCCAAGTCTAAGAGGAACTTGTTGAGTTTTAATGATATCAGTCAAAATGTTCTCCTCCAAGTCTAAAAGGAACTTGTTGAGTTTTAGAGATATCATTCAAAATGGATATCAGATTGAGACAATACATGAGTATAATCTTGAATACCTCATTTACTCATGAAAAGGAGGCTGCCCACATCAGTTTGGGATCACGCCATTTTGCATGCAGCAATGCTAGTTCGTCGGCTGCCCACTTCGGTTTGGGGTCACGCCATTTTGCATACAGCAATGCTAGTTCATCTCAGACCGACGAATTATCACAAATATTCCCCGTTACAATTAGTTTTGGGTCATGAACCTAATATATCCCATTTAAGAATTGTTGGATGCGCAGTATATGTGCCTGTAGCACCGCCATACCGCACCAAAATGGGTCCGCAAAGAAGGTTAGGAATATATGTTGAGTTTGAATCGTCCTCCATTATTCGCTACCTCGAAACATTGACAGGGGATTTGTACACTGCACGACTTGCAGACTGTCAATTTGATGAGACACTTTTCCCAAAATTAGAGGGAGAAGTTGGTGAAACCAAACGGGAAATTTTGTGGAAAAATGCATCATTATCTCATCTTGATCCACATACCTCCATTTGTGAAAATGAGGTGCAAAAGATTATCCATTTGCAAAAAATAGCAAATCAAATGCCTGACGCATTTACGGACTTGAAAAGGATAACAAAATCACATATCCCCGAAGTGAATGTGACAACATCTGATTCACGAATACATATTCATTATTGGAAGAATATGGACATGAAATTGGTATAGAATATACCACACTCACTCCTAGAAGGAGGTTTGAGATGATATATGGCATGAATGATCGTTGGTCACGTACCTATTGTACGCCAAAGTATTTTAGAAATATGACTATTAAAGGACAACGATAATGCAAGAAACATATCTTGCATTTAAGTTTGACATGACCATAATGATATAACTTTCTCTTTAAGAAAGATATTCACCACATGGATGTTGATGAATTTGTGGTAGTACAAAATTAATGGAGAGCTCTAGAAGAGCCAATTATTACTATGTTGGAGAAACACAATTGAGTATTGTGCTGTAGTAAGTCTCAAAGAAACTTATTCAGTTTCCAAAGTACACGCGAAAGCACTGATTATATTGAGACTATAAAGGAAAGATTTGATATCTTCTATTACTACAACTTGTAGCGGGATAATTTATATATGAAAAGCTACCCGCTTTATTCTCCAGTTTGTACTACACAAATGAAAGAATGCCACAATAAAGTGAATATTTACTGGTATAAAAACCCATACCATAATAAACTTGAAGTTTATTGATAATTGCACATGTCATGGTGTAAATTTGAAGTTTATCAATATTGATAATTTATTCAGTTGGCATTCAGGTTAGCCATATCATTTTAAGTATGATGTGCAGTAATAAAGAATTCACATGGGTAAATATTAAAGAACTAGAAAGTTCTTTACGAATTCTCTTATATTACTTGTTCTCATTAATTGATTGACCAACTAAAGAGTTCGGGTTGAATCCCATAAATTCTGGAAATATCAAAGGTGAATATGGGCTCATTCACCTGCCATGTATACCACATATGATGCATCTATGAAATGGTTACATGCGCAATTGTTATTGACCCGCAGCCTGGCCGGTGCTTGCGAGGTAAATTGCTCAGTAATATAACTTCGAGCATAATTTCCAGATTTTCTATTCAAGATAGTTCATCTTAATAAGTTGGTTTATATCATAGTTGGTTTAGCAAGATAATTATTGAGTGCCTCCACTTAATAGCTAAACTGTTTCTTATGAGAACAAAGTTATTTATATCAGTTTGATATACGTTGTATACGAGAGTATATTATATTCTCCCTTCACAAGTGGTTCAGGGTCAGGAACCAAATAATTTCATCTTATTATTATTGATGTGCGGTGTATATTTTCATTAACACCATAATGCACAAAGATGGACTCTCAAAGTTGAGGAAACAAGTTAGCTTTTCTAACATGAGGGGGAGACATGATAAACACTTGAGAAAAGGTTACATGAGATGAATTATCATTTGTGTAGATCCTCAAATATCATAATATGAACCTGAAGTTCATAAAAGGATAATTCAATTGCAATATATTGCAAAGCATGCTATACGCATTTGCTGACCCAAAGAAAGTAACTATATTCTCACTGCAAATGCTCATATTAAGTCCTAGAAGGACAAAGTCTTTGATACGCTTAAGGCGTATAGACAAATCGGTTTCAAAAGGAACTTCTTAATAAAGAAGATGAGCAAATGTCAAAGTGATCATAATGAGGAGGCAAGTGATCTAGAAGATCACATGACATAACACTTCATAAAATCTCATGAGAGATTTAGGTACCTGAATGTGTGAATGAAGAGACCTCTATGTTATGCCTTTATGAAAATTTATTGGAACCGATATAAAATGTTCGTCGACGACATCTATGATAGTGCTAAATATCGATGAGGATCTTATGTTTGTCGAATACAGACAAAATATTGGCTAAATGGAAGAGATACAATTCAAGCAGAATTGATTCCATATGAAAGACATGTAGTTTTGGACATGTAGTTCAAATACTTGAAAGTATAAAGTCAATGGTATGTGTAATCAGTTTTTGATATATTATTTGGTTAGCATGACATGAAAACTTGATATGCATCTAAAGTCTATTATATGGCTTATATGACTTAACTTATATGTCAATCCATGAATGATTGAAGTTGCTTGAAGCATATATAATTCTTGGTCCTGAAGTACCACATCCTAAGTGCAACTTGTGTACATATGTATCTTGCTATAACTATAAGCATGATGGCATCGAGAATATCTCTATGGAGATATTGAAGAGTCATTCCACGACATTATATGAAGATGTTCATATCTATCAAGAATGATAATTTCAAGGTGCGGAATATTTATTCAAATCAATATGGCTGATTTATTTATCAAATCTCTACAAAAGATCGTTTTGAAGATGGTGCACAAGATTGGAATGCAAATGCTCAAGGATGTGAATTGATGCTCTTTTCAGGGGGAGTTAATGCGTGTTGCACTCTTTTTCCCTTACAAGGTTTTGTCCCAATGGGTTTTCCTTGCAAGGTTTTTAACGAGGCAACCAATAGGCGCATATTCAAACATGTGTACTCTTTTTCCTTTTCTATAATTTTTTTCCATTGGGTTTTGTTTTAGTTAAGGTTTTAACGAGGTACATTATTGAATAGACATTCAAGGGGTAGTGTTATAAATAGAACTCTATTTAAGGTGAATGTCTATGTTTAGAGAGATTCTAAGGTTTACTACTTGGTGCTAAGTCACCACCTCCCTATAAATATAGGGGTTCTATTCTATTGTAAACCATCCCAAAGTATCAATAAGAATACTCCTCTCTCTACTTTTCTCTCTATTGTTCTTATTCTTGTATTATTGTTCTTGTTCTTATATTATTTCATACAATAGCATATAAATATTAAGTAAGTAATTAAATTATTCAACATACCTTAAAATATCACAACTACTAGTGTTTAATGAATATGGGTAATAATGAGATACTTTACGGTAACTATTATGCTTATTGGAATAAAATATTATGATATAATTAGAATAAATTTTTATAACGAATAAGATTGAAGTAATATTACTATCTGACTAAATAAGGAACGTGATATACTATTAGCAAAAGACAATTAAAATGTTATTAGAATCATAAAGATAAATAATATTAATATCTAATGTTAATACTATAATAATAATAATAATAATAATAATAATAATAATAATAATAATAATAATAGGGATAGCAATTGTAAAATAATTATTCGTAAATTATTAGTAATATTAAAAGCTAAAGAAAATAAATTGGAAGAAAGGAGGGACAAAAATGGATGTCAACTGTACTGACCTCTAAAACCGCGATATAAACTGAGTATCCCTATTTGAAATGATGGAAATAGGAGCACCATATAAACAAACAATCTCCCAAATATAGATCTCTACCAACCGCTTTGAAGAATATGTAGTACACAAAGGAATGAAATGCGCGGCCTTGGTCAGCTGATCCACAATCACTCAAATAGCATGAAACTTCCTCAAAATCCGTGGAAGTCCAACAACGAAGTCCATAGTGATTCTCTCCCACTTCCTCTCTGGAATATCTATCCGCTGGAACAAGCCATCCGGTCTCTGATGTTCATATTTCATCTGCTGACAATTGAGATACCGAGCTACAACTCCCATAATGTCTTACCTCATTCATCTCCACTAATAGTGTTGCCTCAAATCCTGATACATCTTTGCAGCACCCGAGCTATGGGCCTCCTCCAGAATAAACTCGCGAAGCCCATTCCCATTGGGCACACAAATCCAGCCTTGCATCCTCAACACCCTATCATCACCAATGGTCACATCTCGCGCATCATCATGTTGTACTATATCCCTAAGGACAAGCAAATACGGATCATCATATTGGAACTCTCTCACGCGATCATATATAGAAGACCGAGAAACCAAACAAGCTAATACCCGACTAGGCTCAAAAATACCTAACCTCACGAACCTATTAGCCAAGGCCTGAACATCCACTGTAATAGGTCTCTCCCCAACTGGAATATATGCCAAAATCCCCATAGATTATTGTCTTTCGGCTCAAAGCCTTGGCCACCATATTGGCATTTCCCGGATGGTACAATATAGTGATATCATAATCTTTATGCAACTCAACAATCTTCGATATCTCAAATTAAGATCATTTTGCTTGAACAAATGCTGAAGATTGCGATGATCAATGAACACCTCACAAGATACGCAATACAAGTAATGCCTTCAAATCTTTAACGCGCGAACCATGGCAGCCAACTTCAAATCATGAACGAGGTAGTTCTTCTCATGGGGCTTCAATTGAGGAGAAGAATAAGAAATAACTCTACCCTCCTGCATCAACACACAACCAATCCCTACTTTGGAAGCATCACAATACACGGTATATGAACCCGAAGTTGATGATAAAACCAACACTGGAGCTCTCGTCAAGGATGTCTTGAGCTTCTAAAAGCTTTGCTCACACTCGTTTTACCATATAAATGAGGCACCCTTCTCAGTCAACTTGGTCAAGGATGATGCGATAGTTGAGAATCCCTAAACAAATCGGCAATAATAGCCTGCCAAACTAAGAAAGCTGTGAATCACTGTAGCTTAGGACGGTTTGGGCCAACTCTGAACCTCTTCTATCTTCTTTGGATCAACCTGAATACCCTCACTGGACACCACGTGCCCCAAGAAAGCCACTAAACCAAACCAAAACTAACACTTGGAGAACTTTGCATAAAGCTTCTCCTCCCATAATCTCTGCAACACAACCCTCAAATGCTCTACGTGCTCCTCCTGACTACGGGAACATACCAGAATATCATCAATGAAGACTATGATAAACGAGTCAAGATAAGGTCGAAATACGTTGTTCATCAAATGCATGAACATTGATGGGGCATTGGTCAGACCAAAAGACATAAGTAGGAATTACCATATCTGGTCCTGAAGGTCATCTCAAGAATATCTGAATCCTTGATCTTAAACTGGTGATAACATGAACTGAGATCGATCTTGGAGAACACTGTTGCTCCGTGAAACTGGTCGAATAAATCATCAGTGCAAGGTAAGGGTTACTTGTTCTTAATTGTTACCTTGTTCAATTGCTTATTATCAATGCACATTCTTATAGTGTCATCCTTCTTCTTCACAAACAGAACTGGCGCACCCCAAGGTGATACACTAGGCCGAATAAACCCCTTACCAAGGAGTTCCTGAAGTTTCTCATTCAACTCTGCTGGTGCCATATGATATGGCGGAATAGAAATGGGTTGAGGGCCATACGATATGGCAGAATAGAAATAGGCTACGGGTCTGGCACCAGGTCAATACCAAAACCAAGTTCACTGTCTAGGCGCCTGGCGAGTCTGCAGGAAATACATTAGGAAAATCCCTAAAAAATGGAACAGAATCAATATTGGGAGTCTCAGCTCCGACATCCCTCAAAAAAGATAGATACGAAAGATTACCGTTCCTAACCATACGTTGGGCCTTCAAGAAAGAGATCACTCTACTAGGAACATAATCAGTCATACCACATCAATCGATCCGTGGCACACCTGCTATAGCTAATATGATTGTCTTAGCATGATAGTCCAGAATAGCACGACATGGAGATAACCAATCCATGCCCAAAATGACATCGAAATCAACAATGCTTAATAATAATAGATCCACTTGGGTATCCAGACCCCCAATAGCCACCACACACAACCGATACACACGGTCTACAACAGTATCGTGCACCGGGGTAGATACATGAATGGGAAAATAAAGAAACTCATGGGGCATAACCAAATAACGAGATAATTATGATGACACATATGAAAAGGGGGGACCATGATCAAATAATATAGAGGCATCTCTACGGCAGACTGAAACAATACTTGTATTAATAGCATCTAAAGCAATAACATCAGGTTTGCCTGGAAGAGCATAGAAACAGGCCTAACCGTCCCCTGATCGACCTCCCCCTCTAGGACGATGCCTAGCTGATTGACCTCCACCCCTAGCTGGTTGGGTGGGTTGTGGTAAAGCAACTGGCGCTGAAGCCGATGACTAACCCCTCTGCTAGGATGAACTACCAAAACGATGAAGACACTACCTCCACATGTGACCCATCTCTCCATACTCATAACAACTCCCAGGTGCTGGAGAGAATGGGACTGAAGGGAACCTCTCACAGGCGAGTGACTAGCAGACGCACTCGACATAGAAGAGCCTTGAACTGATGAGCACAAGATGAACTCTAAGCTGGAAGGGCACTAAGTAATGACTGGCCCTAGTGTGAAATGTGAGAACCATGAGCCGATGATGCCCCATGATAACCCAGGCATGCTGGCTGAGCATGCCTAAATAGACGACCTCTGCCGTGCTGAAACTAACCCCTCGAAAGAGCACCACTGTAACTACCAGATCGTCGAGGCCTCCTGGCCTCCCTCTCCTCTCAGTCCTAGCGATGAACAGACTCAATCTATCTGGCAATATCTACAACCTCCTCGAAAGTAGCACAAGTCACCATCTCCCTAGTTATGAGAATACAAAGCTGATAAGTAAGACTATCAACAAACCTTCTAATCCTCTCTCTATCGATCGGACCAATTAGATGGCATGAAGAGAAAACTCGTAGAACCTCAACTCATATGGCAACATGTTCCTCTCCCCTTGATGCAACCACTCAAACTGCCTATACAGCTCCTCTCTGCGAGACTGTGGCACATAATTCTCCAGAAAGAGAATGGAGAACTGCTGCTAGGTAAGGGGTGTTGCACCAACCGGCCTATGCCTCTCAAAATCTTCCCACCAAGTGAAAGAAGTTCCTAAAAATTGAGAGGTAGTGAAAGCGACCCCGATGGTCTCCAAAATACCCACAGTACGAAGCATCCTCTAACACTTGTCCAAAAAGCCCTGGGCATCCTCGCCCTCTACACCACTAAAGGCCAGAGACTGAAGCCTACCAAACCTGTCCAACCTACGTTGCTCATCCTCTAGCATAGCAGGAACTACATAGTCCGGACCAGCTACAATCGGCTGGCTGGATGTGCCCCCGGAGTCTGAAGTCCCTGCATGGCCTGCTCAGGTATGCGAGCGGCGGGTGTCTGACTTCCTCCCCCGGCCTAAGAAGTAGTTGTGGCTGAAACCGCCTGAGCTAGGCCAGTGCAAACTGATAAGATCTGAGCCAAGGCCTTCTGAAGACCCAGAATCACAATGGGCACTGCTGGTGCCTGAGCTGGTGCTGTTGGAGCGTCCACTACTGGGACTTGGTCCAGAACTAGGGCAGCTGGTGGATCTATAGGTGTTGCCTTTGCTGTTATGCCACTACCACAACTACGATCGCATCCTCGGCTTCTGGTGGCCACTGCTAGTGGTACTGGTGGTCGTCTATCCATACTGGTAGCGCGTGTCCTCACCATTTGTGAGAGAATAGAATAACAGAAGTTTAGTACTCGAGTCCACAAATTCGTACTACAAGAATTTCAAGAATATGAAGTTTTTCCTAAAGTTTCTGCAGCCTCTTGAGGATAAATACAGACGTCTCCGTAGTGATCTACAAGACTCTACAAAACCTGCTCATGACTTGTGAGACCTATGAAACGTAGGCTCTAATACCAACAGTCACGATGGAGCCTCTCATAAAAACAAGGCCAGCCAACTATTCCTAATTTGAAGTTATACAGTTAATCAGCAAGAAAACAGTTTAAAATATGATTTTGTAATGCTAAGTAGCAGATAATATCATAATGAATAAGTACAACCCAAACACAGCCTTACCTAGAGTGTCACTAGTGA
The DNA here is from genome assembly GCA_034376525.1 of Nicotiana benthamiana. Lineage (NCBI taxonomy): Eukaryota > Viridiplantae > Streptophyta > Magnoliopsida > Solanales > Solanaceae > Nicotiana > Nicotiana benthamiana. Next base: position 57,330,950 of record CM067337.1, read on the forward strand.
TAAGCATCTTTAAATGATAATGCAAGTCTGCTAAGCTGTAAACTATTACAATTGTCTGAAACAAGATATAAATGATAAAGGAGGAGAACCAAGGGACAACAGAAGCCATGTAACTACCTCGTGTACTCCGAATGTCCACCTGAAGCTGGAAGAATCAACACTCGGGAGCTAAACTAGCTACTCCTCAATCTACACACAAGGTGCAGGAAATAAAGTAATTACTCCAACTCAGTAAGTAACAAATATAAATAACGATTGAAATAATGTAAACACGTAAGGCACAAGGCATTCTATAATAAAGAAGTAAAACCATTTACAAAAAATAAACTAGTTATGAGGTAAGTAAAAGCCCTTTTTAATAGGTAAGCATATAATTGACAAGAAATTAAGGAAAATAAACATGCAAAGGTTCGCCCCTCAGGTACTGTATCAACAAAACAGCCCCTCGGGCAACATCTCAGAATAGTACCATATCCTTGGGCCCAATCTAACATCAAAATGGGTACCCGCGCTCATTGGGGGTCTGCAGACACCTGGAGGGCCCCCTTACGGCCCAAGCACAATAACAAGCCATCTCGTGGAATAAACACTAGGCTCTTGGCATCATATCAATCAAGCCACCTCGTGGCATACATATCTCAGGCCCCCGACCTCAAATCAATATCAATATTTTCTCACAACATTGGCCCTCAGCCGGCCTTAGCCAAAAATCCTCACAAGCCACTCAAGCAATAGCAAAACAATGTTTCTCAGCTCAAATATCATTTAAAACATCATTTAAGTATTAAAATTAAGTAAACATGGATGATTATGAAAATGGTGTATATAACATGACTGAGTTCAAGTAAAAAGTCAATACTGTGAGAAAATATCAATAAAAATCCTAGAAGGATTCAAATAGTAGGCATGAATCCCAAATATGGCATTCAACCCAAATAATGATGATATTAAATTGATTTCAGTCAAATACGTGGTAAAACCATCAATCGGGACGGACCAAGTCACAATCGACAATAGTGCACAACCTTACTCTCGTCATCAAGCATGTGCCCCACCTCAATATAGAACTACGATGTGCAATTCGAGGTTTCAAACCCTTAGAACATCATTTACAATTATTACATACCTCGAACCGATCAAATCTCTAACTCGCGATGCCTTTTCCCCTCGAATCGGCCTCCACTCACGTCGAATCTATCCAAAATCAAAATAAGGACGTCAAAGTATGCTAAGGGAATGAACACCAAACGAAAACAATCAATAAATGGCACAAATCCCGAAATTACCAAAACCTGACCCCTGGGCTCACATCTTAAAATTCGATAATTTTTACATCAATAAATTCCTTATCTTCCTACGAGTTCATGCATATCGAAAGTTAAAAAATCCGACCTCAAATGGTCCATCAAAATCCTCAATCAAAAGTCTCCAATACTAAACCCTAGTTTTTCCAATTTTCACCCATAATTTCAATAATTTATAACTCTAATCCATGAAATAATAGCACAAGATTGAGTTTTAAGTCCAAATCTCTTACCTCAATGAAGTTCGGTAAAATAGCTCAAAATCGCGAATGAAATAACTTATATGTTCTGTCCTGAACTTTCTGCATATGGGTACTTCAACCGCTTCTGCGTTACCGCATTTGCAATTATTCCTTTGCTTCTACGAAAATCACTTACCCAGCCAAAGCCGTATGTGCGCTCAGCCTTCTGCTCCTGCAAATCTGGAAGTACGGTCCCACACCGCATCTACGATTCCTGGCGATTTCTCAAAAATTCCCTTCTATTATACCACTCTTCCACTTATTTGCGCAGCACCTGCGGTCCCCAATTCGTAGGCGCAAAAATACCATAAGCAGCAAATTCAGCAGTTACAACAAAAATTCAACTTCTCCATCAACCATCCAAAATCACTCTATGGCACCCGGGGTCTCAACCAAAAGCATAAAGATATCCTAAAATCTTATTCAAACATGTATCAATCTTCAAAACACCTCGACCAATATTAAATCAACCAAAAGACATCAGATTGAAGCCGAACTTTCTAAAATCTTTCGAATTCCGCTTTTGATAAAAATCCAACCAAACCAAGTCCGAATAACCTGAAATTTTATACACATATCTCAAATGACATAACAAAGCTATTGCAACTCTCGGAATTCCATTCCAACTCCTATATCAACATCTCGCCTACTAACCGGAACTCGCCAAAATATCAACTTCACTAATTCAAGCCAAAATCTACTCCAAACCTCCAAAACCCATTTTGATCATGCTCCCGAGTCTTATATTATCTACTGAATCTAACTGAACCATCAGAACTCACATCGAGCCCTCTAACACATAAGCCAACATCCAATTGACTTTTCTAACCTAAACTCACTCTAAAGAGATTAAGTGTCTCAAACCTTACCAAAATCATTCCGGATTCGATCCGACCAATCCGATACCATAAAATACAATAAACAAAGCATAAGAAAATAAAAATGGAGGAAATAGAGCGGTAACTCATGAGACGACTGACTGGATCATCACAATTTTCCTGGTACAACCAGTCGTCACTGTTTAGCCTGAGATTAAACCAGTCTTGTATTCGAAAGGAATTGATGAATACATGAAGAAAGCCATGTTGAATGAATAATTCAAGCATGGCATGATGAGGTGCCTCTATTTAATTTAAGATTAACATTTATTTTTTTAATAAAGAACTTATCTACTATATCCAACGAGTTCTGGATTCAAAACCCGGGCAACCCACTATTATATCAAACTTCTAATTCACTGTGAAAAGTTCGTATTTTTTAATCAACTTTATTAAATATATAAACCTTGCATGGCACGAGTATATAAGTCATATTATGCTATTGAATAAAAAATCTTTTATTTTTTTATTTTTATTTGTAAAAAACTATGTTCTAGGGAGTGCGTGATGACTAAATAAATTAGATTTTATCATGACTGTAATTTTAGAGGATGCAAAAGTGAAAGCCGATGAGGTGGCTTTTGTAACTGGAAAACCATCATTTAAACCATATTTACGTTAGATGATTTGATGTTTTGATGATCCCTACTTTATCTATGAATATTTATGCATTTATTATGGACTTCGGTGATGCTCCTCTAATAGACATTGATGATATTCCGAAATCTATTTTACTCTCTTTACTTTACGGGAATTATATTATTTTCGGTGCCATTATTCCTACTTCTATAGCTAAACGTTTATATTTTGTTCAATTTGGAAAGTGACATCCGTTGATGAATGATTAGACAATAGTGGTCCTTATTAACTAATTATTTCATATTTCTGACTTGGCATAGCATGTTGGCCGTGAGTGGGACCTTAGTTTCATCTAGGTATGCGATCTTGCATTGCTATTGCATATTCAATTCCTAGTGCAGTTGTTACCATAGTTTTCTTGATATCGAAATGAGTCAAAGAAGCTTTTTTTATGGTATGCCTCTTGGAATATCCGGTATTCTGAATTCAAAAATAAAATAATAATAATTTAATAAAATTTTATGAGTGGTGTTTGGAGAGGGTATACTATTAAAAATTCGGACAAATTCGTTAAAAAAATACCAATCAAAGTTGATTGATAATGGCCAATAACCGTAAAAAATGTAACTATTTACGTGTGAACGGTATTTTAAAGGATAGAAGGGCAGGCCGACGAAAGTTGGTTGGAAATTTTTTTAAAAAAAATCTGCCAAAAAAACGCCAAAGTTGATCGGTATTTTAATAATATAATTAAAATATACAACACATGAGAATCAAACCGGGGTCTGTACTGTGGCATGATACTATTATATCACTAGAACATTGGTGTATTTTATTTTAAGACTGTCTATTATTTTATTTAAAATCTTTATTTATATTTTCGCAAGAAAATAGTCGGTAAAAGTTTGTCGGTATTATTAATAAATAAAATTACCGACTAATGTTGGTAGATTTTTTAAAATGACCGATTGAATTAACCGACCAATTTTCGTCGATTTTCTATTTATTTTAAATGAAAAACCATCCAAAGTTGGTCTGTTTCTTGAAAAACTAATTATGCGGAACTCAAAAATAGTTTCCCGCATTTTTGTGCTAAAGAGAACCAACCAAAATTTTCGTAAAAAAATTCAAAAATAAAATATTTTTAAAAGCCGACCAACTTTGGTCGGTTATTTGGCCAATTTTTTGACCGACCAATTTTTGCCGAATTTTTAGTAGTGGTAGTATGTAGGCAGACCTTACCTCTACCTTGTGAAGGTAGAAAGACTATTTTTGATAGACCCTCGACCGAAAAGAAATATAGTAATGACAAAGTTATAAAAAAAAGCAGCAATAACAACAAGAAAAAAAAAATAGGAAGTAGCAATAACAAGAAGGTTTCTTTCAATTTTATGATTGTATTTTAGGCTGAGTATAATATTCTTATGCACTCATCTCACATATTAGGCGTAGTTGGTGTATTTAGCAACTACCTATTTACTGCAATGTATGGTTCATCAATAATTTATAATTTGATCAAGAAAATAACAAAAAATGAATCTGCTAATATTGGTTACAGGTTTGGTCAAGAGAAAGAAATCTACAACATCATAGCCACTCAAAGTTATTTTGGCCGTAATCTTTCTATATGCCAATTTCAATAACTCTCATTTGTTATACTTCTTCTTAGTTGATTGGCCTGTAGTAAATATCTACTTTACTACTTTAGGTATCAATACTATGTTTTTTGACCCAAAATGGTTATAATTTTAATCAGCTTATGGTTGAAAGTCAAGGTCATGTAATTGATATTTGGGTTGATATTATGCATGAAAGTACGTTTTTTATGATGTGCTAAACTGATTTGAACTTTTATCTCTTGATAAGTTACGTTTTATTTCCCATAGGTGGCCTATTCGAGGTGAAGCAAGATTAATCGAGCCAGTAGCTTGGAATAACGAATGGTTAAAATGAGACGCTCCTATTGAACCTTTCAATCGTAATTCTCTCTTTTAAGTTTTAACATATATCAAAATATTTAAAGCGATATTATTTATTTAATCCTTACTACATTATATGTTGCAAAATTTATCAAATGATATGTAAAAGCAATCATCATTTAGATCACCACAGTAGCTTTAATTATTTTTTGTTTAGCATGCAATCACGAGATATATATTCATCTCATTTATCTGAATCTAAAGATAATAAATTATTTTTAATATAATCAACAAGTATCACATCGTTAAACTAAGAGTTGACACTTTCCAAAAAATATAACGGGTGACCAGAGAAAACGGAGAGTGATACTAAGGAGTCGTGTCACGTTATCTTCTTTCTGGAGGAGTGATATATATAATTCAATAAGATTGAGTTAATTAATCTGTTGAGCATTAAAATAAAATTTATGCTAATCGAAAATATTCAGACTGAAATTAGTTAAAATCGCACAAGCTAGCCATTATAATAATAATAAAAAAAGTTGACAAATGTTCATAGATTTATCTTTCATCCTTTAATCAATTTTCAGCTTACACGAAAAGCATATTTTTTAAAAATAATTTATCATACAATTAAATAATAGAAAAAAGTTCCACTATAGTTACCGTACTTTTTTTGAGCAAATAGGAAGCATATATATTAAAAGCTAAGAATAGTTTGTTGCATCATAGCCTAATAGTGTGTCACTTAGAATACACTGATTTCCTAGGCTTGCTAATCTATTACAAGCATTCATAGATATGTACTTAATAAAGCAACCGGCATTGTCTACATCATATTGAAGAAGATCAAAAACAATATCTCGAGGAGACACAAAAACTTTTTTGTTCTTTCCTGAACTTTTTTCCTTCTTGGCCATGGCGTGAGCGACACTGTTTCATTCCTTAAACGTGTGCTGGAGGAGGGTCACCTTTCCTTGGTGCGTTAACGACCTACATCGATTAACAATATTATCAAATAGTTTATTATCATATCTGCCTTAATTTCTAGTGAAAATAAATCCCACTCATGGGCCGTTTTCAATCCCTCTTTAAGTACTTTTAGCTCAGCTTCCAGTTATCCTATTGCATGAGTGTTCTTAGTGAAACCAACAATTCATAGCCCATCAGCATTACAAAACACTCCTCCTAGTGAACTTTTGAGGTTGTTGTGGCTAGCATCGACGTTTAGTTTGTGTCATCTTTTTGGTGGCCTTTGCCACTTAATTTGAAGTTGAATCTTTTGGATGAGCAGCAGATTGTTCTTCGTAACCAGTTTGTACTCTAAAACTTTTTGGATAATATTATTTATACTTATTGCATTCCTCAAGTTATTTTGATTGTTGGTAATCCTGTTAATCAAAATTTCCCATATGATGTAGGGGAGTATATAATTCTATAGGTGACCAACGGGTGGGCCGGGCCGGGTCCGGGTCCAAATTTTATGACCCGTCCGGGTCCGGGCCGGTCCGGTCCGGGTTCAATTGGGGGCGGGTTGCAATTGGGCTGGGTTGATCCGGTCCGGGCCGGGCCGGGCCGGGTTTATCTTTTTTTTTTTTTTTTGAATTACGTATAGTATAAATATTAAGTTATATTAATACTTTGTAATAATTGAATGAACACAACAAAAGATGGGGAAAAAATTGCACTTATTGCAAGTGCTACTTTATTTCTTAAATTCAAAATTTCAAACTGAAAAACTAAAATGTATCATAATTAGTTTACAATTTACATCAAATGGCTTGCATTGCAATAGCAAGTTCTTCCATATTAATATGAGCCTCTGGACCTTCTTCTGGAGTGTTAAATTCGGATGGGTTTCCGTGCGTTAATATATCTCCAAGTTCTTCGTCTTCCGGGCTATCAATATCTTCCTTTCCTTGATTTCTTCGTTCAGATCTTATCCAATCTCTTAGACACACTAAGACTTCCAAAGCATTGCTTCCCAATGAGTGCCGCGTGTCTCCAAGTTGTTGTCTTGCTTGGCTAAATGCACTCTCGGATGCTACAGTGGAAATTGGGACATTCAGGACATCCCGCGCCATAGCGTAAAGAACGGGAAATTGCTTTGAATTTTCCTGCCACCAGCCTAACGGTGAAAATTCCTTGGTGCGAGGCTCCTTTTGCTTCTGCAAGTAAAATTGCAGTTCATCTATATTCCTACTACTACTTTGAGTGTTAGAAAAAGTTGAAAAAATATTAAAACTATCAAAGCCTTCATCATCATCTCCGACTACATTAGAAGTGCTACATTGCATAGTGGGATTTGCAGCAGTTGAAGCACGAGCATTATCACATTGAGTTGCATAATAAGTATATAGATATTGTAAATGTTCATTTAGTTGGTTCATAGATTCATACAAATTTGGGCTTTCAGTGGGCCCAATCTCCATATAATTGTATAAAGCATTCATTAATTGTTGACAATCAGACATTTTAATTGAAGGATTTAAAACTGCACCAATTACTCCAACAGCTCTTCTAACTAGAGTAATCTCAGTTGAAAATAAATCGAGCCCACTTTTAACAATTAAATTGTAAACATGACATGCACATCTAACATGAAAAATATCATCAAGAGGTGGATGTAAATTCAATTTTAAAATTGAAACTGCAGCATTGTTGTTTGAAGCATTATCAAAAGACATACACAAAACTTTTTGGTTTAGATTATAAAATTCGACAACTTCAACAATTGTACTACTAATAAATGTTGCAGTATGACTCTGATCTTCATCATATTTAAAAGCAATAATACGTTTTTGCATACAAGTATTGTCATCTATCCAATGACATGTAATTGTTAAATAATCATTTCCATTTACAGCATGGCCAATATCAGAAGTTAGACATACTCTAGAAGGAAGGTGACTAAACAAATAACGTATGTATGTTTGATATTGGCCGTGAAGTCTAAAGATGTCAGATCTACAGGTACTTCTAGGGATACCTTTAAACATAGGGTTGTATATCCTTTGAATATACGTAACAAGATAAGAGGAAGAAGCAAAAGAAAAAGGTAGACAACCCAAAGCGATCATTTTCGCTAATTCCTCTCGATCCCTCATTTTATCATATTTTAGGAGACCTGTAGTAGTAGGGTTACCGGTTGTTTGACTTCCATCCCCATTAACCCCCCATTCTATAGGATGATAATTTTGCATATGTCTAATTAGTGTGCCAGTCCCCCCTAAATTACCTCCGGTCAAATGTTTAAACGTTTCGTTACAAAGTCTGCACTTAACTCTATCACTATCTTCTATCTCATCAAAAAATTTCCAAACAGGACTTCTTTTTCTACGATTAGATATTAGAAGTTGGAGCGACTGGTGGTCTTCTACCCCTTGTTGCACTAGCAACTCCAACTCCAATACTACCAACATTTGCACTAGTAGGTGTAGGTGGTATCTCATCTTCTATTCCAATTTCGTTATCTTCTATTCCGAAATCTTGGTGTAATTGTTCATAATCAATATTTACATCTTGCAAATTAGGCGATGATTCAGAAACATGTGTTATTGGTTCATTATTACTATTACTATCAGAAGCTATAGGACTTTTTTTACTACTTCCACTACCACTTCCACTCCTACCAGTAACTTTTCTACACGCTCTTTTAGCAGCATTCAACATATTGGAAAATTTAATATATAAGCTAAAATCAAATATGCAATTAAAATATTAAATAAGAGAAAGAGTTGGAGAGAGTGCACCGAATTCGACAATAAATTGAGCACTTGAACAGTTGAACTTCAAGAATGTTGAACACTTGAACTTCAAGAATCAAGCTTCGAATGCCAATTTCCAAATAAGAAATTACGATAAATTAAATTCGGGAAAATAAAGACAATAAAATTATGAAAGTAGAATATGAATTCTTGAAAATTGAAGAGAAGAGAGTGATTGATATTTGCTAATTTGAGAATTGAGAGAGAGATAGATAATTTTGAGTGAGGAAATGAAGAAGAGGGGAGGGTATTTATAGATTTTTAGAAGGGTTATTAATGTAATTTAATAAAAACAAAAAAAAAACAAAAAAAAAAACAAAAAAGGGCCAAAAATGCAAAAAGACCCGTTGGCCAACTGACCCTATGTGCTGGTAAGTGCCTAACCTAATCTCAGCGAAGTAGTAACAATGATAGGACCAGACTACCAAATAGACCAGTGCAATTTAACTATATACAACAGAAAAATAGTACAGAAAGAAACAATCATATATAGTCAAGTATGGGAGAGAGGAAACATGCTCTGGGGAAACATCGAATAGTAATAGAAGAGAAACAAATAAATACGAGGATCACCATAACTCAATTGAAAATAGGAAGGGGAAATCATGTTGCAGGGTACAACAAGTATCATCAGGAAACCAACAATTTAGTGTAGAGAAATCCTAACGAAGTTATTAATAGAAACTAAGAAATCAAAGGTAAGTGCACGACATCACCCTCCGTGCTTTACTCTCTCACCAAAACAATACACGAAAACACCATTCGTGCTTTAACACTCTATTACCAAAATAATAACCGACATCACCCTTCCTACTTTATGCTATTCCTCGCCCAAACAACAATCACAAAGCAAATAGGGTAAGGTAATCTATAACATTGAGATAAATCAAGTAAATATAGAAAATCAATAAATAAACATAATGGTTAACATAACTCAATTATCAGCAAAAATCAGGAAAATCAAAGACAAGTACACGACATCGCCCTTTATGTTTTTTGTCTCATCATCGCCATGGCAATTAGTATAAATTGCATGGCATCACCCTTATATTTTTTACTCTCATCCTCAGAATGAAATTAATATAATAGGCACTGAATGGTACATCATGCGGCACGATATGACCCTTCGTGCTTTGCACTCATTCCTCAAAAAACAAATAATGCACGACATCACCCTTTGTACTTTAACTCTTTTCCTCACCAAACAACAATCACAAACAATAGAGCAAGGAAATAAAATAATTTTGCAATAAGAATACTGTCCATGGAGAAAAAAGTCAACAATTTAATCCCAGCAAAGGAACAACATCAATAACATCCACATCCCAGAGAGAGATAAATAATAAATCAACAGCAACCCGGCAAAGGTGACAACATAATGATCTCTTCTCTTTCTCACTTTTACTTCACAATTCACTTTACAACTCGAGTTAATGTTCTAGAGATTAAATTATCACTTATACCCTTACAACTCATTTCACAACTCGAGCCAATGCTCTAAAAGTTCAATTGTAACTTATACTTTCACAATTTGTTATACAACTTATGCCAACGCTCCTAAATGTTCTTAGGACACAATTATTTCTACAAACTTTATACAATAACTAGAAACTATCACCAAGGCATGAAATATAGGACGAAGTCATCATAATCATAATATGAAGACCCACGGCATGCTAGACACCAACATATAGATACTCGTCACCATGCCTATACGTCTTACTCAACATTACCACATAGAAAATAAGGACTCAACTCCTCATACCTCAAGCTAAGGTTAGACTAAATACTTATCTCGATACCTCGAACACCAACTCAAGTTTCAATTATAGCTTTACCACTTGATTCCACCGCCAATTCGCTCGTATCTAGCCACAAGTTACTTAAATACATTGATAAATACTAAATGAATCAATTTGAACGCATGAAAATAAGTTTTTAATAGTTTTACGCAAAAAGTCAAAATTGTCCCCGAGCCCATATGATCAAAATCCGAGGTCTAAACAAAAACCCGTTTACCCATCCTCTCACGAACTCAAACATATATTTGTTTTGAAATTGGACCTCAAATGAGGCCCGAATCCCCAATTTTTGAAAATAATCTAGGTTCCATCCAAAACACTCAATTTCCCCTATGGAAAATCATTAATTTGAAGTTGAAATCATGTTAAAAGATATCAATGATTGAATAAAACTAATTAAAAATTACTTACAATTGATTTGGAGATGAAAGGTTGTTTAAAAATTTGCCTCTTATATTTTTGGGATTTAAAAATTAAAAATAATTGAAAATTCAGTCTAAATACACTACTACCAGATGCCCTATGTAGATCGCACAAAATGTACTGCGACCGCACAGGCTTCCCTATACTTTGTAGTGACATGTCTTAATATTTTGGCCATAACATTCTCTGTAGATGTCCAAATGGCTATTATAATATGTTTCTGAAACCTAGATTCAAAAATCTATAACTTTTGTTTTTGAATAATCTCCAAATTATTTATAGATAAATAGCTTTGAGCTTCTGAAATTGGATTAGTGGACCTGTGCGCACCGCATAAAATGGACTGTGACTGCACATTCACCCGTGCGGACAACACACAAACTTCTGTGGTCAACACTAAGGGTTTAGGGGTTTGCACTTCTCTGAACCTGCCACATCCATATTTTTATGACTAAGACATCCCGGGACTTACCCGAAACACACCCGATCCGTTGGAACTCCAAACTAAGTACACACAAAACCTCAAAAATATCTGACGGATTTATTCCTGTAATCAAAGCATCAAAATAGAATCATGAGCATCAAATTAAACCTCAAGATCGATGAAATTTTCTCAAAACTTCTTTAAACATCAATTTTTATAATTTAAGTCCGAATCACGTCAACTGACATCCGTTTTACACCAAATTCTACAAAAACGTTTAAATCATATATAAGACCTGTACTGAGCGTTGAAACCGAAATATGGGCCCGATACCATCATGTTCTTAGAAAATTTAATTTTAAATTTCCTTGAATAGCTTTAGAAAATAATTTTTTTAAAAAATTTATTTTTCGTGCTTAGGACTCGGAATCCGATTCCGGGCATACGCCCAAGTACCATATTTTTCCTACAGATCCTCTAGGACTTTCAAACTATGGGTCCAGATTCGTGTTTACCCAAAATATTGAAAGACGTCAAATATTATTTATTTTACCATCAAAACTTATCATTTTTCACAGATTTTCATATTTATGCTTTCAGGCTACGCGTCCGGTATGTGCACGCAAATCGAGGTGGTGCTAAGGAAGGTTTTCAAGGCCTCGAAAATATAGATTTTAGTTTAAAAATAAGTAATGACCTTTTGAGTCATCACAATAAAATAGAGGTTCACTTTAGAGCTACTCCCTCCATATTTGGTGATAATTAGCCTTGCCCAGGGAGAGGTTGTTTGCATAAGAAGCCTCTAGTCTAAACTAGCAAGGTTAGACAAATTTTTATTATTTGCACTATGAATGCCCAGACCCCTTGAACTTTTTGGTAGGCAGACTTTTTTCCATTTTACCAGTTGTATTTTTCTTTTATTCTCATTGGCACCCCATATAAAATCTCTCTGAATTTAGTCCATGTGATTTACAGTTTTCATAGGCAGAATAGTATATTGCCTATAATAGTTGGGAATAGAGTTGAGACATGATTGGGCAAAGGTGGTTTTACCGGCTATATAAATGAATCTTATCTTTCAAGATGCAAGTTTGGATCTCATTTTATCTATTATAAACTGATAATCAGCCTGCTTTCGATTTTTATTAAGAATTGGAAAACCTAAATAAGTACCAAAGTGCCCACTTCCCTTAATACCTAATGAATTGATTATATTTTTTTAGTGATAGCAGGGTTATAATTTTGTGAGAACATCATTTTTGACTTGGAGTGATTGATGCTTTGGCCAGATAGGGAGCAGAATAGATCTAGAGCTGCTTTAATAGAAAGGCATGATTTTTCATTTTTCTTAGCCGTCAGAGTTAGGTTATAAGGAAAAAAGAAATGGGAGAAGCTACGGTTTTTCCATCCTATTGTGATTGTATCCACTTGCATAAATCAATATGATTTTCAATAAATCTAGATAACAATTCTAGACAAAGATTGAGAATGTAGAGTGATAGATAACCACCATGCCTAATTCCTTTGCTAGGTTCAAAAAAAATAGTGATATAGCCATTAGCTAGTATTGCTAGAGATCTTGATGAGATACAATTCATAAAGAGGTTAGAGAATTTTGGAGGAAAATTGACGAACGTAAAGTCACGATATATAAAGGACCAGTAAATATGATCAAAAGGTTTTTCCAAGTCTACTTTTAGCATCATATGGCCTGCTTGCCTTTGATTTTCCTTAGATTAGTAACTAAGTCTTGAATTATTATAAAATTATCTAAGGTTCGTCTATTTTTCATAAAGCTGGCTTAGAATGGACTAATGAGTTTGTCCAGGAAAGGTTTGAGATGATTTGCTAGGATTTTTTAAATATTTTGTAGATAGTATTACAACGACAAATAGGACGAAAGTTTTTTATGTTATTGGCATTTGGCACTTTAGGAATGAAACAAAGGTATGTTTTATTGATTTCCCTAGGAATTACTTGAGAATTAAAAATATCATGGCAAAGTTTAGTAACTGAATGGCCTAAGATGTTCCAATACTTCTTGTAAATGAATGGATGAAGTCCATTTGGACCAGGTACTTTAAATTGTTTAAACGAAAAAATGCCTTTCTTAACCTCCATATCTAATAGGTGTGAATCTAGAGATTTTATGTCAATTAAAGGGTTACTAGAGTTTATTATATTCATGTCCTTCAAATTGGAGCAAGTATAAGAGGCGGTAAAGAAATTTGAAAAGTATTTAGAATCATGGGAGGTGACAAATGATGGTCATTGATCTAATTTCCCGCTTAGTTTTTTAAAAAAGTAATTTTATTTTTCCTCGGTCTAGTTGAGGCAAATATATGATAAAAAATTGTATTCGCGCCCCCATCATTAGCCACATGATTCTAGACCTCAGGTTTCAATAATCCTCTTTTATCTTAGATTGTCACTATATTCTTTCTTCAGGGTATTCTTAAGGTTTTGAAGGAAGGTACTACTAGTGTAATTCCTAGAGTATTAAATACTTTGGAGTCTTGCTAGTAATTTCCTCTTTTTTTCCTATTATATCTCTAAAAGTCCTATTTTTCCAGGTTTTCACCCTACGAATGAAAGAATTACTGGCTTTTAAATAATTATTATCAGTCCAGTTATTTCTAACAAGATTATGAAAATCAAGGTATATAGTTACCGTACTTGACTTCGTCTAACACATCAATAACAACAACAACAACAACCCAGTAGACAAGTGAGGCATGCTCAGTTGGTAAAGCACCTCCACCTACGACCGTTAGGTCCTGGGTTCGAGTCACCAGGGAGGGGAAGTGTGGAAACACTGTAGATCCTCCTAATTTGGGAGGGGTTTGAAAAAAAAACAACCCGGTACCCACATAGTGGGGTCTGGGGAGGGTAGTATGTACGCAGGCCTTACCTCTACCCTGGGGTAGAGAGGCTGTTTCCAAATAGACCCCCTGCATCCTTCCCTCCAAGAACTTTCCACCTTGCTCTTGGGGAGACTCGAACTCACAACCTCTTGGTTGGAAGTGGGGGTTGCCTATCATCAGAACAACCCCTCTCTAAAGTATAAATCTCTATATTATAATATGAGATAACTTAAATTCTTCTAAAATATCATCAAATTAAATGTTTTAGCTGCTTCCCATAAATTATTAAAAAGGAGACAAGTTAGTACGAGGGAGAACACTTTAATTTTTCCAAAATGTCAGTACAATCAATTCTCAAACCACTTCCCATAACTTTTCAAAAAGGAAACAAGTCATCTTTGCTCTACGGGAATTGTATTATGACCAATAATCTCCACAATACAATATGAGAAGTAACACTTTAATTCTTCTAAAATGTCATTACAATTACACTTAATTATCCAACCTACTTCACAACTTTTCAGAAATTAAATAAGTCGTCTTTGTTCTACGGAGAGCACTTTATAAACCTTACATACTTGAGATACAATTTGAGCTGTAATACTGTAATTCTTCTAAAATATCAACAATAAATTTTTAATATTGCTTTATGTAACTTTTCAAAATGGAAATAAACCTAACAATTCGTCTATGCTCTACGAAAGAGCATATTATAAACTATTACCTCTGTAATACAATAGTCATCTCTATTATTAGGAAAGTAAATTATATAGCTAGTTTAGTTTCCAAAATAAAATCTAGACAAGCCTAGCAAATTTGCACTATAAAAGCCTCGTTCACCTTGCACTAAAGCACGCCATTAACATTTGAGATCAACTTCAATAAAGATGGGCTAAGTTTTTGAACTCTATCATTTGTTTCTTTCTCATTCTTTCAGGTTTGGCCTTCTTTCTTCAAAAATCTTTCTCCTATGTTTATTGTTTTATTTGTGATAAAAGAAAGAAATGCTAATTCTTCTTTCACTTGATATAATTTCTTTTCGTTCAATTTGGGTGCAGTTGCATTGACAATTACTCAAGTAAATTCTCAAAGGAAATGTAAGGTAACATTGGAATATTTTCCAACGAGATGTGTTCTTGTTGGCTGTCAAAATATGTGCGCGCAGAAATTGAATGGGAATGGAGTTTGCACTCGTGGTAAAGCTGGCACATTAGATTGCGTCTGTGTTTACTATTGTAACTCCGATTAAACTCCATTTTTAATGTACCTTTGATCCAATTTAGATACTGGTCTATTATGATTGAGAATCAACAAATATTTAGTATGCTTTTTTCAAAGATATGTTTCATCCATTTTTACATGTCATGACCTCAACTACAGGCCCTGATGGCGCCTAACATTCGCTTGCTAAGAAAGCCAATATTAACTAAATAGTTAATATATTTAACAATTTAAAAGCAAAACAATAAGAAATTAATACAGAAATACTTTGTAATATAATAATCTGAAACAACTCTGTCTCATCCAACCCCACAAACTCGTGTCACAAGATATGAACGGCTAGAACACTACAAATATTGCCTGAAATAAAATACAACTGTCCGATACCAATGAACAGTATTATAGATACGAAGGGGACTTCAGGATCTGGGAACGCTATGCAGCTCTACCTCAAGCCTCCTGAAAGGACGAGTCTGAGCATTCTCCGCTACATGCTGCTAAGATTAACACCAGGTTTGCACTAGAAGTGTATAAGTGTAATATGAGTATAATCGGTCCCATGTACTCCGTAAGTGCCTAGCCTAACCTTGTTAACGTAGTGACAAAGACTATGACAAGACACTCACTATCTTGTATAAGTATATGGAGAAAACAATAACGAAATAGAGAAGCAACAAATTAACATGACAATCGAAATAAGAAATACATAACAAAAGGTCTAGAATATCATCACTTTGCAGTCTCACAACACAATACCGCAGCAGAAACCAAAAGTCAAGTGTAACCATAACGCAACATCTTCGTTGTAGCGCACAACCTGATCAATATATGTTTATGTTGATAGGGTTGTACGCTGCAACAATATTATTAATGTATGTCAACCGCATATATATATATATATATATATATATATATATATATATATATATATATATATATATATATATATATATATGTATATATATATATATTACCATGTCAAGCATAAAACAGTAAAGGCAGAAAATTGTAACGATCCAGCTGGTTATCTTGAGCAATTGCGTCCGGTTTGGTCGTTTGAAATAATGAATAGCTTTACCTAGTGAATTATGACTTGCTTTCTTGAAGTCTCTTGTTCTGTTCCTTTGGACTGTGGTATCAAAGCCAACACTTCCTTTCGGAGGGAGAAACAGTTTACTAGATATGTGTCATTTCCAGTATTCTCTTTCCTTGCAAAGATGAATATGTCCCCTACTCTATATAAAACCTTGTCCAATAAATGTGATTACCGCTATGAAGTAGATATACTACCTGATGAACAGAAAATATCCTCCACTTAACTACCTCTCATAAACCTTACTCTGCTTTTGCCAAAACATCTTTCGCACAATGGACCCAAATTCGTTTTTTTAGTTCAACACAGACCAAAAGGAGTTAAAGAATATGTTGCTGCCTCAAAACTTGACCAGCATCCTATTCTTTCCACTCGAGAGGAACAATTTATCACCCTTCAAATACCAGATGATTTTTCTAGACAATGGAGAAACCATGGTTACCATATTCATTTTGGTGCTATCCAAATTTCTTTAACATATCATGGAAGAAAAGGTCAACCTATTGTAGCTTGACTTTCTATTCTAGATACAAGATATTTGGAGTACCAACAAGAAAATTTGGGTACTGCTGAAGTTACCCTAAATGTTGGAACTATCTTCATAACTATCTTTCCAAATTTCAACATATCCTTTTATGACTCGTACCTAACCAAAGCCCTAAAAATCCAAGTCAAAATCCAGGGAGCGCCACAAGCCAAAGATTCTATTCAAGCTACCCTTTACCACCAAATGGCGTGGCGAGTCCAAAATCATGCCATAGATCTTTGCCTATCCAGAGGAGAAAATGCCTTACTCTTATATATTGATGCTACCAAAGAACACACCATGTGCACCCAAATACCCAGACAAATTTTTAGAGACGACCTTGTAAAAATCCTTCCTAATTCCTAGATAAAAAATTACGAGAAGCTAAGAGAATCAGAAGAATCTATGAAATCTGGTGAACCATTCTTTACCAAAATAAGTGACAAAATCGTTTTTATAAGCTTGGACCATTCCCATCTCAAAAAACCCAATAAAATCATCTTCTCTTGCCAATTGATTCAATACAAATATACAATAGATGCATACCCTGAACCTGGCGGAGAGTTCTTCTGGAATATACAGGGCATCATAGAAGAACATGACTAGTGTCAACATTTTGACAAAGAAGGAAAAAGAATTTGGTGGTTCAAATGCCCCTTTACGGGACACTGCCCATGGGATCTTGATTGCGACTGCCAAGAATGTTTGGAAGATCCAATTGGAAAATATGATGAACACCACCAACATCATTGGGAAAAGTTTGTCCTTAACAAAACCAAACCAAAATCCATGAAAAAGGGGAAAACCATTGAAATACAATTTCGGGCCAAATATGAAAATAAAGATCCTACAATTGGCTCATTAAGCCGTCTAGATAAATATGAATTTCTTGTCAGTTACAAACCCCAAGAATTGCAAAAATTACCAGAAAAATTCACTCCAAGTTGGGAGGATAGTAAAATAATGCCCAATCTAAACCAACATCACCTCATACCCCAGAATCCAAAAAGCTACCTGAACCTAAAACTCTATTAACCCAAAAGTCCACCCACCCACAAATATTCATGTTGAGCCTTTCAAGTTCCAGCCACTCCTAAAAGTTTCCTTCACTTCAACCTTTTGATGAAGAGGGTATCAACTATGCTCCAAAAATCCCCAAGAAAAACATAGTACTACCATCTGGAGAAAAACCCTCAGTGAGTGACATCAAAGCAACAATGAACTGATAATATGAAAATTCTATCTGCCAAAATAAAGTGCTGAACAACATTGGCAACACCATAAAGAACGTGGTTGATACCAAGAACAAAATGATGAGCAAGGTACAAACAATTGAGAAGAAGATGGAGAAGACATCATCTCAACATGTAGGACTAATTAAATACTTGGAACTAAGGTTAGCAAATTTACAGTATGAGATTTGTCTGCCAGGAACTTCATTTTTCCAATTTTTGCAACAACAACAAAAGGAGATGATTTCTATCAAGGAAAAAATTTAACTTTTGAGAAATGAGCACTTTGAACCTCAAAAAACCCCAGTTTTCCATTCAAAACCTACCTTCTTCCCTATGTCTCCACAAGCATATTTCCCGCCTAAATTATAGTACACCTTTTCTACCTTTCCGTCTACCTCACAAAAACTAATCTCTGTGACCTATCCATCAAAAGAAGAAAATGATTTTGATATCGCAAAAATGGTTCGCAAAAGGAAAGAAGCCCTTGCAGCAAAGAAAGAAACCAAGAGAGGCGTGACCAAGGAGAAAGTTCAAAAGGATCGAACCCTGAAAATCTGATGATTTCTGACCAAATGGCTCCAGACCTCTATGCTCACAACCACGATACATATAAAAATAAGATACACTTTGGTTGGAATATCTAAACTTATTAGAAGACGAAACAATGGAAGATAGTTCTCAATTAAGCAATGAATCCACAACAAACTCTTCCGAGAAGGAGATGCCACAATATTTTTAATCCAGCCAAGAGACACAAAAATATCTAAAGTAGATGAGGAACAAGAAGGTATGACAGATGAACCAATCCCAGAAAGAAGATATGAGCCCATGGTGTCAATACTAGTTGGAACTGGTTTCCACACGTTCACCTTAGATGACGTAAAGGTTTCAAAATAGCCTCAAAAGATCAAAGACTTCTATACTTGGATGGTGACCAAAAATTTGTTGGAACGAGAAACATATATCATCCTATCAGACCTAACTTCCCAGTTCTCGGGAATCCTAAGAGACTGGTGGAATGCACTTGGAATTCTAGACAAAATACTTTTCTTACTTCCAAAGATTTTTCCTTCAACATCAGGATCCTACATGAAGTTTTTGCGGAGATACTAGCTAAAGACAGGAGAAAATGCAAAGACAACTCTTCGAGATTAAGAGTGTCTCATTCGAGAGAAATGACATTGCCAGACATTTTTAAAAAAAGGCGAAGATATACTTTATAATTGGTGGAGATATCAATCTAAAGCAAGCATTTGTTTCTTCCCTTCCAAAGTTGCTGGCAAGCCGAACCATGACCATCATTGAAGAAAAGTTCTAGTCCATAACAATCCCACAAATTAGTTACATTAGTCAAGCTATTTTCGTCGTATTGGATGGTATTTGTACAAAGTGCTCAGCCTAAAACAAATTATCCAACACAATCCAGCGCTTGACAAAGCATGCGTCTAATCAGCGGATCAGGATGTTCCTGCCACATATCTATGTGATGGAGAGAATTCAGGAGGTTCAAATGGCCAAGAATTCCATACGAGAAATCAAGGTCAAAGAGGCGCACAAAATATTTCAGATGGAGAAGGCCAGGAGATTTTCACAGGAAAAATAGATGTTTTATTTGCCACAAGATTGCACATTTCGCTAAAAATTGTCCACAATCAAGAGGTCTGTCAAACTCATTGAAGAGATTGATGATTACACTGGCATATGTCGTATCGGGTTACACGCTGCAACATATATTTAATTATTATTATTGATATTCACATGCTGAAAGAAGGTAGGGTAGAGTTGTACATTGGGGTTTATTTGAGCGTTGCAACATATATTTATTGTTATCGATATACACACAGTCGAATAAGAGAGGATAGTGTTTTAAGTGGGATTGGGTTGCGCGCAATAACAGTTTCTGTGTTTTTATTCATTGTTGTTTTTTTGTTTTCTTTAGTTTTTTCGTATGAGACTTTGAGGATTAGCATTTCTAATTTTTACTTGTTTTTGAGGATTGAGTTGTTCCATTAGTTTACTGCATTTCCATAATTTCCCAATTTTCTTTCCTATTACTATTATTTTGGTGAATTAATTTTTAAGATTAATTTGCTATACTAAGTCATTATCTCATTCCCTATTGAGTTGGTAGTAATACAGTATTTTTAAATAAAATAATTAATAACATGCTTACCTGATGTTACTATTAAGTTAAACTCATCATTTCATTCGGTACCTTACTATTTTTAATAGCATTCGTATTTCACGTTAATCGATTTCTCAACTTAATCTCCACCCTATTTGATGTTTCTAGTTTACTAAAATAAAAAAGAATTGCTATTATGTTTTAAATGATGTATGTTCTGTATTCAAATCGGTATCTTATCTGAAGCCTTATATTATTTGAAAATATTATTCTCTTCACCCATGATATTTTTAAAAATAAACTCATTTCTAACTGATTTCCTGTTTGGTTCAGAAACTGTAAATTTACATTATTATATATGAAAATATCTCTCATATATTATTATTGAATTTGACATGGATACTATGCACCAGGTAGCACGAGGATTTTGTCGTGCGAACTGATATGAAAAATGTGGGCAGATGGTGCCATGTGCGTTAAAGGTTTGAAAGTTCTAACTTATGATCTGAGATTACGAGAACTGAGATTGTTGAAATTCATGCATTTGGATTGATTTGATTGGGTTAGTTATCACCGTTTTCACAACTTGTACATATTCATACTTCATCTGCACCCCGACAATGTTGTTTCTTAATTACTTGATTATTTCTCGTTGTCATTCATGATCCCATTGTCTTCACTATTGATTGTAATTTGAAATTGATATTCGTTCCTTATTAGATTTGTGTCATATCCTCCACAAGTTTTACATGTCCGGTAGGTGTCTTGAAGTGGCCTCATCACTACTTTAGAAATGTTAGGCTTGTTACTTACTAGGTACCTGTTATGTACTCATACTACGCTTCTGCACATTTTTGTGCAGAACCATGTACTTTAGATCGAGTTGGTTTTGAGACTTATGCTTGTACATCTGGAGACTTGAATGTAGACACGTTGGAAGTTTGCAAGCTCCAAAGTCACCATTTGTATTGAGTATTTTCTCTTACTCCGGAACAATAATGTATTGAGTATGTATAGTTACTCTTAAAAAGGTTTAGGACTTGTAATATCGGCTTTGGATAACAGTATCATGTGGAGATTATTGGCTTATTTATAAATTTCCAGATTAAGTTTGATAGTTGTTTAGTAGAACCTATTATCATTTTGGTATCTGTTAGGCTAACCTAGTTTTAGAGATTAGATGTAATCATGACTCCTTCGAAAGAATTTTGGGTCGTGACAACAATAAATAAAGGCACAGATACAAGGAAGCATGTAGCAAATTGAAGCATGTAACAATGAAGGTACGTATTTAACAGGTAAAGCTATGTAGCAAATAAGGAATGTAACAAGTAATAACATGAAACAAATGAAGGCATGATATAATTGAAGACATGCAATTAACTAGTCGATCCCGCTGGTTTAAACCCATCACAATGCATATACACTCGTCACGTTACATATAAGTCATTCCATACATAAATCACGCAGTAAATAGACCAATCGAGTCTTAATTCCGTCAAATCAAGATTAACAACGATACTTATCTCTTTCCAGAGCACAATCAATAATCAACCACGACTATTCCTTTGGAAAAAGCATGCAAACCAATTGAATCTAGCCAAATATCAATCAAATATTTACAAAAAAGCTTTAGAAACTACCCACAAATCAAAAGGTTCAATATTGATCAAAATAAAAAAAGTAAATGAAAAGTCAACACAGACCAACATGGTCGAAATCCAAGATAAGGATCAAATCTCGATTACCTATAAGGATTGAATGTCCAAAGCCAATGACCTCTCTTTTGCTATATTTAATTCCAAACTACTCATACTCTCGGTTTCTCTTCTCTAGGCATACGCAACCACATTCGCATTGCTCGGATGACAAAGAATGATGATACCATAGTCTTGTGACACATGTGTTGCCTCGACTTAAGGTCATTCTGCTTAAACAGATGCTGCAAACTGTAGTGATCAATGAACACCTCACACAAAACCCCATAAAAATAATGCCTCCAAATCTTAAGAGCATGAACTATGATAGCCAACTCGAAATGGTGCACAGGATAATTCGTCTCGTGGAGCTTCAACTGAAATGAAGTATGTGTACGGAAAAAAACGGGGAGTTCCACTTTGGGGCTGCCATGCCACTCCATGCCTAACCTCGAAGAAGCCCAGAGCAGAGTGTGAGATGCGACCCCTAGGAGTGTCCCTCGATGGAGCGCATCGAAGGCTCACTTTGTCGACCTCAGATCAGTATAATCGATGATTCTCATGGAAAGGCATGAAAACTCCCAAAGACACGTGGCTAGAACTGACTAGGTCTGCAATAATAGTACAAATCCATGCTGAGCTTTTGTATAGTTATACTAGTAGATTTTTTTCACTATTAATGAGACATGTACTATGTTGTAATTCCCCCCTCATATATAAAGGGGACCCTTGTCATCTTGTAGGTGGATTCATATTATTACACAATACATTGTATACAATACAACATTCTCTTCTCTCTTTATTAACACTATTATCCTTTATATTTATAGCTTATTCTTTCATTTTTCATACATTATTCGTTATTGTTATTCATTTATTGCTCATAGTTAACCACAAAAGATCATCTTTAAGGCTCACATCATCACTGATCCTTCATCGATCATTCATAGCTATTAGCCCATCTAGACCTCGAGGCCTTGCTCCAGCTAGCTCGATGCCCAACTTCAGAACCCTATTGGTTTTGTATTGCTTATTTTCATCGTTCTCATTTAACATATATGGCCTAACAACTAATATCAAGATAAATCACATATTTTTAGAACCATAAATCAAATATAATTGTAGTTACCATTTTCTAGGTAAACAGTTTGTTGCCCACCGCGCGGCTAAGAATAATAGTGATTGTTTTGGTGCTAGTTCTCTGATAACACACGTTACTTGTCACACTTTTTCTTGTCAAAGGTTCTTTGATTTCAGAGTTAATCATGTCTAGCACACAAAATGCATCTCTTCACAATAGTGAAGAACTTGGAGAAAACAATGGCATAGGGTTGGGTGTACCACCTGTAAACCCCAAGGGAGTACCAAACGTAGAGCTAGATGACAATAGCTCCCACAACGTACTTCACACAGGAACAAGCACATACCCTGTGAGGAATGGATGCGGGGAAGACCAGGACATAGGCCAAGAAGCACGAGGAGTGGAAGAATGATGAGTCAGCCTCCAAGTAAAATTTTGAGATGCTACAAGCACAACGAATGGCTATTATGATGGAGACATCGGAGACAGCTCCTCGAGTCGAGCAGGTACAAGAGAGATCGGGCAACAACAGGTGAGCAACAGACCCCGCTATTATGAATATGCTTGAGGATCACACCAAGAGAATTGAATCAGGAGAAAAGAAGATAGACGATAATGATAAAAGAGTTGAGGCTTATAACCCGAGGGTCGATCAGATCCCTTGGGCACCCCCGATTTTGAAGGGTATGGATTCAAAGAAGTTCATGCAGATGACATTCCCATCAAGTGAGGCTCTAAAGTCCATCTCGAAAAAGTTCAAAATGGCTGATGCCCCGAAGTGTACCGGGACCATGAACCCCAATGAGCATGTTACTAGTTGTACTTATGCCATAAAAAGAGAATGACTTGAAGGGTGAATAAATTGAGTCCGCCTTGTTGAATAAATTTGGAGAAACATTGTCAAAGTGGGCTATGATGTGGTATCATAACCTGCCCCTGCATTCAATAAGCTCATTTGCCATGCTGGCGGATTATTTTGTGAGGGCACACGCTGGTGCCATCAAGGTCATCACTAGAAAGCCTGATACCATCAAAATCAAATAGAGGGAGAATGAGATATTGAGGGATCTCGTATCTCATTTTCATATGGAGGGAATGAAATTACCACCAGTCTCCGAAGAGTAGGCAGTATAGGCCTCCGGTCACGGCTTGAACGAGCAATGCTCGGTAGATTCAAGGCATTTAAAACAAAATCTAATCGAATATCCTGTCATGACAAAAGAAGATGTGCACAATAGGTACCAATCAAAGATAAGGGTCGAAGATGACCAAATAGGAGCCCCTCGGGCTTAGTGTATTCCAATAGTCTCTTTACAAAGGATCAAAGGTTTACAGAAAATAGAGCCAAGATCAAACAAAGAAAGATACCAGCCGGACATAGAAGATTGAAGAAACACACTGAGGCATAATATTCCTCGAGATGATTGAAGAGCATATCGAGGTTAATATTATCAGGGATTCATGGGTAAGGCCAGGTTCGATAGGCTCACTGGACCGGCGGAGGCACTCCGATTATATGAGTATAACTTCAACATCGACGTCTTGGCCATCGTGTGAGCCATACAGGAAATCAAAGATACCAGGTGGCCAAAACCCGTGCTATCAGACCATTCACAGAGGAACTCAAACTTGATGTGTTATTATCATGGCACTCAGGGTCATAGGATCGAGGATTGGAGGCAGCTTAGGGATGAGGTAGCCTGTTTGTTCAACGAAGGGCATCTTTGTGAGCTTTTCAGTGAACGGGCTAAGAACAATTTCTGAGAAAGAGATGAAAACCAGAAAACAAACTAGAAGAACCACAACATGTCATCTACATGATTGTTAGAGGGGCCGATGCCCTACAAGAACCCATTTTCAAGCAGACAAAGATATCCATCACCAAGGAAAGACGAATTCAGAGTTACATGCCAGAGGGTTCCCTTATGTTCAGTGAGGACGAGGATGAGACCTTGTCTCGTCCTCACAATGACGCTCTATTAATTCATTTTCTTTTTAATAAATA
Source organism: Nicotiana benthamiana (assembly GCA_034376525.1). Classification (NCBI taxonomy): domain Eukaryota; kingdom Viridiplantae; phylum Streptophyta; class Magnoliopsida; order Solanales; family Solanaceae; genus Nicotiana; species Nicotiana benthamiana. The sequence continues at coordinate 57,356,135 of CM067337.1, forward strand.
TTTGATTAAACGTGTCCTTGTGGATCCAGGCAGCTGAACTAGCATAATCAAGTCAATGGTAGTAGAGTAGCTCGGACTTCTCGACCATATTGTACCCACCTTTTGATTCCTCAATGGATTCAACATGGCAAGCGAGACAATAAAAGGGGAAATCATCCTCTCGGTCAACATAGCCAGAATAATCCAAGATACCAAGTTTCACGTCATCGAAGGCGACATGAGATACAATGCTTTTCTTGGAAGGCCTTGGATACAATGCATGAAGGCATTGACCTCAACCCTTCATCAAATGATGAAATTTCTAACCAAGGATGGAGTAAAAGCAGTATACGGGGAACAACACACTATAGGAGAGATGTTCGCAGTGCACGACATAGCGCTAGCATCTATGCTCTATACATCAAAGAGACCAAAAGACAAGCAAATTAACAAATATCGACCATAACCTACGCTCTCGGTTCCACCATAATAAGTAAATAAAGGACCATGTCGCATCCTCGGAGCAAGCAATAAAAAACGGATTGAAGCTCTAACTCTATCAATTCTAAGGTACAACTTTCTCCCTTTTCATTTATGTTTAGTACTAACTTATTTTGCGGGTGCCCGATTGAGAGGAACCAAAGCACCTTCAGGCTCAAAGACCTTGGGTTTTAAAGCATACGATGCACTATTTTTCCCTTAGAGCGGATTTTATCCCAAACGGGTTTTACCAGCGAGGCTTTTTAATGAGGAAACACCCATATGCTACCTAAGGAGAACTCATCCTGTAGTCTAGGCTTCCCTTCGATCAATGTCAAATACTAGGGGGCATTCACACCGGGAGGTCATATTTTAAAAGAACTCATACAACACCTAGGAGGACCCCAATCGTAGAATGATGTATTGGGTCAAACTGTCGAATGAACCATGTCCATATAGAATAATTGGGCCTCCTGATAAGTTTGGGTTTTAAGGTGTTTTATGCCCCTATTTACCTATAATTTGAGTGTAATTTGCTACAAAATAGTCTAAAAATGCTCGCCGGTTGTGCTTGATTGCAAGTTTGAGGGACAAAGTGATGAAATGTCAAAGATCGGCTCAAAAAAGGAATGAAAGCTGCTAAAGTATCAAAGACCAAGAAATCCAAGGGGAGAAGGCCTACTGCAAACTGGGCTAATGTGACTGCGGCCGACTAGAAGGTTCAGAGAGTTGACATATTCAAGCTGGAGGTAATGTAGGTGCAAAACGATTCTCGCGGTCCACGGCCATGCTCCGTGGCCATGCTACTTTTTTGTGCGGTTCGCGGAGCAGTGATTTAGATAGCTTACAAATTGCCAATTTCAAGCAATGGGGTCTGCGGTCGTACTTGTGCGGACAGCGCCAACTCCCATTGTGGACGCGGTGCACTTCCACGCATTCCGCGTTCCTCAAGATCAGAGAGCTGACTAGTGAAATCAAAAGAGCCAGTACGGCCACAGTTGCTTTTGTGCGGCTCGTACTGACCCTGCAGGGGTATTTTTGTCAAGTTTTTCCAACCTAGTATAAATAGAACATTTTAACATTTTTAGGTTAAGTTTTATATTCTGAACGTAGCCTCGTTAGACTAGATATTGTAGCCATATTTGACACTTTTTCTTGTCATTAACGATAGATTATTGTAGTTTCTTCTTAGCAATTAATTAATATGCTTAGTTCTTCATCTATTTATTCATTTTCTTCTATAAACATGTGAAGCTAAACCCATTAGCTAGGGTTGTGGCTCAACCCTATTGTGGGAAATTTGTGGGTGCTGTCATCTAGGGTTAGATTGATATTGGGTATTTGTTATTTGGGTTGAATTTATGTTTTTATTCAAGAATTTGTGGTTACAAACACTGATTCAAGATTTGTGGGGTTGATTCTTCTTGAGAAAGCTATGACCCCAAAATTGACCCAACAAGGATTTGGGATGGACTCATGAGAAATGATAGTCCCAATTAATGGGTTAAATCTCGAGAGAGTAATCACCCTACTTGACCCCTAGTTTCTTGGCCTAATTAGCCTTCCTATTTGGTATCGAGGGATTCAATCGCGCAAAATCACTCTCTCTACCGAGAGGTGTGAGAGGGGTAAAATTGTGCAATGGTTATAGCTTAAGCCCCAAATATGTCTGTCTATCCTTAGTAACATCTACCCATCAATTAGACACCTAGGTGATGCCACAACCCTAGTGCCTTTCTTCCCATTAGATACAACTTAGCATCATTCTCATAACATAATTTTTTATTAATCATTAGTTTTATAATAGTAGTTATAAGATAAAAAAACCAAGAATGTTTGAAGTGACATTAGGAGTACAAACACTTCTCTAGACTAGGCAGGAATTATAACACCACTACTAGTTCCCTAAGGAAATCGATCCCGTCCTCTATTTGGGTAAAAGCTATTGCGACCTGCTCTTCCTACCCTGGTGTAGCGTCGAGTTGGCAGTGATCACTTTTGGTCACTAATGCTGGGGATATTACAGTGTTGACTATTCAGTTTAGTTAGTTTTGTGTTTTGCTTCTCTTTCCTTCTTGTTTACTAATTTTGTTTATGTCAATCACTCAGGTACACATTGCTCTTAATGCAAATGATCGCCTTCGTAGATACATGCTGGGTTAGCAAGCAGACAGACGTGTTCGAGGATGCTTTGAGAATGAGGTTTTTCCCATTCCCTCTTCGGGGTAAAGCATTGGATTGGTTAGAAAGGCTCCCCAATCATTCCATCACAACTTGGGATGAGTTGGAGGATAAATTCATTGGCAAGGTTTTTTCACCAAGTCATATGGCGACACTTCAGGCTGAAATCTTAGCTTTCATTCAAGAGCTAATGGAACCTTTGCATGAAATTTGGGAGAGATATAGAATAATGGTTAAGGAGTGCTCTAATAACAACATGACCGAGGCGATTATCCAACAAACCTTTTATCGGGGCATCAACACAACGAATCAATACATTCTGAATCAACTAGCCGGAGGGAACTTTATGAAACTTTATTACCAAAAGGCATGTCATGGACTTGATGAAATGGCACCTTTTTGGCATGGCAAGTAGGGCTAACGTTCCTCAGGGTGACCCTATAGTTATTCATTTACATAAGTAGTTGCATGACCATGGGCAAGCTATATCGGAGCTGACAACCACTATGAACCAATTGGCAAAGGAGCAATTACAACAAGTCCAAAATCCGTGCCAAGTCAATGCCATGGAAGGTGTTTCTATGTTGAAAAGGAGGCAAATAAGGAAACAACAACCACAAGGTAATTGTGAGCAATTTGACAACAACAATGATGGTGGTGGTTATTTGAATGAGTGCTATGATGATAAAAGCGAGGAATGTCAATATGTCAATAAATACCAAGGAAATAGAGGAAATCAAGGGAATCAACAATGGCGTCCCCAAGGAAATTGGGGTAATCAACAACAAGGTGGTTGTAATTGGAACAACAACAATCAAAGCAATAATTGGTAAATCAACAAGGTGGTAGTATCTGGAACAACAACAACCAAGGAAGTAATTGGGGTAATCAAGGTAACAATCAAGGCAATTGGAATAGGAAAAAATAATAATTTGAGCAATAACAACAATCAAGGAGGGCAGAATAATAGCGAAAATCAAGGCAACCGAGGGAAAGGTTTTCAAAGGCCCCCATGTACCAGCAACCAAATAATCCACCCACTTTTCCTTCTCAAGGTCCGAGTTCTTCCGGTAGTGATATGGGGAGACTTGAAAGTCTGTTCGAGCAAATGATGAAAAGGAACCAAGATTCCTATGCATAGCTAGCTTCACATAATACATCTATTCGGAACTTGGAAGTGCAACTGGGTCAATTTTCTCAAGCTTAGAATATCCTCCCCAAGGGTGACCTACCAAGTGATAAGGTAGTGAACCCGAAGGGTGGGAACAACAACCATGTGATGGCGGTTACAGCTAGAAGCAGAAGAGGCAGTGATGTGCATGCCTCGATAAAAAATAATATTGTAGATGATAATGCTGGGATCCAAGAAGATGTGGGTCCGTTGATTGTAGAAGAGGTGGTTGAAAAAAATATGAACAATGATGCGCATATTGATATTGATGATGAGGCTGAGGTGGAAATACAAGATGTCGTGAGCCCATCTAGGGAACACGTGATTGATATACCCAAGCCGGTGGTGCCCAAAGCTGAGACACCTTTGCCTAGACCGTCTCCACCTTATCCTCAACGTTAAGCAATGAAAAATAGGGTTAATCAATTCAAAAAGTTCATTGACATGAGGAAGAGCCTCATAATCAATGTCCCTTTGGTTGAGGCACTCGAACAAATGTCCGGCTATGCAAAGTTCATGAAGGATTTGGTTACAAAGAAGAGATCCATGGATTGTTAAACTATAAAGATGACTCACCAAGTGAGTGCTATAGTGCACTCAATTTCCCTGAAGTTAGAAGACCCCAGAGCTTTTATTATTCCTTGTACTATTAGAAGTGCTGACTTTGCTAAGGCCTTTATGATTTGGGGGCTAGCATTAATTTGATGTCGTACACGGTCTTCAAGATTTTTGGAATTGGGAAACCTCGACCTACCTCAATAAGACTTCAAATGGCATACCGATCAATGAAGTGACCTTGCGCATAATTCATGATGATCTTGTCCGTGTTGATAAATTCATATTACCGGCCGACTTTGTCATATTGTATTGTGAGGTGGACTTTGAAGTGACAATTATTCTTGGGAGACCTTTCCTAGCTATAGGGAAGTCCTTGGTTGATGTTGAAGCGGGTGAATTGACATTCCAAGTGGGCCATGAGAAAGTGGTATTCCATGTTTGCAAATCAGTGAGACAACCCAATAGCATAGAGGTGTGTTCATTTGTGGACATTGTCACAGATGTGATAGTGGGTGACACAAGTTCCATGATAAATGTTGAAGATCCTCTTGAAGCCGTGTTTCTTAACATGGATGTCGATGATGATGCTAGTAGAGTGGAGTGTGTGAATTCTTTTCATGCTATGGGTTTATGTTCATATGAGCCTAAGAAGTTATCTTTGGATTTTTGAAACCGCAAAACTCCACCAACAAAGCCATCGATTGAGGAACCACCACTGCTGGAGTTGAATCCACTTCCTCCACACCTTAGGTATGAAATTTTGGGCTCTAATTGAACTCTTCAAGTTATTCATTCTTCTCGCGTTACTAATTTGCAGGTTGAGGACACTTTGGAGGTGCTTCAACGGCAAAAAAGGGCAATAGGATGGACTCTGGTGGACATTCGCGGGATAAGCCCCGCCTTTTTCGTTCATAAAATCATCCTGGAGGAGGATGCAATGCCTTCACTTGAACATCAAAGAAGACTAAATGAGTCAATGCAAGAAGTGGTAAAGACAGGGGTTATCGAGTGGCTTGACGCCGGTGTGGTTCATCCAATTTTTGATAGGTCATGGACCTCTCGGGTCCAATGTGTGCCAAATAAAGAAGGGATGATGGTGGTGAAAAATTCAAACAATGAGAAAATTCCCACTCAAACCATTACCGGGTGAAGATTTTTGTAGACTACCAAAAACTCAACGAGGTGTCTCGGAAGGATCATTTCCCGTTGCCGCTCCTAGAACAAATGCTTGATCGCCTTGCGAGATGAGCTTTATATTTTTTTTAGATGGGTATTCAGGCTATAATCAAATCTTAATTGCCCCGGAGGACGAAGAGAAGAATTCATATGCCCATATGGTAGATTTGCCTTCTCCCAGGTGCCATTTGGGTTATGCAATGCTCTGGCGACCTTCCAACGTTGCATGCTCGCTAATTTTACCGACATGGTGAAAGATATATTAGAGGTTTTATGGATGATTTTAGTGTGGTTGGTGACTCCTTTGAAGAGTGCTTGGTAAACTTGGATAGAGTCTTTGCATGATGTGAAGAAACTAATCTTGTTCTCAATTGGGAAAATTGCCATTTATGGTGGAAGAAGGCATTGCACAAGTTGACCAAAGCTCCTATCATAACTGCACCCAATTGGGGTTTTCCCTTTGAATTAATGTGTGATGCAAGTGATGTCGCAGTGGGGGCTGTTTTAGGTCAACAAATTAGCAAAATGTTTCATCCCGTGTATTATTCAAACAAGACTATGAATGAAGCTCAACGGAATTACACGGTGACAAAGAAGTAATTGTTGGCAATTGTATTTGCTATGGAAAAATATAGGCCATATCTTATGGGGGCCAAGGTGATTGTGCACAACGATGCCGCCCTTAGGTATTTGATGACCAAGAGGATTATAAGGCAAGATTGAGGAGATAGGTGTTACTTCTTCAAGAATTTGACTGAGAAATAGTGGACCGGAAGGGAAGTGAGAATCAAGTTGCAGACCATTTGTCTCAGTTGGAGGAAGAAGGGAGGCCATGTGACAGCCTTGAAATAAATGATACATTCCCCGACAAGCAACTTCTTTCCGTGTCAACGTGTGACGTTCCATGGTTCGCGGACATTGCCAACTTCATTGTGACCAGAATTTTCCCCTGTGAGCTCCTTTCCAACCTAAGGAAGAAACTCAAGCGGGAAAGTTTATATTTTTAATGGGAAGATCCGTACTTGTTAAAAATTTGCACGGATGGTATGATTAGAAGATGTGTCCCGGAAGGTGAACAATTGAGCATTTTGGAGGCTTGTTTCTCTTCCCCCTATGGTGTTCATCATGGAGGGGCGGGGACGGCTTCAAAGATGCTAGTGATTTGGTAAAGAGATGTCATGTATGCCAAAAAGCCGGAGGAATTTCAAAAAGGATGGGAGCCCCTCAATACGATTCTTGAGGTGGATATGTTTGATGTTTGTGGTGTCGATTTCATGGTTTCTTTCGTGAGCTCTTGTGGGAACACTTATATTCTCGTGGCGATGGACCACGTCTCAAACTGGGTTGAAGCCGTGATTTTACCCAACAATGAAGCACAGGTGTTGTGGAATTTTTGAAAAAAAGTATCTTCACAAGATTTGGCACTCCTCGTGTTATCATTAGTGATGGAGGGTCTCACTTTTGTAACAAGGCTTTTGATTCATTACTTGCTAAGTATGGATTAAATCACAAAGTGACTACCCCCTATCATCCTCAAGCTAGCGGCCAAGTAGAAGTCTCTAACCGAGAACTAAAGAGAATTTTGTCCAAAAACGTTAATGAAAATCGGACCGATTGGTCCAAAAGGTTAGATGATGCTGTATGGGCCTACCGGACCGCGTATAAGACCCCAATTGTTATGTCTCTGTACCGGTGGTATTTCGAAAATCATGTCACATACCGATGGAATTGGACCACAAAGCTATGTGGGCCTTGACAAAGTTGAACTTGGAATGGGATGTTGCAGCGAATCTCCATGTTGAGCAACTTAATAAGCTTGATGAGTTTAGATTTCATGCCTACTCTAGCTCGTCCTTGTATAAGGACAAGATTAAGTATCTTCACGACAAATATGCTCGGGGAAGGAATTCAAGGTTGGTGATATGGTTCTTTTTTTTAACTCCCGGTTGAGGTTATTTCTTAGAAAGCTCAAGTCAAAGTGGAGTGGGCCATTTGAAGTTGTATGTGTGACCCCGTTTGGTTCTATGATCTCAAGAACAAAAATGGTGAAGTTTTCCGAGTCAATGGGCATCGTGTCAAGCATTAGTTAGGGAAATAATAGAAAGTAAGAGAATCTATCAGCCCCTAAAAGCATCTTCCTAACATAAACGGGAAATATGTCAACCTCTTATTGGTCAAGCATTTTGTGATGGCCAAAATTTAGCCAGCTGCCCCAAATTCGAGAAGCTTCTTACTTAGCCCTATCTGAAAAATCCTATTTCATACCCTTTCCATGACCCCTTAAGTTTTTCATTTGTTGAATTAGCCCCTCACAGCTTCAATTTAATTACAAATCAGAAACACCAAAACAAAGCAAAAAATTGGAAAATCAAATACAGAATAGACCAAAACATTTATGGAATTAAAATTTAAGCTAACCCTAATCCTAAATAATTTTAACATGAATCAGTTCTGGAATGAAGCGGAAATAGAAATAGACAAGAAACTACTAACAAAACGACTCTCACCAAAAGACTGCTAAAACTTATTAATCAAGCTACTGGGATGATATTTCAACAAATTCTAATAAATATTCAAATTAATGTAAGATCAATTTAAAAGTTGAACTATGCAAGCTAAACGGGAAGACAATGATGAAAGACAAAAGGTAAGATTCCTTACCCCAAACCTGACCCAGGAAAAATAACGATGATGAGCTCCGCTAGGTGGATAGAACCGGTGAGTTTTGACTGGAATCCGACGAATCTACCCAAATGCGATGGTCTCAGAATGACTTAAAACTTATCTTCAATCGATTTCTTTTGTTGAGAGCAATCTATTAATGTGAGTTTTCACTCAAAGTGTGTCACTTTTCTGTGAAAAGACCAGAAAAGAAAATTAGGGCCTTTTCTAGAATCCCTATATTTGAAATATAGAAAAATCTATTTGATTTTTTGGAGATTAATGGTGGCTTAGTGATGATGTGAACGTGAACCGTATGTGATGTGAATTCGGGCGGATTTGGAGATCTTTTTGTGTTGTTAAGGTGGTTCCCAGTTGATGGAAATTTTAAGGGCGTCTAGTATTTGTGTTATGAGATGAGACAGGAAGATGAGATAAATGAATTTGGGGGGGGGGGGGACTGTCTTCGGACAGTCTTATATGAAACCAAAGCCAAGTTCCCAGTCGTTGGATCACACGAGATTAACGGCTCTGATGAAAGAAAGCAGAAACGAGGTCGTTTAGTTTAGTTTGGGGGAGGGGGGGAGGGAGGGGGCTGGACCGAGTAAGTTGGTTTTGGGCCTGTTTTGACCGAATTTAGGACTCTACAATTGGTCCCAATTTCAGTTTTAATCTAGTGTTTCAATTTCTTTTTCCTTATGTCTTTGTTTTTTGCTAATAAATAAAAATCCTAAATTAATCTAAGTTGTAAAATTGAACTAATTATCAAATAATAAAGTTTATTAATATTAGTTGATCCTAATTTAAAGTAAAAAATGACTAAATTAACATTATAGGCTAAATTGTAAAAATGAAAGATATTTTTGTGATTTTAATTTTAATAAGGAAATCAATTAACTAATTAATCCTAAAATATTAACCCAAAATATAAATGCAATGCATAATATTTTATAAATTTTCATGATTTTTAACAATATTAAACGTGCACAAAAATAGAAAAATCCTAAAAATTGCAAACAATTAGGAAAAATCTATGTCTTTAATTTGTGCGAGTATTTTACACAAGACAAAAATAACGTGCTCACACCATTATGTTGAAAACCTAAGGGTCAATAAGCCCGAGTCAACATTTGATTCGAGGACAGAGCCGTGAATGGTTAACTATCATCAATCACTGATCGAGCATGAAAACCCGAGGGGTTTATATCATAAGTTCGATAAATCGAACAGGTTATCAACAAACATTGAAACTTATTCTAAAAAGGCAAAAGGAAAACAAGAAATTACAAGGAACAAAATCCATATATATATATATATATATATATATATATATATATATATATATATATATATATATATATATATATATATATATATATATATATATATATATATATGTCTGTGTGTGTGTGATAATGTTTCACAAAGCCACATTTTTAAAGCTCACACCTGGAGCCCTTACACAGAAAAGGACCAAATGAGAGCCTAATCTATCACTGGGGTTACTTGACCAGATAGAGCTTCCTCAGAAGTTGTGCTTTCAATGCTTGGACCTCGACACCTGGGTTATTGACGACCTCTTCCTCCACAGGGACTTCACCTTTTCCTTCATCATCTTCAAAGCCACTAGTCGAACCCCTTATTGAACCATCCTTGGGAGAAAGCAGAGTTGCTGATTATTCCTCTAAGGCCTTCAGCATCTCAATCTCGACGGGCAAATCGATAATCCATGCGTATATATCCTCGAATTCTTTTCTCCGTGATCTTAATCGGGCATGTTCCAAAGCTCGATAGAGTTTCAACTCGGCCTCCTCGGATACCTTCCTCGCCCGAGCGTTCACAGACGAAGCATATTTTGTGTATGAGGATATAAGCTCAGCTGTATCAGACGTAGCTACAAATAGCTCACCAACTAGTTCAACATGGATTTTGTAGTACATGTAGTCTTTTTCCCTTGCCCCTTGGAGTTGGAACTCAACCGAGGCTAGCTTTTCTTGAAGGGCTTCTCTATCGGAAGATACCTCAACGATGCGCCATTTCATCGCAGGGATTTCGGCATCTTTGGCTCTAAGATCCTCTCATAGTAAATGATCTTTTTCCTTAGGTTGAAAAAGCCAAATTAAGATATCAAACACTCAATTGAAAGAGGCACAAAAATAAGCCCACAAGGGTCATACAACCTGCTCAGAGATCAGCCCACTCCCAAGATATCCTTTCCAAATAAGCGCGAAGGCAACCTAGCTCCCCCTCCATTTGGGCATGAAGGGCCTTAAGTTCGCCCAATTCAAAAACGAGCTTCCTAAATTCTTCCTAACAATGGGCCAACTTCCCTTGTGACACGGAGAAGGCTTGGTTGGAAAGCTTTAAGCCATGAAAACACAAACGAAGAAAGTCAAACAAATAAGAATTGGAACTCAAAATATGGCCGTCAAGTCGAGATCACCTATTGAGGAAGCTTCTCGGCTTCTTCAAAAATTAACGAGGCGTCTAATTCTGGGTCTTCCTAATCCCCAAAACAACATCCTTCAAATGTGTTGTTCCTTCACGGGGATTCCCTCTCGGTGGGAATTTTCATATCTTGAGCGTCCCTTATCTGCTCAAGAGAGAATGATGGGGCCGTCAGAGGCTCATATTCATTGATCACTTCGACTAGGGTGAAGAGGCCGTATCCCTCTTACGAAGGTATTGATCATTGGTTTCTTCGATTCTCCAACTAGGTGTCTTTTAGAACCTAGTGTGTTCTGGTCGATGGTCAATCCATGGACTTCATCTAAGCCTTCTTGAAATGTTCCCCTAGGTAAGGTCTAGACCACCTCGGTAGCCTCAATTCTAGCAACCTCCGACTCAGTCATATTCAAGCCAATAGACTTCAAGCCATCATCACTTGTTCTCCCCTTGAGTACCAGCAGGTAGTCATCACTTTCTTCGCCTTCAAAAAAAAGAGTTTTAGTAGCCCCCCCCCCTACGAGTTGAGGACACTAAATAGACTTCGAGCTATTAAGATTTAGCTTTCTTTGGCTTCTTGTACCGGCCGGTGATTTCTTTTTTCTTTTTTTGTATTTGAAATATTTTGCGTATCTTCTTTCCTAAGCTGGGATTCCCTCATCAAAACGACCTCTGCAAGGCCTGTATAGGTACAAAGATTGAGGATACTAGAAAGAAATGTCTTCTCTCAAAGAGCTCAAGTGTGAACAAAGGTACAAAACTCACCATGATTTTTGGCCTCCTAACGGGTGTTGGCCAAATTGTGCCACACAAACTTAGCATAAGGGTAGATTGAATCAAGTCGTCGGAACCAGCTCGGAAGATTTTTGATAGCACCGAGGTACCATTCGATAGTTGTATCATCGAAGATAGTTAATTCAAAGTCAGGAAAAGGTATCCGATGAAAAGAACATGTTTACTTGTGATTCATATTCAATTTCTTAGAAAATGGAATTCTCTCAATAGGTACTAGGTCGGGGGTCCAAACTCTGTCTAAGCGGCTTATCCACCCCCGATCATTGTCTTCATCGATGCAAGCTAAAGAGGACTTCGAGGATCAATGTTTCAGATTGATCATGCTATCCTGTTAAAGCCGAGGGCTATACAGTCTAATTAGGTGGTTGAGGGTAAAAGGCATCCCCTCAACAATGTTTGAGAGATACCTAATCATATCTATAATGCACCAAAATGATGGCTAAATTTTCCCTACTGTCACGTGATATTGGTTGCAGAAGTCAAAGATCACTGGATGTATCGACGGTGAAGAGGCTTCTACCATGCCTAAGGTGATGGATATGTGTATGCACTGAGGAAAGCAACATTGTGCCTACCTATGTCTTCCCCTCGTGAAGAAATATCTACCAGCACCTTCTTCCCCCAACTACAATCAGCCTTCACTTTCTCGATACTAGTTATTAAATTGACATATCTAGACATGGGTTCACATAACCCATGAATAGAGGAGGGGTTTTCAACTTTGAAATTAGAAGATGTATCACAAGGCCCAGGAGTACACTCCTTGATACTAGGAGGAACTACAAGTTTACCTTGAGTCGTTCGAGAAGACGATGACCATTTTTTCATTTTGAGGAACAGTTTTAGAGGTCTTTGCCAATATGCGAAGGATCCAGGAAAAAGAAAATTGTCATTATAAAAGGAAGGAGAGAATTCAAGGAATTGAAAGAGGCTAAATGAAATCTTGGAAGCACTAAGGGAGTAATATTTAAAAAGTATGAGGTTTTGTATATTTATAAAGATCGTTTGAATGTGCGGAGGAAGCTAGAAGGCCAATCGTTGGCCCCTTACAATTAATGCTTTTGAGGCTCATGCCAAAGCAACCCTTTAGTAAATTCAACCGCATACATTATAATGTTGGTATTTGAACTAAAGCATTGGGAATCAAATTTTCAAAAACTATGGAGAAGAGTTAATGAGTTTGGATCGAGTAGACATTCACTCGATTTTTAGCCCCCCCGGGCTACCCTAATTCGAGCCAATTCTAGCTCTGGGTCTATGTACGAAGCCTCCAAGCTACCTTTTCCTCTTGAGTTCGAGCAAACATTCACTTGATTGTTGAGCCCCGGGCTACTCGTGTTCGAGCTAGTTCTCGCTTGGGACTATGTATAAATCCTCAGGGTTGCCTTTTTCTCTCGAGTTTGAGCAAATATTCAAATTAACTATTTGTGTAGCTTGGAAAGTCGTCCCTTATGGGTTGTTGAAGCCAGTCTATTTGTAGGAAAACTTTCGTATCTATGGTTTAGTTTGCTTTCTTGGAGTCTCTTGCTCTATTCCTTGTACTATGGTATCAGAGACCCCGGGCTACCCAAGTTCTTGCTAAAAAACTATGCATAAAGCCTTAGGGTTATCTTTACTTCAAGTTTAAGCAAATGCCGCTTGACTATTATGTCCCAGGCTCACCCAAGTTCGAGTGTATCCTTGCTTAGGGACTATTATGATGCATTAGGGCTATCTTCGATTAATGTTCAAAGAAAATTTTTGCTCAGTTGAAGGCCATCCGAGTTCAAGAAAACTCTCACTCTGGGACTATTTTTAAAGTCCTAAGGGAAATCTTTATTTTAGATGATCAATAAAACTCTCACTCGAGTCCTCGTAATGAGGCCTAAAAAGGCTCACTGTTATATAAAAGGAAATCGAGACCCTAATATCACTCAACTCAAACTCAGAAGTCACGATGACCTAAGTTTGTATCAGATGAATCCAGACTTAGTCAAAGGGATGCCAAATAATTTCAAGGAACATCGTATTAACCAATCGAGAACCAAAGGGATTATGATGTCCGGGTCCGGTATTCGTATAAATCGAAAGTAAAATGGAAGTTCACCGCATGTCAAAGGAAAATCGAAGAAGCTGTTTTTTTTATCAAAAGATGATTACAAAAGCCCATGACCGGTCCTTATACAGAAACAAAGAAGCAAAAAAACGTCACCTAAAAGGCCTAATCTACTTTCAAAGTTTTATCCTTAGGAGCCACATCTTTGAAAACCATTTCCTCGTGGATCTGATCTCATTCTTCAGAGGTTTGACTTAGATAATTTCTTCAGAAAATACTATCGATAAAAGAAGGTCTATAGCCTATCAAAGAGCAAAATCTTTTAACAAGCAAGGAAAATTTTTGCTTGATGAAAACTTTGGCGAGTGTGGGTCTCGTCAGCACTACTATTGTGAAGCAACTTCTTGAGACATTGCACAAGTGTGGGATGTAAAAGATAGTAGAGGATTCCACCTCATTCCATGAAAAGCAAAAGGAAGGAGGTTCCACACCAGGTTGAAGAAAAGAGAGATGAGCAGCGGTTTGTGATCTATATATTTTTTGATACAGGAATAATTTGAGGCATCTCTCTCATTATCTCGTGCCAACAATAATAACAACTCAGTATTACCCCACTCCATGTGAAAAGGCTTTGTAAAAGAGCCATGGCATAACTGAAAAAGTTGCCGCCGTATGACCTTATGTTCAGATGTTTGAACCATAAAAATGGGAGTTTAGAGGAAGATGTAGAAAAGGGAAAAGGCTAAAAAGATCTATTGAAGTGAAACTGAGAAACGCCTTGCTTCATGAAATTCCCATTTATAGAGGGGTAGAAATGTAACCAGTGGCACAATCAATGCCTTTGGAGAAACGTAGCCAACTATACAATCAATACCTTAGGGGAAACGTGCCAATGATGCGATTAATACCTTTTTGAAAAATTAACTAATAGTATAAACGCTTCATATGGATAAAAACTGGTGGGATGTTTTTCATCCACATGAAACACTTACGTTACGGGCGTTATATCATCGCGAGAGGATCGACAAAGTGGAGATCTAGATTGTTTTCAATCTTTTCATTCTAAACAATGCAGGGACTATCTCTAAATAGCCAAAATTAGGGAGTTCGAAATTGGGGATACGATGCCACTCCACGCCTAATCTCTAAGAAGCCCGAAGCAAAGTGTGAGATTCCACCCCGAGGTATGTATCTAGAGGGAGCGCGTTGAAGGCTCACCATGGTTGTCCCTGGATCAGTATAATCAATGATTGTCATGTAAAGGCGGGAAAACTCTAGAAGACACATGGTTAGAACTGACTAGGTGTACAATAATAGTTCAAATCAGTACTTAGTTTTTGTATAGCTATACTAGTAGATTTTCTTCACCATTAATGAAACATATACTATGTGGGAATTCCCCCTCATATATAAACATGACCCTTGTCATCTTGTAGGTGGATTCAGATTATTACACAGTACATTTAATACAATACAACATTCTCTACTCTCTTTATTAACAATATTGTCCTTTACATTTAGAGGTTATTCTTTCATTGTTCATGCATTATTAGTTATTGTTTTTCATTTATTGATCATCATTAACAACAAAAGGCCATATTTATGGCCCTCATCATCATTGATCATTCATCGATAGTTCATATCTATCCCGTTTAGACCTTGAGGCCTTGCTCCAGCTAGCTTGAGGGCCAACTTTGGAACCCTATTGGTTTGCATTACTTATTTTCTTCATTCTCATTTCACATATACTACTTAACAACTAATATCAAGATAGATCACTTATTTTTAAAACCACATATCAAATATAATTGTAGTTACCATTTTCAAGGTAAACACTGCATAAGCAATAAGTTCCCCTCTTGCATCATTACAAAACCCAACCCAATGCATGAAGCATCATAATACACAATGTACATCCCTAAATCGGAAGGAAAACCCAACGACGGTGATGTATGCGGTCTTGAGCATATGAACACTTTCCCCACAATCATTAGACCATCTAAATCTAACAGCCTTTTGTGTCAATCTAGTCAAATGAACTGCAATAGACGAGAACCCCTCCACAAATCAACGATTATTACCTACAAGACCCAAGAAACTCCAAATCTCTATCACCGGGGTTGGATGAGGCCAAGCCTAAACTAATCTTCTCGGGATCTACCTTAATACCCTCACCTAATAAAACATGCCATAAGAAAGCCATAAAATCAAATTAGGACTCACACTTGGAGAACATAAAATATAGCTTGTTCCCTCAAAATTTAAAGCAGTAACCTAAAATGTTGCTCGTGCTCCTCCATTCTATGTGAGTAGATCAATATGTAATAATTTTCGGGGCATTAGTCAAGACGAAGTATATCATTAGAAACTCATAATGCCCATACCATTCCAAATAGCCATCTTCGGAACATCTAAAGCATAAATCATCAATTGAAGGATACCCAGATCTCTAAGTGATATTCTAGAACACTCCACCACCCTAAAGGTGATAAAATAAGTAAACGATATGCATTAATGAATACTTGTTCTTGATGGTGAATGTATTCAGCTAGCAGTAATCAATGTACATTTTCATACTCCCTTAGTTCTTCTTCACAAATAGCATACGCACGCCTTAAGGTGACAGAATCAGCTTGATGAATCCCTTCTGCATCAAATCTTGAAGCTACTCCTTAAACTCTTTCAACTACACAATAGCCACACGCTAACAAGGAATAAAGATAGGTAGGTACCTAGTTCCAAATCCATGTCGAAGTCAATTTCATAATCTGGCAATGTGCCAGGTAAGTCAGTGGGAAATACATCAGAAACCTCCCTCACCACGGGCGCGGAATCTATCATGCGAGTCTCCATAATAGCATCTTGAGAAAAGGACAAATAGGGGAAAAAACCCTTGTCAACTATATGTTGAGCCTTTAGGAAGGAAATACTCTCGACTGGATGCACTACTAGTTGAACCCATCCGCTCCATCCTAGGCAACAGTAGATTCACAATTGTAATAATCTTGGCATATCAATAAGGTATGGGTATGCGGAAAAATTGGAGGGTCTAATTTCTTGCTATATAGCCACCACAGAAGAACACCTCAATCCCCTGAGGACGCGAAATTGTGACAGAGTCCCCACCCTCAAATCTCGTAGAGGTCAAACTTAAAGAGGATATAGATCAAGGCTAGAGTAAAATGGGGAATTCCCAAGGAACACAGCTATGTCTGACAAAGTCGGCCTACCCAGAGCATATATCAAGGCATAATATCTAGCCATCTCATCTTCATGCCTTTACAGTTAATATATTTAGTACTATGACAGGATTCCCCTCCTATATAAAGGGGACCCTCACCATTTGTAAGCAGGCTGATGTTGCTCCAACTATTCTACATAAGATCAATAATATATTTCTCTATCTTTTCTCTCTAACTTACTCGCTCGAGACTACCTCTTTCAATTATTGATTTCACATTTGTTCTTCATTTATTGCTCCCAACAGGCCATAAAAAGCCTCTACCAATGATACTCCAACTATTAGCCCTTTCCTTATTATCCTCGATAGCTCGAGCCCCAGCCGAGCCTAGGTATCGACCTCGAGGCCCCTCATCGGTCAGTTCGAGACTCAGACAGCTAACCCCATTTTGATTATATCAATGCTTTATCTTGCATTTCATCTCTTTAACTTCATACATCTATCACCGACTACTCTAACAACTAGTATGAAAATAGATCATATATTTTTAGAATCCCATTAACAAATTTAATTGTCGTTACCATGTGAAAACTTTAGCGCCCATCGTGGGGATAAAAATAATAGTGATTATTTTCTTGATAGTTTCATTACTCAAAGCAAGTTATCTTTCACATTTTTTATTGTCCAAAAATCTTAGATTTCAGGTCGAAATATCCGGCTCAGTAAACAGAGTCGAGAATGAAAACCTTGAATACCATGGAGATAATTATGTGGCAATTCTAATTGTCGGTGCGCCACCACAGAACCTCTATAATGCACCAGGATCGATTCCAGCAAACGCGGATTCGTAGGATGCACAGCAGGTAAAAGAAATATCACGCACTGACAGGAGCGTACATCATGTCGACCAACAAGAAGCCCAAAAAACCCCCTTGGGAAGAACAAGAAGTAATTCTTCATGTTATTTTTGAAATGTAGAAGGCACAACAGGTGGCTATCACTTAACTTAAAAGCCACCCAAAACTTCTAGCACGGTAGGTATGAGCATGTGATTTTTGCCCTATATATGAATTACTCCTATAATTTCAAAACAAATAATTGCTTTTCATTATTTGCAATTTTATGAATTTCTGTGGTATTTTTGTTAATTGTTTGAATTTGCCTATGCATTTTTATTTTTGAAAAATAAAAAATATATGTGCATTTGCATTTTGGGTCCTATTTTATGTTTTAGGTTAAATAGTAAATCAATTGTGGAAAAATATGAAAGAAAATAACAAAAATAGTTTAGTTTGCATTTTGTACTTTTTAATTTTTCGAATTTTATAGTTTTCTTTTACTTTTGGAGTTAGTTAATTTTTGACAATGCAGTTAGTCATTAATCTTATTTTAGAATTTAAATTAGGTTTTTATATTTGTATTTAACAAAAAATTGAAAAATGAAAAAATGGAGAAAAAGAAAAGAAAATGAAAAGAATGAGGTTTTTCCTTATAATAATCCAATTTGGGCCAAATCCACCTGTTACCCGTCCAAATACCCAGCCCAACTTCCCTGACCCATCTCCCTTCAGGACCAAACAACCCTGTTTAATGTAAGAAAAATCTGAGCCATCGAGATTAATTAATCTAACGACTTAGAAGTGAATTCATCATGGTTTATAACTGTCCAAACGTCCCTACCGCCCCCAGAAATTCCCCCCCCCATGACCATCTATCATTACACCGCCGTGAACCACCGCCTGCCGCTTGCCATAAATTACCTACGGCGGCGGCCGGCATTCAATCACCGTGAAAATAACAGCACAGCGCCTCTTCACCTCCTCATCTCAGATGGTGGCACCACCACCAAACTTCCTAAAAAATATATCATGTAACCTTATCACTTCATCTTTCCAAATTCCTAACCTGTGCCCTTCGAATCCCCCTAGGTCAACTCGAATCTTGAATCAAAAGTTAGACCTAAAACTAACCTTCCCCAAGCCATTTATAACCCAAATCCCTATATATCTATAGCCTTTGCTCATGTCTATTTCATGACAAAACTCCGAGGAAAACTTTGGTGATGTCCCCAAGCAATGAATTCGTGCCAATTTTTTGGACATTTTTCAAAACTCCTATTCAATCGGAAGTAGAGGCTAATTGGTTGTTCTTATCAAGGGACAACTGATTATCCTCAAGTTCCGTTATGTCGAGATGATTTTAGCCTTTGGTTTTTATCCAATGAGGTTCAACCTTGATTATGTTCTCAGTTACATTTGTGCTTTGTTCCTTTTCTTTTTTCCTTCTTTGTTAAGTTCATGATTGAATTATTGATCATTGAGATTGCAACAATCATTTCAGTTAATTTATGTCTAAATTATTTTAAATAATTTTTAGTTGCGATAAGTTTTGTGAATTGTGTTTGTGTTTAAGTATCGACTTAGTAATCCTTTCAAGGCTTGTTGTGTTTGGTTCATGGTCAGTTTGAATTCAATTGTCAAAATTTTCTGAATTTCTTTTTATGAATTTTACCTTTTTATCTGATTAAAGACATTGCACATGCGTAGTCTTATTTGTCACACTTCATGAATCTATAGAGGGGTCAATTGAAAATCTTGAAATATAGAGGGGTCTTAAAGGAAATGGCAGGGGTCGTAATAACTAGTTGGGCAAAGGTCAATTTAGGGATTTTAGGATGTGTGGGAATCATTTCTGTTAGGAAGAAGGTTCTAGAAGATAAGATGAGCACTAGTTTATTAAAGAGGATAGGTTTTCAGATATTTTAGAGGATCAAAAAGGTTAAAACAATCGAAAAAGGGGTAAAGAGGGAATTGGTTAGTCAGCCTAAGGTTGCATTATGTATGCCTATATAAAAATCCCCTACCCTTCATTCTAAAAAAAACTCGAACTCATATACAGATATAAAATATTTACTGCTTCATTAGATTCTTTCAGCGATTCTGAATTCTTTTCAAATTTCTGAAACAATTTTGTGACATCTGAGCATAAAATGGCTTGAATTCGGTTTTTAAAATCATTTTAAAGCTTGCTCGGCTAACTGAGCTTGATTGCTGCTCATCATTGCCTCTTTGAAGTGGATCTTACTGGTTGTTTTGCTGGCTAATTACTGCTGAACCTACCCCTCAATTGCTGAGTTTTTGTAATTGTTTTGGCTGTATCCAGGTACACATTCCTGAAACTCACACAATGTGATAGTTGATTGGAGATTGAGAAATGAATGATTGAGTTCTAAATGTTTGGATGTTGGACCATTAGTTAGTTGTTTTCATTTTACGTTCCTGTATTTTGCTGTTCTAAATAACATATGCTTATTACAGTTGTATTGATTATGTTGAGTTAAAGGGTGTTAGTACTCATAGCTCACTTCTCACTGTATGGTTTAAGTAACAAGAGACTCAATTGAAGCATTTATTTATTTGCTAAGCTCTGGACATAAGATGTATAGTGCTTAAAGCTGTTGAAGTGTATTAATGATTGAATGGTACTAATGTTTGACGTAGAGTGTTTGAACTGATATTTGGTGTATCATGTTTTGAATATGGACTTTTGGAACTATGGTGTTAGAGGGCATAATTGATTCATATAAGCTTATATTTATTTCAGTCAAATTTGAGGATAGGATGTGATTTTGGTACTCATTGCTAATTTGTGATTACTAAAATAACAAGAATAGATTAGAGTACCAAACATTCAACTAGAATTCATGTTAGGGAGTGTTTCGTTTATTCCTAAAACCATGTGATATCGTTTGATTAAAATTCAATGGATAATATTAAATTTGAGTAACAGGCTGATATTGAATGAGACATTATAAGATGATACCTTTATTTTAAATGTGGTTTGACATTAGAATGCACTTTGATCATGCTTAAGGATAATAGTTTTGGTTTTAATTTTCTGGAATATTTTGAAGCATTGTGGTTGTAATAGTTTGTGTGTGTTTGATCACAAAATCTGGTTGTAGCATGTGGCCCATTAACTCTAAGAATGCAGCTTCACATTGAAATATTTGTTCTTTTGGGCTTCATGCAAGCTCATTCTTCCTTTTGTGGGCGTACGGACGCCCGAGCTTGTGATTTGGGCTGTTTTGAGGGACTTGGACAAATAGTCCATTTGGATTGAAATTGCCAGCCTTATTAGTTGGGCCAGTGTGATTGGCTTTAGGAATTATTAGCTGGGGCAGCCATGTCATGCTATTGGGCTCAAGCTGGGACACAAACTAGGCAACCTTTGTCCATTAAACTATTAGTTCGTGTGGTAGCTGGATTTAACCCTTCAGCTTTAAATAATCAACCTTCTCTTGTAAGCCTTTTGGAGAAATCTTTAATCACAGTTGGCATTTTAATTAATTGAGCTCTTATTAATAATCGAGGTGTGCAATAATTAACGAACATATTTTATGGACCACATGTGTTAATTTAACTTCCTTTTTAAGTAAAATAATTTGCTGTGTCCCATGCCACACCAAAATGACAATTGCGTGACACTCACTTAATTAATCTTGTATTAATCCTTATTATTCCAGGCGTGCCACTTAGCAAATTTCCATGTCCCTTGCAAAGTTACAAATGCGTAGTTGCTTTAGGCGCGTTATTTTAATAACTTACCTTCCTAAAATCGGGTGTGCATTTATGTGACCCAAATCCAAATCTCAACGTTGGGTAAAATGTTTTACAGACTGCGTGTGCATTTATGTGACATGTTTCAAAAAATATTTTAAATGACGTTACAATCTTCCTTAATAAATGAATAAAACGGTAAAGGTTAAAATTGATCCATAAGTTAAAATATTTTAAAATCAGACAATTAAACCGAATATAATAGTTGAGCGACTAATCGCTGTCGGCTCAATGCAACACCAAGGTAGGGAGTGCGGCTCGCAATAGCTATTACCCAAAAAGTGGTTCGGGATCAAATTTCCACATGGAGCTAGTAATGGAGTTGTATTGTTTGTTTAGTCTAGACATGTGGTTGTGCTTCTAGTGTCACTTCAAACATTTTTTATTTTCTTCGTTCTTATAACTACTATTATGAAACTAATGATTAAAACTAATGTATTCTATGAGAATATTTTTAAGTTGTATTTAATATGGAGAAAGGCACTAGAGTCGTGACAGTACCTAGGTGGCTAACCAATGGGTAGAAGTTACAAAGGGTAGATTGATATATATGGGATTTATGCTATAACTGTTGCACAATTGCACCCACTCTCTCAACTCTCGGTAAAGAGAGTGATTTTGCCCAATTGGCTCTCTTGAGACCAATTGGGTAGGCCAATTAGACCAAGCAACTACGGTTCAAATAGGATGATCATTCTCTCGAGGTTTAACCCGTTAATTTGGACTACCATTTCTCATAGGTCCATCCCAATTCCTTGGTGGGTCAATTTTGGGGTCGTGGACTCTCTTTCTCAAGAAGAGTTAAACCCACAAATCTAGAATCAGTGTTTGCAACAACCAATCCTTAATTAACACATAAAAGTAACCCAAATAACAAATACCCAATATCAATCTAACCCTAGATAGCAACACTCATCAATTACCCACACTAGGGTTGAGCTACAACCCTAGCTAATGAGATTTGCTAGACATAATTATAGAAGAACCTGAAGAAATAGGTGAGGAACTAAGCATATTAATTAATAACTAAGAAAAATCTACAATAATAAAGAGTAAAAGTGCCAAAAATTGGCTACAATCTCATTCCCAAGTGCACAGCTGCGTCCGAATAAAAATTACCCTTCTGAAAATGGTAAAATGTTCTATTTATACTAGGCTAGAAAAACTGAATGTAAATACCCATGCAAGGTCAGCGCGGACCACACAAAAAGGATCGCGGCTGCACTAGCTCTTAGACTGATTATTTCAGCTTTTCTAAAGTTGAGGACCGCCGACCGCGTAAAAGGGCAGCGCGGCCGCAAAGGTTCTAGCGCGGGCTGCATAATACATGCCGCATGATGCATAACTTTCTTTTGACCATAATGATACCTCTCTGAATCTCTTAACGCGGGCCGCATGATAAAGTAGAACGGCCGCGTGAGCTAAACGTGGGATGCATGGTTCTGACGCGGTCGCGTTGTCAATGTTCTGAATATGCCTATCTCTAAACCTCCTAATGCGGCCGCGGTCCACGCTAGCTTCTCTATTTCCTTCACCCCACTTGGTTTTTGATACTTAAGCAGGTTTCTCTCCGTTTTGAGCTGATCCTTTAAATTTTGTCCCTTTGTTGCTCAAACTGCTATCAAGCACAACCTGTGAGTATTTTGGGACTATTTTGTAATAATTTATACTCACAGCATAGGCAAGAAGGGGCATTAAACACGTTAAAATCCTACTTATCAACTCCCCCAAACATCAACCTTTTCTTGCCCTCAAGCAAACAAAGTAAGACCCACCCCTTAAACGAACATCCAAGTAATTCAAGCCATACTAGAGTAACCTCAACAAGCATCAATTGGGACTAACAATTGCCCTCAATACGAATGCATCATTAACATATTTTTGGCTTTGAAAACTATGGATTAAGTGTGATACAAGAGCATTAGAGTTGACACATTTCATCAAAGAATTTCTCTCAATTGCCTTGGTCATTATGGAACCCGGACTCACGCATCCTCCACCTTCCCTAAGCAAACCTCACCTTTTAGAGTATTGACACACAATTTGAGGTTGATGGACTTCCACTCATCTCTCTGAAAAAAAGGTCACAAGTCTGGCTCTAGGTACCATATGCTTGCCCCTTATGTGTGTATCTAATAATGTAGGCTTTCTTAAACTCAAGATCATATAGGGCTTTTGTGGAGTCATTGTGAAGGCTTTTGGGCAAGGGTAGGACATGTTTTTGTTCAAGTGGGTTCAATCTTCCCTTCAACACTTGTTTTGATTCATTTTCACACACTTTCTTGACTCATTTGAGTATTTCACTTTCCCTCAAGGGTTAGAGGGACACATTGTCGCTCTTTCTTATGCAATTCAAAACATTTCTCCTTTTTCTACTTGTTTCACGCCTTTTTCACTTTTGCTTTTCTTGAATCCATTTTTATTCTTGTTCACATTGTATTTCCTTTTTGTCTTTTTCTTTACTTTCTTTTTCATTGCCATCCTTTTCTTTTTCTTTTGTACCTTTTACCACTTTGTTTCCTTTCTTGTCTTCCCACCCCAAAACTTAGACATTGGCCATTACTCAAGGGAAGATTTGGGTGCCAAGAGAGGGTATCCTTTAGAACGGGTATAGGCTTGTAGCCTTCGTTCTAGAAAGAAAAGGTTCAAGGCTCAAAAGGGTTAACTAGGGATCATTTCATTAGTAGGACATGAAATTGGTCAACATAACATTTGGATCAAGGAGAGCCTATAATCACTTTTCAAGTCGAATTTCACCTATGATTTCTCCTCAACAGACATTCAGGGCAAGTTCTAGACCATTGGCTTAGGACATTGTTTCGCAATTAGATTCATCACCACACACGTTAGGGGATTTCTAAAGACATCAAGTCGATGGCCCACAACAATCTTAGTTATGATTCAAGCACACAATGGTCCTAAAAGACCACATGATGATTGTTTGGTAACCGTGAGAGCCTCAAGGCCACAAATTTTTTCACCCTAAGCACAACATTATGTATTTAACCATGGGATCCAAGGCTAATATGCTAGGACCAAGTGAAGCATTGATTGAGGTACCCTTAACTACAACTATCAAAAACAAAAGAAGAAAAATCAAAGAAATTGACTCAAACCCTTAAGAAGGTTGTCACCCCATCTATCATTGGGAAGAGCCAAGCGGTTCGCACAATACTCTAACCTTGGAAATAACCGTGACATTAAGAAAACCAAAGGCTTATTGAAAACGCCAAAAACAAAACACAAGGCTACGAGCCTAATCTATTAAGCTAAAAACGAAAAAGTATGCGAAAATAGAAAAACAGAATGAATATGTACAATAGGGGAGTAGAATATATAATGAGAGATGAATATATACCGAATGTAACATTATATACAGACCAAAAGAGAATAAAAAGTACGAGTAAATTAGCAAAATGTAAAGTTATATACAGACCAACTAGAAAATCAAATCAACAGAACATAAAATGAGAATATTATATGTATAGTCATCAAGATAATCGAAAAGTAAGGTGTACCCCCACGAATAAGAGTTGGCACTATCCCCAATGCCAACTGTACAAATAAGCATAAAAGTCAAGTAAAGGATATGGAAACTCCCTAGGCCTGGTTTGTCTGCATGGGAGCAGCAGTGGTCCCCTGGTCCTCTGTATCGGCGGGAACCTCAGACTAGTTCTATGACTACTGCTGCTCAGGTGTTGGGACTATGTCCTGCTCCTGGATTGGCAGAATGATTGTTACCTCATTGGAGTGGACCTCGTATGGGTAAGCCAGTTCAATGACTCATCAACTGTACTAGGAAGCTTCCTCTTCTTCCTTGGAAGCCTGGGTGTCTGCTCCTACTGTGGCTGTGGCACTGGTGCTGCTGCTGCAGGGGTTGGATCCCCCAAATAACAAGTCTAAAGGCATCTGGTCTGCCTATTGCTTGTCCACATCAGTCCTTCGTGCTTTCACAGACTCTCTGGACGCCCGTGACTTCCTCATTTTCTTGTGCTGAGATCCGCCAATGTCTTACCATGTAACTTCACCACCTTAGTCAAGGCATCATGTGTCCTAATAATCTTCTCCTGGTTGTCCAGTAGTGTCTTTAATGTATCCTCAATGGATTGAGCAACCTCAATTGTGGGAGGTGCTGAATGGGCCTCAACTGCGGCAGATAATGTCGACAACTTTGGTTGCGCAGCTAACATCCAGTTGTTCAAATGAGCCAAGGTCTGGCTCAACTAATGGGCCGTGAAAGGGTGAGCACGGGAAGATGGGACTCCCCGACTAGCAAAAGTGCTGGGCCCAGCAGAAGAGGAGGGTCCTGGAGGTTAATCAATAGTAGTAGGCATGGATGGCGGCTCGGTGGAAGGCTCAGAAAATAAATCCACCACAACTGGCCAGTTGGGGCAGAAGTAGGTGCCTTGTACTTCTTGTCCTTTGGTTTGTCCGGCCCCTAAATGCTAAACCATGATAACGGGGCGACCGGTCTTACTTTCACATCATAGGACTTTTTCATTACTTTGAAATCTTGGAATTACATGGTGAGAGTGTTAGGAAAAGGGTAATTGCTATCATGATCTCGTCCCACATCTGTAATCACACGGGACATCACATTGGCCACATTGATAGGGTACCCGACCATAACAGACGCAATCAACTAGCACGCTGAAGAAGAATAGTCTGATCGTGGGTAGAAGGGTCAAACCGACTGCACACAAATATCAACCAGCCCCAAGCCTTAAAGTTGAAGGTCTTCCGGAATATTTTCTTCCGTTCTTGCAACAAATCTGGATCAGCACCCGGGTGGGCCAAGTACCCAGCTAACCAAGGGCGAACCTCTTCCCCAATTGCCAATTTCTGATTATACTGGGATTCATCCTTGTCATCAAACCCCAAGTACTCATTGAACGCTTTCCCAGAGAATACGAAAATCTTGTTTTGCACTTTTCTTGCAATTTAGCCCTTTTTGACGTGGGCCATATTGCAATAAAACTCCTTCACTATGTGCTTATTTGCATCAACTAATTCATCCCGAAAGTACTTCCATCCTACTCTAATGTGGAACTATCTATGTACATTAGGGAGTAGGTGTAGCAGGTCAGTTGTTATGATACACCTCTGTGGAATAAGTTTTTGCACTGGCCACCACACTCGTAACTTGTGAAAAGCCACTTAGCTAACAAAGCGATCCTCCCAAACCTACGACTTTCTTATTCTTTCAACTCCCCTAACCTGGGCCACACCACTGTCCGCTACTCCTTTATCACTGTCATCCCTATCATCTCCACTCTCCCTAGATAGTGAAGCTGTGTGGGAGGTGGAGTAATCACCACTAGCGGCCACTGAGCCCTCAGACGAATCAGAATGTTCACGCTCTAGAGCTTGGGCAGGGGGTAATGGTGTAGGAGAGTCATTAGTCAATATTAGCCTTCGCGGCTAGTCAGGGACATACTCCAGTACAGAATCAGAAGAGGCATATTTGGAAGGTACATACTCACTTCCCGACTAGTCACAGGCTCTGTCAGGTGCATTAATGTTTTTTCGCATTTTTTTAAGATTTTTTCTTACTTGGGGAGTTAGCTGTATCATGTCCTTGACTTTTCCCTCCCCTTGCCTCCCCGGGAGGATTCGCCTTGCCCGGGATGATTAGCACATCTTCCTCATTTTTTAACCATTATCTGTAAGCAATCATTTCTAACGTTGTTAGTTTAAGCACATGCAGTTAAATGGGCACAGACATTGAATTGCATACAATATTGGAACTCTTGCAAAAATAGTTGTAGAACCTGGCACTGCGGACCATGCAATAAGGAGTGCGGCCACGTTGGAGGCACAACGGACCGCGTTATGGAGAGCGTGGGCTGCGACACAAGGTCTATAAAATACATGTCTTTGAATATCCCATCGCGATCCGTGTAAATAGGGAGCGCGGTAGCGTTGGTCTAGCGCGAACCGCACAATAAGGTACGCGTCTGCACTGGAAGGAAGTCAGGCTTCAGAACAAAGGCCACCGCAAACCGCACCATCAGAAGCAAGGCCGCATTAGAAATATCGGGGACCGCAAGCCGCGCTGAGCCAACATATAGGAACTAAGTAAGGGTTTTAATTTTTTTTTCCATGTTTTATTTTATCTTTGAATGCTAATTGTCCATACTCAATTACCCAACCTTTTAAGTGTACTGAGCATTCGATATCAACATGTATACTATCCTAATCATTAAATCCAAGAAAAACGAATGAAACGAAGAAGATAAACCAACTAGGAAACAAACAAATATTAAAAAAATAAACTAATTAATGACAATTCTATGAAATGTTACTAGGATTTAGAAGAACTAAAGAAATCTATGAAAGCACGCGGTCTTAGAGGAGAATGAATAGTAGAAATAAGTCTCAGGATTTTAAACTTGCGAAAAGTGTAAAATGAAGCCGCGGGTCTCTATTAATAGAAAAACCAGTTGGCCCCGTACCTACCTATCAGAGCGGCGCGCAAAGGTGACTGCGGATCGTGTTGGGTGTGTTCATTTCGGGGTTTCACTAAGCAGCCCACGTGGACCACATATACTTGACTGCAGCTGCATGGAAAAACATCAGAGAGCATCAAACATGGCTCATGCCAGCATGGACCGTGCAAAAATGCAACGCGACCGTGTTGGCAAACTTTAGAGACTGAACTTTTCATACTTTTTTTACACTACTTCAACAAACTTTCCCAAGTAAGGCTGGACACGATTCCCATTGACCCGAAAAATTTACCATTCTTTTTCTTTAGATCAAGAGCACCAAAATAAGTCACACATACAACTTTGAATGGCGTACTCCACTTTGACTTGAGCTTTCCCGAAATAACTTCAACCGAGAGTTGAAAAGAATAACCATATCACCAACCTTGAATTCCTTCCCCCAACATATTTGTCGTAAAGATACTTCATCTTGTCCTTATACAAGGACGGGCTGGAGTACGCATGAAATCTAAACTCATCAAGCTCATGAAGTTGCTCAACACAGAGATTTGCTCATACATCCCATACCAAGTTCAACTTTCTCAAGGCGCACATAGCTTTGTACTCCAATTCCACCGGTAAGGACATGCTTTCTCAAATACCAACCAGTACAGATACATACATATTGGGTTCTTGTACGCGGTCCGGTAGGCCCATAGAGCATCATCTAACTTTTTGGACCAATCGGTCCGATTTGCATTGACTGTTTTGGATAATATCCTATTTATTTCGCGATTAGAGACTTCAACTTGGCGGCTGGCTTGAGGATGAAAGGGGGTAGTTACTTTGTGATTTACTCCATACTTGGCAAGCAATGAGTCAAAAGCCTAGTGGCAAAAATGTGACCCCCCATCACTAATGATAGCACGAGGAATGCCAAACCTTGTGATGATACACTTTTTCAAGAATTCCACAACATTTCAGGCTTCATTGTTGGGTAAAGCCACGACTTCAACCCACTTTGATACATATTCCCACAAGAGCTCATGAAAGGACCCATGAAATCGATACCCCAAACATAAAAAATATCCACATCAAGATTCATATTGAGGGGCATCTCATCCTTTTTTGAGATTCCGCATGCTCTTTGGCATGCATCATCTCTACTAAATCACTAGAATCTTTAAAAAACATAGGCCAATAGAAACTACAACTCAAGACCTTTGGAGTCGTCCTTATCACTCCATGATGGCCACCATAGGGAGAGGAGTGACAAGCCTCCAAAATGCTCAATTGTTCACCTTCCATGAAACATCTTTTAATCAAACCATCCGTGTAAATTTTAAATAAGTACTAATCATCCCAATAAAAATCCAAACTTTCCCGCTTGATTTTATTTCTTTGGTTGGAAGAGAGCTCACATGGGACAATTCTGGTCACAATGAAGTTGGCAATGTCTGCGAACCATGGCATGTTACCCATTGACACGAAAAGAAGTTGCTCGTCGGGGAATGTTTCATTTATTTCAAGGCTGTCGCATGGTCTCCCTTCTTCCTTCAACCAGGAAAAATGATACACAACTTGATTCTCACTTCCGTTCCTGTCCACTATTTCTAAGTAAAATTCTTGAAGAAGTAATACCCGTCCCGTAAATCTTGCCTTGGAATTCTTCTTGGTTATCAAATACATGAAGGAAGCATGGTTCTTCTGCAAAATCACCTTGGACCCATAAGATATAGCCTAAAGTTTTCCATGGAAAATACAACAATCAACAATTCCTTCTCCGTCACCGTGTAATTACGTTGAGCTTCATTCATCGTCTTGCTTGCATAGTACGTGTGATGAAACATTTTGCTAATTCGTTGACCCAACACTGCCCCCGGTGCAACGTCAGTTGCATCGCACATTAGTTCAAATGGCAAACTCTAATTGGGCACAGTGATGATAGGAGTTTTGGTCAACTTGTTCTTTAACAGTTCAAAGGCCTCCATGCATTTTTCATCAAAAAAAACATAGGCATTTTCTCTAGCAACATGCGAAGTGGATTCACAATCTTTGAGAAATCTTTGATGAATCGCCGGTAGAACCCCCCATGCCCAAGAAAACTTCTCACCGCTTTCACAGAAGTATGGGGAGGAAGCCTCGAAATCACCTCAATGTTTGCCTTGTCTACCTCAATCCTATGCTTAGAAATCTTGTGACCCAATACTAAACCTTTTTCACCATAAAGTGACACTTTTCCCAATTGAGAACAAGGTTACTTTCTTCACATCGGGCCAAGACTCTATCCAAGTTTACCAAGAATTCTTCAATGGATCCACCAACCACACTAACGTCATCCATAAATACCTCCAATATATCTTCCACCATGTCGGTGAAAATGGCCATCATGCAATGTTCGAAGTTCGCTGGAGCATTGCATAGGCCAAATGGCATATGTGAGAAGGCAAATGAACCATACGGGCAAGTGAAAGTGGTCTTCTCTTGGTCCTCTGGGGCAATTGGGTTTTGATTATAGCCCAAATACACATCTAATAAACAATAGAAAGCTCGTCCCGCAAGGCAGTCAAGCATTTTGTCCAAGAACGGCAGTGGGAAATGATCCTTCCGAGTTACCTTGTTGATATTCTGGAAGTCCATACAAACTCTCCACCCGGTAATGCTCCGAGTGGGAATAAGCTCATTGTTGGAATTTGTTACCACCGTCATTCCTCCTTTCTTTAGCACACCTTGGACTGGAGAGGTCCATGAGCTATTGGAGATTGGATAAACCACACCGGCGTCGAGCCACTTGATAACCTCTTTCTCTATCACTTCTTGGATTGATTCATTTAGTATCCTTAGATGTTCAAGTGAAGGTCTTGCATCCTTTTCCAAGATAATTTTATGAATTCAACATACGGGGCTTATTATGCGAATATCACCCAATGTCCACCCAATCGCCTTGTTGCGCTTTTGAAGACCAAAGTGGAATCAACTTGCATGTTAGATAAGCAAGACAAAAGAATAATAGGTAAAGTGGAATTTGAACCCAAGAACTCATACCTGAGGTGTGGAGGAAGGGGCTTCAACTCCAACACCGATGGCTTCTCAATCGATTGCCTTGTTTGTAGAGTTTTGCAATTTTCAAGATACAAAGATAACTTTCTAGGATCATATGAATATGACTCCATGCCATGCAATGTATTCACGCACTCCACTCTACTGGCATCCTCATTGATATCCATGTTAGGAACCACAACCTCAATATGATCCTCAACATTTATCATGGAACTTGTGTCATCAACGATCACAGTTGTGACAATTTCCACAAATGAACATACCTCCATGCTATTGGGTTGTTTCATTGATTTGCAAACACGGAATACCACCTTCTCATTTCCCATACGAAATGTCAACCTTCCCGCTTTTACATAAACCAATGCCTTCCCCGCAGCTAGGAAAGGTCTTCCAAAAATAATTGGCACTTTAAAGTCCACCTTACAATCCAATATGACAAAGTCGGCCGGCAATATAAATTTATCAACACGAACAAGAACATCATCAATTATGCCCAAAGGTTGCTTCACCGATCGATCCGCCATTTCATGTCTCATAGAGGTTAGCCTAGGTTGATCGATTCCCAATGTCTTGAAAACCAAAAAAGGCATAAAATTAATACTAGCCCCCTAAATCATAAAGGGCTTTGGAAAACGCCGCACTACCGATAGTGCAAGGGATAATAAAAGCTCCGGGTCTTCAAGTTTAGGGGCCATCGAATGCAGTATAGAACTCACTTGATGCGTCATTTTAATTGTCTCACACTCCATCGGCCTCTTCTTTGTTGCTAAGTTCTTCATGAACTTTGCATACCCAAGATTTTGTTCAAGTGCCTCCACCAATGGCATATTGATAGTAAGACTCTTCATCATTTCAATGAACTTTTTGAATTGATTATCACCTTTTTGCTTTGCTAACCGTTGAGGTTATTGTTGAGGTGGCCTAGGCAAGGGTGCCTTTGCCTTGGGCATCACCGGTTCGGGCATATCAATACTGTGTTCCCTAGACGGGTTCACAACATCTTGAGTCTCTACCCCAGCCTTATCATCAATATCAATCTGCACATTAGCAGTCAAACTTGGTTCAACTACATCATCAACATCCAAAGACACATTAGCATCATGTAACTCAAATTCGTCATTCACAACTTGATTTTCATTTGAGGCATGCATATAATCACCTCTCCCAGTTTTTGTTGTATTCCATCACATGATGGTTACCTCCCTTCGCATTCACTATTGTATCACTTGGTAGAGCACCTTTAGGTCGAGTATTCAATGATTGAGAGATTTGGCCTAGTTGCACCTCCAAATTCTGAATAGAGGTATTGTGGGAAGCTAATTGATCATCGGAGTCTTGGTTCTTATTCATCATTTGTTCGAGCATCATTTCTATTATCACCATTTCACTACCCGACGAACTACACCGTTGAGATTGAAAAGGGGGTGGATTGTTTGGTTTTTGGTATATGGGGGGCCTTTGAAAACCTTGCCCTCGGTTGCTTTGGTTTTCGCTATTATTCCACCCTGCTTGATTGTTGTCGTTGCTCCAATTATTGTTGTTCCCATTCCAATTGCGTTGATTGTTACCTTGATTACCCCAATTGTTGCTTTGGTTGTTGTTGTTCCAATTGCCACCACCTTGTTGTTTGTTGTTACTATTCCAATTTCTGTCGCCTTGTTGGTTACCCCAAATGTTGCTTTAATTATTATTGTTCCAATTGCCACCACCTTGTTGTTAGTTGTTACTATTCCAATATCTATCGCCTTGTTGATTGCCCCAATTTCTTTGGGGACGCCATTGTTTATTCCCTTTATTTTCTCTATTTCCTTGGTAGTTATTGACATATTGACATTTTTTTCTTTGAGCATCATGGCACTCATTCGAATAACCACCACCATCATTGTTGTTGTCAAGTTGCTCACAATTTGAGGTTTCTTTTGCCCTCTTTGCCTCCTTTTCAACATAGAAACACCTTCCGTTACATTGACTTGGTGTGGGTTTTGGACTTGCTGCAATTGCGCATTTTTCAATCTATTCATAGTTGTTGTAAGCTCGGCAATAGCTTGGCCATGATCAGTAATTTCCTTGTGCAAATGGATGTCCGTGGGGTCACCTTAGGGCACATTTGCTCAACTTTGCTATGCTGAAGAGGGTCGGCCATTTCATAAAGTACATCACATGCCTTTTGGTAAGAAAGTTTCATGAAGCTTCCTCCGGCTAATTTGTTCACAATGCATTAATTCATGGTGTTGATGCCCTGATAAAAGGTTTGTTGAATCATTGCCTAGGTCATGTCATTATTAGAGCATTCCTTCACCATTGTTCTATGTCTCTCCCAGATTTCATGCAAAAGTTCTGTTGGCTCTTGCTTCAAGGCTAAAATTTCATCCCGAAGTGCCGCTATATGTTTTGGTGAGAAAAATTTTCCAATGAATTTATCCGCCAACTCATCCCAAGTTGTGATGGAATGGTTGGGAAGCATTTCTAACCAATCCAATGCTTTACCTCGAAGAGAGAATGGGAAAAGCCTTAATCTCAAAGCATCTTGGGATACGTTTTTTTTCTTGCTACCCTAACGTGTATCAACAAACCCCTTCGAGTGATTCTATGCATTTTCGGAGGCACCCGTAAAATACCATCTTGCTCGAGCAAGGTCAACATGACTTTTGTGATTTGAAAGTTTCCCTCCCGGATTCTGGAAGGAACAATGGAACTCGCATATCCTTGATTCAGGAGTACTCTCGGACCCACTCTTGGCAGTGGCAGAGGAGTGTCTGGAATATTTTCATTCAGATTTGCGTTTGCATTAGAATTTCTACCTCTACGTGGAGCTTGAGGTATAAGTTCACCTTGATCATTATCTTCAACCTCCTTTCCGGCCGTGGCATTGCCAAGAGGGTTATTTGCATTGAGATCCATTTATACCTGATTGATTGACAGAAGCAAAATTAGTAATCATGAAGGAAAGAGAAGCAAAACACAAAACTAGCTAAACAGACAGTCAACACCGTAAGCTCCCCGGCAACGACGCCAAAAAGTGATCGCTGCAAGATCATCGCAACAGCAAGGTAGGGAGAGCGGGTCATAATAGCTTTTACTGGATCAATGGTTCAGGATCAAATTTTAACAGGGATCTTGTTGTGGAGATGTATTGTCTGTTTAGTATAGAGATGCAGTTGTGCTTCTAATGTCAATTCAAACATTTTTGGTTTTCTTCGTTATTATAACTACTATTGGGAAACAAATGATTAAAACCAAATTATGTTATGAGAATATTGTTAAGGTGTATTTAATATGGAGAAAGGCACTAGGTTTGTGACACTACCTAGGTGGCTAATCGATGGGCAGAAGTTACTAAGAGTAGATTGATATATTTGGGATTTATGCTATAACCGTTGCACAATTGCACCCACTCTCACACCTCTCGGTAGAGAGAGTAATTTTGCCAAATTGGCTCTCGAGACCAATAAGCTTAGCCAATTAGACCAAGAAACTAGGGTTCAAATAAGCTGATTATTCTCTCAAGGTTTAACCCGTTAATTAAGACTACTATTTCTCATGGATCCCTCCGAATTCCTTATTGGGTCAACTTTGGGATAGTGGACTCTTTTTCTCAAGAAGAGTTAAACCTACAAAGCTAGAATCAGTGGTTGCAACCACCAATCCTAAATTAACACATAAAATTAACCCAAATAACAAATACCCAATATCAATCTGACTCTAGATAGCAACACCCATTAATTACCCACACTAGGGTTGAGCCACAACCCTAGATAATGGGTATAGCTAGACATAATTAAAGAATAAACAGAACAAAAATAGATGAGGAACTAAAAATATTAATTAATAACTATGCAAAATCTACAATTATAAAGAGTAAAAGTGCCAAAAATTGGCTACAATCGCGTTCCTAGATGCACAACTGCGTCTGAATAAAAATTACCCTTCTAAAAATGGTAAAATGTTCTATTTATACTAGGCTAGAAAAACCGGATGAAAATACCCTTGCGGGGTCAGAATGGACCACGAAAAAAGGATCACGGTCGCGCTAGCTTTTGGATTGATGATTTTACCTTCTACGACGTTGAGGATCGCAGACCGCACAAAAGGGCAGCGCAGCCGCAGAGGGTGTAGTACGAGCCGTGTAATAGAGGCTGCGGGCCGCGTATCCTTTTTTTTGACCAAAATGAAACCTCTCTGAATCTCTTGACACGGGCAGTATGGATCTGACAGCGGTCGCTTTGTCATTGTTTTTTATATGCCTATCTCTAAACCTCCTGGTGCGGCCACGTGCACTTTTGTACGGTCCGTGCTAGGTTCTCTTTTTTCTTTCACTTCACTTGATCTTTGATATTTGAGCAGGTTTCACTCCGTTTTGAGCCAATCCTTGACATTTTTTCCCT
Source organism: Nicotiana benthamiana (assembly GCA_034376525.1). Taxonomy (NCBI): domain Eukaryota; kingdom Viridiplantae; phylum Streptophyta; class Magnoliopsida; order Solanales; family Solanaceae; genus Nicotiana; species Nicotiana benthamiana. The sequence continues at coordinate 57,391,289 of CM067337.1, forward strand.
TTGTTGCTCAAACCTGCAATGAAGCACAACCTGTGAGTATTTTGGGACTATTTAGTAGCAATTTATACTCAAAGAATACGCAATTTGGGGAATAAAACACATTAAAATCCTACTTATCAGCGACCGTGCTAGAACCACAGAACTCGAGAGTTCGTAACACCTTCTCCTGCATAGCAGAATTCCTTACTCGGATTTCTGGTTCACGGACTGTTAAACAAAGTCAATCTTTCCTCGATTCGGCATCCGAACTAGTGACATGGAATTCCATTAATTATCCCAAGTGGAGACTCCGAATTTAAAATAAATAATCCTATTTCGATTGTCACTTTAAGTTGGAAAAAACTCCCTTTTCTACGCCCTTCGTGGGGTGTTGTGAAAAAGGAGGTCTGATCGCTCCGGTGACTCTGTTGGGGATCAAACCCCGAATCTCTAGTTCAGGATTCAAGAATTTGAGCTTAGAAGAATTGTTGTATTTGGCTTTATTTTTTATCTAGTTTAGTTACATGTTTGAGCCTTATGTTCTAAGTATTGCATTTTACTGCTTTGATATTATCTGAACTGTATATTAACTGTTACGAAACCCTTCTCTTCTCATATTCAGGGAGGTGCACAGTAGCATGAATCCCTATTCAATTTGTGTCATACCCTCAAATAAGGAAGAGGCTCGAACAAGTTACTAAGCCAGATGGCCTTTTCCTTCCCGGTACGTAGCCCCCTCTTCAACTCGAGTTGTCTGCTCGGGTACATAGTCTAGAACACATACCCAAGTTTTGAGCCTAGAATAACTTACCCTCATGCCGGATCCCTAGTAGGAACATTTGTTTGCATCATGTGCATTTGATTTAGGGGACCCAACATAGGGGTTGGATTCGTATAGGACATGTGTACCCAAAATAACAAGCCATCCTGATGCTTCTTGCGTGCTACATGTGAATTTATTTTCTTCGGATTTGCATGCTGTCCGGCTTTCAAATAAAAAGAGTGAATTTTGGCAAAGAAAATAGCAATGTGAGGACTAAGGAAGGTGATTACCTATTTTGAAAACCAATGTCCTAAAAATAAACTGATACTCTTACAAAATTTTGAAAAAAAAGAATTTTTATTGTTTTCAAGAAGAAGAAAAATTTGGTTTCTGTTTTAAATTACCCGAACTACGCCAGTTTGATTCTCACAGAGTGTGAGATACGTAGGAAACCCCCATCGGGTGCAACTCCTTTTTTGCAAAAATAACCCCAATAGAACCAATATTTATATTAAGATAAATAAATAAGAATGCCATTCTTGCCAAAATTAGCTGAATGTCCTAAAAGGGAGCCAGAAGGCTGTTTTCGCAAGAAAGCCACATTTGGTCTCAAGTTCAAATTTTTTGCCAATAGAAAGCACAACCTTAAAATCTTCGCCCGGAAGTGCTGAAAGGCCATATTTGCAAAATGGGGTTTTTACTCTTAAAATGAAAATCCGAAAATTGTCAGCTTTGTTTTAAGTCAAATAAATCATAATTTTTTTGCTTAATCACCCTAATAAATGTGCAAAATGAGCACGAATCAATATTTGCCAATAACAGTCACGAACATGATCCCTTTGGAACTACATGTGTGGTGGAATGATATGAGTGAATCAGGTCAAGATAAGGTCAATTCGTATTTGGGAGGTTTCACCCGATTGTTTAAGATTAATCCAAGGGGGGACATCATAAAGGCGTTGGTTAATTCTGAGACCCGACCCACAACGTATTTCATTTCTCAGATTTTGAACCCACCCTTACCTTAGAAGAAATAGCCGGATATATTAGGGGTCCTAAAGTTCATCTGAGACACCAGTATTTGATTACGCCAAGGGGCATCACCATACACAAATTCTTAGATTCATTAAAGATAAGTATGGGGTTCATAACCCAGATCTGGCAGCTGGTTTTTGTACTATGCAGTTATTATACAAGAGGTATGGACATATATGGGTGTTTAACAATCCAGAAAATAAAATCTGTTGTAAAGGAAACCGCCTCAAATGGGAAGAACAATGGTGTTTTGCATTCATGGTAGCCTTCTTGGGACTTTTCTTGTTCCTCGAAAAGATGGAAATGTTGATATACCGGTTGTCGGGGTTGTCAGCACTTTGCTTACTCAGGCTAAGAGTACCCTCGCACCCATGATCATAGCTGAAATCTTACTTTCCCTCAAAGCCTCCAAAGCCGTACGAGACATCTTTGAAGGATGCAACTTGCTGTTACAGATGTGGATTATCCAACATCTATGTCATCGTCCTCAATTTATGAGATATGGGTCGACAGAAAATAGCTGCATAGAGGAATTTCATGACATGGTTGATGGGTTTACCTTACCAGAGGGGGTCACAGAATGGATATGACATCTCCGTTCCAACAATACAAGTCCAATAGAGTTGACACTTGTGTGGCTTCCAGTCGACGAGATCATATACATGCCAACTAGGAGGCCCCATTTCCATTAGATGGGTCTCAGGAGCATCAAACCTTATGCCTCATACTGGGTTCTGAGACAATTAGGGAGATGACAAATGGTTCCCAGGGATGAAGACATTTGTCGTCACATGGTCGAGATTGGTCCCGATGTAAGTTTCATGAAGCAGCAGTCCGCCAAATTTTTGGCAAATGTCGATACTTGATGGCGAACACTTGAATACGTGACCTGTCCAAAGGTGAAGTTGCACAATGATACCTTACTTTGTATAAAAGGGAAGGGGAGTTTGGAAGGCCAGTCGTAAGACCCCATCTTCAGGAATTTGGTGAGGCGTCACAAGAATAATGGGACTGGTTGGCCAAGGAAAATTAATATAGGGCCACAATAGGAAAGGTGGAAAGGTAAGTCAAAGACCTTCAATTCGAGAAAGGTTTGCAAGCTACGGTAGATGATGGTAGAAAGAGAAGATTAGCCAAAGAAATGAAGCCCTGCCAGCCCAGATTGAGAAAATGAAAATAGCCACAAAGAATCCCACCAAAAGTGTGAAAGATGATAAGCTCATAGACAACCTGAGGCGGAAAGTAGGAGATGGCTTTGACTTGAACAAAGCAGAGGGTGAGCTAGCCATGGCCCGAAAGCAATTGGCCAAAAATTCAAAAGAACGAGTATGCATGATTGAACAGCTTAAAGAAAAGTATGATAACAGGATTGTGGGATTGAAGAAAAGGGTCATCAATATTGAAAACAAAATGTTTAAGAAGGAAAATGACTTTAAGGATGAAGGAGAGCATTGTTAAACAACAATATCACAATTATAAAGAGATTTGCATCAATTTCAAGAATTGAACCAGGAACAGAACAAACTTTGGAAGCCGGGGCCCAGCAGATTCGGCGATTGTTGCAAGAAAAGGGTGTCATAAGAGAGAGTCTCCGAAGGATCGCTGATAACATCCCGATAAAGTGTATTAGTTATGAAGATATGAATATATCCATACTTTTTGACGCCGCAATGACCTTTTCCCGTCAGGTTATAGAAGACCTCCACCACCTCATAGGGAATTTAGAAAGCAAGCCTGCGGAGAGACCAAATGATGTCCCGCAGGCCCCAGCACCATTAGAGGCACTAATGTATTCATGATTATCACTAGAATCTATTAGTCTGTTTGTGAAGTCTGTATTTTCTTTCATTGGAAGTTGTTAGTTGGTTATCGAGTCTTTTGTTTTTAGAGTTTGTTGGTCTTGTTTTGAGTCAGAGTCTGTTAGTTTCTCTTCTCCGGTCTATTTTTATAATTTGGTAGTTATAATCAAAGCTTTTTTACTTTATAAAAATTGAAATTCCCAAAAAAATATTTTTGTTATTTTATTTTCTATACTTATCTTCAAGGACTACGCTCTGTCTGATTCATGCAGGGTCATGATATGTAGGCAATCTCCATAGGATTCGACCATTCTCAAGAAGAAAAGGAAAAGAAATAAAAAAAGGAGAGAAAAAGTAAAAGAGAGGAAATATAAGGAAGTGTGAGAAGGAAACAATGACAAAGTAAGAAAGAGAATAAAAAATAAAGAGGAAGCAGGCAAAAGCAAGCTGAATAAAAGAGAAAGAAATAAACGAGAAAAAGGAAAAGAGAAGTTGTACATGGGGTAAATCCGGGATGACGCAAGCAGCCGATCTAGTGCATAATTGAAACCGATAACTGCTTAGGTGCATGCATCCCTGAATATGTGGTTACCGACATGTTAAACCCTGATCCCTATCAAGTTTATTGTTGTCTATTCGATTACAGATAGGTAGTTAGTTTTGTAGCATTATAGCAACACGTCCCTACAACACCCGTTCCAAAAACAAGTCGCCTATACCCAACCAAGAGCCTGACGCAAGTATCATCAATCCCTCAAGAGAGGTGGAAGAGTTGGATTATAATGCCATGAAAGAAAAAGTTTATAGACTGAAACAATAAATGGCTGAAACGTATCAAGCATGGGTAAAAGGGCAACCACCACCAGCTTATACCACCAACCCTGCCTATATCCCGACATTAGCCTAGTCACATGATCATCGTGCCACCGATCTGCCCCCAAGCATTCCTATCTATCAACACTACCAGGGCACAACTTCCCAGACATAACTAGCTCCACCACCCAAACTAGTCGGACACCCTCCTTTACCAGTTGCTCCTAGCTTCGTGCACCCCCATCCGCTACACTCTATAGATCTTCCAGTGAACCTTTGTTCCAAATCCATGATAACCAATATTATCCACCGGAACCAACTTTTAAAGCTCCAAAACCCTATTCATATGTTCCTCATTTTGATCTCCCTGAAGAAGCTGAGAAATCAACAAAAAATCCCGAGCAAGAGGAGATGTTCAAGAAAGTTTAAAGCTTAGAGCAGTAATTCAGAGAAATGCATGGGCTGGGAGGTCAAGTAAGTGTGGCATAAAAAGATCTAGATTTGTTCCTAGAAGTGTGGTTGTTGGCAGGGTATAAGATGCCCAAGTTTGATTTATACGATGGGCATGGTGATCCAGTAGCACACTTGAGAGGATTTTGCCGCAAAAAGAAGGGAGTTGGAGGAAAGTACTAGTTGCTAATGGCATATTTAAATCAACGTCTGAGCGTTTCAGTATTGGAATTGTATACTCGTCAAGACCACGTAAGGTGGTATACATGCGATGATCTAGCCTAGTCATTTTCCTTCCACTTCCAATACAAATCTTGATATTGTTAAAAATTGTTGGTCCTTGATGAAACTTTTGAATAAGCACACTAAGAGATTTAGGGAGAATGGCTTCCATTGGAGAGAGCAGGCAGTGAGAATCGACCCTCCAATTAAAGAAAGTGAAATGGTGTATTACTTCTTATAGGCCTTGGAGCCTATTTTTTTGTCACTTAATATCAGCTGTGGGAAAGTCCTTTAATGAAGTTGAAAAAATTTGAAGCATGGCATAGGAGGGGCTCAAGTCTAACAAAATCATGAGCTATTCAGCAATCAAAGCAACTACCCAGGCCATTCAAAGCGGAACTGGGAGAGCGATTGGGAAGAAGAAGAAAGATGATCAAGTAACAATTAACTCAGGAGCTTGGCTCGGATCTAGGGGTTCATCATATTACTACTAGCCTCGACCACACAACTAAACCTACACCACACTCCATATAGCCCACCACAACACTACTACCAACCCCCAATCCCCCGTTTTTCTGTCCATCTTTGCTTAGACATATACTAAACCTCTCGCCACGCGCAATGGCATGCGCCAACTCCACAAAATACTTACCAAGCTCAAAAAAATGCCTATCCAACTCCAAGAGCCTAACAAAACCCCACGAGACCAACTTTCTTGACCAACCAGGCCTCTAAGAATGAGAGGTTGTAGAAGAAGAAGACCTTCACTCTATTAGGAGAACCCTATACTAGCTTTTTCCACATGATGAGACATTTAGATATGATGAGGCCGATTGAAGCAAATTTGTCGAATCCTCCCCCGAGAAATCATGATTATTCTATTAGTTATTAATATTGTTCTGGTGCTCCAGGGCATGACACATAGAAATGTTGGCATCTGAAAAAGGCTATCCAAGAGCTCATTGATTCACATCAGATTGAGGTACAAGCTCCGAAAGCACCCAATATTCACTAGAACCCCCTTCCCACCCATCAAGAAACGAACATGATTGAGATAGTGGACAGAGAAGGAGAGCCCAAAAAGCCTTCGTAAACTGTCATGAAGATTCGAGCCAGTAAGGGGAAGCAGTTGAAAAGCTAACAAGCGAGATGTCAATGCTCAAGTTAGGTATAACAAGAAGTGAGCTTTTTGATGTAGTCAAGAAGGGGTCCTCCAGAGATGGGACTGTGAAACCAGAAAATGCAAAAGTAGTGTTACCAGGGGTAGCGAGCAAACTTGTTGTGGTTGTGGTAAGTGCTCGCACAGAGACCATCGCCATAAAACATATAACTCAGCTACTAATAGTCAATAGCAAGGCCGTCCTTTAGAATTATGAACGAGTGATAGTGACTTACAAAGGGAAAGAGGTTAGAGAAGAAGTCTGCAAAACCTATGGATTGACCCGTTCAGAGAGGTTCTTTGCCACGAGGAGTTGAGAAAACCTAAACCCTCCAAAGATAACCTAGTGTTGGTAAAGAAATAAATGACTAAAGAGGAAGCAAAGAAGTTTTTGAAAAAAGATGAAAGTGCAAGACTATTCCATTGTAGAAGAATTAAGGAAGACGCTTGCTCAAATTTCACAGTTTTCATTGTTAATTCATTCGGACGAGCACCATCGAGCACTGATGAAAATCTTGAATGAGGCCCACGTTCCTAAAAAAATCTCAGTAAATCACTTGGAAATGATAACTTACTACATTTTCAAGGTAAACAGGGTCACATTTTCTGATGACGAATTGCCCGTAGAGGGTACTAAGCACAATAGAAATCTTTATCTTACGGTGAAGTGTGACGATTACGTGATTAACCGGGTATTGGTCGACAATGGTTCAAGTGAAAACATTTTCCGTCTCTCTAATCTAAATAAGCTAAAAGTGGATCATGAAAGAATTCACAAGAACAATATTTGTTTACAAGGGTTCGATGGTGGGGAAAAAGATTCGGTCGGTGACATAGTACTCAAGCTGACAATCCGACCAGTTGATTTTACCACACAATTCTTGGTGTTAGATGTGGTTGTCTCTTACAATCTGCTGTTGGGACGACCCTGGATCCATGCCACTAAAGTGGTCCCCTCTATTCTACATCAAATGGTAACATTTAAATGGGATAGACTGGAAATAGTTGTGCACATCAAGGACTATCTGTATGCTCATAGTGATGCCATTACACTATTCATTGAGGCTGAGGATGACAAAAGGCCATGGGTATATAAGGTTTCTCACACAGTATCGGTACAGAAGATATTAGAATGGGAGTGTGTTTCAATACCGAAGGTAGCTGCTTCATCTGTCATGGTAGCTGTTGAAATGACGAGAAAAGGTTTTTTCCCCGGAAAGGGTTTGGGTGCGTCATTGCAAGGTATCCTACAACTGGTGTCTCTTCCCAAAAACATGGACACCTTTGGATTAGGATTTAAGCCCATGATTACAAACGTGAAAAGGGCCAGAAAGATAAAGCAGAAAACATGGGCTCCTACAAAGCCTATCCCGCGTCTCTTCAGGTTATTTGTTAGGCCCGACACCAAGAAGCGCCCGATAACAACAAGTTCTATTTCTGTCGTTGCTCCTAATATGGAATTACATGAAAGGTTTGAGACGTTGTTTGAAGAAGTGAACATGGTAGAATCTGGAGAGGGTTCTGGCAATGCAAATGTGCAGTTTGTTGGACCTTGTGCAATGATCAACAATTGGAAAGAGACCCCTCTCTCGACCAGGAAGGAGTTTTGGTAGTTTGCTTCGATTTTCTTTTAGTTTATCTGGATTATTCCAGGGTTGTAATTCAGATTCTATGTTTCGTTCGTTTGGATATATAAACCTTGTTATCTTTCAATTTTAATGAAATGCGATTTCCTTTTTCATCGTATCTTATAGTTTTTATATTCTTTGCTTTTATTTTCCTTCTTGTACATTTCATTTTATGCTGGTTTCAATGTCATGAAATACATAAGGAATCTTCGGCCCAGTCTTGAAAGCTAATATAATTCTGAAATAATAATTCAAGAGATTGAATATGATGCTGAATTATAGTATGAAGAGGATGTGGAATTTGAAGAAATTAGTAAGGAATTAAGTCATTCTGAGGAAAAACCCAAGACAAACATGAGCAATATAGAAGCAATCAATCTAGGGGGCCCATATAATATCAGAGAAACTAAAATAAGTGTCCATCTTGAGTCACTGCTCTGGAAAGTGATAATCAAAGCGTTTCTTGAATATAAATTTTTGCATGGTCATATGATGACATGCCGGGTCTAAGCACTTACTTGGTGGTTGACAAGTTGCCCACTGACCTAGCATGCCCTCCTGTCAAACAAAAGTTAACGAAGTTTAAATTTGACAAGAGCACAAAGAAAAAAGAGGAGGTCGTAAAGCAGTTCAAGGCAAAAGTCATTTGAGTTACGTAGTATCCCACCTGGTTAGCCTATGATGTGTCTCTACCAAAGAATCATGGCAAGACGAGGGTGTGTGTCGATTATCGTGATCTCAACAAGGCGAGTACGAAGGATAACTTCCTACTATCGAAAATCTATATATTGATTGATAATTGTGCAAAACATGAGATTGGTTCCTTTGTGGATTGTTACGCGGGCTATCACCGGATCTTAATGGATGAGGAATATGCGGAAAAACCAACATCCATCACAACATGGGGAACTTACTGCTACAAGTCCATGCCTTTCAGTTTGAAAAATGCTGGGTCAACATACATTAGGGCAATGACAATCATATTCCAGGACATGATACACCAGGAGATCGAGGTCTATATGGATGATCTAATTGTAAAATCCAGAAAGCAGTCTGACCATGCTAGAGATATGAGAAAATTCTTTTAAAGGCTCCGCAGGTACAATCTTAAGCTCAATCCTGCAAAATATGCATTTGGTGTGCCTTCTGGAAAGTTGTTGGGATTTATAATTAGCCGTCGTGGTATTGAACTGGATCCGTCAAAGATTAAATCTATCTAAGAATTACCGCATCTGAGGAGCAAGACTTAGGTGATGACTTCGTTGGGGAGATTGAATTACCTCAACAAGTTTATTACTCAGCTCACGACAACTTGTCGGTCAAGTACATGGTGGAATGTCAGGAGGCAATTTGATAAGATAAAGGGGTACTTGTCATACCCACCTGTGTTGGTCCTACCAGAACCAATGAGGCCTCTGATTTTGCATTTGACAGTGCTCGACAATTTATTCGGATGTGTATTAGGCCAGCGTGATGCCATCGGTTGGAAGGAGCAGGCCATCTATTACCTCAGTAAGAAGTTCATAGCTTACGAGTTTAAGTATACTCATCTTGAGAAGACGTGTTGCGCCATAACTTGGGTAGCACAGAAATTGAAACATTATTTATCATCTTATTCTACTTACCTCATCTCTCGCTTGGATTTGTTGAAGTATATCTTTCAGAAGCCCATGCCCATGGGAGGCTCGCAAAGTGGCAGATCCTGCTCACATAATTTGACATCATCTATGTGACTTGGAATGCAATGAAAGCACAGGAAATGGCTGACCATTTGGCCGAGAACCCGATGGATGAAGAATATGAACCTTTGAAGACATATTTCTCACATGAGAAGGTGATGCATACTGATGAGTTGGAACAGGTCGAAAAGCTAGCATGGAAACTATTCTTTGATGGGGTTTCCAACATGAAAGGCATTGGGATAGGAGCGATACTTGTTTCTAAAACAAAGCATCACTACCTTGTTACAACTCAGCTTCATTTCTATTGCACTATAAACATGGCGGAATATCAGGCATGTATTTTGGGTTTGTGATGAGCTGTAGATATGGGTATCCAGGATGTCTTGCTCTTGGGTGACTCAGACCTTCTGGTGCACCAGATTTAAGGGAAATGGGAAACACAAGATTTGAAGTTTATACTGTATCGGCAATATCTGCATGATTTTTGTAAATTATTTTGATCAGCAGAGTTAAGGCATATTCCAAGAATCCCCAATGAGGTTACTAATCCTTTGGCTACCTTGGCGTTAATGTTACATCATCCAGATAAGGCATACGTTGACCCGCTGCATATCCAAGTCCATGATCAAAATGCTTACTGTAGTGTGGTGGAAGAAGAACTTGATGGTGAACCTTGGTTTCACAATACCAAGGAATATATCAGGATGTGGTGTATCCAGTACAAGCCACAGGTGATCAAAAGAGAATAATTCGTCGCTTATCAAATTGATTTTTCTATAGTGGAGCGGTATTGTACAAAAGAACGCCAGATATGGTGTTCCTGAGTTGCATAGATGCTAGATAGGCCACGACCATCCTGATCGAGGGATTTTCCGGAGTTTGTGGACCGCATATGAGTGGATATGTATTGGCAAAGAAGATTCTCCGAGCAGATTATTATTGGATCACCATGGTGCGAGATTGTATTTGTTTCATGTGAATGTCATCAATGTCAGGTTCATGGAGATTTGATTCATTCCCCACCATTTGAATTACATACAATGTCTGCACTATGTCTCTTCATTTGGGGTATGGATGTCATTGGGCTTATCGAGCCACCAACATCCCATAGTCACATATTCATTCTGGTGGCCATTGATTATTTAACCAAGTGGGTTGAGGCTAAAAATTTCAAGTCTGTGACTAAGAAATTCTTGGTCGATTTTGTGCAGTCAATATCATATGCAGGTTCTGGTCCTCAAAGTAATCATTACAGATAATGGTGCAAATCTCAATAGTCATTTGATGAAAAAGGTATGTCAGAAGTTTAAGATTACACATTGCAATTCCACCCCATACCGTCCCAAGGCGAATGGAGCAGTCAAGGCAGCTAACAAGAACATAAAGAAGATACTTCGGAAAATGGTGGAGGGTTCCAGCCAATGGCATGAGAAGCTGCCCTTCGCATTGCTGGGTTATCGCACTACTGTTCGTACTTTAGTAGGGACAACTCCTTATTTGTTGGTGTATGGCACATAGGCAGTGATATCGGCAGAGATTGAAATCCCACCCCTTCGGATTGTCGCTGAGGCTGAAATTGATGATTACAAGTGAGTCAAAACCTGCCTGGAGCAATTGAGTTTGATTGATGAGAAAAGATTAGCTGCATTGTGTTATAGTAAGTTGTATCAATAGAGAACGGCCAGAGCATACAAAAGGAAGGTGCGCCCACAGAGGTTTGAAGTCGGTTAGTTGGTATTGAAACGTATCCTCCCTTATTAGGCGGAAGCAAAGGGAAAGTTCGCCCCGAATTGGCAGGGGCCATTCATCGTGACGAGAGTGTTGTCCAATGGGGCTTTGTATTTAATAGATGTAGAAGGCAACTGTGTAGAAATGGACATCACTTCCAATGCGATTAAAAGATGCTACGTATGATTTTCTTTGGTTAAATTGTACTTGTTTGAACTTGGCATATTTTGAAGGTTTAAACGATGAAGGCATTTTGTTTTGCTATCTAGAAGCGCAAGCGTGAAATATGAGTAAAGGGAAGAGAAAAGGAAAGGAATGAGAAGAAAAAGAGGAAATATAAAAAAAAAAAGAAAAGAGAAGAAGAGAAAAAAGGCAAAATAGCAAAATAACCAAAACAACAAAAAGAAAAAGAAGAAAGAAAAGAAAACAAGAAAAGAAATAATCAAAAAAACAAAGCAGTTTCTTTCATGAACTATGTTCGGCCTGATTCCTTTTAAGGATACGTAACAGCCTCACGGTTCGGTCATATTAGTAAAAATTCAAAAGTCCCCCAGCAAGGAAATTGGGGCAAAATTTTTGGTTGTGTAAAAGATTTGATTCTAAAAGTTGTAATTTTTAACCCATTTGAATTGGTTTGAGCCTTTTGATACCCTTCCCTTTTAACCGTATCCAAAATCCCACGTTACGATCCAAAGAAAGACTTTTTGATAATTCTTCGATCGATGCCAAGTTGAGCAGGTAGAGGTGATTCATTTCAGCCGGTCAAAGAAGGAAAATAATGAAAAATGAGAGAGTGTTATTGGTGAAAACCCTCATGTGAACAATAAGGCGATGGGAGTTGAGAGAAATCAAAAATTAGAGAGTCTTACTGGTGAAAACCCTCATGGGCATTGTAAGGTGACAGGAGCTAAGAGAAATGAAAAATTAGAGAGTCTTATTGGTGAAAACCTCATGGGCTCCTTAAGGCGAAAGTAAGTTGAGATATGAAAAAATGAGAAAGGATTGTTAGTGGAAACCTTTTAGGACACAACAGGATGACAAGGGCAAGGTTTGGTTGAAGAAATCAGGTTATGGAATTCTGGGGCTATATAGCATGGCAACTGAGAGTTGATTGTTTGTACAAACTGGGCCGGTTAATCAAAAATTCATATCATGATCAATGGTACCACCTATTCCACGTAGATAAGTCTCTTTTCCTTTTCCTTTTAGCAATCATGCAGTTTTGGATTCTTCTTATCCTAAAAACTCAAAGTCATTGCATTTCATTTTCTTTTGGGTTTCTATTTAACTAAGATTTTTCAAGGTCAACTTTGTTTGAGCAAGTAAGAAACAATTTCATTGATTACGACCAGCTCCCGAAAGTGCAAAGCCTAGTATGGCCATAGTATGCCTAAGATAGCATGATGTAAAGTGGGATATAAAGAATCAGTGGAAGCTTCATCGGTAGAATGATTTGGTAATCTCAAAAGAAATGGGAATATTCTGATAAATGGGTCAGGGATATAAAACAACAGTTTGGGTATAGACACTCGGTTCATCCAAGGTCGTGAGGTTTGGAAATCAGTCAGAAAATAAGGAGGTTCAGGGCCAGTTCAGGGAAGCTAGTCAAATCAAAGCATGAGAGCAGAGAGGCCACTTTCAACAAGAATGCCATAAACTTACCACCATATTTCAAACAAACAAGATTTTTCTTTGATTGAAATATGGGTAGAATATTCTGGTCGTCCCATAGAAACCCTCCGTAGGGGAAAAACAAGCACCAGGTAGGTAAGATCGTAAATTTCAGGACCTTCCTTGAAAATGGGACCTAGTTAAAATTCAAAATAATTATGAATAGCAAAAAGGAACATAAGTTAGATTAAAAGTCTTGATGTTTAAGATAGAATCGGATTAGGAGTTTTCAGGACCCTCCTGGACAATGGGACTTGGTTTTGAATTCAAAACAATTATTTGTAGCGAGATCTAGCACAAATGTACCCTAAAAGAATATGAGTCGGTTATAGAGATATAATTCAGTTAGGAGTTGTCAGGACCCTCCTGGATAATGGGACCTAGATTAAAAATGAGTAGCAAATATAGCCAAAGTGTACTGCAAAGGAATATACGTTAGCTCCAAATTTTGCCTATTTAAGATAGGGTCAGTGAGGAGTTTTCAGGACCATCCTGAATAATGGGACTTATCTTTAGAATGTCCATTTGATAACAATATTTAGAGTAAGTTCCGTTGCAGGGTTGTATAACTCAACCATAAGGAATTGTCGCTCTTAGAATGAAATTTGACTTTGGATTATCAGGACCCTCCTGGATAATGGGACGTAAATACTACTATAGGCTAGCTACTTCTAGCTTCTATACTGGCCCTTCCACTTTGGTGTAGTTTTAGTTTAAGGTCTTCTTAGATAACAAGATGTAGTGAAAGTTGTATCTTCATAAGATATAGCTTAGTGTTACAATTGTTGTTAGTTAAGAGTTATCGGGAACCTCCTGGATAATGGGATGTAGCTTAATACTCTCTTTGATAACAAGATGTACTGAAAGTTATACCATTAGAAGATATAGCTTAGTGTTAAAACTGTCGTTTGTTAAGAGTTGTCAAGACCCTCCTAAATAATGGGATGTAGCTTTAATACTTTCTTAGATGACAAAATATTTGAAGTAATACCTCCAAAAGATCCAACCTAGATTTATAATTTTCGTTTAATTAAAAGTAATCAGGACACTCCTGGATAATGGGCGGTCGTTTAAAGACCCTCCTAGATAACCAAACTTTGTGGAAGTCATTAGAAAACATAATTTAGCTTTTCAAATTGTCATTTAATTAGGAGTTGTCAAAACCCTCTTGGATAGTAGGATCTTGATTTTGATTTCTTAGTGATATTTGGTAACATGATTTAGTTAACACTCACAGATGTGCCCAGCCACCAAACTAGGGCGGAAAATTTTCTTTGTTTTCTCTATTTTTTTTAAATCAAGTGCCCCCTGGAGAACGAGGGAATACGATTCAAGTTTTGGTAATCAGGAGCCAACCTGGAAAATAAGGGAATATTATGTAGGATTTTTGGCAATCTGGCGCCCACCTGGAGAACAAAGGAATATAGTTCAAGATTTTGGCAATCAAATGCCCACCGGCAAAACAGCGGAATACAATTCAAGTTTCTGGCAATCAGGCACCCACCTGGAGATCAAAGGAATATAGTTCAAGTTTTGGCAATCAGGTGCCCACCTGAAGAACAATGGAATATAGTTCAAGTTTTTTGCAATCAGGCTCCCACCTAGAGAACAAAGGAATACACTCAAGTTTTTGGTAATCAGGCGCCACCTGAAGAACAAGGGAATACGATCCAAAGTTTTGGTAATTAGGCGCCCACCTAGAAGACAAGGGAATAAAGTTCAAGTTTTTGGTAATTAGGTTCCCACCTGGTGAACAAGGGAATACAATCCAAAGTTTTGGTAATCAGGAGCCCCATCTGGAGAACAAGGGAATACAATTGATGTTTTGAAAATTATGAGCCCATCTAAAGAACAAGGGAATACAATTCAGGTTCTTGGCAATAAGGGACCCACTAGGCAAACAAGGGAACACAATTCGAGTTCACCAATCAGGCATCCACCTGGAGAAAGGGAAAACATCTCTGATTACAATTCAAGTCGGCATTCACCGGTAGAATACAAGTCAGCATGGCAACAAGGGCTGCAAGAGCAAGTTTAAAGATATAGGATTATTGTAATGCATAGATTAAGTCTAGTTTAGTTCTTTTTTTATTTTGACATGGTGTAATAAGGCTGTTCAGTAAGCAGTAGTAGCAGCAGCAGCAACAATGAAATCACAGTTTCAGGGTAGTCCCAACTACTAAACATTCATGAACTACACTAACCTGATTCCTTTTTAGCCAAGTATAGGTAGGCAACCTCGGAAGCAATGTGCGGTCAAATATTTAAAAAGTGCTTCCCACGGAATATTCAAGCGGGCAAAAACCGCTCGTATCTGCTCACTTTATCTTTGCACGAAAACTCTTAGTGTTTCAGACCAAACAGAGCCAGCTGCGATCATGTGTTTTTTGCCCTATATATGAATTACTCCCATAATTTTAAAATAAAATAATTTCTTTTCATTGTTTGCAATTTTGTGAATTTTTATGGTATTTTTTGTTAATTGTTTGCATTTGTGTGTGCAATTAATTTTTTTTAAAATACAAAATATATTTGCATTTAGGGTCCTATTTTATATTTTAGGTTAATTAGTTAGTCAATTGTGGCAAAATATGAAAGAAAATAACAAAAATAGTTTAGTTTTAATTTTTGACTTTTTAATTTTCGAATGTTATAGTTTTCTTTTAATTTAGGACTTAGTTAATTTTGGAGAATGCAGTTAGTTATTAATATTTTTTTATAATTTAAATTATGTTTTTATTTTTGTATTTAAAAAACAGAAAAATGAAAAAAAGAAGAAAATGAAAAGAAAGAGGTTTTTCTTAATAAAGACCCAATTTTGCCCAAATTCACCTAATACCCGTCCAAATACCCAACCCATCTTCTCCGACCCATCTCACTTCGAGACCTAACAACCCCGTTTCATGTAAGACAAATCTGAACCGTCGAGGTTAATTAATCTAACGGCTCAGAAGTGAAGTCATCTTGGTTTATAACTATCCAAATGCCCCAAACCCCCCTCCCTCTCTTAGAACCCCCTTAATGACCGTCTCTCATAACCCCGTCTTGAACAACTGCCTGCCGCCCGCAGGAAATTGCCTACGGCGGTGGCTGGCGTTCAATCGCCATGGAAATAACACCAACACTGCTCCTTCGCCTTCGCCTTCTCATCTCATAACCCTACCCCATTTCCCCCAAAACTCACCAAAATTCCTCAAATCTTTGTTCGAAGTCACGAACCCTAGCGCCTCCACGGTTTCTCCGATGGCGGCGCCACCACCAAACATACTCATAAATACACCCTGGTACCCTTATCACTTCCTTTTCCCAAATCCTTAACCCATGGCTTTAGAATACCCCTAGGATGGTTTGAATCTTGAATCAAAAGTCAGACCTAAACCTAACCTTCCTCAAACCATTTAGAACCTAAATCCCTGTATCGATAGCCTTTGCTGATGTCGATTTCTTAACTAAACTCCGAGGAAAACTTTGGTGCTATCTCCAAGCCATGAGTCCATGCTAATTTTTTGGATATTTTTATAAAATCTGATTTAACCAAAAGTAGAGGCTAATTGGTTGTTCTTATCAAGGAATAACTGATTATCCTCAAGTTCTGTTTATCTCGAGATAATTTTAGCCTTTAGTTTTTTACAGTGAGGTTCACCCTTGATTCCTTTCGTAGGTACATTTGTGCTTTTTTCCTTTTCTTTTTTGCTTCTTTGTTAAGTTCGTGATTGAATAATTGATCATTGAGATTGTAACAATCAGTTCAGTTAATTTAGGTCTAAATTTGTTTAATTTATGTTTAGATGCGATACATTTTGTGGATTATGTTTCTATTTTAGTGTTGACAGTAATCATGTGAAGGCTTGTTGTGTTTGCTTCATGGTTAGTTTGTTTTCAATTGTCAAAATTTTATGAATTTCTGTTTAAGAATTTTACCTTTTGATCGGACTGAAGCCTTTCATTTGAGTAGTCCATTTTGTCACGCTTCATGAATCTATAGATGGGTCAATTGTAAGTCTAGAAACTTAAAGGGGTATTAGAGCTGAGGGCAGGGGTCGTAATAATTGGTTGGGCAAAGGTCAATTAGGGATTTAAACATGTGAGAGAATCAAATATGTTAGGAGGAAGTCTCTAGAGGATAAGCTGAGTACTAGTTTGTTAAAGAGAAGGGCTTTCCAAATATTTTAGAGGGGTAAAAAGGGTAAAACAATCAAAAAGAGGTAAAGAGTGAATTAGTTAGTCTGGCTAAGGCTGCATTAGGTATGCCTGTATTAAGATCCCATACCCTTCATTCTAAAGAAAAAGACTCGAAATCATATACATATATACAAGCTTTACTGCTTTATTAGATTTCTTAAGAAATTCTGAATTCTTTTCAAATTTTTGAAACAATTTCGTCACATATAAGCATAAAATGGCTTGAATTTGGTTTGCAAAATCACTTTAAAGTCTGCTAGGCTTATTGAACTTGATTGTTACTCATCATCGCCTATTTGAAGTTGATCTTACTGGTTCTTTTTGCTGTCTAATTACTGATGAACCTGCCCCACAGTTGTTGAGTTTCTGTAATCGTTTTAGTTATATCCAGGTACACATTCCTAAAACTCACACAATGTGATACTTGATTTGAGATTGAGAAATAAAAGTTGGAGTTCTAAATGTTTGGATGTTGAACGATCAGTTTATAGTTGTTTTCATTATTACTTTCATGTATTTTGCTCTTCTAAATGACATATTCTTAGTTCAGAGTTGGATTGATTATGTTGAGTTAAAATGGTTTTGAGCTTGCTAAATCCGGTGTTAAAGGGTGTCATTACTTAGAGCTCACTTTTCACTGTATGGATTAAGTAACAAAAGACTATATTGAAACATTAATTTATTTGCTAAACTCTGGACATGAGATGTTGTATGGTGTTTAAAGCTGTGGAAATGTATTATTGATTAAATGGTACTAATATTTGGTGTAGCATGTTTTGAAGTAATATTTCGTGTAGCATGTTTTGAATATTAACTTTTGGAACTATGGTGTTAGAGGGTTTAATTGATTCATATATGCTTATATTTGTTTCAGTTGAATTTGACGTTAGTATGTGCTTTTGGTACTCATTGCTGATTTATACTTACTGAAATGACAAGGATAGATTACAGTACCAAACTTTCTATCAGAGTTCATGTTAGGGAGTGCTTCGTTTATTTTTGAAACCATGCAATACAGTTTGATTAAAAGTCATGGGATAACATTAAATTTGAGTAATAGGGTAATAATGAATGAGCTATTATAAGATGATACCTTCATTTTAAATATGTTTTGACATTAGAATCCACTTTGATTATGCTTAAGGATAATTAATTTTGGTTTTAATTTATCTGGAATATTTTTAAGCATTGTGGTTGTAAATGTTTGTGTGTGTTGGATCACAAAATTGGTTTGTAGCATAGGTCCGCATTGATACATTTGTTCTTTTGGGCTTCAGGCAAGCCCATTCTTCCTTTTATGGGTGTATGGATGCCTGAGCTTGTGATTTGGGCTGTTTTGAGGGACTTGGACCAATAGTCCATTTGGGTTGAAATTGCAGACCTCATTAGTTGGGCTAGTGCGATTGCCTTTAGGAGTTATTAGCTGGGGCAGCCATGTCATGCTATTGGGCTTATGCTGGGACCAAAAATAGGCAGCCTTTGTCCATTAAACTATCAGTTAGTGTGGTAGATAGAATGGAACCATCGGCTTTAAAACATCAACCTTTTCTAGTAAGCCTGTTAGAGAAATCGTTAATCATAGTTGGCATTTTAATTAATTAAGCTCTTATCAATAATCGAGGTGTGCCATACTTAACGAACATAATTTATGGCCCTCATGAGTTAATTTGACTTTCTTTTTAAGTAGTATAATTTTGCGGTGCGCTATGCAAAACTAAAATGACAATTGTGTGGCCCTCACTTAATTAATCTTATATTAATCCTTAGAATACAAGGTGCGCCATTTAGCGAATTTCCAACTCTCTCGCAAAGTTGCAAATGTGTAGTTGCTTTAGGCGCGCTATTTTAATAACTTACCTTCCTAAACTCGGGTGCACATTTATATGACCCAAATCCAAATCTCAACACTTGATAAAATGTGTTGCAGACTACGGGTGCATTTATGTGACATGGTACAAGACATATTTAAATGATGTTGCAAGCTTCCTTATTAAAAGAATAAAGCGGTAAAAGTTAAAATAGAACCACAGGTTAAAAATGATTTAAAGCCAAATATAGTAGTTGAGCGACCGTGCTAGAACCACGGACCTCGGGAATACCTAACACCTTCTCCCGAGTTTAAGGAATTCATTACCTGAATTTGTTGTTTGTGGACTAGTAAATAGAGTCAATCATTCCTCGATTTGGGATTCGAACCAGTGACTTGGGACACCATTAATTATCCCAAGTGGCAACTCTGAATTTTAATTAAATAATCCTGTTTCGGTTGTCGCTTTAAGTTGGAAAAAACTTCCTTTTCTACGCCCTTCACGGGAGTAGTGAAAAAGGAGGTGCGAAAGTAGGATCGGGATTTATTCCTCCAGCCAAATAGGTACCACAGAAACCGAGCAATTAACGGCTCAGTAGCTAATCCCGCCTTCGTAAAAATGCTGGAGGACCACACCAAAATGGTCGAGTCGGGCGAGAAAATGACATCAGCCAATGATAAGGAGGTCGAAACCTTCAAGTGCAGAGCTGACCAAATCCCGAGCGCGTCCCAAGTCCCGAAAGGTGTAGATTCGAAGAAGCTCGTGCAACGTCCATTCCCATCGGAAGTGGCTCTTCAACCCATTCAAAAGAAGTTCAAAATGTCAGAACACCCAAAATACAACGGGACCTTAGATCCTAACGAACATGTCACTACGTATATGTGCACGGTAAAGGGAAATGATATAAAAGACGACGAAATGAAGTCTGTCTTACTGAAGAAGTTAGGAGAAATGCTCATAAAGGGGCCCCTATGCGGCATCACAACCTAACTCCCAACTCCATAGATTCATCTTCCATGATAACAAATTCCTTCACAAAGGCACATACTGATGCCATCAAAGTAGCAATAAAGAAGTCTGACGTACTCAAGATTAAGCAAATGGACAATCAAATACTGCGAGAATTCGTACCTCGTTTCAAAATGTAACAAATTGAACTATCCTCGATCTACGACGGCTGGCATTGCAGGCCTTCACTCAAGGTCTGAATGAACGAAGCTCGATAGATTCAAAATAGTTGAAATAGAACATGGTTGAGTATCCAGCTACGACCGGGTCAAACGTCCACAACCGGTATCGATCGAAAATCAGGGTCGAAGATGATCATTTAGAAGCCCCCTCGGGCTCAATATACCTAAGTAGTCCCCTGGAAAAAGGACCAAAATCAAATGAAGAAATATACCAGTCGTACACCCAAGATAGGTGGAATGCCACGAAGTGCAACCTACCTCACAACGGTCAAAGAATAGATCGATAAAATTATCCCTAGGGGCTTATCGAAGGATCCAGGCTCGACAGAGATGCAAGGGCCAACAGGGGCATATGACCTATCAAAGTACAACTTCAACGTTGTTTAATCAGACATAGTCTTCACATTCAGCAAAACTAGGGACCCCAAATTGCGCAGGGTTATTCAGTCGTATCCTTCGAACTTCATAATATGCGCGACCGTAGGACAAAATATTTCCACCGGCTCAGAAAGGAAATAGCAAAGCTACTTAATAAAAGTCACCGCCGATAATATTTGAGCAATCTATCTCAAGTTCTGTTCTAAGAGAGAAAGGCGCCCAAGAAGAACAAATCAAATGAGACGCGACATGTTACCATGATGTTTGAGGGGCGTCGATTCTCTCTAAGAACTTTCAAAGAGTTCGGCGAAAATACCCATCATCAGAGAAAAATGGACTTGGGGATACATACCTGAAGATTCCCTCACATTCAGCAAGGAAAGCTCCGAAACCTGGCCCCAACCTCATGGAAACACATCAGTAACCTTTTTTCTCATTCGTTTATTTCAAACATGTGCTCGTAAATTCAAGTGGCTCAACCAACATTATCGGGATCGCTAGGAAAAATCATGCCCGTCTCTTGAATCCTTGACAGATTCAACACGACAATCAAAATAGCAAAAGGAGAGACCATTTTTTCGAGGCACCGTGGTTGATATAGACAAAAATTTCAAATGCCATGTCATCAAAGGAGACACGAGCTATAAACACCCAATTCGGATGACCGCAGATACACCGCATGAAAACAGTACCATCCTCTCTTGGGTAAAACCCCTAGCAAAGGACAGAATTAATACCGTCTATGAGGAACAACACATGGCAAGAGAAGCATTCACGTTACGAGACGTGGCCCCGGCACCAATATCTCCACTCTTAAATGAGTCAATGTGTAACTAAACCACGTCTTCCGCTAAGTGCGATTCAACACAGCAGAGGACCATTCCGAGTCCTCTCTCCAAAGAATAGGGACACATCAGACCATGTAACATCGCCTGCGCACCTCATGATAAGGTAAAACTACCTCCCTCTTTTATTATTTTGCACTAACCCATATGAAGACACCCAAGCAAGGCAATCGAAAGTATTAATCCAACACGAAGATCTCAAGTCATTAATGGCATTCATTGCACTCTTTCCATTCAGTCAAGCATCTGTCCTGAAGAAGGTTTCACCAACAAGGTTCTTAATGGGGCAACGCGTTACCTAGGAAGAATCCGACAATCGTACAAGGATTAATTTGAAATCAACCTTAAACACTAAAGGGCATTCTTCGAAGAGTCACCCACTAGGTAGAACCAAGGAGCGTTGAACAGGCCTCAACTAGGAAAATGATGTAATGGGCAAAACGGTCAAGTTAACCGTGTCCGCACGAGCCAGGATCACATACGAAATAACATGTACATATGCAAAGAAATCAAAGAATATTTTCCGTCAAAGCATCTTGTACTCAAAAAGAAATATCAGCATTCTCACAATAAGGATCCGTCCATCGAGAACGCCCCGAAATACTCGGAGACTAGCATTAAAAATCGGCACCCACATGGCCTCAGGGTCGGGAATCCAAACTCGTAAGCCCTCAATGAGGCAACATAGAAATTAAGAAACATCTCCAAAAAGCGGAACATTATCTCGAACCCTCGGAGACTGGAATCACAGACTCAGTAAGCGCATGACCCAGGGTCGAAAGCTCGAAAGTCATAAAACCCTTGAATAAGGAAATTCTGAGCTCATGGGTAATGGCCCCCGAGCCTAAGTAAACTCAATAACTCGTAGACTGTCGCTAATCACCTTTTACTCAAAAACCCAAGATCATGATACCCTGAGGGGGAAAACTCGATCTAGAAAGATCAATTCAATATAACAGGCATGACAAATATGTAAGATCTCAACAGGCATGACAAATATGTAAGACCTCAACAGGCATGACAAATATGTAAGACCTCAACAGGCATGACGAAACTATAAGACCTCAACAAGCATGACTAAATTGTAAGACCTCAGCAGGCATAACAAAACTTTAAGACCTCAATAGGCATGAATATTTTGCTAAGACCTTACTACAAGCATAAACTCAATCCCGAAGTTTTGGCTAAACGTAGCATTTGTAAGACACCTAAAAGGGAAAACCCTCAATGTAGATACGTAAACTACTATATAAGGCTACGGCCAAACACAAATGACTACTATCATACGACTGCACCAGCAAAATTAACACAACTTGGGGACACCCGACCCTTGCTACAAAATCATAGGCCATTACTTCAAATGGAACTAATGAGGATACCTCAAGTTCAACTGATAGCTGTATCTATATCACAATAGGAGTGAGTGTGAGTGCAGGCTTAAAGTTATCTCCTACCTGAATAAGCATAATTGGCCTCTCAGGATTCTATTTTTTATATGTCTCTATCAAATGCATCCCATCATCCTTATGATCTGGGAGAGGATAGTTGTAGACGTTGGGTGTAGCTTTCTTCGCTTGTATGACCTTGTTATCCATCAATGAATGGATCTTACTTTTTTAATGTTTGGCACTCGTCAATAATGTGTCACTTCATACCTGAATGGTGTGCACATGTTTTGTTTGGGTTGACCCATTGATATGAGTTCTCTATTTCCAAAATAGGGATATGGGTAAAATTAACAGTATCCTTCAACCTTTCATATAGTTGGTCAATGGGTTTACCAAAAGCGGTGTATTGTCTGGATAGTTTTCCATCAAAGATGGGTCGGGGTTTCTGGTAATTTGGTCGAGTTGGAGGTTAACGATAGTAGGCTGGCCTACTGTTATAAGTGTGATTGGCATTGGAATGTTGGGAATACCTAGGAGGTGAAGGTCGGTATGGGGGTGGAGGTGTTATGTATGTGGGTGGAGGCATTTTTTATATGAGCGGGGATTTTGGGCTTTGGGACACCATTACTACCCCTACTTATTTCTTCTTTGATATGTCGCCAGATTGCAATGCTTTGTTCATGGCCTATTGTTCCTCTAAATTTGTCACCATCCCTATTTTAATACCCTCTTCAGTCCTTTCTTCAAGTTTGATGATATCAGAGAACTTGTGATTCTCAACGACCATTAGCCTTTCATAATACTGTGGGTTCTATGCCCAGACAAAGAACTTGTTCATCTTTTCCTCTTCTAGTGTTGGTCTGACCTTGGCTGCTTCCGACCTCCACCGAGTAGCATACTCCCAGAAACTCTCATTTGGCTTCTTTTTGATTTCTGCTTATTAAAGACATCCAATGCATTCTTCGTATTGAACCTACATTGGTCAATAAATTCTGACGCCATGCTCACTCAATTGGCCCACTTCTTAGGGCTCTAGATAATGTACTAGGACAAGGCATCTCCTGTAAGACTTCTCAGAAGGAGCTTCATTCGAATCCTTTCATCTTTTACGACCCCTATGAGCTTGGCACATTAAGTTCTCAAATGAACCTTAGGATTAACTGTTTCGTCAAACATATTAAACTAGGGAGGTTTGTTATCCGCCATCAATCCTATGCCTGGTTGTTTACACAGATCCTCATAACCGAGACCTTTTATCCCTTTACTTCCTTCAACACCCTAAATTCGACTTGTAAATTTCTTGAGGCCCTCAGCCATGTTTTTGATGAGCAGGTCCTTCTCATCAGATTTTGGTGTATATGATATTAGTTGAGTAGAGTGTCGTATGGGTTCAACGTATATGCAATTGTTTTGGTGAGTGCTAGAGATTTAGGTGTAGTGGTGGTCGTTAGTTGACTTTTGAGGATCGGGAAAAGGTTGTACTATGTTCTGAGGAGTGTGATAGGTAGTGGTTTGTGGGTACTAGGAAGGTTGATGATGGTGTTCTAGAAGAGTTGGTATCGTTCAAGGATTGGGGTTTGAAGTGGAGTTGCATATTGATAGGGAGAGAGAGGATTTTAAGGATGTGGGTTTGGTGTATTTCTGGGAGGTGCTGGGTCTTTTGGTATTTTGTTTGTTGATGTAGGGGATGTTAAGGGCGAGGGAGAGATTTGGCAAATTTGGATCTGCTCAAGTTCCCATTGTACTTCTAATATCTTTTGTTTTAACCGCAAAACCAAATCATTTTTTGCCGCGGTGCTCCGACCATATAAAGTCTTTACATTCTCAGAATTTTCTTTTCGATTACCACTCAAGTCATCCATCTTAGCTTTTCATATGCTTTTTTGATCACTCTGTGGAGGAGGAGGTGGAGGGCCTCCAAATCTAGTGTGGTATGTTGATGATGCCAATATGTGCAAACCAACTTTTGGGATGGAAATAATAAAATAACGAAAAACAAAAGGCAAACAAGTTAGTAAGGTTTCTAAGAAGTTTGCAGTATTTAAACACATATTGCGTGAATGTAAATCCATGTCCTAATTTTGGAGCCTCAAGGTAGGCCTAGAGACAAATATATTTGGAGAAATTAAGTGCAAATAATTGCCTAATTTACATTAACGTAAAATAGGCAACCCAAAATGACACTAATAAGATACGTCACTAATGGCAGTTGGCCTTATTACATTTGAAAAGAAAGTAAACCTAATCTACTTGGTCTCAGAAAGGCCTTCTCCAGGCTTGATGCTCTCATTGATCAGATCCCCCAGTTCGTGCTGGTTCAGCAATCAGAATGCCCTTACAAGATTTCCTTCTTCGCTTCCTTTAGCATTACGGCAATCAATGACTATCTTCCTTATTTTCCCTTTCAATTCTATCAGACTGTACTCTAGATATTCAAGCCTTTCGCTTGATTTAATAGCCCTTTTTTTCCATTCATTGATGATTTCCATATCGGCCTTGTGCTGCTCCATATTCTCGGCCTCATACTCGCGATCTCTCTCGCAAAATGTTATATTTTACTTGTGTTTTGGGCACTTCGTCTATGACTCTATTTCTCGGACCAACTCTTGGTTTGAATATTCTCCCTATGTTATCATCCCACCATGAGGGGTTGAAGTACACATGAGTGGCATGATAGCTATTCAACTCGATGGTATATATCCTCTTCCACAATAATCTTCAAGTGCCACATGTGTTGTGCTTCATTTTTGAGTGGAATGGCGTCACCCTGAAAGTCAGCTATAAAGTGACTCATTTTAGCGACTCGTAGTATGACATGCTTCTTGCATGCTTGTCTCATAACCTTGACGAGAGAATAAAGGTATATTCCCCTTAACACAATCAATACCAAGTGGGGAATGTCCCTAGATCAGATGATGAACTCATCAGTAGGGAACAACTCGAACATCCATTAACCTGCTCCTCCGTTAAATTGTTGAAAATTGTACCAATTTTAAAGCATTTCCTAGTTGAGCAAACCTGTTCGGGATGTAGATCATCTTCTTAGGGTGATGGAAAGCTACGTGATCATTCCACGGCCTTCGCAGAAACTCTTGGCGATATTGACCATTTAGGATATGTTCTAACAACCAAAACTGCAACAGCAATTGCAACCCTCGAAGTATCTATACCCCTTCTAAAAATGCTTCAAGGCCCGATACATATCTGCAATGATCCTAGGGAATATGGTATATATCTTCCCCTCGATTCCGTCCATCAAAGTTTTGGCCACCTTGGACAATCTGGTGTTGATTTTATCATATTAGATCAGGAACACTAGCATATCTAACAAATATTCGACGAACACAAATACTCTGCAGTGAATTCAACCTAAGGAGGTGACGGAGAATTCATAATCGAAAATAAGGTAAGAATTGATGTGACAACATTATTCATAGAGAAAATCAAAGGGTATGTAGGAGTTTTCAGGCACTCCAAGTCATCATTCTTCTTTAACCCCATCAGCTTAAGAAATTCCCTAATGGTGTGATTTTTAGGTCTGAATAAACTAGGGATATCCCAACGTAGCCAAGAAAATCGCCCTATTATTTCGAAGAGATGAGACATTTCTATGTCTCTAAAGTGGAACACAATCCTTTCTTCATCCCAAAATATTGCAGAAGCCTTGATCGACATTTTGTTGAACTGGAGGTCCAACAAAGAAGGCAAATTTCCTAAGACCCTTTTCATATGATTTTGGTCACTTGACGAAAGATCCCTCACCAATCTAGCAATGGTTATGGTATGTTACTGACCATGCCGAACCTAGGGATTTCATTTGCCTCAATTTTTTCAAAACAAAATATTTTTAGGCTATTTCCCCCTCTAGGTTCTTCTATTTACACAATAATGATTAGCACATTTGCACTTATTTCTCTAAGACTAATGCACACAATCGTGGTTGCTTCCGTTGGGATTATGGAAAAGTCGATAGACTTTTGCACGAGGCTTGTCTTAAAGGGTTATTATGTTGACATCATATTAACCCGATTAGGTTTAACTATGATTCTTGTACAATTAATCAGAGTAAAGGTGATATAGAGGTCTAGACCGGTACCTCTCAAGCGGACAACTTGTGAGGGAATGCTCCGGAATCTTCGGTTGCACTGTTTATCGATTTGTTTTCCTACAAATACGCATTTTTGCATTTAGTGGGTAATAAATAAATAAATAAATAAATATATATATATATATATATATATATATATATATATATATATATATATATATATATATATATATATATATATATATATATATATATATATATTGGAATAGAGCAAACACTCATTAGGCGTTGTTATAGGATTGATTACGCAGAGCGAAATATGATGTCGATCATGACTTATGCTATTGTAAATAGCATGTTGCACTGTTTATCGATTTGTTTTCCAACAAATACGCATTTTCGCATTTAGTGGGTAATAAATATATATATATATATATATATATATATATATTGGACGAGAGCAAACACTCATCATGCGTTGTTATAGGATTGATTACGCACGAGCGGAATATGATGTCGAGCATGACTTATGCTATTGTAAATAGCATGTTGTCACGTATTTGCGATTGAAAAATGATAAATGCAACATTTAATAATTTAAAGACAGATAAGAAAGAAAACAAAGAGACACAGTAGTTTCTGTGGTTAAAAGAATCATAAATCCAGAAATAGGAAATTAATTCCAAATAAGGGGGGAACACGAAAGGTTGCACGTGTATTAATAAAATAAAGAATGCTTAATACTAATTCACAAAAACAAGTTTGTTATGGTAAGAGCCTAAAATATCCCCAGTAGAGTCTCCATATTGGCGTGCCCTCGTTTCCCTCATTGAGTCCGGGTTTCGATATGCCTTTAGGACAACTCATTTTCTTTTGGGAATTGGGTATTTAAATTTCAAGAGTCTCCACCTACTGGATTTAAGGTGTGTTAGGGCACCTATAGAAAATAACACATGAACCAGTTTACTTCACCATAGATTGGGTAAGGGCTCAAAATAACCTTAAGGGAAAGGTATTAGGCACTCCTTGAGGCAACAATGGAGAGTCCCGGTCAAATCTAAATTAGGTGAATTAGTCTTATAAGCAAACAAAGCAATTTAAACAAACATATATTACGTTAAATTAAGGAGTAAATGGTTTCCTAGGTTTTGTAGCCTATTTGATCACTTATGTGCAATACTTTGTAATCGTCCCCAAGTTAGGGTGCTATAACTGTATTAGTGCACAAGTCATCATATCGTTTACTACTCGATTACCTCCCCTTAATGGTTATATTAGCGTTTCTGATTATACGTACTCTATGCGTGCATTGCCCATTCCTTGCTTATGCTCCTAGTGGTGTTTAGAACTTCTAGCTAAGATGGATCTAGACTCTCCTATTGTGCTTAAAAGGAGAAAATGTAATTGACAAACAAAACAAATAGGTCTATCAGATAAAGGAACAGTTAAAAGCTCATATTTACCTCTACAAATAAGCAGGCAATTGCACGTCTCAAACAACAGTATTTCAGATACATTAAAAATTCTATACCATAATATTTAGGTGTGCACAAAGCGGAACATCTGCTGCAATTTTACTAATGTGGGGCAGTAAATACCTAAGCAGTTTGCCTATTGATTTCATTACTTTTGAATCTGGGCAGCTCCAAGTAGCAAGAAAGTTACCTTTTAAACCCAAAACTCAAACAACCTACAAGTTTACCAAAATGATAAACGGACATGATATTTATAAACGGGTATCTATGTTGTAAATTAGGTCATAAACTAATTACTAATTTTAGCAGTTGATTTTATTCTCACACACTTTAGGCATAATTTCTGCGAACGGAACATGTTGAAATCCTATTGGCATGAGTTCTAAATGCATAAACTAATTTAAACCTTATAGACATGGTACCTTAATACAGGGACTGATTTAAACCTTATCGACATAGATATCTAAACGCAGAAATAGATTTAACCTTATTTCATGCGGAAACTAATTTAAACCTTATTTACATGGTATCTAGAATGCAGGATTGGTTTTAAACTTATATGCATTGTATTTAAATGCAAAAACTGATGTAAACCCTAAAGGGAGGTCTCTAAATGCATGAATTGATTTAAAACTTGTAGACATGATAGCTGAATACACATAAGCAAACAAACATCGCAACAATCTTATAGTCATTGTTTCTAAATGCCATAAATTATTTAAACCCTATAGGCATGGCGTCTAAATGCAGGAATTTATTTAAAGCATATAGACATGATATCTGAATACACATAAGTAAACAAACATCGCAACAACCCTACAGTTATGGTTTCTACCTGTTCCCAACAAAATGTGTATAAGAATCCCTCCAAGTTTGACTAATAACTCCAATATCTGTATACAAAAAAAATATTACAACAAACCCAATATAGATGAATTACAAAATAAAATTACTATACTATAGGGAGGCTGGATTGGCCCAAAAAGTAATCCGGGAAGCTAGGCCTTCAATCAAGTATGAACATGCCAATATTCTCATAGTGCATCCAATGGTATCCTAGTGTATCAATGTTCCCAACGGCCTCAGGGACCCTGGACAATTCACACACCAAAAAACTATTAGAAAAACATTTTTTTATTATGTTTTGGAGAGCCAACCCTGGTGTGTCAACCTTCAGAAGAATCTGATTGACTCCTAGGCAGCGCTAACACTAGAGGGGAATAAACCTAGATGTTCTAAGAGCAAGAGTTGAAAAAAGGAGATAGTTTAAAGAAAATAGCTTTTGGAGTTTTCAGGAGGTAAAGAGCAAACAAAGTCATTCAACACTTAGAAAAAAGAATTCCAGCAGTAGACAAAAATAGGATCACTTTAGGTAGAGTTTCAACTTAGTTTACTAGATGTTACTAGGTGGGTATTTGGATAGGTATATGACAAATAAATGACACTCTTGGATCAGATTACTAATTGGACAGCCACACATGAACAACAGCAGGGGTTGGGAGCATGAGGATGATTAAATAGAAGTCTGTTAGGGATGAATACTTGAAAAAAGTCATGCTAATTGAGTTATAAGTAGGCATAGGTCTAATTTACAAAAAAATAGAACATGCTGAATGAATGAAGCACATAAGCTTAGCCAAAATAGAAGTAAACATGTTGAAAGCAGGGAACACATAGGTTTAGTTAAGCAGAAGTAAACATGCTGAAAATAGGAAACACATATGTTTGGTTAAACAGAAGTAGACATGCTAATCAAAGCAATAACTATCAAGGATACAGAGTTAAGCACAGAAGAAGACATGCTAATCGAAATATAAAAAGACATGGATTCAGTAGAAGTAAAGCAGTAGGTAAGAGAGCACATAGGATTAGGCTTGATAGTATAATGAACGAAATTAGGAATAGAGGCATATCAATTGTAGATAATAAAAAAGTATGAAAGATATGTAGAACTCAGTAATCTAGCCTTGGCTTTCAGATGGATAGGCAGTGAAAATGAACACAAGTAGTAGAGAAGTCTCAAGAGAAAATGTTTTCTTTATGTGTGTTGTTTGAACTATATCCGTGTATCAAAGAATCAGTAATGAGAGTATATATAGCACACAGTGAAGTAAAATAAATAAGGTAAAGAGAACATCACAGTTCGTAAAACAAGGGTAATCAAATAAAATAATTTAGCCAATTGGAGAATCAATTCCTATTTAGAAATCCGAAAGAGACCCCTAAAAATGTGGAAGATCAATTAACGCCACAAAACCAGGGTTCAAATAAGGAAATAAATATATCGCATACCATATACGAGTCAATAAGATCCCCAAACCATACTAATAGTTTAATTAAGGGAAGTATAACTAATAAAGGTTGCAAATAAATATAACTAATAAAGGTTGCAAATAAAAAACAAGGCAAAATCACAAAAACACTAATTTTAATCGGAAAATATTATGCAAATCCGTAATAAAATCAACCAGTATATTGGGTTGACAGAAATAAACAAATAACTGGAAGAAAATTGATGAAATCAGCCATAACAGAACAAGACCTAGGGTTTAAGGAACATACGCAAAAATTACAAAATGAGTAAAGAATAACAAGATTAAACACTTGAAGGAAAGAAAACCTTTAGAAGAAACTTGGGATGAAATAACTAATTTCACAGAAGCATTGGAATCTGAATAATAATAATAACAATAAAAATAACAAAATAATAGGATCTTTTAGAAAGAAAAATATCAAATAGCACTTAAAACCTTACAGATCTAAAAGGATCTCGACAAATCCAAGTAGTTATAGGACTAGGGTTTTCAGAAATAGCAGAGATGAAAGAAACATGTCCAAAAAAATAGATTCAAACAAAAACAATAGGCCAGGAACAATACTCACCAATGCGAATGGCCAAAGACAGGTCTATGAGACAGATTTTGACAAAACTCTATTAAATCTCTTTGAGATTTTCTCATAAATTAATGAAGTCGAACAACTAGAAGATGTAACAAGTTAGATAAGGTAGCAAAACACCAAATAATCCCATATCTAGTCAGGTATTAAAGGGGTTTGGGACATTTAGGAGTGACAACACTAGGGCTATGGATAGCTTCCATAGAGGACGGAGAAGAAGATGGATTCAAGGGCGGCGGTCTCTGAAAAATTACTAGAGTTAGGGGGTAATTTGGGTTAAAAAAGGAACGAGTGATTGTGGACCGTTTATCTCATAGATCAACGGTCACGATTAGAAGGGGTTTGGGTCGAGTAGAAGTCATTTGGTTTTGAGATGGGGTGGCTTGGGCTTAGGTTAATTTAAATTAGGCTGGGGGGTCCGAATTGGCCTAATTAAAGGGCTATTTGTTAAATGCCCAATTAATTAATAAAATAATTTCTAAAAATAGCTAATAATATGTTAAAAATAATTTTTACACATGAAGATGATTGAAAATGATTATTTAACATTATAAAATAT
The DNA here is from genome assembly GCA_034376525.1 of Nicotiana benthamiana. NCBI lineage: Eukaryota > Viridiplantae > Streptophyta > Magnoliopsida > Solanales > Solanaceae > Nicotiana > Nicotiana benthamiana. Next base: position 57,422,989 of record CM067337.1, read on the forward strand.
AAAATTATTTTCTCTATAGATAATGTAGTTATGCATATGTAGGGGGGTATTTTTGAATAGTATGCAATTATATTATGAAAAATACAAATACAATTGTAAAAATGTAGTTAAAATATTTGAATGCACTTATGAGGATATATGATGAATCTAGATGACTAAATAATTGTAAAGTAATATGAGGGATAATTATTTAATATTTATAAAATTAAAAATGCATAAATAAATTTATTTAAAGCCTTTAAAAAAAATTTTAAAAATTGTAAAAATATTTGTACATGTTTGTAAATGCATGTATAGTATTTTGAAAGTACGTACGCGTATTTTTAATATATGAGAAAAAAATTGGGTGCCAACAGATATGACCGAGATCTCTTGAGGCTGGGTATAATTGGGACTGCATTAGGCCTGGTACAATATAATAAAAGGGAAAAAACTTTACCTATTCCTCTGTATGATCAAGTAGGATACATAGCACGCTACCCTAACGAGGGGCTAAGTAATATTGTATTGTATTCGATGCATAGACTTAACAAATGGTCCAACCCTTCGTATAGTTGCATCCTTGTTAGTTTATGGCTTATACCGTTTATGCCCCTGATGGCTATTCTTCGGTACCCAGGTTGAAATTCTACAATAATAACTCTTATGTTACCTCCAATTTATATGATTTATTAGCCTTGCATACTCATTATAGTTTTCATGCTGACGCCCATTCTTTTTGGGCATTGTGTTCATGCATACAGGTACTGCTAGACATGGTGACATCCCTCCCTAGTAGGTGCAAGATTCAACTATTGGTTGTTGCTTTGCACTCCTCCAGAGTCGTTATTGAAGTGTTTGTAGATGCTGAAGCACGTGTTCCAATCATTTTAAGTATGGTAGGGCCCTTTACAGACCAAGTTGTTTAAATACACATCAATTTTTGTACTCTTAGAGCCTTACAGGCTAGTGTTACTATTTTGTTGCATGTAATTCTTAGGTATGGCTATGTTGGTGACAATGATGATCACGCTAAAAAGTTCTATTGTTTCTTTTGCTAATCAGTTATACATACCTTAATTCTAGTGATTATCACATAGAGGTCTTAATAGCCTAGATTCTATGAATAAAGAGATATAAGAGCATACGTCAGTTTGCACGGGCCTTCAAGCATCTTGTGTCGATCACACATCCCATGGTGATAAACTTGGTAACATGGCAGGTTGTGTCATAGGATGTTTGCACCCTGTATCTAGTGAAGTCTTATTTATGGGTCTGTTATGCATCATACTTATAAACATGAGTCTACAAGATATCTAGGATGAATACCCTTCATTCTTATCTAGATTGTGCGATATAGATGGGTCGTGAGCATTCTTAAGCAAGAACTTGCTCAAGGACTGATTGAAGAAAAGGAGAAGGTACCAGTCTTGTGCTACCGACCCCCTATGGGTCAATGTGGACTTCACGATGAGACTGGAACTTATGCTTCAAGTACAATACCAACACCCCCCAAACATCAGAGAGAAGTTAATGTACCTCCAATTCCTTCTTCGGTTGCTGCTGACTAAGATTTATCTATGAACAGTGCAGTGCAATTGATCACTCCGTTGGTGGCCTCTTAGGCCCAATGTCAGGATAATTTAGATAAAGCACTCATTATGACAGTTCGAGATTTCACAAATTTTGATCCCCTCAAAATCACAGGAACAGATACAAATGAAGATTCCTAGATTTTGTTAGATAAAATGCAGCGGATATTACGGGTGATGCCTGCCACTAATACTATGTTAGTAGAGCTTTCCTCTTACAGGTTGCGGGATATAACTTTTATGTGGCATCAGACTTGGAAATAGTCTAGAGGACCTCTTACCCCACCAGCACGATGGAGGAATTCCCTGAGGTATTCTTGGTAGTATATGTCTGTTGAACTCCGTCGAGCTAGAAAAGATTTATTCTTGCAGTTAGAGAAAGGTAATATAAGTGTCCGGGAGTGTACAATAAAATTTAACTCCTAGGATAGTTATGCTCCATCAGTGGTGGCCGAGATGAGTGACAGGGTACATCGATTTCGTGGCCAGTTTGGGAAACATCTGATACACGAATGTACCACGACGTCTCTGAACCTAATAATGGATATTGCTCATATTTAGGCCTATGCACATAACTGGGAGGATTGCAAGAGGATACAACAAGAATCTTGAGAACATGACCAGGGTTAATTTAAGAGATCCTACTCCAGAGGATATACATGAGAGTTTAGAGGTAGGTTTATGTTTAGATCCGCATTTCTTTAGCGGTCACCTAAATCAGTGGCTAGCATTCCAAACATTCCCATGGATTGTATCGAGAATATACCACATATTCCAGTCAATGCCAGAACATCCGAGGATGAAGTTCACAGAATAGTGGGGATCCTAGCAAAAGAAGACCCCCGATGACACATTGTGGTCGATGTGGTAGAAATTATTTTGGCCATTGCCTCAAAGATTTGGATTTGTGTTATTCATGTTGACATCCTATTCAAATCATGCATTTTTCCCCGTGAAAAAATAAGATGGCGTGATACCACTATGGGGTCTGTAGCAGCTTCTTCGTTGATAGTACATCCTTGTGAGTAAGGTATGTGACCATTAACATGGAAGAGGTAGAGGTTGAATTTCCAACCCAGGTAGGAAACAACAGAATCAGATATATGCATTGGTAGGTTGTCAGAATATAGAGACTTCACCAAGGCATGGTCATAGATATATTATTCGTGTTTCTCATTAGAGTGCAAAGTTTGATAGACCAGGTTCTACCATGTCGTATATTACTCCATTTGTTGCTAGCATATGTGGTAAATTACCTAAAATGTTATGACAACTGTTCGAAGTGTCCACGCCTATGGGTGACTCCGTAATTGTTAAATGAGTGTATCGAGGTTGGGAAGTTTTGATTCATGATCAGAATACCTTGTCTTATTTGAATAAATAATGAATGATATAATTTGATATTATCATAGGAATGGATTGGTTGGCCTCTTGTTATGCTACAGTGGGTTGGTGGAAGAAAGTTGTGCATTTCAACATTCAAGGAGAGCCCATTAGCAAATTGAAGGGCGTTGTTGCAGTGCCAAAAGGGAAGTTTACTTCTTACCTTAAAGCTCATAAAATGATTTTGAGAAGATTTTTCTACCATTTGGTGCGGGTGGATCCTAAATCACCCAGCCATCAGTCTGTTTCATTTGTCAATAAATTTACTTATATGTTCACTTACGAGCTCCTGATTATTCCACCTGAGAGAGAGATTGTGTTTTCCATCGATGTGCCACTCGATACGCAACCGATACGCAACCGATATCTATTCACCTATACATGATGGCTCTTGTCGAGTTAAATGATTTAACAGATCAGTTGAAGGTCCTTCTTGATAAGGATTTTATTCGACCCTATACTTCCTCATGGGGATCCATTTACTATTGTTCAAAAGAAGGATGGTTTGTTGATTATGTGTATTGATTATCTATAGCTGAATAAGGTGACCATTAAGAATAAGTATTTGCTTCTAATAATCAATGATTTCTTTGATCAATTGTAAGGCGCTAAATGTTTTTTGAAGATCAATCTCAAACTTGGGTATCATTAATTAAGGATCAAAGAAGAAGTCGTTCTCGAATACAGCCTTTCGGACTAGGTGTGGCCATTACGAGTTTCTCGTTATGTCTTTTGGTTTGACCAACGCACCAATGACCTTCATGGATTTGATGAGCCAAGTATTCAGACCATACTTTGATATCTTTGTGATCGTATTTATTGATGGTATTTTTGTGTACTCTCGAAAGGGGGAAGAGCACATAGACTATTTCTAGAAGGTCATGTGCACAATCTGGGATCACAAGTTGTATGCCAATTTTCCACGTTTTGATTGAGCTCGATGACCTTTCTTTGGCATAAAACATCGATTGAGGTATCAAGGTTGATAATTTAAAGTATTAGTAGTTAACAATTAGCCAAGGCCATTAACCCTTATCGAGGTTCACAACTTCTTTTGCTTAGCCAGTAACTACCGAAGGTTCGTCGAAAACTTCTCATGCATAGCTGCTCTATTAACGAAATAGACGCATAGGGCAGCTAAATTCTGGTGGACCGATATTTGTAAGAAAATATTCCAAGAATTGAAAGACAAGTTAATATGCACTAGTGTTAACTATTCTTGAAAGATGTGAGAGCTACATCATGTATTGTGATGCATCTAGAGTGGGCTTAGTTAGCATAATAATGCAACATGGAAAGTGATTGCATATGCTTCAACTATGAAAGCACGAGAAAAACTATCCCACTCATGATCTGAAGGTAGTAACTGTCATTTTTTCTTTAAAAGTATGGCTTCACTATTTATACTAGAGTTCACAATGACATATTCACCAATCACAATAGCTTGCAGTACATATTCAAGGAAAAGAGTTGAATTTGAGGCAACAGAGGTGACTCGAATTGTTAAAAGAAAATGATGTGGATATTTTATACCACCCCCGGAAGTCAAACATTGTGGCTTATGCGATAAGGCAGAAAACTATGGGTAGCATGCGGAATGTGGAGGAGCAAAAGTTGTAGATGATTAAAGACTTATACCAATTGACAAATGGAAGTGTACAATTGCTTGATAATGGTGATAGATAAGCCACACGTCGAAATACTACCGTCCTCGTTAGACGTTAAAGTAAAATCACAACAATTTTGTGAACAACTATGGTGAAGATAAGAGAAAGCATTCTCTCCCAAAAAAAGCAAGTGTTGAAGCTATCTGAGAATGGGGTCCTTAGATATGGAGACCGACTATTTGTGCCTAATGCTAGAAGAGTCCAAGAATAGATCATCTTAGAAATCCATCAGTCCCGGTATTTGTTCATGCAGGGTCTACCAAGATATACCATGATCTTGGACAGTTATATTGTTCGAATGATATAAAGCTAGACATTGCTGAATACATCGATCGGTGTCCGAATTACCAATAAATTAAGGTTTAAAAATTAGAAACCAGGAAGGTTGCTGCAAAACATAAAAATTCCAACCTGGAAAAGGTAAGTAATTAATATGGATTTCGTTAAAGGATTACCATGACCACGCTAAAGATCTAATAATATATAGGTCATCGTGGTTCGACTCACTAAGTCAGCTTATTTCCTACTAGTAAAGGCTACTTCCTTGGTTAAATATTCTGCTAAGTTGTATATTAGGAAATAGCATATCAAATATAGATGCCTAGTTTATAGCTAACTTCTGGACATCATTCCAAAAAGGATTAGGAACGAGATCACCCTTATGAAAAATTGGGATGATCACCTACCACTCATAGAATTTTCTTACCACAACAGCTATCATGCTATCATTCAGATGGCACAGTATGAGGCCTTATATTGACGGAAGTGCAGATCTCATACCGGCTAGTTCGAAGTTGGTAAAACCAAGTTATAGGGCCCCTTGATCAGTGCAACATGCTGTGGAAAAGGTGAAAACAATTCAAAATTTACTATTGACTGCGTAGAGCAGGCAAAAGTCTTACTCAAATAATTGAAAACTAGATTTGGAGTTCTTTGTGGAAGACTAGATATTCTTGAAGCTGTTGCCTATGAAAGGTGTGATGAGATATGGTATGAAGGGAAAACTCAGTCCCCGGTGCATCAGACCATACAAAATAATTCTGAAGGTTGACCAAGTGGAATATAAGCTTGAATTGTCCCTGTAACTAGAAGAAGTCATCCGTATTACACGTAACTATGATTCGAAAGTTCTTTAGTGACCCATACAGCATCAACCTTGTTGAAAAGTTAGAGAAGATCTATCCCACGATGAATTTCTGGTGGTTATTCTAGGTCATCAAGTCCGTAAGATGCGAACTAAAGAAATGGCTTCAGTCAAAGTAATTTGGAACAAAAGTAAGGAAAAAATGACATAGGAAGCTGGAGAAGATATGAAATCTAGGTAGCCCTATTTATTCCAAACTATGGAAGACAACAATGAGAACATCATGATGGGTCACGAATCAAAATTCAAGGATGAATGTTCCAAACGAGGGTGATGTTACACCCCACACATTAAATGAACATTGGTAAATTTGACCTCTAACGATCTGATCAGACGGTGACACAAATAGAGATAGAGGGGTCAAAAGACGATGACATATTTTAGTAGGCTAATGATAGTTGGCTTGGCCGGTGCTGTAACAATGGCAGGGAAACCCATTTTTTCATAAAGAGCTGGTGGACATTCCTATATTTGGTACATGTATATAAAGGTAGTGAGGCCCAATATGGACGGAAGTGTAGATCTCCTATCGTCTGGTTTGAAGTTGGTGAAAACAAGTTATTGGGCCCTCGATTAGTAAAACATGCTGTGGAAAAAGCGAAAACAATTCGAAATTGATTATTGACCTCTTAGGGCAGGCAAAAGTCTTACTCGAATAACTGACAACTAAAGATTTGGAGTTCTCTATGGGAGACTAGACATTCTTGAAGGTGTCACCCGTGAAAGGCGTGGTGAGATTTGGTAAGAAAGAAAAACTCAGCCCCGGTATGCCAGACCATACAGAATTATTTAGAAGGTCGGCCAAGTGGAATATAAGCTTGAACCATCCCTTAGGACTAGACATTGTCCAAAACTAGACATTCTCTAACTTGAATATCTTTAACAAGGGTGATGCGGTAAGGATGGCTTACAGGCTTGATGATGTTCTGGTGGTTATTCTAGATCATCAAGCCTGTAAGCTACGAATTAAAGAAGTGGCTTCATTTAATGTAATTTGGAAAAAAATAAAGGAAGAAATGACACGGTAAGTTAAAGAAGATATGAAATCTGGGTAACCCCATTTATTCAAAACTATTCGAGACAACAAGGAGACCATTAAGATGGGCCAAGACTCAATATGCGAGGATGAATATTCTGGAGGGGGGGAGGGGGAATGTTAAACACCACACATAAACTGAATCTTGGTAACTTTGACCTCTAATACGTCTGATCGACCGGTGACGCATATAGAGATAGAGGGGTCGAAAGAGGATGGCATGTTTATATAGGCAAACAAGAGTTGTCTTGCCAAGTGCCGTAATTGAGGTGGGGCAACCTATTTCTCATATGGGACTAATGGAGTTTCATATGATTGGTACATGTGTATAGAGGAATTAAGGCTTATTGTCTTCATTTTTTAGAAGTATCACTCACTAAACCTCACACAAAGCGCTCTCAGATCTCTTTTGAAGTTTCAACATTGACTAAGATAAGTCAGAAGATGGTTCTATTTGGATTTAGCTTTAAGAAACTTTGAATCGTTGTTGTAAAATCTATCATCAGATGGTACTGGTTATGAGATTCATTAGACGCAAATTTAACCAACATAGAAGCATTGTTAGAAGGCATGTCGTGCAACTTTATTTCTTCACATGAGTTAGAGTAAGTCTCTGTTCTTTCTAAATGATTCCTGCACTGAAAGGTTGGGTAGTTCTATACCCCTCTGAATAACATTGTTTTGTTCTTGTACAATCATGCTTGTAGCATTTTGTTCAAGGTCTAGAATGTTGCAATTGTTATCATGTGGTAGGAGTGCATGATTCATTCTGAGTTTAAACTTGTTGTAGAAATTATATATGTATATGTATCTATTACCCTCCCCAGACCCCACCTGGTGGGACTACCTGGGTAGTTGTTGTTGTTGTTATTGTTGTATCTATTTTGCCTTATCAAGTCATGCTATATATGGTTAGGTAAGACACCTATTGTGCAACAAGTGATCAGCTGGGTACAAAGAGTATAATGTGATACATTACCAAGACCTCATGTGGTCAGGTACGATCGAGCTCCATATGAGGCCGAGTATGGAATGATGCGGTAAAAGACACTACTAAGCCCTCATATGTCAAGGTACGAGCAAAATCTCTTAAGGGCAGGTATAATTGGGACCTCCTTAGGTGAGGTACAATATATGAAAAAATAAACTTTATTGAGTTCTTTGTGAGGCCTTTTACTATACAAAGTAATATGTCCCCACGAGAGGATAAGTAATATTGTGTTGTATTTAATGAACAGACTTAATGAATGACCTAACCCTTCATATAGTTTCATACTTGTAATTTTATGGCGTCTACAGTTTATGCACCCAGTGGCTTGACTTCGGTACCCAAGTTGAAATCATGCACTTACAAATCTTATGTTACATCTTTAATTTACATGTTTTCTTATTATTGCATACTCATTACATTTTCCATTTACTTTTGGCTGTCGCGTTCATGCCCACAGGTAAAGATAAACGTAGTGACGCCCATCACTAGTAACTCTACAATTCAGCTATTGGTTGTTGCTTTCCACTCCTCTAGGGTAGCTGTTCAAGGGTGGATAGGTACTGAAGCATATGTTGTAATAATTTTGGGTATAGTCAGGCACTGTCACGACCAAGTTTCATAAATGCATATCTATTTTGGTACTCTTAGAGGCTTGTAGGCTAGTGTTAGTGTTCGATTGCATGTAATGGTTGGGTATGACTATTTTGGGGATAGTGATGATCACGTATAAAATAGCAATGTTTCTTTTTCTAGTCAGTTGTACACAACATAAATTTTGTGATTATAACTTAGAGGTGTCAGTGGCCTAGATTTTGTGAATAAAGAGATATAAGAGCATACATCGGTTCACACGGGCTTTCTAGCATTTTATGTTCTCGAACCCCCCAAGGTTGGGAGGGTGATACCCCTAGGGCATTATGAATAGTAACATGGCGTATAGGGGTCTAGGCTACCTTTTCGTCCTGAGATATGGCCGATTCTACTAGAAATAGTTCATCACGAGTCATTAGTCCTTAAACCAATACATATGGCCCATGACGAACTAAGACCCTGGCATATTCATGAAATTTGTTGGGGCCTAGTTAGCTACATGTATCTCATCCTGCTTCTGGATAAATGGATCCTCCACATGATACACTAGTGTTGCCACTAGGTCTACTCTAGGATGCCCCGATTCACCAACAGGAGGTTTTCCCATCCCTTGGCATCTGCCTCTATCTCTGACAATCGGGGGTGTAGATCCTATACCCTCAAATGATGCAATCATGGGCATTCTCTCCCAAGAAAAAGATATAGATGTAGAACTACATCGAAAAACGATAGGAAATGAAAAAAGAGAAGATTCCTAACACCCTGTAGACTCTTGAAGATAAATACAAACATCTTCGTACCCATCCACAACACTTTACTAGATCTTCTCATGACTCATGAAAACTGTCACGACCCAAACCGATGGGCACCCAGTGCCTTGCTCAATCGAGTATCAATGTAACGTAGCTTTCGTATCATTCTATCATAGGTAAATTAACCGAAGTAAAGCATAGGGGAATATAAACTTATACATATGACATACTGTCCTACAAGACAAAAAAAGATCACTCGTACACTGAATATAAGCCGACAAGGCCATATAATCTTTCACATACACAACATATGTCTACAAGACTCTAAGACTACATAAGTGTCATAAAGGTCGGGACAGGGCCTCGTCATACTAATCAATGCATGTACTTATCATATGGACCAAATAAGTAACTCCGGAGCAAACAAAGCGTGCCAACACCTTCAGTTGAGATGATAGCCTACATATAAGGCTCTTACCTTGTCCATCGGGAACTTCAGGCATGAAACAAAGCATCTCCGATATGAAGGAACGTCAGTACAAATAATGTACCGAGTATGTAAGAAATGAAAATCAGTAAGCAATAGACATAAGATAAACATGGAATAAAACACTCAACATGTATATCTAAATAGTTTTGTGAATCATTTAATATCATCATGTCATGCGTATGCGTATATATTCCATACCATGCAAGGGTATATGCGTTCTTACATCATCAAGCCTATGAGGGCATCCCATCATATCATCTCGGCCACTATGGGTAAATCATCAATGTATACCAGTTGATCAGGTGGTGGTACGTATCTAACGCCGTAACCATTTCTCATATCTCATAGACATATAATATACAATTACACATGTTTATTATGCCATCTCATCATGGGTCAATGTACTTGTATAAATAAATGCAATGCATGAGAAGTACGTTAATAATATCTAATCCGTAAATTATACTCATATATTGATGTACGTCAACATATATATCTGAATGTATTCTGAGAGATGTTATTAACATACTTCTCATGAACTGCATTCATTTATACATGTACATTGATCCATGACAAGATGGAATTATATACGCGTACATTTGTATATTATATGTATATAGGATATGGGAAAAAATTACGATGTTATATACTCACCACCTCCTGATCAGCTGGTATACATTGATGATTTGCCCACATTGGTTGAGATGATATGATGGGGTTCCCTCAAGATCTTGATGATGTTATGAACGCATATACCCTTTCACGGTATGACATTTATCTACATATGCATGACATTACAATATTAAATGAATCATAGAACTATTCAGATATACATGTTGAGTCTTTTACTCTATCTTTCTCTCATGTCTATTGTTTACTGATTTTCATTCCTTACATACTCGATACATTATTTTTATTGACGTCCCGTTTGGTTTGGGAGGTTGCGGTTCATGCTCGTAGGTCCTTAAAGACAGAATGAGAGTCCTCCAAGTAGGCTATCAGCTCAGAGGAAGGTGTTGGTATGCCCCATCTTCTTCGAAGTTGCTTATTTGGTTAATATCATTAAGATATGCGATTAGTATGACAGGTCCCTGTCCCATCCTTTATGACACTATGTACTCTTATATACTTTTAGACATATGTCGTGTACGTGAAAGATTGTATGGCCTTTTCGTCTTATGTTCAGTGTACGAGTGATCAGTTTTGGTATTGTAGGCTAATATGCCATATGTATAAGTTTATATTCCCCCATGCTTTACTTCGTTTAATTTACCTATGATAGAATGACCATTATGTTGGTACTCGGTTGAATAAGGTACTGAGTGCCCATCGCGGTCCACCAGTTTGGGTCGTGATGAAAACAATATAAACCTAGTGCTCTGATGCAAAGTGTTCACGGCCTAATTCCCCACCATAGGCTATGAAGGCGCCTAACTCTACCATCACACAAGCTAATAGTAAGTCATTATAGTAACCAACCACTCATAACACTTTTTAAATCGATTAATAAAAATTAATTAGCGGACGTAGATTTAGAAATCATGATACAATGCCAACATCTTCCCCAAGATACGAAGCATGAAGAAAACATAAAGTCAATGACACGATAGCAATACCACAATGAAAATCTTTGTAAAATCCCCTAAATCCGAAAGGAGACTTCAGGTGTTGAATGCCCAAAATCATAGAGGGGAGCTCACTACCAAGTTACAACTGCTACACATACACGCTTGTGTGCCCACAAGATGTACCTCTGTTAGCACCTGCAAAATTAGTGTAGCAGTGTTGTATGAGTACATAAAACAATCCATAACAAATTAGTATCTAGTCTAACCTCGAAGTAGTGGTGAGGGCTCGACAAATTATTAAATAAGTATGTGTTATTCAATAAAGAAGCATGTATGAATCTATCATGATGCTCAGGTACGCACGGACTAGCTATCGAGATATTCCACATAAACTAACCGAGGCAAATGGCCATATCCCATAAGAATGGTGTTATATAATCCCGACGAGGCAAAAACCCCGACCCATAATAGTAGAATTACATGATACTACCTAGGAAAATGGCCTAATCCCATTAGATTAGCACTGCATGGTACGACCAAGGTGAACAGCCGGATCCTCTAAGAGTACTGCTGAGGCAAATAGCCCGATCACATAAGAATAGCATTTCATAGTACCGTCAACATTAACGGCCTGATTCCAAAAGAGTATTGTTGAGGTGAATAGCTCGATCCTACAAAAATAGCATTTTATAGTACCACCAAGGAGAATGGCCTAACTCCATAAGTGGTTAAACTTTCAATGGGTCACTAGCCCAACATGTGAAGATACTTACCAGTTAAGTAATCATAGAAATACTGAACAAATAAGTACATACAATGATACGTACATGAGAGAAACCATAATTTTATAGATAATCACATATCCACCAAATTCTTAAGTAGAAAGGCTTGGTAAATTATGCAAGCCTAGTCTTAAGATATATCAAAAATTGATGCGCATAAACAGATTAAAATAACTAAAATAATACAGTTAAATCATGGTATAAATCTAGGTCTACCCAAACATATCAAAAATGTTGCATACACATATACGCTTGTCAGCTCGGATGTGTATAGACCCCAAGTACTTAGCATGTGGCAATAGAATAACGATAGGGTTATTGAACAAGATTAGGGAAGAGATTTACCTTGCTTCCAAATCGGATAATCAACTCCAACCCTCTCAAACACCTCAAAACATTGCCAACCGATATGAATATGGCCAAAGGACATTCAAACTAATAAAAACATTCTCAACCTCATAATTTAATAATTAGTAGACATTTTCAACCCCGTACAAAAAGTCAATAAACACAACCTCGAACCCACGCGACCAGATTCTAAAAAATTTCAAAGATAAAAATTAACTATAAAATCATTCATATATATAATTTATTTCCAATTTCATGTCCAATTTTGATGTCAAATCCCCTTTTTACCAATTCTAGGTTAACAATAAAATCCCACAATTTTCAACTACTTTCCATGAAACAATCCATGTATTTATCTTGCAACAAGTAGGAATCACAAGCCTTGTGTTACTTGATGAAATGGACCTTCAAGAAGCTCCCAAATCACCCAAAAAAAGAGTGAACAAGATGAAATAACCTATGTACCAAAGTTGAAACTTATGATCTGCACATGCCTCCCTTTTTGCTTTCACGGACACCCCGATGCATTCGTGAATGCCACTGTCATCCAACACTTTGTGTTCGTAGATGCCCAGTCGCGCTCATGAAGGCCAAGTCCTACTTGACTCCTATGTTGCTTTTATGTGTTCTAGGAGACACCATCGTGTTTGGGAAGAGGAACCAGGACCTCCATCGTATTCGTGATGGCCTACTTTATGTTCACGAAGAGAAATCCTACCCCTCCTCTTTCCTTATTTTCAATCGCAAAGCGCACCAAAACTAGTCAACAACTAGCAACATTTATCATGATCCAGGTGGTCCGAAACTCACCTGATCCCCATTCAATCGTCCCAAAAATTCCATAGATAGAATCTGAACTACTCAAGGTCTTAAAACATATAAAATAATATATTACCAAAGAATAATACCCCAAATAAAACTAATCAACTTTACAAACCTCACACACAAGTCCTATATGAATACGAACCTATACTCATGCTCATAATTCCAATGAGATCAGTATCATAAAACTTTACTCTAAATCAAACATAGCAAACTCCAAAAACATCAAAATACCAACTTCCAAAAATAAGTGTCAAATCTTTCCCGGCTACCTGAAACTCGACATGAATTTTCTCCCAATACCAATATTGCCTTATGAACCTAGTCGAATCTTTAAATCTCGTTTTCGAGGTTGTTTACTTAAAGTGTTCACTTAAGACAAACTTTGCCAGCATAGGCCACTATAAAACAAAATCTCGATTGAATGGTTTTATATTCAACCCCACCTTTCCAAAAATAAAACCAACCATCCCCACAAGTCATAAAAATAGTAAAATCACAAATGTAACTTAAAAAATAGGGGAATGGGATTCTAGGAAGCAAAACGACTGCTCGAGTTATTACAAAAATACCCTACATGCTCGTGTATGTGAAATAGTGACCGTGAAAGAAATTACCAACACTTTTCAATGTGAACTCCCCCTCATGAACGCAAAGGCCGATTCCTCCTTCGAGGCTCAACCTCTATGCAAACATAGGAAAAATCATGTGAACGCAATGTTGTCTCGACCTGACTCATTTTTTTGAGCATTTTTCCCTTTGTTTAATAGATTGAGGTCTCTTGTAGCTTCAAATTGTATATTATAACTTATGTGTATCATTATTTTTTGTTTTCTAGCGGTTCGGGGATTAATTTTGAAGCTTTATGTCAGAAAGATTGACCAAGTTTGGCTTTTATGTATTTGACCTTGATTAGAGTTTTAATGGTTCTGTTAGGTAGCGATGGTGAATTTAGACATGGGCGTATGCCCATATTTCCACTTGGCTGTTTCTTGAAGGTTTTGCCTATATTTGGAAAAAATTGGCTATTTGAAGGTTTGGAAAGTCCATCGGTTTTACCGGGAGTTTATTTCGATGTTATCGGGTCATATTGTTTCTATGATATCTCTAATAAGTTCAATATGTCATTTCGGACTTGTGTGCCAAATTTGAGGTGATTCGGAGTTTTTTAGATATGTTCTGTGCAAGTTATGGATCTTGGGAATTTTAAAAAGTTCATTTTTTTATGTGAGGTGTCATTCATGGTTTGATGTTATTATATGTAGTTTAAGCCTCCAGTAGGTTCCTCTTATATTTTGGGTTTTGTTGGAATGTTTGGACAGAAACTCGAGGGTCCTGGTGTGTTTTGGAGTTATTTTGAGCCATTGTTGATCATGTTGGCATTGCTATGATTTTTGAGTCCTAGTGTGATTGCACATACGAATCTATCGGCACTGGTGCAGAGATGCAGATGCGGCACAGGAGGTACAAAAGAACATTTGGTTGAGGGCAGGTTCTTCCACAGGTGCTGATGCGCGGTTGCGCATGTGGAACACATCTGCGGTGCCGCAAATGCAAATTTTTGGCGTGCAAAAACAAGAGGTTAGATTTAGTGTTCTTTGCATCTATGATGAATAAGCTACATATGCGGTTTCGTAGAAGTAGGAATCCTTAGACATAAGCATTATATTTTAAAGTTTGAGTTATTTCATAACATTTTGAGATCTAGAGCTCGTATTTTGGCCATTTTGAGGCACCTTTAACGATTTGGGATTAGGGTAAGTATTTTTTGTCTCAAATTTATTTATATTTTGTGATTCAATCCTCAATTTTGGTGTTGAATTGATTACTTGAATTGGAGAAATTGGGAATTTCAGTAAAAAAATCTAAAATATAAAATGATGATTTCAAGGTCGAGTAGCGGTTGAAATTGGATGATTTTGGTATTGTTGGACTTGTAGCGCAATGGGTGTCTGGAGTTTGTGTCTTCTGTCAGGTTTCGGGGTAGGAGACAAGGATGCAATCCTTGCGTTGACTTTTTATTTTAGTTAAAGATCTTAATGTTATTAATCAAAGTTGGTTTCTTTTGCATTGCTTGTTAATATTAAGTCATTTTTGGCTAGATTGGAACCACAGAGGTGAATTTTTAAGGAAAAGATATTTTGAGTGATGAATTGGCCTAATTAAGATATGTATGTTACCTAACTTTGTGTGGGAAAACTTCTTTGTTGTTATTGGTCGATTTGAATTATGTGAAGGACGTGTATATGAGGTTAGGAGCATGAACATGTGCTTGTATGTGGTATTTGACTGGTTAAACTCTTAGGTTATTTATGTGCACTTAATTATAGTTGTTATTTCATGGAATATCTTTCATTCCTAAGTTTGCCCCTTCCATTTCATCGTTTTGTTGTTGAAATTGTTTACCCCATTGTTGTTGAGCCATAGGCTATATGTCGCTTCGACCGGAGTAGACTATGGGCTATTAATAAGAATTTATGTGATTGTGATCTCTATGCGAAACATGTTGAAATCTCTTTATGACTACTTGATCGTACTCAATAGAATGATTTAGCCACAATAACGCTTTATTTTATTGAACATCCCTCCATAGCTATGATTATCTACTATGTCCTTGTGCATTATTTTCAGAGTAGTGAGTTTATATCTCAATGTGACTTGGTAGTATTGTCGTGATATTGTGGAAATTGGTATTTTTTTTTGTAGTATCATGGCACTTGTGGATAGATTGAGCGGATTGATTAGGGGTGTCAGCATAAGGTTTTTCTGTGCGACTGTGTCAATTGTTGTGCGTGTGGAACTAAATGAAGGTGGCTATATCTCGAGTTCCTCACATGACAAAATAAGGGTGGATATATGCACATGTGGTGAAATAAGGGTGGCATATCATATCTATATGCATATGTAGCATAATAAGGGTTACTATACGGGGATGTTATGTGATGGCCTGATTCCGTGTTATTGATGGAAAAGAAGTATCCTCGTTGTTACTTTTGACTTCTGTGTGTGAGTTATGCATATTACATGATTCGTTGTGTTGTTCTCAATGTGCTACCCAGTGTCTCTGAAATTACTTAAGGATTTGAGTTGTGGTAGTACATTTGCACATGCATACACCGTACCATGTCATTTATACCAGTCCCAGAGTATGGAACTTGATGTTAAATAATCAAGTATGTGTATTCAAAAATAATTATGTGTATTCTTGCACATCTGCTTTCTATGTGATATGGTTGGCCGATTGGGACTGGTAGTTAGGCAGATTGTGATATTGATCTTGTGACCATGTTGGAAAGTTGTTATTTTTGTACGTGTCCATTCAATATGTGAGTTTTCCATGCGGTTGTGGCTTATATTGTGGCATGAGATCTTTGATGTGAGAGGGTGATTAATAATGTGGGCACGAGGTTCTATGTGTATTAGATTCGTGATTTGTGACTTGATATTTGTGGTTATGAGGTATGGTGCCTCGGGGTGACTCTTGTTGTAAATCATGTGATAGAATGATTTATTAATTAGAACTGTCATTGTTTTTCCTTAATTCCTTCCACTTGTATTTTATCCGTGCCTTGATTATTTGTTGTTTTATCCCACGATTACTTATTGTTGCCATTTACTGATTTCATATTTTGTTGTTAGATTTATATTAATACTCTGCACAGGTTATTTAGAGTGTCTTGACTTGAACCTCGTCACTGCTCCTCTAAGTTTGTTCTTGATACTTATTGGGTGCAAACCATTGTACGCTCATAATACACTTCTACACATTTTTGTGTAGATCTATGTATTGCGAATAGTGGTCCCAGGAAAATATAACTTCTTGATCACGAGGATTCAAGGAGGAAATGTTTGATCATTGCAGTCCCTTGGAGTCCTTCCCTTTGCATTTATACCGTTAAATTTCTATCTGAACAATATTATATTTTGGGTTAATTCTATGTATTCAGCTAGAGTTCGTGACTCTATACTACCTAGTCTTGGGGATTTGTTGTGATTAGCATCGTGTAGGCTTGTATTGCATTTAATTCCTTATTTATATTTAATTTCTTTTCAAAGTATCCTATTTAAATAGTATAACTATTGTAAGTGATCATCTTACCTTGTTTTACAGACTAGGTGACATCATGACCATTAAGTTGGGATTTTGTTTCCGTGACATAAGTTAAACCTCCCACCTAACTATATGACATCAGTAGCGTTACCGCATGAACGCGAACATGATGCTCTACCCAAGACACTACCTGAATGCAAATCCCTTGTCGCAAACACAGTAAGAAAACGCTCACCTGCCAGCCTCGTTCTTCCTAATGGCAAGACACAGCTTCGCAATCGCGATGCACTGCACCAGAAAACAAGCAACTGCGATACAAAGGGTAATGTTCGTAAAGTACCTCAAAACACACACGAAGCTCCCTTGACCCCATCAAATCATGTCAAAAGTCCCATTACCTAATTCAAACTCATCCAAGAGTTCAAAACACCACAAAAAACATCAAAATCGAGAACCGAATGAAGATCAAAACCTTTCTCTTAAGTTCAAAACATTCCAACTCCGCCAAATGAATCTGAACCATACGTAAATATTCCAGATTACAACCAATCTAAATAACCTATCTAAAGTACTAGAACACCAATCGAACCCCTATACATCAAAGTCAACTTCTGTTCAAACATATGACTCTCCAAACTTCCAAATTTCCAACTTTTTGCAAATACAGCCAAAAGCTTCTTGGAACCTCCAATCTGAACACGAACATATGAGTAAATCCAAAATCACCATATGAACCTCTTAAAACCATCAAATCACCAATATGAGGTTTTTTTTCTCAAAAGTCAAATATTGGTCAACTCTTACAATTTAAGCTTCCACAAAAGAGACTAAGTGTTCCAAATCTCTCTAAACCTTCCCGAATTCAAACCCACCATCCGCGCATGTCACATAGCAACAAAAAAACATGTAGAAAGCATCAAATAGCTAAACGGAACTCAAATATACATGCGACAGCTGGGTCATTAATCTCTCTCTTAAATAAATGTTTGTCCTTGAATGAGTTTAGAACCATATATTCCCGGAAATCCAAACACAGGATGATATATGCTCTGCTTGTCATGCTCAGTCTCTCAATTCGCTTTCTCAACCGATTGACTTCAATTCTCCGTTTAACCTTCACTAATGCAATCTCTTTCGACCTCAACTTCCAAACCTACCTATCCAAAATGGCCATCGATTATTCTTCATAAGCCAAATTCTCATCCAACTATACTTATGTTAAATCCAACATATGTGACCTGTCTTCATAATACTTTCAAAGCATAGAAACATGAAATATTGGATGGATACCCCCACAAACTTGGTGGAAAAGCACGCCAGTAATCCACCTCACCAACTTTCTCTACAACCTCAAATGGACCAATATACCGAGGGCACAACTCTTTTCAATTCTCATCACTCCCTTTATAAGAAAAATTCTACGATCCTTCTTACACTTTATGAAAACCACACTACCTTGACCACGCTGCCGAAGCTGCTCTTGAATCAGTGTCACCTTCTCCAAAGCTTCACAAACCAAATATGTTCCCAACAACCTAGCCTCACCAGGCTCAGGCCAACAAACTATAGAATGGCATCACCTCCCATATAATTCCTCAGATATAGCCATTTGGATACTTGAGTGGTAGCGATTATTGTAATAAAACTGCACTAATCGTAAAAATTAATCCCACTGGCCTCTGAAATCAGTAAAATAGGCCTTGAACATATCCTCAAATACAGTACTCAGCTCTACCTGCATGTCCAACTCATGCAAAACTCTCCAAAAATGTAATGTAAACTAAGTATCTCAATCTGACATGATAGAAACAAGCACACAGTACAAGCAAATGTCTCTCAAATGTATATCTGAGCCAATTTCTCTGAAGTGTAAGAAGTTATGAGTGGAATGAAATGCCTAGACATGGTTACTCTATAAAATGACCCAAACATCATCAAATCTCCTCAAAGTTTGTGGAAATCCTACTACAAAGTCAATAGTAATGCTCCACTACTTCCACTTTGGTATCATCGATCTCTAAGTCAATCCACCTAGTTTATGATGCTCATACTTGACCTATTGACAATTCAAACACAGTGACACCTTCCCAACAATGTTCTTTTTCATCATCTGCTAAAAAATTGTGCTACTTCTAGTTATGATACATCTTCGTAGCACTTGAATTAATAGAACCATAAACTATGAGTTTCCTCAAAAATCAAATATGTCAAACCATCTATGTTAGGAACACAAATCCAACTCTAAATTCGAAATACGCCATCCTCACAAATAGTTACTTCCTTAGTACCACATCGCAACACCGTGTTCTAAGGACAGGAAAATGGGGATCATCATACTGATGATCCTTAATGCGCTCAAACAAGGACGACTATGTAAAAACAAATGCAAGAACTTTGCTAGGCTCGGATATATCCAACCTCACAAATCTATTTGCCAAAGCCTAAAAATCAATATCCAAATGACTCGTAAAATCTCGAATAAAATCCAAACTCCCTATACTCTCCGCCTTCCTACTCAAGGAAACCGCTACCACGTTAGCCTTTCTTTGATGATACAAAATAATTATATCACAATCCTCAAATAACTCTAACCACTTTGCTGCCTCAAATTCAAATCCTTTTGCTTGAACAATATTTAAAGACTCTACTGGTAAGCATAAACCACACAAGACATGCCATTAAAGTGATGCCTCAAAATCTTGAGCGCGTTCACAATAGATTCTAACTCTAAATCATGTACCAGATAGTTCTTCTCGTGGGACTACCACTAGTACAAAGAATAGGTAATCACCCTACCATACCGCCTCAACACACCAAAAGCCAATATGTAAATCATCACAATAGACAATTTATATCTCCGATTCTTAGGGTAATACCACATATGGAGTTATAGTCAAAGAAGTTTTGAACTTTTCAAAGTTTTCATCACACTCGTCAAACTATCTGAATGATGTATCCTTCTGTCGCGCCCCTTTTTTTCTCCCTCCCTTTTTACGAGGAGGGAAAGGTGCAAGTTTTGACATTTATGGAGGGTAATAACTCATTTCCTTATAGAAATTGGGTATTTTGAAGAGTCGCACCTAACGTATTATGGTGTGTTAAGGCTTATAGAGTGATTAACTCTTTAAACTAGTTTTCATTACCATAGATTTAGGATAAGGGCTCGAAATAACCTTGCGGAGAAGGTGTTAGGCACACTTCTCAGTCCTCAACTATGGGTCCCGACAAACTTATACTTATGAATTAGTCTATTAATAAAGAAGTTGTTGAAACAAATAATTTCAATTAAAGCATGTTAGATGTTGTATAACTCAAATAATAAAACAAAGATTTTTGACAAGTTATGCATAAAGGAAAGTAATGTTTTCAAGCAAAAAGGGATTTGTGGAAAGAGGGGTCCTAGGTTTGTTAGCATGCTGGATCACCCCACGCAATGTCCGATAAACACTCCTCAATGAAGGGCTACACGTGACATGAGCGCGTAGTCATATATCCCATTCTAGCCAAGTTACTCCCCTTGGGCATAGTGTAAATAGTTGTACTAGCCTCGATAATGTCTATACATGCACTACCCGTCCCTTCTTTGTCGCTACGGAGGTTTTTTAGGACCTCTAAATCTGGGCAGTTCTAGACAACCCCTAAAGTGCTTAAAAGGAGAAAATTTTGGGCGACAGGCAAGAACAATTTAGGACTGCATATAAAGCAAGTTAGAGGCTCACAATTACCTCTTTAAGCATATCACATAAGTGCACGTCCACAAATAACATTAGAACTTTTAAGAAAACAAATCCTAGAATGTGATATCTAAGTGAGCAGAGGTTATAAAGTACAAAATTTGGACAATATGTGATGGATCCTATTTAACTTGCCTACTAATTAGACTTGTTAAAATTGAATAACTTCAAGTAGTAGAAATAGGGTTTCAGAGTTATAGCATTTAAAGCACCCTACAGGCTTGCCTAAACGCAGAATAGTGATGCCTAAATGCAGGACAACTACGTCAATATAATAGAACAATGAGCAGATTTTAAAACGGACTCTTGAAGTTCTATAGCCATGCTTTCTAGTAGCAGATTAGGGTAGTACTTGAGAGAATTCATTAAAGGAAAACAAACCGCTGATCAGGTTTGTTTCAAAGTAAACTAACATGAATTGAACTAACTTATTTAAATTAAACTGATTTTAGATTTATAGGCAGAGTTTCTGATGATGTTCCTAATGAGCATGATATCTAGTTATTACAAGCGGATGTTAGGAACTTGTAGGCATGATTTCTAGATGTAAATACCCATTGGAACAGAAACATGAACTTGATCACATGCTTAAGTGTTGTATCTATTTGTGAAAGTGATATTAAATCTATGGACATTATTTCTATTATGTGAAACCATTTAAACCCTATAGGTATGATTTCTATCATGGTAATGCAAACATAGCAAATATAAAATTCTATAGGTATCGTTTTTAACATGGAAAGGCAAACATAGAAAAATATAAGATCCTATAGGCATGAGTTCTACCCATATTACCCCCACAAATATGTAACTACCCACCCCTTTTTCACTAATCACCCTAATATTCGTTTAAATATTATTACAAACCATATGAATGAATTACATAGATAAAGAAAAAGAAGAAGTTACACTATAGGGAGACTGAAGAAGGACCAAGTGACTTCCTAAACCTCCAATAGCCTCATATACCAATTTCTTAGACAATATCATTGTCTAGGTACGTCAGAGTTCCCTATGGATCTCACGGATCCTGAGCAATGTTCAGACCTAGATTTTGTATCCCAATTGAGTAAGTTCAATGTGAAAGGGCCAGCCTTAGTGTGCCAGAGTCCAGAGGGTTCTCAAAAGGATCCCAAGAGAGTATACACACACTGGGAGGGGGTACAACCTAGGGACATAGGAATAGAGTGAGAGTGCTTGACATAGTTTGAAAGGCGTTCAGCAGGAAAGCAGTATTGAAAGAGATTTACTTGAAATATTTTGTAAAAGAAACAATATAGGGAGTTACTAAAAAGGAAAATTTTAAAGAGGGGAAGGTGATTAACAATCAACAAACAAAATACAGAACCAGAGAGTTTCCTCAAACTTCAACGCATGCAATCAAACAAGTACACACATTCACCCAGGAGTTATGGGGATTTTAAGGTAAGTATAGGGTACATAGTACGCACAAATTCACATAAGTACAAAATCAGAGAAGCCTTGAAAGGGGTAAAGGGATTTTAAGGTACAGCATGAACTTCAAAGTTAATACAGAAGAAAACAAGCTTGGGATAGCCAGTTACTTTACACATAAGGGTGCATTCCAGAAATTAAAGAAACATAGTCATATTGGGGTATACTAGAAAAGGATTCATGAGCAGGCTAATCCTAAGTGGGTATATTCACAAGCATGTCAGTAAATAAGATAGTGAAGCAGACATGTTTGTTGCAGGTTGAGCAACAAAACAATAGATACAAGCATATTAGAAACATGACAAACTGAAGTAGTAGGAAAAGCATATTGTTTTGAGACTTGAATTTAAATTTAAACATACCAGTAAAGAGATAGTAAACACAACGTGAAAGAAAACCCAATAATTAGCCCTGGCTTGCAGCCGGCTAACTTAGAACAATATGAGCAACACAAAAGAGAGCAGGAAGCTTTTAGTGTGAGATAGAGTTTTTGAACAAATCTGTATGTGTTTTGTGTTAGTAAAAGAGCAGGATATTTATAGTTTGAAAATAGGTAAAAAAATAATGCAATAATTCAACAATAATAATGAAACCATATACTAATTAGGATCAAATCAATGCAAGTACTCTCTTAATTAAGGGGTAATTAACTAACGATAATGGACAGAAAATATTTAAGGAAAGAAACCAAGTAATGCATTAGGTACAAAATAGTCAATAAGGGGTAAATACACAATGGTTCAATTAAGGAAATATTTAGTGAAGAATCAGAAAATAACACGGTTAACCTATACAAGGTATGAAAACAAAATAAGGTTGCATAATATAGAAATAATCCAGAATCAACATATAGCAAATCAGTGAATTAAGGATTAAAATTAATATTGATTTAAGGAGAATAACATAGGTTCCTATGAATAAGAAAATAAGCCAAATTTAAACAGGAAGAATTGAAGGTATAGAGGAAAGATTTTTATACCAAGCAAAGAAATAGGGAACTTAGAATAAATTAAAGAGAGGGTCATGAGTAAATGTTTTAGCATGTAAATAGAGTAAGACAAGAATAACCAGAGGTCAACACATAACTCTAAAAAACGTGAAGGTTAAATAACACGGATATAAAGAGGCAAGTCTTTAACAGAAAAGATGAACACAAGCACATATATTTGATGTAAGTTAGGCTAAGAAACTCAATAGAAACATATTCAAGGCAAGATAGTCACGTAAACTCATACAAGAACCAGTCAGTCTTGCTGATACATAGAACCAAACAAAGAAACCTAGAAAATAAGGCTTTCAATATACACGATTTATAGATGTAATAAACTCATATAATCAGTTAAAATAATGCAAGAAATAGACGTTTTACACAAAGAATCAATTAAACAACGTGTTAAAAAGATGTTTTGAAAACCCTAGTTTTAGAAGGGTGAAAAACACTTAAAATCAATAATTCTTGTAAGGAATCTAAGGGACACTGTAAAACATTGAAGAAACAAAGTCAAATCATCCTAGATCTGTGGTTTTGAGAGAAATCCACATAGAGATGAAGAAAACCTCTTAAAACCCTGAGTGTCGTGGCAAATACATCATGATTTTTCTTGAAATCACACTGGTATAGCCAAGAATAGACAGGTAACAAACCCGAAATGAACGTTGGTATGGCCCTGGGCCCTTGAAGACCTTAGAGAAGGCAGGAACGGCATGAGAGAGGCCATTGGAGGCTTAAGAGACGATGAGAGGTCTCCCGAGATAGCCAGAGATGCAAAGCTATTGGTTGAAGAATTGGGTTAGGTTGACAGTGTTTTGAGAGCAGAGAAGTACTAGGGCGCACATGTCGAGAAATAGTTAGGGTTGGGGGGTCGTCTGAAATTAAAAAGGTGAGAACCAACGAGGGCAAAGATCAACGACCAGGATTTGATGGGGCCTAGGGTTGGGTATTGGGTTTCATTGAGGCTATAATTGAAATATGATTTGGCTAAGTTTTAAATAGCCAATTTAACCCCTATACAATTTATAATAAATGATTTCTAAAGAAGTAATTTCATGTACGAAATTTTTTTGAAATATATATTTAATACTTTAAAATATAGAAGATCATTTTATGCATATAAAACATAATTGTACATTAATGACGGTAATATTGCAATTATAAACAAAATGATGTTCTTGGGCCATGAAATTGTGCCTCTGAACCATGACACTTTTGAATAATGATATGCAAATTTGAGAGATCCTCAGGCCATGGCATAGTGTCTTCCGGCTATGAGGATGATGCCTTTAGACTATGACGCCTTTCGATAGATTGGTGATATCGCAGCCCATGATATGCAATAATATGATGTTAACAAGAAAAGGCTTATTCTAGCGAAATGGAGGGCAAATCTTAGCCCGACAGAAGAGGAAATAGATACTGATAGAAATGGAGAAAAATTTGTGCAAAAAGGGACATTGCTTAGTCCTCATGAAAATGGGGTGGCAAGGGCTAGCCTTATACAAATAGAGAATTTGAGATTAGCGTCATTCAGGTAGGGAGGCAAGGATTAGCCTCATATAGGTATGGAGTCAAAGATTGGACTCATACAAATAGGAAGGCGGGGATTAGCCTCATGTAGGTATAGAGTCAAGGATTAGACTCATGTAAATAGGGAGGCGGGGATTAGCCTCATGCAAATATGGAGGCAAGGTTAGCTTCATGCAAATATGGAGGCATGGATTAGCATCATGAAAGTATGAAGGCAGGGATTAGCCTCATGAAAGTATGTAGGCAGGGATTAGCCTCATGTAAGTATGTAAGCAGGGATTAGCATCATGGAATTATGGAGGCAGGGATTATCCTCATGCAAATATAGAGGCAGTAATTAGCCTCATGCCGATATGGAGGCAAGGATCTGCCTCCTACGGGTATGGAGTCAAGTATTAGCGTCATGTAGTTATTAAGTCAATGATTAGCCTCATGCGGTTATGGATGCAAGAATTAACCTCATGTATTTATGGAGGTAGGGATTACCCTTATGTAGTTATGGAGTCAAAGATTATACTGATGCATATAGGGAGGCGGGGATTATTGTCATGTAAGATAGAGTCAAGGATTGGACTCATGCAGGTATGGAGTCAAGCATTAGATCATGCAAGAATAGAGGTAGGGATTAGCCTAATGAAAATATGGAGGTAGGGATTAACCTCATGAAAATATAGACTCAAGAATTAGACTCATGCAGTTATGGAGGCAAGATTAGCCTCATGCAAATAGGGAGGAAGGGATTAGCCTCATGAAATTATGGAGGCAAAGATTAGCCTCATAGAGTTATGAAGGCAAGGATTAGACTCATGCAAATAGGAAGGCAGGGATTAGCCTCATGAGAAGAGCACGTAGAAAATAAGAGTAGTATATGCATTAGATGGAGATATATTCGGTGCCTGATGACCTGATTGATAGTGATGATGCTCGTGGATGTTAACATTACGTCGGATATGCCTACGTTTAAAGAAACATTGTGAGTTTTG
Source organism: Nicotiana benthamiana (assembly GCA_034376525.1). NCBI lineage: Eukaryota > Viridiplantae > Streptophyta > Magnoliopsida > Solanales > Solanaceae > Nicotiana > Nicotiana benthamiana. Next base: position 57,448,881 of record CM067337.1, read on the forward strand.
TAGGGAGGGAGGTTGGTTCATTCCTCTAGGTGACACCTGATTACTATGGAAATAGAGTTTTTAAGAATATGAAATTTTATTAAAAAAATAGAGTTTTCAGAAATATACTGATACATTTAGATGAACTAGGGACTGTAACACATCTCAAGGCATTGCAGCCCTCTTATGTTGGAATTTTGAGGGTCCTCCTCAAAATTCTACCCTAGTTTGGTGGGTGCTATTTTGATTGTTTGCAGATAATAATCCTTGTTGAATCTTCTTCGGAATTTTGATAATCCTTCTAAAGATTTTGTCCTAGTTTCTTAACTGATTATTGACCATCTAACACATACAATGGAATTGGCCGAGCTTGCTCCAGAATTTTGAGGGTCCTCCTAGAAATTTTGTCCCAGTTTCTAACCCTGGGGGGAAGTGGAAATTTATTATGATATGACAAAACCCATAAGGCTGCCTACATATTCCCTCTTAAATGGGAATCATGTCAAGCGTAGTTCAATTACATCAGACGAAGAAAGGTAAATAATCTAAGAATAATATCTCTTGACTGCTTCTGAATTGATTGATTTTGGTAAGATTGCTCCATCTATTTCTGCAAGTATAAGGGCTCCTCCTGTCAGCACCATGTGAACTATGTACGGACCTTGCCAGTAAGAAGAGAATTTTCCTTTGGCTTTATTTTGAGTGAGAATATTTTCTTCAACATCAGCTGCTCTAGTGCAAACTGTCTTGGTTTGACCCTTTTGTTGAATGCTTCGGGAATTCTATTCTAATAAAGTTGGTTGTGACATAATGCGTTATTCCTCTTTTCCTCGATAAGGGCCAATTGTTCATAGCAACTCCTTATCCATTCTACATCACTGAGTTCAGCTTACAGTATGATTCTTAAAGAAGGAATCTTTACCTCAACAGGGATGACAACATCAGTACCATACATGAACATGTAGGTAGTTTCTCTGGTTGATTTACGAACTGTAGTGTAGTATCTTAATAAAGCAAGAGGTAGTTTCTCGTGCCATTATTTGTGGCTCTCTACCTTCTTTCTTAGTATCTTCTTGACGTTTTTGTTGGCGGCTTCTACTACTCTATTCATGTAAGGTCTGTAGCTTGTGGAATTCTTATGCTTGATTTTGAAAGCCTCACACATGGCTTTCATCAAATAACGTTGTCAGTAATAATGGATGCAAGAACCCCAAATCGACAGAAAATACGGTCCTTAAAAAAATTTACGATGACTTTCTTGGTTACAGCTTTGTAAGATGCAGCTTTTACCCATTTTGTGAAGTAATCAATGGCGACCAATGTGAGCCTATGTTCGTTCAAAGTAGTGGGCTCATTTGGACCAATGACATCCATTCCCCAAGAAGCAAATCGAAAAGGTGAGCTTATTATGTTGAGATTATTTGGAGGCAATTTTATCATGTCGGCATCCACTTGACATTAAAAGAATTTGCGGACGTACTTAATGCAATCTGTCTCAATGGTCATCCAAAAGTAACCTGCCCTGAGGATCTTCTTAGCCAAGACGAAACCATTCATATGTGGGCCACAAGTCCAAGCATGAACATCTTCAAGTAGCTTAGAAGCTTCCTTTGCGCCGACACACCTTAGTAAACAAAAATCAAGAGTTCTTCTGTACAAGTTCTCTTTGCGATGGAAGATGTGATTTGACTATCTCTGGAGTGTGCATTTCTTTGTGTTATTTACATGCTCCGGGTACTCGCCTTTCAATATGTACTCCTCGATGTCATGGAACCAAGGCTTTCCATCCGTTTCTTTTCCAACCAAAGCGCAATTTGTCGGCTAATTATGGATCTTCACTGGAATAGGATCAATGTAATTCATATCTGGATGTTGTATCATAGATGAAAAAGTGGCCAACCCATCGGGAAACTCATTCTGAATTCAGAGCACATGTTAGAATTCTATCTTTGTGAACCTCTTCTTAATTCTTGCACATGGTACAGATATGGAAATATCTTGGAATTCTTTGTGGCCCATTCTCCTTGTACTTGGTGCACAAGAAAATCTAAGTCACTAATCACCAACAGCTCCTTAATGTTCATGTCGACTTTGAGTCCTAGTATACGGGCTTGATATTCTACCATGTTGTTAGTGTAGGGAAATCTGATTTTAATAGATACCGGATAATTTTGACCCATTTTGATACCGAAACTGCTCTAATGCCCACACCTTTGAAATTTGCGGCTCCATCAAAGGACATCCTCCAGCCGTCATATGTTTCGGTAATATCATCCCCTACGAATGAAGATTTATCAAGAAAATATGTCTACAAAAGATTGTATGCTCCTCCCACCGGATTCTCAGCGAGGTGATCTGCCAATGCTTGTCCTTAGACTGCATTTTGAGTTACATAGGCGATATCGAACTCACTTAGTAGTATTTGCCATTTATCCAACTTCCTAGTCGGTATGCATTTCTGAGATATATATACTTCAAAAGGTCCATCCTGGATATGAGGTATGTTGCATAGGCAGAAAACTAATGCCTTAACTTCTGGGCCGTCAAAGTCAAAGCACAGCAAGTGCGTTCAAGCAAGGAACACCGTGCTTCATAAGGTGTGAACTTCTTATTCAAGTAGTATATGGCCTATCATTTCTTCCTATTTTTTCATGTTGTCCCAAAATATATCTGAAGTATCCATCCAATACAGATAGATAAAGTAGCAAAGGTTGTGCTGGTTCTGGCGGGACCAAAACTGGTGGTATGGGCAAGTACTCCTTGATATTGTCACAATCTTTTTGATAATCCTCGGTCTAGCTTATTTTGGCATCTTTCCTCAGCATCTTAAAGATGGATTCACATTGGACTGTGGACTGTGGTATGAAGCGATTGATGTAGTTGAGACATCCTAGGAAGCTCATCACGTCCTTTTTGCTCTTAGGTGGTGGTAACTCCTTAATCGCCTTGACTTTAGATGGATCGAGCTCAATCCCTCAACCACTGACAATGAATCCAAATAATGTTCCTGCGGGAACCCCGAATGCACACATTGTATGGTTCACTTTCAAGTTGTACCTCCTTAGTCTGTCAAAGAACTTCCTCAAGCTCGTTATGTGATCTGCGGCCCTCTTGGATTTGATAATGACATCATCCACATACACCTCTACTTCTTTATGTATCATATCATGGAGATGGTCATCATGGATTCGTGTAAGTGGGCCCAGCATTCTTTAAATCAAATGGCAACATCTTGTAACAGTATACACCCCATGGTATAATAAAAGTTGTCTTCTCTACATCTTCTTCCTCCATCCAAATCTGGTGATAACACGCGAAGCAATCTACAAAAGATTGGAGTTCATGCTTAGCGCAATTATCAATCAATATGTATATTTGGCAGTGGAAGTCGTCATTTAGACTTGGTCTATTTGAATCCCAGTAGTCAACACATATTCTGACCTTCCTTCTTCAAAACTGGCACAATGTTAGCTAACTAGGTTGGGTACTCAACCACCTTGAGGACTTTGGATTTGATCTGCTTGATAACTTCCTCATTGATTTTCAAACTCATATCGGGTTTGAACTTTCTGAGTTTCTTCAAGGCTGGTTGGCACATGGGATTAATAAGCAGCTTGTGAGCCACTATGGACGTTCTCAAACGGGTCATCTCATCATATTACCATGCGAAAATATCCTTAAGCTCTCTTACGAACCAAATGCAATATTCCTTCTCTATCAGTGATAAGTAAATGCTGACGCAAGTCTCTTTAGCATTCTCGACGTCTCCCAAATTTACTACTTCTGTTTCGTCTAGGTTGGACTTAGGCCTGTTCTCAAAATTCTCCAACTTCCCTAACACTTGTCTCGAGTATTTCATCATGTTCATCTTAACCACTATTCTCATGTTCTGTTGCCTCATTACATGTCACAGTCATTGATTCATCAGGAAAAGTAATAATAACACAATAGAAAGGAAAAACATAAAAATAGTAATGAATAATGATAAAGGACAAATGATTTTGATTAAAACTGAGAAAATCATTTAGACAAAGTTTGGATCGATGAATCGAGCATTTATTTTGAAACAAGTAAATCTTAACGAAAAATAACTAGAAATCTTAAATGCCTAGGGGCTGTAAAAGTAAATTCTGCCATGCTACCCAAAGACGGGCTCAGGATGGAGGGCGGTCCAGTTTCTGAGAACGGTTCCATTCTTAACGGTCTTAATAGTGAGAACCTCTTCCTCCTCTTCCTTAATTATGGTACTACAGTCCATGTCTTCATTTTCCACGGACAAATTCTTCAATCCTACTAGTTCTTATTCTTTTGTAGTACCCCATATAGTATTAGCCAAGTCAAAAGTATGTTCCAAACGTGGCACTGGCTGCTCAAGAGGGAAATATGGTTCACACCATGGAGGCGACCATTCCTATATTCTTGCCATGTGTACTAGTATTCAAGCCTAAAGGTAGTACCATGATTTTTCAGCTATATCGGCTTGGTGATACCTTAGAGTTTCTTTCCCAACTCTTTGTCGGGTTCATATCTAGACCATGCTAGTATGCTTTCTATTTTGTTACACTACCACTTATCCTTCTCTACGGCATTGACCCGTTTAATGTGATGATTGGTTTTCCCTCCTAGACTTCTTCTATGTTCAATGACGAGGATGGTCTGACTAGTGTAGATGGGATTACTACCATCCCCGTGAATGATTACCTCCTGACAGCTCCATTCAAACTTCACGGCTTGACGTAGTATAGAAAGCACGACTCCAGCAGCATAGATCCATGGTTTTCCCAACAGAAGATTTTATTAGAATGGTATGTCGATCCCCTAAAACTCAATGTCGAACCAAGTTGGCCATATTTGCAAGCAACGGTTGATTTCCCCGATTGTGGCCCTTTGGGACCCATTAAAAACTTTCATATTCATGCTCCCTACCTGTATTTCGTGGAAACCTTTGTCCAACATTTTTAGAGTGTCCAGCGGACAAACACTTAGGCTTAAACCTCCGTTAACCAGGACCCTATCAATGAACATGTCATCAAATTGCACTATGATATGCAATGCTCGATTGTGACTCTAACCCTTAGGTGGTAGCTCATCTTTGTGGAAGATAATCTTATGACCCTCTAGAATTTGCCCAACCATGTTGGAAATTTATCCACCAGTGATGTTGTTAGGTACATAAGCTCGCTCAACGCCTTCATTAAAGCATTCTTGTGTACCTCTGAATTTTGCAACAATGACAGGATAGATATCTTAGCAGGGACTTTGTTCAGACGGTTAACAACAGAATACTCCTTTGCATGTACTTCCCTCCACAGGTTATCTCGTATAGTCTCAAGGATTGGCTACCTAGTAATGGCTTCCTTACTTGAACCTCCCAAATTTTCAAGTGTATAGAATCTTCCAGTTCTAGTCATTCCTTGTGCGACGTCAAATTCCTCTACCTTGACCTTCCCTTTCTGCCGAGATTTGGCAACATAATCCCAGGGTATTGCTTTTGAGTTGAATGGGGGTGTGGTTGATACTGTCACTGTGAAGGGTGTGACCATTTCCACCTCAAATGGAGTGGGGGTCGCCATGGCCGGAGCCACCTTTAATTAGCATTTGGATCTTATCCTTCAATGTTCGTCATTCAGTGGTGGTGTGCCCCTTCATACCGGAATGGTATGCATAAGTTTTGTTTCGGATTGACCTATTGGGATGGATTTTCTAATGCCACTACAAGAACAGGAGTGACCTAACCTTCGACTTTCAACCTCTCATGCAATTGGTCGATTGGCTCAGCAATGGTGTTGTATTGTCTAGGTGGTTTGCAGTCAAAGTTGGGTCTGTGACTTGGCTAGTTTTGGCGAGCTGGTTATGATTAGAAATGTGACGGTTGGGAGTTATAGGTGTGATGGACAGAGACTTGTTCGGAATATCTGGGAGATAGGTGGATATGTAGGCGTTGATTCTTGGTATGCGGGTGGAGGTGTTTGGTATGGGGTGGAAGTTTTTTATATGTGCCCGTTTGATATGTGGGTGGAGGTGTTTGATAGATAAATGGAGATTTTGGGCCGTGAGCCACCATTACTATCCCAACCTATTTGTTCTTGGATATGCTATCTAGTGTAACGCCTTACTTGTGGCTTGCAGAGCCTTGAAATTTGTTATTATCCCGCTCATGATTCCGTATTCGATTCTTTCTCCAAGTTTGATGATGTCAAAGAACTTGTACTTTTCTATAGCCATCAACCTTTCATAATATTGCAGATCCCCCACTCTGATGAAGAATTTGTTCATTTGTTCTTCATTCTAAGATGGCTTGAGCTTGGTTGCTTCTGACCTCCAATGAGTAGCATACTCATTGAAAGTATAATATGTTTCTTCTTAAGGTTTTGAATATAGAAAACATCTAGTGTGTTCTTTGTTCTGAACCTGAACCGATATCGAAGAAATCTGACACCATACTAACCTAGTTTGACCATTTCTTAGGATTTTGGCTGAAATACAAGGACAAAGCATCCCTAGTAAGACTCATCATAAAGAGCATCATCCAGACCACTTCATCTTGCCCGAACCTAACAAGATTGTCACAATAAGTCCTTAGATAAGCCCGGGGATCACCTGTGCCATCGAATATCTCGAACTTGGGAGGTTTGTATCCCTCAAGAAATTCCATATCTATCTATATGCACAGGTCTTCCTAGTTTGATCATTCTACTCCTTTGTTGCCTTGAACGCCATAAACTAAGCTAGTTAACTTATTCTTTTCTTCAGCCATGTTTTTAATGAGTATGTCCTTCTCGGAGGATTTTGCTATACAGGAGATTGATTGGGTAGAATGGCTATAGTTTCCACATATCTTGCTTTGATAGGTGCCAGGAACTTGGATGTAGTGTTGGTCATTGGTGGAGTTTTATGGATCAGAAATGGGTGGTGGTATGTTTTAGGGAGTGTGGTAAGTGGTGGTTCGCGGGTAATGAATTGGTTGATGATGTTGTTGCGGCAGAGCTGGTAATGGATTGAAATTTTAAGGATGTTGGTTTTGTATATTCTGGGGAGGTGCTGGGTTCTTAGTGTTCTTTTTGTTGATGCTAGGTACATTCAAGGTAAGTAGCAGGTTTGTCAATTTGCGAACCGGCTCAAGTTCTCCCTGCAGTTCAAGTATCTTGTTTTCCAATATCAAAACCAGATTCGGGGCAGGAGTACTACGTCCATCTGAGGTTTTTGCATTCTTAACATTCTTCTTTCGGATACCACTTAAGTTATCCATATTTGCATTTCCTTTGTCCTTTCTGTTGCTTGAAGGAGGAGGGGGGGCCTATTGCTCTAGTATGCTACGCTGATTAGGCCAGTATGAGTGAACCAACCTAAGAGGATGGAAATAATCAAAAATAAGGAAAATAAAAGTTAAAAAGTTAGTGAGGATTTTGAAATGTTTGCAGTATTTAAACACATATAGCGAAAAACGTAAAGTCGTGTATTCATTTAGGAGCCTCATTATGCTTGAGGTAGGCCTAGGGACAAAAACATTCGGATAATTTTAAGTGCTAACAAATTCTTGATTTCATAAAATAAAAATAGATAAATCCCAAAATGACACTAATATGAAGGAAAGAAATCACTAGTCGCACTTGGCCTTATTACATTTTAGGAAAGAGAATAAAATCTAGCTTATTTAGTCCTAGAAGGACCTTCCCCAAATTCGATCTTCCCGACTCCATCATATAGATCCCCCAGCTCGCGTAGACGTAGCAGCAAGTATGCTCTTGTCAGATGTCTTTCTTCAGCTCATTCGGCAATTCTCGATCATCTTTATGACTTTGCCTTCCAACTCCACTATTCCCCGCTCTAGATACTACAGTTTCCTGTTGGCAGTGACTACCATTTCCTTCTATTCCTCGATCAATCTCACATTCCTCTCATGTATTTCCCGGTACTCATTCTCATAGTCGTGGACACTCTTGCGTAGCCTGTTATATTTGAATTGAGCTTCAACTTTTTCATCTATGATTCTATTTCCTCGAACATCCCCTAGTGTCACCATTTTTTTCAGATTATCCTCCAACAATGCCGGGTAGAGAGGCTTGCACCCCGCATGATATCTGTCTGGATCAATGGTGTTCTTCTCCACAATAATTTTGCAGTGGCACATGTGCTGAGACTGGAACTTGTAAAGGACGACGTTGTCTTGAAAGTCCGCCTTAAAATGACTCATCTTGAAAACCCTTGGTACGACCTAATTCATGCTTGCTTGCCTCATAACTCGAATAGGGACAAATGGGCATATCCCTATTTACCCGATCAACACCAAGTGCGGAGTATCCCTGGATCTAATGATGAATTCTTCTGTTAGGAACCATTCAAACATCCACTGCAGATTTTCCTCGGTCAGATTGTCAAAGAACCTACCCATTCTTTAGCAATTTCTGGTTGAGCAAACCTGCCTTGAATATAAGTCATCCGCTTGGGGTGATGAAAGGCAATATGGTTGTTCGAAGCCCTTCGTGGAAATTCTTAGTGATAGAGACCCTTTTGGAAATGTTCCAACAACCAAAACTGCAGTAACAAGTTACAACCCTTGAAATGCTTGACCCCTCTTTGACAGCGCTCTAAAGCTTTGTAGATGTCAACTATGACCTTGGGGACTGTGGTATATGTTTGTCCATTAATCCCTTCCATCAAAATCATGGCGACCATGGCCAACCTAGAATAGATTCTTCCCTTTTTCATTAGGAATACAATCAGGCCTAAGAATCACACAATGAATATGCACACTCTACAGTGGATGTGACCCAGAGAAGTGAGAGAGATCTCATCATGGTAGGTATGGAAAGACTTGCTATACCCATACCTCTCATATAGGTATTCGAAAGGTATGTAAGATTCTTTCAAGCACACTAGGTCGACATTCTTCTTCAGCCCCATCATCTTTAAAAATCTATTGCAAGTATAATTTTCCATTACCAATAGCTTGGGACTACCCCAAACTCATCATGCAAGCCATCCAATTTCTTCTAGAATATGTGTCATTTTAATGTTGTTGAAATGAAACACAACTCTTTCACTTTCCAGAATAAACTGGAAACCTCGATCAACCTGTTGTTTGGATAAATATCTAGACAGGAAGGCATGTTAACCAATTCCTTTCTCATATGTTTCTTGTCACTTGAGGAAATGTCCTCCTACCAATCTAGCAGCAATGGTGAATGTTTCTAACCATACTAAAATTAGGGACCTTCTACCTCATTTTGTACAAAAGAAAAGGGTTAGACCTTACCCCAACCAGACTCGACTATTTATACATTTATGATCGGGATGTCGGTATTTAGTTCTCCAAATTAATGCATAGAACGTGGTTGTGTCCGCTTGGATTACAAAAAACCCAATGGATGTTTGGATAAGGCTTATCTTGAAGGATCATTATGTGGATAACGTATTGATCCGACTACGTTTGATCATGATGCATGTACAAGTTGACTAGAGTATGGTTACTATGTCGTTTTAGACTAGTTCCCTCAAGCGGAGAACTTGAGAAGGAAGGCACGGAACCATCGACTGCACCGTTGATCGACTGGTTTTACTGTAAATAAGCCTTTCTGAATATTAGGGTAATAATAGGAAGAGCGAACCACTCATTAAGCGTTGCTATAAGATGAAATATATACGAGTGGAATATGATGTGGTGCATGATTTATGCAGCAATTTATAACATGTATTCATGTAATTGCACGTAGGAAAAGTAAATACGATATTAAAATAATTGAAATATATCTATAGGAAAAAGAAAGAAAAGACTAGTCTTTTTATGCAATAAGAATCATAAATACTTAAAAGGAAACTAATAGTTAAATTCAAATAAGGGAGAAGGGTACGGGATAAAGCATGTTTGGGACTAATTCATAAGAACAAATTCGTTATGGTAAGAGCCTATAGGTTTTCCCAGTAGAGTCACCATGTTGTCGCCCTCCCACCCAACCCCCCAACCCCTTTTTTGTTTTCTCCCTCGCTATTTGCATGGAGGGAAAGGTCCGAATTTCAAAATTTATGGAGGGCAATAATTCCTTTCCTTTTAGGAATTGAGTATTTTAAAGAGTCACCACCTAATGTATTGTGGTTCGTTAGGAACCTAGAGTGATTAGCTCTTTAAACTAGTTTGCGTTATCAGAGATTTAGGGTACGTGCTCAAAATAACTTCGAGGAGAAGGTGTTAGGCACCCCTCTCGGTACACAGTTGTGGGTCCCAACCGAACATATACTTGCATTAACTAATATGTAATTGAATCAAATAATCTCAAGTAAAGCATGCTGCACGTTGTATAACTCAAATAATAAGACAAAGATTTTGGAAAAGTTGTGCATAAAGGAAAGTAAAGTTTTCAAGCAAAAAGGGATTTAGGGAAAGATGGGTCCTAGGTTGGTTAGCCTAGGTTGGTTAGCCTACAATATCACCCCATGTAATGCCCGGTAAACATTCCTCAATGAGGGGCTACACGTGACATTAGCGCGTTGTAATGATATCCCATTCTACCCAAGTCCCTTCCCTTGGTAATATCCTTAAGCGTTTTAGGAGCCTTGACCATGCCTATGCCTGCACTACCCGTACCTTCCTTGTGGCTCTGGAGGTATTTTATGACCTCTAAATCTGGGTAGTTCGAGAAAACCTCTAAGGTTCTTAAAAGGAGAAAATTCTAGGTGACAAGCAAGAACGATTTAGGACTGCATATAAAGCACTTTAGAGGCTCACAGTTACCTCCTCAAGCATATCACATAAGTGCACATCTGAAATAACATATAAACACATAAGAAAACAAATATTAGAACATGATATCTGTGACAACCCCACCCGTCATCACATGAGTTACCGCTCATTTCCCCTCTTTTCTGCTTCATTATCAGTGTCGTGTGTGATCGATTTTTTTTGGATGGCTTTTTTGAAGGAAATGAGACACTTAGCCTCTTTAAGAAAAGCTTAGATTGGTAGAGTCAAGCGGATGTTGACCTATGAGTTAGATCGTTTGGTTGTGAATTTCGATGATTCGATTAGCTTGGGGGGATGATTTTTGACTTACGAGTGTGATCAGAAGTGATTTTGGAGGTCCGATGTAGAACTAGGCTTAAATTGGCGAATTTGGTATTTTCGAGAATTCCGGTTGATAGGTAAGACTTTTATCTGAGGATCGCAGTGGAATTCTGAGAGTTGTTGTAGCTTCTTTTATGTGATTTGGGATGTCTGTGCAAAACTTCAAGTCATTCGGAGGTGATTTTCATAGATTTTTATCGAATGCGTCTTTCGGAAGTTTTAGAAGAACCTACGCTTGAATTTGATGAGTTTCGAGTAATTTGATATTGTTTAAGGTATTTTGATGATTGGAACAAGTTTGAATGATGCAATGAATTATGTTGGTATGTTTGGTTGAGGTCTTGAGGGTCTCGAGTGAGTTCCAGATGGGTCCCGGGGTGTCTTTAGGCTAAAATATATTTGTTGGAGGTCTGGAGGGCGAATCCCTGAACCCACGATGGTGGTCCACAGTCGTATTTGCGCTGGCCACACTGGGAGGCTCCGCGGATGTGGTCATGCTTTAGTTTGTACGCGCTGAAGGAGCTGGGCCACTAATCCGACTTCAGAAACTCATAACTTTTGATATAGAAGTAATTTTGAGATGATTCTAAAATGAAAGTCGTAGCACTTTGAATCTAGTTTTTAGAAAAATATTATAATAGGAATTTAGACACTTGTATCGAAAGTTATGTAAGAAATACTAAAGTCTATCATTGCAGAGAACATTGTGCGGCCGCGGTCATTTTTGTGCTGACTGCGCTGGGTTTTTAGCGTCCGCGGTCGATTTAGTGCGGCCAGCGGATATGAAAATCTGGGGATTACTCTATAAATATGAGGTTTTGGATTTTATTTGATATTTTGCCCCAGAGAGCTCGATGTTTTGAAATTTTTTGAAGGTTTTTCAATAAATTCATCGGGGTAAGTGATTCTAACTCAGATTTGGCAAGAGTACATGAATCTATCATTGAGTTCATCATTTAATTCGTGATTCGGGATGGAATTTTGGGAAGAAAATTGTGGAACCTTTCAAAAAAGTAAAATGATGATTTAAAGGACCAAATAGTGTTGGAATTAGATAATTTTCATATAGTTAATCTCGTTGCGTGATAAGGAATCCACGCTCATCATGAGCCGGTTTAGGAGTCTCGCGGATCGGTACGGTGACGTCTATACTTATCCTCAGTAGGCTGCAGAACCTTTAGGAGAACTTCATATTGTTGAATTCTTATCGTGCGCCTTAATTTAGCTTGAAAGAAAAAGTCTTGTAATTCCTTCCACGCATTTGTATGTGCGCATGAGCGGTCAGTATCAGAAGTGCCTTGATGGGCCAATCTGGAAGACTTGAGGCCGTATCTTGGCCTATGATTAAACACCGAGGTACTGATTGTGCGAGCAACTGTTTTGAACTTATATGTTCGGTAATGTCCCTATTAGTGGAAATGTCGGTTGGTAGCCACATGATAAGTATGTTAGTAATGCGAGATGTATTTATGTGACTTATAAGTGACAATGAGGGTCTTCTAAATGATGAGGAACTATTAAGTGTTTGATTTCCTTCGTAATTCGAGGTATAGCCCCAAGTTATGGGCGCGTGAAGAATCTTTTTATGTTTCCAGTTGAGAGAGGAGTAAATTTCCTAATGCGGTATGAATTCAGACTTAGGAAGAATAAGTGGCTGGGTAATGTGTATGACAGTGGAAGGTATAAATAAATGTTCTGTTGAGGAAAAACAGGTGGGTTATCTCCTGCATAGTGTTCTAATGTGGTGTGATCCTTATGTGTTTGTTAGGAGATCTCATTTACAGGTGAAGAATGTGTTGAAATCTAGATTGGATTGCCTAGCGAGTGGGTTAACTATTGTGTGAGTAAATGCGAGATTTGCAGAAAAGATAAAAAAAAATTCTAGAAGATTTGTGTTTCAACAAGCTCATGAAAGATTGAGTTTAATCTTACTATGGTATTAAGGCCACAATAGAGTATATGCATTACGAGTTATTGTGCATTTTGATCTATGGCTTCGAGTCAAGTTGGAGAGGTTTCTATTTATTAGATGATTTCACTGTTATGTGCTATGTTGGTTCTGATTTGAGACATGTGGGTGAATCAGCTTTGTTGCAGAAATTGAGCGGAGGATGGCTCGAGTGAATGAAAATATTGACAAAGGTGATTTGGTGCTTTGTAGATGTATAAGAATTACAGGATGTCTTAACCTGATCTCGGTGAATAATTCTCAATGAATGGAGCAAAAAGATTTTTTTGTATTATGACGAGTTCATATCTTGCGGTGTCAGGGTTCTAACGAGGCATGGGTGGTTCTATTCATTGGATCAGGCTAAGTGCAGTTAAACAGAGTAAATGACTCTCGATAATGGTACTAATGTGTTTGAGATTCTACATATTACAATTGGGTATCTTGAATTTATATATGTGATTAGAACTATGTCTCCACGGGGAGAGGTCAAGAGGTGTAATTTTTCTATACCAATTATGGGCTTTCATGTACCACTATTAGGAAGGTGCAGTTAATGGTTCGGAATTCGTAAAACGCTCTATGATGTTTCGACTTGCGAGGTAGCAGTTGGAAGGTACGAAATGGTTCGTAGGATGTGAGATAACATGGTCTCGTGATTCAAAGTCACTCGGGATGAGTGCAGATGGATGGTGTTATATGTTGAATGCAGTTACTATTATTCCTAGGGCAATCAGAGTAAGTCGAAAGAAGATGGATTGGTTAGCCATATATCTGCTGGCATATCGGTGGTAGAGATCAATTCCGTCAGCATGATCAAGTTATGTGTGTGAATTGTAGTGGTACAGGTGAGGCCTGTCATCCGTCGTAATTGACGTTATTCAAGAGTATTCCATTGGTATGGGCCTGTTGCGTGTAGGAAGATCCTGGAAGGGTCATGGTGGGTTGGACGACTACTCATAGATTTGCATATTCTACCGTTAGGAGAATTCACCTTTGTGTTTCTAAGGTTCTCCTGAAGTGAGTTAAGTGGAAGTTTTGTATGATAAAGTGCTAATCTTATAATGGTTCTGAAGCTGTGATGAAGAGTGTGTTCTATCGTATGTTGGCATGTTGGGTGCAATGAGTGGTATGGAATTTGAAGTGAAGATAGAGGTAACAACTCGGTATGGACAAGGATGTCACGAGCTCGGACGAGCAGGGAAGAAGTCTCGACGTCTACGGTAAATCGGTATTGTCTTCAGCGTTACCAAAGAACGGTATTTGTGAAAAGGCTTTGCACCCTGGTTAATGATTCTTTATCGTTTTTCAGCGTTACTGGGGTCGGTGGTTTGGAGGTATGACCCAGTTATTCATAATGGTAGGTTGTGGGAGGGTGTCACACAAGAAGATTGTGTAAGTATAGCAGTTAGTCCCTTGATTGATGGAAGACTTGAACAAAGTATAAAGGTTGTGATAATATCGTTGCATTGAGAAAATATGCCTGGAGGGCACTTAGTCTATTGAGTTGTGGACTACGGTTGATTTATCCGACTATGATGGATGTTCTTATGTGTTACGAGCAGAAGATGAGTTGTTAGGCACCTTTGAAAGGCATTAACCTAGTTTAGTGCGATCAGAACCGGCTTATGGTCACTGGATGGATTCAAATGTGAATATGGGCTCTATGTCAAGCTAAACGGGTTCATTTCAGTGATGCGCTCTTTATGGAGGAGGATTCAGAGTGTTATTTCATTGTCAGATATTTTATGCAGTGATGCACTGCGCCGTGTGAGTTGTGAGACGGTTTGAGAAAATGCTTACGTGTTGAGGATTCGTGTAGAAATGATGTTTATGAGCAAAATAGCTCTCAAGATCAGACTTTATATCGCACCTCAGTTGAGCTTGAGTATTGGTAGCATATAGCGCTATATGTCCCCTCAAGGACGGTATTATGCACTTAGCGTGCTTGTGACCAAAATTTGATATTTTATATTAATAAGCAATTTAGCTTGATGTACACCTCTTTTGGTGAGTGTTATTTGTGGATCAGGTTACACGCCTCCATGAGTGTGTTATTTGGATCAGGTTGCATGCCGAAATAGTGTGATATCGAGCATAGTTTCTATATGCTGTTTTGATTTCCTTGCTTCCTATATTGCTATGGAGAGCACATATTAGTGCGTAAGTTAGGCAGTTCCTTCCAGAGTTTGTCTTCCTTTTGTACCGCATTTTAATCGGTTTTTCTATCGGCACTTGTGACATCATATGAGACTTTTGATTATGTACGAGGTGGCTTATTGCTTAAGCAGTTTGGATGTATGATACTGCAGGTTATATTCGTGTGTT
This sequence comes from Nicotiana benthamiana, assembly GCA_034376525.1. Lineage (NCBI taxonomy): Eukaryota > Viridiplantae > Streptophyta > Magnoliopsida > Solanales > Solanaceae > Nicotiana > Nicotiana benthamiana. The sequence goes on from CM067337.1 coordinate 57,464,195, forward strand.
CTCTCTCTATGATGGTAGACGGGTTCTCCATTTTGTGTTGCGGTGGTACTGGAGAGCTTGAAGTACAACTCTTTCATTTGAGTACTTTAATGAATTGAGTATGTTCAAGCTATTGCTTATTGGTGCGCGTACTGTGCGAGTTGTGGCTTAGTCATGTATTAATGTGTAATTCCGCCAAAATAGTGTGTTGGTTAGATGTGATCGTTGGGATCTTTAATGAGTACAAGCAGATTAAATTTTAGTATGTTGGAGGGATAATATCGGGCTTCGACTCAGAAATTTGATGTAGTATTTGCCAAAGGAGAAGTTGTTTCATAAATGGTTGATCGCTTACTGCAGTGTTTTAGTTATCAGCTGCAGTATATGTAAAAGTATGGGAAAGAGACTTTAGTTGTTAAGAAGTTTTCTACCGGTATTTAGCCCTTGTGCGCGGTTGTTGCTAATGGGAGTGACCGTTATATGTGTTTGGTTATGTGGAATATCAGGTAATTGTACCTGAGGTTGTAGGTTGGGTTATTACAGCTGGTTCGGACTTGTTCTAAATGTAGATGGGAGGTTCTATACTTGTGTACGATTTCGGAAATGGAAATGTGGTTCTAAGGTTTATGGGCTAGATTGGATTATGAACTTGCAGGGTCAGTGTGTAATCGGACCTATGTGTGTTAGGGTGACGGGGGATCACCCCTGAGCATATGCATGGTATAGTTATTCAGCTATTGGATAGCTTTTAGAACAACTCTGGGTACGCTCGAGGATGAGGGTTTGTTTAAGTTGAGAAGGATGTGATGACCCGACCCATCGTCACATGCGTTACCGCCTTGTTTCTCCTATTTTCTGCTTCTCTATGCTTCATTATTAGTGTCATGTGTGATCGAATTGGTTTGGATAGATTTTTTAAGGAAATGAGACACTTAGCCGATTTAAGAAAAGCTTAGTTTGGAAGAGTCAACTAGATGTTGACCTATGAGCTAGAGGGTTCACATGTGAATTCTGATGATCCAAATAGTTTCGGCGTATGACTTGTGACTTAGGAGTATGGTCAGAAGTGATTTTGGAGGTCCGGTGTAGAATTAGGCTTGAATTGGAGAATTTGGTGTTTTGGCGAATTTCGATTGATAGGTGAAATTTTTATCCGAGGATCGGAATCAAATTTCGAGAGTTGATGTAGCTTCGTTTTGTGATTTGGTATGTGTGTGCAAAATTCAAGTCATTCGGAGGTGTTTTGGTTGGGTATTTTATCGAATGCATGTTTCGGAAGTATTAAAAGAACCTAGGCTTCAATTCGATGAATTTTGAGTAATTTGATGTTCTTTGAGGTGTTTTGATGATTGGAACAAGTTTGAATGATGTTATCGATTATGTTGGTATGTTTGGTTGAGGTCCCGAGGGTCTCGGATATTAGGATTTATGCCCGTCACCAGAGGGGGGTGAATAGTGAGGTACGATAATGTCGGTAAATTTTGCGGAATTAAAATTGCAGGAGTAAAGTAAGTGTAGTAATTAAAAGAGTAAGGAGAGGACACACCGAATTTATACTGGTTCACCACAACGTGTGGTTAGACCAGTCTCCCGAGAGACTCTCTCGAGTTTACACTAACTCTGTTAAGCTTACGGGAGCCTAACAAACCGTTACACTTGCTCGTAGATGTACGCTCTACAAGACTTCAACTTGCTCGAGGATACCTCACCTCAAGACTTCACCTTGCTCGTGGATACCGCACCACAAGACTTCACACACTAAGATTGAAGGTACTTAGCAAACCCAACGCTCAATGAGAAGGTATGGTCTTCTCAACAACCTTTCTCTTTTACAACAAGAACTCTCTAAGAAGAGTAGATAAAGAGATACAATATAAGCTCTATGAACAACACAAAGTTGTCTCTCAAATGGCTCAACAAAAGCTCTAAATATGATGTATAAATGGTATCAATATATTCAAGAATAATGAGAGATGTTGTTCATCTAAAATCAGCTCCAAAGACCTCTATTTATAGGGTGTGGAGGTGATATAGCCGTTGCCCAACGTTCAAACACTAAATCTGATTTTCCAACAGAATAATCGATTATTGACTTTGCATAATCGATTATGTGACATTAACGTTCAGAAAACTAGTAGTTGGAAGGCAACGGATACAAGATAATCGATTATTTCCAAGAAGATAATCGATTATCTTACTTCTCGGGAATTTCCAGCAAAGCTGGAATTTCCCAGAATAATCGATTATTCACTATTCAATAATCGATTATTCTCACATTCTGGAATTTCCAGTTTTGCTGGAAATTTCCTCAATAATCGATTATCAGCTTTGCAATAATCGATTATTCTCCCATTCTGTCCAAAAGTGAAAACTTACTTCAAAAACCATTTTGGTTAAAATGAAAACGTTAAAAGCATTTTGTTTGAAGTGTATGGAATATGCTTATGATAAATATGATTTGATAAAATGATTTTATGCATATTTATGATGACCTATGTTGAGCCAAAAGACGAGATAACTTAAATGCTGCTCTTATATTGGTTCTACCTAACGACATACGCCTTGGGTCTTCGGTCTTGAACTTGTGAACTCGTCTTGGCTTTTCTATGCAATCCCTTCATGAATATGCTTCTTGGCATTCAATCTTGATTGTTTGATTCATCATCATTGATTTGTCGACCCTCTTGATTGTTTGCTAATTCATCTTCATTGTTTGTCATACAATAACATTGTTTGACAGTTGATTTCATTGTTTGTCGTTCATCAAAACCTATACCTGGAAATCATGCTAATACAACCAAAGCACACATATCAAATATATCAATGATTTCCAAACGAGGTTAAACGAGGTCATAATGACAAACAATAGGAGATATGCATATCGGATTCCCCCTAAAGACATGCTATATCTCAACATATAAGTCATGCAAAATATTCCCCCTTAATTGAGTATTCCCCCTCAAATAAGGCATTCTAAAAGGTAGAGACATTCCCCCTTATTAGATGCATATCGCCTAAGCTCTTCCCCCTTTTGGCATTAGCAAAAAGATTATACAAAGCCTACTTCCCCCTTTTGACACTTCCCCCTTTTGGGTATACCAACTGTTAGTGCCAAAAATAAAATAGGAAATACAATGAGGAATATACATGATGACGATTTTCAAATAATTAAAAATCATACCAACATAGAATGATACCAAATGTTAGCAAAAATATAACAACCATATTAAAGGTTATTTTTAGCAAATCATATTACTTAAAAACATATCAACTGTTAATTTTTAACAAACTAATAGTTGTATTAAAAACATGAATCATTTATTTTTCAAGAATATACCAACTGTTATTCAAACCAAAAATAATATTCATCAAAACATGAATCAATCATTATTTTTAACAAAAACAATTGATACCAATTGTTATTCAAAATAAAAGTTATCAAAACATGAATCAACAAAAATAATTGATACCAATTGTTAACAAAGACATATCAATCGTTAACACATATCAACTATTACGTTTTCATCAAAAATATGATAACTAACCGAAATTCCCCCTCGATGCAATAAGGTTTCGTGCTTGGTGCATCTACTACGATATTGTAGTCTTCAAGCACACCTGCAAACGTACCTAAAAATAGGTTTTAGGTACCCAAACACTTTTGGGTCCTTGGGGGTTAGGCAAATAATAATCATAGCTCAAAGATAAATCCCTATGTTTTGCAAAACATACGGGTGCTATGTGTCCTACCCGGTTGCAATAATGACATATAACATTCGGGTTGTGCATATGTCTTGGTTAAGCCAAAAACGTTCTAGGTGATCTAAAGTCATTATTCCTAGAAGTGTTGAAATTCCTAGAGTCATTTCTAGGTGGTCTAAAATAATTAATTCTAGACTCATTAACAAGATTCCTAGAATTATTTCGAGGTTGTGCAACATCATTTCTATCATGATTCTTATTCTTTTTAGGCCTTTTATATTTCCTGGGCTTTTTCTTCTTAATTTCTTCAACGGTTTTAGGATCTTCTACACTTCGTTTTTCTAGCGTGTTCCTAAGTTCTATGTTCTCTAATTTCAAAGAATCACAAGATGAACAATTAGAATTTTGATCAATTGAAGAAGTTTCATTCATCTCCTTAATTTTATTTCTAAGATCAATATTGTCATTTTCCAAAAATTTATTTTTCTCTTCTAAAACTTTAATTTTAGCCTTGGCCTCTTTGGAGATTTTTGAAGACTTTTTCAATTCATCATATAATTCTTGAAAAGCTTCTTGTAATTCTTCATAAGAGTAAGAGATAGGAGTACTTACCTCTTCTTCCTCGTTGGCCATGAGGCATAGGGTGGCAATTTCATCACTCGAGCTGTCCGAATCCCATGTCACGCGCCTTTGGTGTTTCTTCTTCTTCTTGTCCTTGGTTTTTGGACAATGTGACTTGGTGTAGCCAAGTTTTCCATAATTATGGCATGAAGGACTTGGTTCTTCCTTCTTCATTTCCTTCTTCATAAACTTATAAAACTTTTTAATTAAATCGTTGGAAATAGTATCATCATCGCTTTCTGAATCACTTACTTCTACTCTTTTAGAAATGGAGGCTTTGAAGGCAATACCTGGACTTTTATCATCTCCAAATGAAGGTTTAAGAATTGTGCTTTCATAAGTTTTGAGGTTACCTCTTAGTCCATCAATTGTGACGTCCGTGATTCCTATCGACTCTTGGATGGCATTGGCTTTGGAACGCCATTCGGGAGTGAGACTCCACAGGATTTTTTGAACAAGATCCTTGTTCGAATATACTTTCCCAAGAGCATGGAGATCGTTGATGATCATTGAGAATCGATCAAACATATCATCGATGCTTTCAGGCTCCTTCATTCTAAAGAGTTCATATTCATGTGTTAGAACTCTAGCTTCTCGGACTTGAGGCGTACCTTCAGAAGTGATTTCAAGCTTATCCCACATCTCTTTGGCGGTTGTGCAGCAAGAGATCTTCCGATAGTCATCCGGATTCACGGCACAATACAACATATTGATGGCCTTTGCGTTATTTTCAACCTTCTTGATATCTTCGGCATTATATTCATCTTCCTCCTTTGGAACCATTATTTCCCCAACTTTCTTTATCAGCGTTTTTTCACCGTTCTTGATGATGTGCCATAATCGAAAGTTATTTGATTGGATGAATATTCTCATCCTCTCTTTCCAATATGCATAATTGGTTCCATCAAATAGTGGAGGCCGAATGGTAGAGTGTCCTTCGCTCATCATACCTGCGTTCAACATTCTCAACAAAAAAATATATATCGTTTTCTCAACCGGTTAAGGCTTTCAGAGAGTTAGGCTCTGATACCAACTGTTAGGATTCATGCCCGTCACTAGAGGGGGGTGAATAGTGAGGTAGGAGAATGTCGGTAAATTTTGCGGAATTAAAATTGCAGGAGTAAAGTAAGTGCAGTAATTAAAAGAGTAAGGAGAGGACACACCGAATTTATACGGGTTCACCAAAACATGTGGTTAGTCTAGTCTCCCGAGAGACTCTCTCGAGTTTACACTAACTCCGTTAAGCTTACGGGTGCCTAACAAACCGTTAAACTTGCTCGCAGATGTACGCTCTACAAGACTTCAACTTGCTCGAGGATACCTCACCTCAAGACTTCACCTTGCTCGTGTATACCGCACCACAAGACTTCACACACTAAGATTGAAGGTACTTAGAAAACCCAACGCTCAATGAGAAGGTATGGTCTTCTCAAGAACCTTTCTCTTTTACAACAAGGACTCTCTAAGAAGAGTAGATAAAGAGATACAATATAAGCTCTATGAACAACACAAAGTTGTCTCTCAAATGGCTCAACAAAAGCTCTAAATATGATGTATAAATGTTATCAATATATTCAAGAATAACGAGAGATGTTGTTCATCTAAAATCAGCTACAAAGACCTCTATTTATAGGGTGTGGAGGTGATATAGCCGTTGCCTAACGTTAAAACATTAAATCTGATTTTCCAACAGAATAATCGATTATTGACTTTGCATAATCGATTATGTGACATTAACGTTCAGAAAACTAGTCGTTGGAAGGCAACGGATACAAGATAATCGATTATTTCCAAGAGGATAATCGATTATCCTACTTCTCGGGAATTTCCAGCCAAGCTGGAATTTCCCAGAATAATCGATTATTCACTATTCAATAATCGATTATTCTCACATTCTGGAATTTCCAGTTTTGCTGGAAATTTCCTCAATAATCGATTATCAGCTTTGCAATAATCGATTATTCTCCCATTCTGTCCAGAAGTGAAAACTTACTTCAAAACCCATTTTGGTTAAAATGAAAACGTTAAAAACATTTTGATTGAAGTGTATGGAATATGTTTATCATAAATATGATTTGAATAAAATGATTTTATGCATATTTATGATGACCTATGTTGAGCCAAAAGACGAGATAACTTAAACGTTGCTCTTACATTGGTTCTACCTAACGACCTACGCCTTGGGTCTTCGGTCTTGAACTTTTAAGCTCGTCTTGGCTTGTCTATGCAATCCCTTCATCAATATGTCTTGGCATTCAATCTTGATTGTTTGATTCATCATCATGGATTTGTCGACCCTCTTGATTGTTTGCTAATTCATCTTCATTGTTTGTCATACAATAACATTGTTTGACAGTTGATTTCAGTGTTTGTCGTTCATCAAAACCTATACCTGGAAATCATGCTAATACAACCAAAGCACACATATCAAATATATCAATGATTTCCAAACTAGGTTAAACGAGGTCTTACATCGGATAATTCTGGATGGGTCCTGGGTGTCTTTGGGCTAAAATATAACTGTTGGAAGTCTGGAGGGTCGAATCACTCAATCCACCACCGCAGTTCGCGGTCGTATTTGTGCTGGCCGCGTCAGGAGGCTCTGCAGACGTGGTCGTTCTTCCGTGGTCCCAGCTGAAGGAGCTAGGCCACTAATACACAAGAAATTTTAAGATGATTTAAAAATTAAAGTTGTAGCACGTTGAATCTAGTTTTCAGAAACATATTATACCAGGCATTTGAACACCTGTAGCAAACGTTATGGCCAATATACCAGAGCCTGTCATAGCGGAGAACATTTGTGCAGCCTACGAAGATGGAAATCTGGGGGTTACTCTATAAAAATTATGTTTTGGGTTTTATTTGATATTTTTCCCTAGAGAACTCGGACTTCCGAGATTTTTCAAAGGTTTTTCAAGAAATTCATCGGGATATGTGATTCTAACTCAGATTTGGCTAGAGTGCATGAATCTATCATTGAATTCATTATTTAATTCGTGATTTGGGGTGGAATTTGGGAAGAAAATTGTGGAATCTTTCAAAACTGTAAAATGATGATTTGAAGTACCAAATGGAGTCGGAATTGGATAATTTTCATATGGTTAGGCTCGTGGCGAGATAAGGAATCCGTTGATGTAAAATTTTCTGGAATTCGAGAAGTGGTCCCGGGCTTGGGTTTTGCTAATTTCGAGATTCTTGCTATTTTTTGATAGTTGTCGATTGGATATTGCTCCATTGGCAAATTGTGATGTATTCGTTGTGGTTTAGATCATATTCGACGCGTGGGGAGGTCAACTTGAGAGACAAGGGCATAACGATCTAGGATTTTGGCCGTCTTAAGGTAAGTAATGATTTTAAATGATGTCCTGAGGATTTGAAAACCCAGATTTGCACAAGATAATGCTATATTGAGTTGAGGCACACAGTGTTTGATGAGAGTGGGGTCCGTTACTACTGGGGATTGTTACTTGGTACGTCCCGTTGATGCTTTTTACCGTGTTTTTGACTAAGGCATGTTTATTATTACTATGATTTGGCTAGCCGCCATCTTTGGAGACTTGTGCAGACTTGTAGAACCCTTAGGGGCATTCTTTTATAGATTATCCTCACCTTACTTGTTAAAACTCATATCCTCATTCATGTTTCTAACTGTGAAGCACAATACGAAGTGGTTTTGAAATGCTAATCCAAAATAAAAGTAATATGTGGGCTGAGATCCCTATATATGGATCGGGTTGCGGGCCGCAGAAATGTAGTGCTTGGGCTGTAGGATCCCCTCCGGAGTCTGCACACCCCAAAAGAGCGCAGTCGACTATTGCTATGGATCAGGATGTGCGCCACAGCAATATTCGGATCGGGCTGCACGCTGCAGCGGTATATTTTGATTTTTATTATTGTGAAAAGTATATGAATTGAGTATCGAGGAAAAGTAATAAATGAGTGAACAATATGCTTGAGGAGCAGATTTTATACGTGATAAATGCCTGTTAAGCTACCTGTTCTACCTGGTTTTAAGGAATTTCACTTGACATCTTTATTAGTTGCTGCTTAAATGGTTTTACTGTTCTAATATAACACTACTTAGTGTTTTTTCGTAATTTCATATTGTCAGTCATTATTTATTTTTATTACTCACTAAGTCGGGTACTCACATTACACCTTACACCGTGTGTGCAGATCTAGGTACCTCTGAGGTGTAGTGCAAGCTCTTCAGCAATTCATTTTCTGCCGAAGTTATCGAGGTAGTTGCATTGCATCCACAGACCGGATGTTCTTCCTCTATGCTTTACATTTCTGCATTTTAGATATACCTCTATTGTAGACATTGGAAGCCTTGTACTTAGAGGCTCGGACTTGTTGCACATGATCTAGTGGGCTGTTGTTGAGATGTTTCATGGTTTTTCGCAGATTTCACACATGCTGTTTGAACTTCTATTGTTATTAAATTGGCATTTAACTCTAATAACTAATAAACAATTCTATTTAATAAGGTTTGTGAGTGTTTGATGGTCGGGCTTGCCTAGCATTGTGTTGGGCGTCATCACGACCGGGATTGGGGTCGTGACAATATCTAAGTGAGTAGAGGTTATAAAGTACTGAATTAGGCCAATATGTGAAGGATCCTATTTAACTTGCCTACTGACTAGACTTGTTAAATCTGAACAACTTCAATTAGTAGAAATATTGTTTCAAAGATATAGAATTTAAAACTCCCTACAGGCTTATCTAAATACATAATAGTGACACTGAAAAACAGGATAACAATATTGATATAATAAAACAATGAGCAGATTTTAAAACAAACTCTTGAAGATCTATTGGCATGCTTTCTAGTAGCAGACTAGGGGAGTAATTGAGAGAATTAATTTAAGGAAAAGTAACCGCTAATTAGGCCAGTTTCGAAGTAAACTAATATGAATTGAACTGGCTTATTTAAACTAAGTTGACTTTAGATTTATATGAAGAGTTCTGATATTGATCCTTATGAGCATGATATCTAGTTATTAAGAGCGGATGTTATAAACTTGTAGGCATGATTTCTAGATGTAAATACCCGTTGGAATAGAAACTTGAAATTGATCACATGCTTAAGTATGGTATCTATTTGTGAAGTTGATTTTAAATCTATAGACATCGTTTCTATTATTTGGAACCATTTAAACCTCATAGGCATAATTTCTAGCATGGTGAGGCAAACATAGCAAATATAAAATTCTATAGCCATGGTTTCTAACATGGTAAGGTAAACATAACAAATTATAAGTTCCTATTGGCATGTGTTTACATCCATATTACCACAACAAATATGTAACTACCCACCCTTTTTTCACTAATCACCCCAATATTCATATATAAATTATTGTAAACCAGATGAAACGATTACGTAGATAAAGAAAAAGAAGAAGTTACACTATAAGGAGCCTGAAGTAGGCCTAAGCGATTTCCCAACCCTCCAATAGCATCAAATGCCAATTTCATAGGTAATGTCATAGTCTAGGTATGTCAGAGTTCCCTAAGGATCTTATGGATTCCGGCCAGCGCTCACACCTAGACTTTGTAACCAAATGAGTAAGTGTAGTGTTGAAGGGCCAGTCTCAGTGTTCCAGAGTTCAGAGATTTCTCAAAAGGATCCCAAGGCAGTATACATACTGAAGGGGGAAGAACCAAGGGACTTAGGAATATAGTGAGAGTGCTTGACATAGTTTTAAAGGGTTTCAGTAGGAAAACAATGTTAAAAGAGATTTACTTGAAATAGTTTTGTGAAAAAAAACAGCATAAGGAGTTATTAAATAAACAGAAGGTGACTAAAAATGAACATACCAATTACAAAAGCAGAAGAGGTTCCTCAGCACTTCAATACATAGAATCAAACAAGCACACACATTCACTCAGTGGTAATGGGGTTTTTGTGGTAAGTAAAGGGCACATAATAATCACATATGCACATAGGTACAGAATCAGAGAAGCCTTGAAAGGGGTCAAGGGATTTAAAAGTACAGCTTCAACTTCAGACTTAATAAAAAATCAAATAGGCTTATGATAGCCAATTACTTTACATAGGAAGGTGCATTCCAGAAATCAGAGAAACATAATCACATTGAGGTATACTAGAAAGGGTTCCATGAGCAGGCTAATCCTAAGGGGGTATATTCCGAAGTATGCAGTAAGGAAGACAATGAAGTAGGCATGTTAGTTACAGGTTTAACAACTTAACCATATATAGATGCATATTAAAAACATGACAAACTGAACTGGTAGGAAAAGAATATTGTTTTAAGACATGAATTCAAATTAGAATATACCGGTAAAGAGATAGTAAACACAAAGTTGAAGAGAACCCAATAGTTAGCCTTAGCTTGCAGCCAGCTCACATAGAACAATAGTGAGCAACACAAAAGAGAGTAGGAAGCTTTTAGTGTGAGAGAGAGAGTTTTTGAACTAATCTGTTCATATGTTGTGTTAGTGAAAGAGCAAGGTATTTATAGTTTGAAAACAAGCAGAAAATAAGGCAAGAATCAAAGTTCAACAATAATTATGGAACCATGTACTAATTAAAATCAAATCAATGCAAGTAATCCCTTATTTAAGAGGTAATTAACCGATGGTGATGGGCAGAAAATGATTAAGGAAAGAAATCAAGTAAGGAATTAGGTAAAAAAAAATAGACAATTAGAAGTAAATAGATAAGGGTTCAATTAAGGAAACAGTAAGTGAAGAATCGGCAAATAACACGGTTAACCCAAATAGGTAAGAAAATTAAATAAGGTTGTAGAATATGGATATAATCGAGAATCAGCATATAGCAAATCATTGAATCTAGGACTCTAAATAATACCGATTTAAGAAGAATAACATAGGTTCCCATGAATAAGAAAATTAGCCAAGTTTAAACAGGAAGAATCAAAGGTCTGAAGGAAACATTTTCAAATCAAGTCAAGAAATAGGGAACTCACAATCAATCAAGGAGACAGTCATGAGTCAGTGTTTTAGCATATAAATTGACTAAGACAAAAATAACGAAAGGTCGACACATAACTCTAGAAAACATGAAGGTTAAACAGCACTGATAGAAAGAGCCAAGTCTTGAACAGTCAAGATGAACACAAGCACATAGAGTTGATGTAAGTTAGGTTATGAAACTCAGTAGAAACATATTTGTGGCAAGATAGTCAGAGAAACTAAAACGAGAATAGGCCAGTCATACTTATACAAAAAATGAAACGAAGAAACCTAGAAAATTAGGGCTTTCAACATAGACGAGTTAAAGATGTAATAAAATCATATAATCAGTAAAAATAATGCAATAAATAGAAGTTTTACCCAAAGAATTAGTTAAACAAGTTCTTAAAAAGAAGTTCCAAAAACCTTAATTTTAGAAGGAGATGAAAAACACTTAAAATCAATGAATCTTGTAAGGAATCTCAAGGACAATGTAAAACACTGAAGAAACAAACTCAAATAGTCCTAGATCTGTACATATCTAGGAAGAATAGAAAAAAATTAGGGTTTCGAGAGAAATCCACATAGATATGAAGAAACCTACTTAGAAATACAAGGATCGTAGCAAATGCAACATGATTTTTTTTAAATCGCACTGGAGTAGCAAAGAACAGACAGGTGGCGAATCCCATATGCAAGTCGGCATGGACCTGAGTCCTTGAAGAAATTAGAGAAGGCAAGCATGATATGAGACAGGCCATTCGAGGCGTAAGAGACGATGAGAGGTCACCGGAGATAGGAAGTCGGTAGTTGAAGACTAGGGTTAGGTTGAGACTGTTTTGAGAGAAGAAAGGATCTTAGGACGGCATATGTGGAAAATGGCTAGGGTTAGAAGGCAAGAACCAACGAGGGTCGTTGATCTAAAAGATCAATGGCTGGGATCTGATGGGGCCTTGGGTCAGGTATTGGGTTTAATGAGGTTATAATTGAAATATGATTTGTTAAGTTTTAAATAGCCAATTTAAACCTATACAATTTGTAATAAATGATAAATAATTTCATGTACTAAAACTATTTAAAATAGATATTTAATATTTTAAAAATATAGAAGAACATTTTATGCATATAAAACGTAATTGTATGCAAATTGGCCTTAAGAAATGTATATGCAATTGTAAAAAGTGCACAAAAAATATTTAAGAAATATTTTAGCATAAATATAGGATTTAGATGGTTAAATTATCCTAACAATAATTTGAAGGATAAGTATTGGAATTTTTATAAGTAAAAAAGGAAGAAAGAAATCAATGTAAAATCTTTAAAATTACAGAAAAATTATGAAGACCTTGTGCATGCTTATATATACATATATATATGTTATTTGAAAAGCATTTATGTATATTAAAAATATACATGGAAGAATTGGGTATCAACACCTTCGGATTCAACTTAGTCAATGAAGCTGCAATAGATGAGAATCCTTCCACAAAGCAACGATAATAACCAGCTAAGCCCAAGAAGCTCTTGATCTCTATAGAATTAAAAGGTTTGGGCTAACCCTGAATTGCCTCTTATTATTCTAGTCTACCTTTATCCCGTCAATAGACACCACATTATCAAAGAAAGCCACCAAGTCCAACCAAAACTCATACTTGGAGAACTTAGCATACAACTATTTCTCCCTTGGAAGCTCGTGCACAATCCTCAAATATTTCTCGTGCTCCAAATCACTATGGGGATATAACAATATAGCATTGAAAACAATGACAAATAAACAAAATAAGGTTGGAAAACACTAATCATTAATTGCATGAACGCTACTGGGGAATTAATCAAACCAAAAGATATCACCAGAAATTCACAACGCCCATAACGAGTCCTAAAAGTTGTCTTACTGATGTCCATAGCCTTAATCTTCAACTAGCGATACCACGAACCAAGTAAACCATCAAGAACACCATAGCACCTAGAATCTGGTCAAACAAATCATCATATGAGGAAAATGAGTTGTTCTGAATAGTATCCTCGTTCAACCACCTTTAATCAATGGACATACTCGTGGAACCATCTTTCTTCTTCACAAAAAACTATAGTGGACCCCAAGGAGAAACACTCGGCCTGATGAAACCCTTATCCAACAAATCTTGCAACTACTTCTTCAACTCAGTTGGGGACATTCAATATGGTGGAATAGATATAGGTTGAATGTACGACACCAAATCTATACCAAAATCAATATTCCTATCGGGTGGCTCCAATAACTGAGAACTCTAATTAGTTATGCCTCAACCAAGCTTGGGGCAAAACATCCTCATATGGGCGAACTTTCCACACTCATAACAACTCCTAGCTGAATGAGGCTGCTGAGGCTGATGCTACCCTTAAGGATTTGAATATCCACTAGAGGAACCCTAAATACACGGATCACAGAATGAGCATGCTGGGAGAGCACTAAAAGATGATGGAACTAGAGTGTTGAAATATGGTAAAGCCAATGTACCATGGGCTCCATGTTGTGCAAACCAAGCTAGCCTACCATGACGGCCTCACCAATCTATCCTCTACCTCTAGATGAGGTACCACTAAAACAACCAGAATAGCGAGGTCGCTTGTCTCTCATAATAACCTCTCTCCCCTGGCAACGAATGTTATCGATCATTTGATCTATCTTTCACTCTAGAGACATAAAACCCCTAATGACATAGGTCAAACTCTCAATAAAGCGCCTCACCTTCTCTATTTTGGTAGGGATCAAGATAGTTGAATAAGACAACTCTGTGAACCTCGCCTCATACTCAGCCACTAACATACGGTCTTGCGAAGATGCTTAAACTGGCCTCTCAACTCAACCCTCCAGGTGAGTGGGATGTACCTCCCAAGAAATAGATGAAAAAATAGTCCATGTGAGAGTGATGATCAAGTTGGCCTACCTAGATCATAAGTCTTTCACCATCTCTATGCAACTTCTCTCAGTTGAAATGTAGTGAAGTCCATTCTATTAGACTCAACCAAACCCAATTTTCAAACCATCTGATGGCATCAGTTTAGAACATCCCGGGAAGTAACCATCAATGTGAGGATAATGTAATATCTGAAACCTCTCTAATATCTTCTGCTTCTCAATAGACATGGCAGGTATAAACTTCGGTCTAGCTCGTATAATAAGCTGCTTTAGAGTATGAGTAATTAGAATCTGAGCTCCCCCTTCTGTCTGAGATGTATTTGGGGCCACTAAAACCACTCCAGTCAGTATCAATGCATTTACAAAGTTGGCCATCTTGGCCATGGGTATTGTGGCTGAGTTTTTGTTAAGAATTAATTTGCTTAGCTTTAAATTGATCCTCAACCAGATCAGCAAATGGGTTTGCTACACCTGTCTTGACATTACCCTATGCTCTGGTGGATGCTCTACCTCTAGTCGTGACTATGCACCCCCTATCTGGAGCCCTAGCCCTATCCCTCCTGGCTATAGCCGCTAGTGTTGTCTCTACAGCACCCATTGTTGCTGCTAAAGTGTACTTTCCCACTATCTATGAGAACTTAGCATAGAAAGATTTAGATTTAGATCTCTTATACCAACTTGTCACAATCTAAAAGTCCATAAAAGGTCATAATGGTGCCTAACTCAGTATATAGGCAAGCCAGCACTTAATCAATCATAATTAAAGCAAATTAGCTAAATCTTTAGCAGAATCATGATATAATATGAAAGTAAAATAGTCTCAAACCCAATATCATAAATGTAAATATCTTAGGGTCCAAAAACGACCATGGAGTAACAATGTCTACAAAACCCAAAACTGGTGCCACAATTGTCTATAAAGCCCAAACCTGGTGTCACAAATATCACAAGAATCTGACAAGGAAAAAGAGTATAAACTGAATAACAATGTCTATCTAAAAGAAATAAATAGACTAAATAGATAAGTAAGGAGGGGGACTCCATGTTGTGGACCAGATCAAGTAATCATCTCCCCACGAAGTCTCCTCAAATATGTCCTACTCCACTGGATTAACATCATAATAGCATACTCTAAACCTACACAAAAATGTATAGAAGTGTGGCATGAGTACAAAAGCACGATACCCAGTATATATCAAGTCTAACCTCGACATAATAGAGAGAGATCAACATCGACAATCACTAATAGTCTAATAAATCAGGAGAAGGCATAAATAATATACATAGTTAAATCACGATTTTTTCAAATGAGTATGGAATGTTAAACACAGTTATTACGAAACTTAGGCATGCTTTACAAATAAAGGAGATAAAATAAGATATCAACATCAAAATTCTCATATAAAGACATTATACATGTCAACAACATCTATATCAAGTCACTGCATGAGTCAAAGTGTGTATATATACATATATATATATGTATGTATATATGTATGTATGTAAGTATGTATATATGTATGTACGTATGTATGTGTGTGTGTATGTAAGTATGTATGTATACATGTTCAGATCTTAAAACCTCACAACATAAATGCATGTGTATGTCCAACAAAGCACCAAACATCTTGAGGATATATGCTCACAGGGCCCAAAGTAATATGGGTAATCACCTAGCTCCAAACGGACGGATACATATTTAAGCATTAACATATTACAATAAATGGTCAACAACCAATATTCAATATCCTCTTACAGTGTGCGTAGTTCCAAACTTCCTCAAGTTTCCACTATAACCAACTCTCCACTTATGTATATGAGTATGAAAAATATAATAAAGAGGAATTGGACATAACAATAAGAATTCAGATAAGCTTATATGGCTAAAATATTGCTATGTCTAATTATGTAAATCATTTTATCACAATGGCACAATAAGCTATTTAAGCATGTACAATTTACATAAGTAAATTAAGACATATAGCTACCGAATCATATAGTAAATAACACGTCATAGCCTTTAAACATGCTCCTAAATCATAGTTAAGAATTATGAAGTAGTCTATAATCATTTCAAACATGGATAATAACCTCACATAATCCAAACAAGGCATAGCTCAAGTCAACACTACTGTTAAAACCTAGCTATACATATAAACTCTTCGCCTCGCATATACAAGGGGTTACACCTCCTTTTTCACAATTATCAAAAGGATATATGAGAGTTTTTTTCAATTTAAGTGATAATTAAAATAGGATTATTTATTTATTCAGAGTCACCACTTGAAATAATTTTTGATGTCCCAACTCATCTGTTTAAAATCCTGAATCGAGGAAGTTTGACACTTTTTTATGGTCTACGAACACAGAAATCGGGGTAAGGAATTCTGTTAATTCGGCAGAAGGTGCTAGGCATTCTCGGGTTCCGTAGTTTATTTTTAGTATCGTAATAATGTCACCCGAACGTGTACACAATCACGATGATAGATTAAACCTCGCCTTAACCATTTCCTACGAATATTCAAAAGTCATTTTCTATGTTCGAGATTGTTGTAAGGCAAAATTTATGAAGAAGATATTATTGGGAAGCAAATAAGCTTGCTAATATGATCTATTACTTGGCCAGATTCCTTAAAGTCCAAGGCCTACCTTATGGCTCATTCTTATTCTTTACCAAGAAAGAAACAACTCCAATTTTTTTATCTACCCGATTAAAAATATTTATTCAAGAAACCAAGACTACATGCATCACAATCGAAATAAAAACTAATTAAAACAAATTAAAGAAAAACTAAGACATGTTACTCAAATAACGTGGAATCACAAGTTAACCAACACACGCACCAAACTACCATAATACAATAAAAATGAGAATAATATTGAGAAATGAACCTTTTATTGACGAACAAAGCTGAAAAATGCAAATTAATCGGGCTAAACAAAACAATAATACTTGAACTGAAATATCCAAATTTACAAACCGGAACCTCGAATCGGCACTGGAAAACTCAAATCCCAAACGCGGCCCCTATCAAACTCCTCCTTCAATCCCAATTCAATCTCGCTTACACGCTGCCCTAAACCCTCAACGCACTAACCCCTCTGCAATTACAGTGGTTGAAACCTCTTGTCCGTTAATTGCAGCAGCAGCACGATTTCTTCACCCCCGTATTTCCGATGATTATGTACTTGAAGAGATAAAAGACATTTTCCGATGAAGATGATTATCATTGGAACTGAGTTACCTGGCCGGAGAAATTATACAATAGAAATATAGCGAAAAGGAGAAATGGATAACACAAAAGTAATTTAAGGAGTGACGTCCAGATTTTGTTTAGAGATTTTTGGAGGAAACGTATTTAAGCGAGGTATCTTCTTTCAGAAAATAACCCCCAATACCTCCCAGCATTCCCATAGCAGTAGCCATGGAAGAGTTGAGTGAACAAAATTAGAGAGCTATACCCAACAGCAGATTCAACTTTTAATACATATATTCCCACAATAGGAACTAGCAATCTTTAAATAGATTACAGAAATATTTCTAGTCAATCAATTAGCTGCAACAAATCCAAAAGAGAGCTTAAAATCTAGCGAACCAAAATGGAAATGGACTATGTAAAATGGAATAACTGTTCGTTGAAAAACGTCAACAACTTGTGAAAAGGGGTAAAATCTGACATGAAGACGTAGATAGGAGAGGATTTATGATGGAATGGTTGTGGTATAATTCATATAGGAGGGGTGGGGTGGGGTGCGTCTGATTTGATCTTTGTTTTTCTTAGAGCGTAGGTCCTTTTGATTTTAGGAGTTAAACGTTATTTGATAGGGGTAGGAATTAGATTTGGTCAAATGGAAAATAGGTATGGATTTAATGTTGGGATTTTTACATATACATCTCATATAACAAACTTTATAACCACTCATGTTTAAGGTTAGTATTTATTACATTTAAGTATACCATGTTTCAATTTATGTACCAAAATTTACTTTTAAGATTTAATTATCAATGATTTATTAGGGCTTGATTTGTGGAACAAAATATTTCCATATCTTCTCTCCCCACTTTTTTCTCTTTCTTCCAACCGATTTTTACTACATTTAATTACCCTACATTTATTTTTGTGCACTTCTCTTGCTTGATTTGTGGAACACATTAATATATAGCTCACATTTTTAATTCCTTTCTAATTCTTTATACTCTTAATTCTTTTCATCTCCCCTCCATGTTTTCTCTTAGAATTTATTACTATTTATCGTATATTCATTCATGAAATTGTATTCAGATTCTTGTCGTCACATTACTAATTCCAAACGCCAAAGACTCGATTTTTGTCTTCTTCCATGCAAGAAACCTAGATCAAATGCATTAAATACAGCTTATGTACAAATAAAACCTCTTGGAATTCCTCTAATTCAAAAAACTACTGGTTCTTCCTGTGATGCTATACATCTCCAACCCTATAAACCATACTCTATTGGTCGTAACTGCAGCCTCTGTGATTTCATATTTGAAGACTGTCGAGTCAGTAATGTTCATTTCAAGATTCTTTTCGACCCCTTGAACAATAAATTGTACTTGTCGGACGGGTTATTTTTTAGTTCAAGTAATTCTAGGGTTTCGCTGAATGGGGTGTTTGTTAATGGGGTTAGAGTTGCAAAAGGCGAGGTTGTGGATATCTATGTCGGTGATGAAGTTTCGCTTGTCTGTGGAAGTCAACGGACCTTTTGTATGGGTTTACGTTAGGATTTTGTTTGCAAAAGGCTGTCTTTGTTCAGGAGGTTGTTGATAGAAATATAGTTGGAGATAATGATGTTACACCCACAGATTGTGTTCCAATTGGATATGCAATTGATTAACTACAAATAACTACAATTAACTACAAATTTGATATAACTACAAATATTGTAATTAATTGCTTAGCTTTCATGAATATGAACTACAATGTTTTGTCTTTATCTACAACCTTTTATCTTTATCAATTATGTCGATAACACAGAATAGAGCCGGTGAGGTCTTTATCTTTGTCTTTATCTATTATGTCGATAACACATAATTGGTTGTCTTTATCTTTATCTACAACCAAAATTCTTCCTTGTGAGGTCTTCCTGGCTGACTTTTATCTCCAGCCGGTGGCTTTATTACATCATCAAAAATATGTTGTGGAACATCCCATTTCGCTTCATCAGGAAGAGGATTAACTGGCAATTCATATGTAAGAAGAAGGCTCTTCGTTGTGTAATACGGTGAGCAATAGTTGTCCGGCCTTTCATTCCTATGCCTTAATGATGCCAAAGCATGTGCACATGTAAGTTCATCAAGTTGGAATTGTCCACAGCTACATTTCTTATTTTCTAAACATACAATGTACCGCTTCACACCATCTAACACAGTGTGTATATGATCTGTTGAAGCCCTCACCTACAATTCAAGATCAAAAAGAAAATAATAAGGTGTCAATAAGTTAACTATGTTAGCAACAATCAGTTAACTACAAATCAGCTACAAACAAACTGCATATAAACGTTAACTACATTTACCTACATTTGACTACATTTTAAAAACTCACCGGAAACACTGCATATAACCTTAGCTACATTTACCTACATTTGACTACATTTCAAAAATTCACTGGAAACACTTCATATAACCTTAACTACGTTTAACTACATTTGACTACATTTGACTACATTATAAAAACTCACTGGAAACACTTCATATAACCTTCACTACATTTAACTACATTTAACTACATTTGACTAAAAACTCACTGGAAAACACTGCATATAATCTTAACTACATTTAACTACATTTGACTACATTTGACTACATTATAAAAACTCACTGGAAACACTGCATATAACCTTAACTACATTTACCTACATTTGACTACATTTTAAAAATTCAATGGAAACACTTCATATAACCTTAACTACATTTAACTACAATTGACTACATTTGACTATATATTAAAAACTCACTGGAAACAAGTTCAACAGCTACTACCTTTTTTGTTTTTTTTTCCTGCACCAAACAAGAATATATTACCTTTAGTTTCTGGGATAATGTATTGTTATCTTCCAATTCTTTGTTGAATTTGTGCCCAAGTAATGTGAAAGAACACTCTAGTGAAATATATGAAGCGATCAGTATGAAATGGACTGCTTTTTCTCCCAAGTTCTTTTTTTCCTTCTGTGAAATAATAATCAATGCTATCTTTATAATAAAGTAGCTGGTTTCTTTCAGATATTCGTTTCTAGTTTTAGTGTTCCTGCCCTTGGAAAGAAATCTGAAGAGGGAAGGCCTACACACTATGAGTATTTGGTCACTTTAATTGTGTACAGAGAAAAAAAGTTATGCTTTTAAATATTAATGATGATTCAGGTCAATTAAATTTATCACTGATTCTTTCTTCATGGAAATTTTTATGTTTCATGCTATCAGTGAATTTGAGTAAACCCTTACACTGGACTCCTCTTGAAATTTAAACATAGATATAATTACTATGCAAGGTTATAGTCTCGGAACTGAATGTAAAATGTTTTGCGAACTTGCTTGCCACTACGTCACTTTTCCAGTCTACGTAAAATAATAGCTGCCAAAATATTCATTTGTTTTTTGTCTAGTTTAGGAGCAGTGCAAACCAATCAGATTGATTTAGGAGAAACAGTTGACTATCACGGAAGAGAGTACAAGAACTACAAAATATGAGAAAATTTGAGAGAATCTGGAGGAATGAGAGTACGATCACGGAAGAACTATGAAACTGGCTATCACTGAATAACAAGAAAATCTGATTTTCAATGAAGGAATGAGAGTATGATTTCGGTTCAGTTTAGAGGAGAGATTCGGTTCAGTTTAGAGGAGAGATTAGGAGCATTTAAGATTTTACCTTAACTGATTTAGCATTTATTTGGTAGAAAATCAAAGATTAATTAGAAGCCATAAATATAGGCGTTATTTTAGGCTACAATTTATTTAAAATAGATTTTAGCCTTAATTATCTGGCGTTAATTAAGGATGGAACATCAGCAAATAATCCGTTTGGTATATATTTTGTAACAAAAACATGGGATATGAGGGTAATAACCAAACAAGACACAATAATGGTAATAAGGTTTGCTATATAGGATGTATAGGTAAAAATCCCTTTAATGTTTGGGCTATTTATAATTGGGTCTTTTCAATTAAGATTAAATAAGATTAATGCTTAATTTCATACTCTTTTTCTAAAACAAGACCAAAAATACTACATTATTTATTAATTATTATACTTAAATAAAAAATTATTAAAATAAGACTACCGTTAAAACAAACCTTTTCTCTTTGGTAATTTTTAAATATCATACTAAATGATATAAATGGAATTAGATTAAAATTATTGAAAAAATTATAATAATATTTCTAAAAACAAAGTGGAACTATTTTTGTATTTTTTAAATTTTATGTAAAGTAGACAAATTAAAAGTAACTAGATTAGCAAAAAAAGAAAACATTTTGGTAATTTTTATTTTTGTGATAAAACAAAGTAAAATTGTCAAATTAGTTAAAATATCGATATAAAATGTAAACTAAATATTTATATTCTGACATATGTAAATTCTTGGGGATGCTCAAAAATCACATGTCCACAGTTACCCCTCTTTGATTATGAAACACGAAATATTTTTAGACAAAGAATGATTAGATATGTTTTTTGACCCGACCCTCATTTTGGGAGACCAAAAACTAAGAGAAAAGATAATATGATTGAGCCATTGTATCTGAGCTGCCTAAATATCCTTGGGTATAAAGGAATCAGGCCATGTGCAGTTCAGAATTAGGAACAATGATTGAGTACACCGAGATGGAGAGCCGAATGAGGTTCCGTCGAGGTTCCGGTCCACTTTCCTATTATTACATCAAAAATCATAATTGAAAGGACTAACTAAGCATATCAACTACGAGTTATAATATTTCTATCTATGAGTCTTCTGAAGCTTGATCTTGAGTCTAGAATTATTCTTCATGCAGACTTTAGATTTGAACCTTGACGTTTGCTAGCTACAGGTGCTAGTTCGCTCTTCTTCACCTTTTTTAATCAAGACCGGACATTTAATGCTCATAACCGCAACCACATCTTGAGCAGTTCATATCTTTTCTTCTGCTTCTACATTTTGGATTCACTTCACTACTTTTGATGGTCATCTTGAATTGTTGACTCACATTCTTGCCGTGAGCTTCTGCTACTTTAAACTTGAAATTAATTCTGAAATAACTTCCCTTGTTCTCGAGGTGGCGCCTGCTACTAACTGGAAACTTGAAATAAATGAATTCCCTTTTTCTCCAAGTAGGCGCCTGCTACTATAACAACAAACGAAACAAAAGAAACTTTTCTGCCCCAGTTTGGTACCAGAACATATGTGAGTGTTAATCGAATCATGTTATCCAAAAGAGTTATATGAATTTAAAAGCTAAATCACATTATCCAGGGGGGTCCTGAAAACTTAAATTAAATCTTATCTTAAGTGTGAAAATTTGAAAGCTAAAATTTATTTCCTAAATGTAATAATTATGCTAAATCTCAATGTCTATGAGGGTTCGGAAAACTCAAAACTACATTTCATTATCCAGAAGAGTCCTCAAAATCTTTAAAATTAAATTGCATTATCAAGAAGGGTCCTGATTTCAAGACAACTAAAGATTGATAACTTAATAAAAGTACAATTTGGCCCCTTCTCTTTTCTTTTTTTTTTCTTTTTTTTCTAATCCAAACTTTCCTTTTTTCAAATTATCCTAGGAGAAAATTCGTCAGACTAGGTTTTTTTATCTTAAGAGAATGATTATTTTGATCCTAGAGAAAGTTCATCAGACTAAGTCCCTTTTGTATCTTAGTAGAAAGATTCATCATACCAAGATTTCTATCCAAGGAGAAAGTTCATAAGATTAAGATTTCTATCTTAGGAGAAAAATTCATCAGACTAAGATATTATCCTAGGAGAAAGTTTATCAGACTATGTCTTGTATCTTTGGAGAAAGATTCATTAGACTTAGATTTTGATCCGAGGAGAAAGTTCATCAGACTAGGTCTTCTATGTTAGGAGAAAAATTCATGAGACCATGATTTTGATCCTAAGAAAAAATTCATCATACTAGGTCTATTTTGGATAACGACTCAAATAATCTCGTGTTTATTTTTATCCTTTTTAAAAATCTGTTAAAAGAAAAACAGCTACGAGAAAGTTATAGATGTAATTCAAATATGTGTAAAGTATTATCCAAAACTAGACAAAGTTCAAACAAAAACTTGTCAAACTTATTTCAAAGAAATATATGTATTCCTATTTCTTTTATCGTATGATGAACACCATTATGAAGTTGTGACGTCTTCTTCATTGAGTGTCGAATATAAAAGGGCCCTCTTTTATAAAACTCATGATTAATTTGAATATTCATGAAGTTAACAGAAGAATTTTTCTTTAAGAATAAAAACTACAAATTATTCTTTAAGTCTTTAAAAATAATAGCAAGAATACAAAAAATAGAAGTTCAAGGAAGAAACTTCTTAATATTAAAGAGTTTAAACTAAGTATGAACTTAGTCTTAAAATTGTTTATACATATCGCCCCATAAAAGGTCTGGGGACTTGAGTTTTCAAAACAAACCCTTAAATGAGACCAAGGGTTTTGACTACAATTGTTCAAAAAAAAAACAATACAAAAAAATTTAAACAACTTAAATTTTTCACTAGGAAGATGAAGGAACTGAAGTAGGTACATCGACAGCAACGGGCTCATCTTGGCTTACAGTAGTGGGCTCAGCTTGGCTTGAAGGAGTGTGGGTACCCGTATCAATTTAAATATTTTCAGAAGTTTCAACTATGGGGGAAGAAAGAACTTGGTACCGTTGAGGTTTCTCGATAGCTTCTTTAATCTTGGATAACTCAGATTCCAAGTCAAAATTCTCCTGCTAGCTTCAACGAGGGCATCATGGCGAGACTTAAGGAACGCCCAACTCACTTCAACGGCTGATTCATCCTCAATGGTTTTATAATCTCTTTTGCAGTAAGTAATTTCATTCTTTAACTTTTCATTATCAACCAAAGCACACGTGTAAGAAGCTTGAAGAGTTGCATGAGAGCTTTCTAAGGTGAAAACCCCATCAGTAGAAGCTCGGAGGTCTTCTTGGACTTGGGTCAAATTCTGCATGAGCTCACCAACATAAGCCTCTTTCTCACCCAAAAGAGCCTTCAATTCTCTAATCTCTTCACTTGCCTTGGATAACTACTCGAAAAAAAAAGTTTCAAAATGAGCTTTTTCTTTATCTACTTGACTTGAGGAAGTCTTTGCAACTGCCAATTCCATAGTCAATGCCAGTACATGTTGTTCCAAGGTACTCTAGCTTTCTTCTAAGTAACCATGTCAATCCTAAGACTTTCAAGCTGTTCCTTCCAATTGCACGCCTCTAGGTGAGAATCACGCACTAATTGCTTTGAGAGGGTAATCCTCCTCATCAACTCCGTACTGATGAGATTGGTCTAAAAAAAGAAAGAAAAGGAAAGGAAATGAGAATCCTAAAGATAGAAAAATGACAAAGTAAAAATTTAAAAAGAAAAGGGAGAATACCTTTAAAGAAGCATGCACAATGTCATTCATCAATGTTAAGGAATTATGGCTCTCTAGCTTAGCTTTTTCAATTGGATCGATTAAGGGCTTTAGCCATGTATCTTCTTGACCTGATTTACTTAAAAGATTATCCCCAGCGGGGACTTCTATTATCATTTTCTTCATGGCTCCACTTCTACTTGAGGAGCCAACCTCTGCACGGTGAGAAAGTGGAGGAGGAATTGTCGAAGGAGGAATACTAGAAGTATTGAAGATAGCAGCCTGGGGAGGAGTGAAAATAGCCGAGATCAGCAAAGAAGGAGTCACAGACATGGGAAAAGAAAAGGAAGCCGGGGGCGCTTCATAAAAAATCAGGCCTAGGCTTTCACTACCAAACTCGCTGATAAAACATTGCTCAACAGAGTCATGAGCAGCAACGGAAGCAATATCGTCATCACGAATTACAACCGGGGCCTCAATAGATGTAATAAGAATGAATGGAATGAAGATGAGATGCTTCCACTTCATCATCGGAGATGATGCATCTGCGAGCCCATGGCCTTGTTACCAAGGAGCCCATATCTTCTTCCTTTTTTGAATCTTGGTCATCAACGGCTTTTGCTTTTGATGAGGAACTCAATATTATTTCTTGGGCCCTTTTCCAAAGAGATACGAGAAGCCGCGTCCGCCTTAGCAGTAACTCCTCAAATAGCAAATCTTGATAAAAAGAAGGATTGAAATAAGCACAGAAGAAAAAAGTAATAGTATGAAAAATGAAGCAAAATAAAAGCTCTTACCATGAGTTTTTACATTCCACCCAAATCGCTGGGAAATGATTTTCCAAGACCTACCATCCATTGGAGCAATATTCAAAAGCTTTTCTACCAATCACAAAAATTGGGAACATCTTCAACAACTCTCATGGTTGATAGAAAAGAAAAGTAAAATTAGAAACATTAATAATTGGAAAAAAGGTATAAGACAGTAGAAGACTTACGTGCAAAATTCCACTTCTCAAGAAAGGGAACATTCTCTTAACCCACTAAACCAATAGTGGGGGCAGCAACAAACCGAGCATACCAACTACGATCTCTATCATCATGGGGGCTAATTAAAACTCTGTTACTCCTAGCTACTAGTGTAAAAACACCATTGTGGAAAAGCCTAGGGGAGTAAGGATGAATTAGATAGGAGAAAGTGAAAGACACCTTAGCTAAATTGGTCAAATGCCTCAAATAGGCAACAACCCTCCATATTATTAAGTCAATTTGAGCTAAGCAAAGCTCGAAGAAACAACAAAACCCAAGAATAACAGGATCAATAGCAGGTTTGAATCCAAAAGTAAAAGAGTATGTATCAACGAAAGAAAATCCAGTTAAATATGAAGTAATTCTCTGATTCGGGTTAGGAATAATGATAGAGAAGTCGTGACTCCAGTGGAAATCTCTATGAACTAAAGAAATGAAACTTCCACAATCTGAGTGGGGTAAATGTCAGTACGATCTAAAAATGATATTTCTAACAGAGTCTCTATCATTATAAAAACATAGTTCCGCAAGAACTATCTCCTCTACTGTGGGTTCACGAAGAGGTTCACAAGAATATTTATCCCAAGACGAAGATCTTTGGGAAAGAGAACATGTGGTTCTAGAAAAGGGGCCATAACTAGGTGAAGGAATAGATGAACCCCGTGGATGAAGATCCTAAATTACGGAGTTTACCTCCTCTTCTGCTCCTACTGAGGGCGTTGGGGAAGTTATCAACTATGGGGACCCTTCTAGGGTTAGGGTTTGATGAAGCTATGGTAATACGAGGAAGAAGCAAGATGATTTGAGAAACTAGATTTTCAGAAAACTTTATGTGGTAAAGATAAAGAAGAAAACTCTGTTTATACTATGAAGCAATCGTCAAAGGAAAAGACACAATGATGTAAATGTCATAATGAAAATTGTCACTTCGTAATTGGTAAAGCCATAAAAAAGTCTTAAAAGGCGTTGTAAAGTCAGCGAACCCAAAGATGCTACGTGTACTAAGCATTTAATGGAAGTGACAATTGAAGCATTGATTTTATGGTAAATATTAATGGTGGAAAAAATCCCGCTGTTATTAAATCCACTTTCCAAAAATATTTAATTGATGAATAAATGGCAAGTAGAGGGACTATCTGTATTGGAAAAAATGGTGCTTACATTTATTGAAGTATTTAAGGATGACACGTTATGACGTGAAGGTTGGTCAGAGAATGATGATTAGCAAAATGGTACGAGTTACAACAAATACGAGCACTAGCACGAACAAAGGTACGAGCAGAGATACGAGCATAGGCATGAGCTGAGGCACGAGTATAGGCACGAGTAGACTCAACGCTCGTATCTATTTAAATCCAAGAATTTAGGAGAATGAACCTGACAGTACAAGGAAGTACAGATACAATATTTAATGAACATTAAATATTGAAAATATTAGAAAATCTATATTAAATACAATAAATATGTAACGTAGCATTTAATATCTTTAATTGTCTATAATGGACTTATTATGAAAAAGGCAAAATGCATATCTCGAAGATGGCTATAAAAGGGAGAGAATGGATCAATTGCGGGGGTAATAGACTATCTGAATACACTTATTCACTATTTTATTATTGGAAAAATCATTCTTCTTTATTTATTCATTGATTATCAGTAACTCTAGTTCTTCTAAAATTATCGCTTTAATCAAAATTTTATTTTTTTGGTTAAACACAAGTAATTTTACATAAGCAAATAATTGCACGTGAGCAAATAAATGCAAGTCATACTACCTAATCATTTTATGTCACACAGGTTTTCAATAGTATATCTAGCACTACTAGAAATTAGGTGATTTCCGTCCATAATTCGATCGAAATTTTCTGAAGATTTCATTTAAAAATTTCTGACCAAATTCAGTCGGAAATTTGAATTTCTGAAAAAAAGAAGAAGAAGAGATTTCTAGAGGATTTACAATAACAAAATACTACCAATTAGAGCTTAAAACAACCAAAGCAATCTGCATTATGAACTACTATCAATTAGAAGCAGTACCATTAGTGGAATATAGATTTGGAATTCAACAATTAACATGGCTATCAAACCATCCAAACAAGCTTATAAACTAAATAATACGTCTCTCAAAGTACTTAAACCAAAACAGCATCAACACAAACTAATTGAAACCAAACAAATAAACAATTGCAGTGATTAACCAAACTATGTTGTCACTTACTGAATGAATAAAATACATATTTCTCTAGCTACTGAAGCACTCTAGTTTTAAGTGATTTATACTCTGTTCAAAGTAGTAGATGTATATTCTTTTCTATTTCTGCGTTAGCTGTTCAATTTATACATATACGGTCACTCCTTCCATTGAGGCAACCTTTGCAATACTACAAGTACATAATAAATGTTTAAAAGGACCTGAGAATATGATATCAAATTCTCAACTGACTCGGTAGAATGCTTAACTATGCATCTTCTTTCAACACCTTTATTGATTGTTTGTCTAGAAGCAGGAACAGCTCTCCCCTAGTTCCACTAAATGCACACTGCATATTAACAAGATATACCACAGTTGACCAAGAGAACATAAATAGTCCCTTCAAATATAAATTTAAGGCAGACATTGACTTGTTTCCATAGAAAAAGCTTTAGGAGCCAGGAAAATCAGCAATACTCTTCATTCAAAATCTAAGAACGTTTTAGTATTATGGAAACTTTTCTCGCATATCAAATCAGAGCGTCACCACAATTATCTTCTTGTGGAGTCTTGTTTAATCTCCTTATATTTAGAAATTAATTAGGGATCAAAGCTGGAACTAGCATCATTTTCAAAAATAAACTCCCTATACAATTTAAGACGCAATTATTAGTTAATACAAAGGCATACCTAATGGTGTTACTGATGGAAAGTTGTGGCTTATAAATTATAGATAAATAAAAAAAAAAAAAGAGGGAATCATCTCAAAGCACTCGCGTCTTTCATTCATAGAACAGAAACAGAAACAACATAGCTTTTTATTATGCAAAATTAAATTTTATTTTAGTTTCACCTTGTATAAATTTAACTTTCTCCTGAAAGCACATATTTCTCAAGAGTTCACATAAAGTATGACAAATGTGGCCAAATTTAATTTTTGTTAACTTGAAGTTCATGAAATGCGAAACCTAATACTCTCTGATTCTATGGATCTTGAATGAAGAAAGTAAGGTCTAACCCGCAAATGAAATACTGACCCCATTTATGATTCTTCATATCAACTTCCTGCAAAAGATAAACATACTATTATCTACAAAAAGAAAATAAAATTACCGCACCAGCAAAAAGGTATTGAAGAATCAAGTTTCCATTATCTTTATTTTTTTTACTTTCGACCGGTTTTGGTCGGTTGTTTTCCGACCAAATACTATATATTTTGGTAGTGTGATTATTAATTTAAAATAAATAATTGGCTAATCCACTTATGCTTAGTATAATATCACTTTATAAGATAATTGTCACTAATACACTTCTATGTAATGTAATTATCAATTTATAGTATAATATATGGTGTGTGTGTGTGTGTATATATATATAAAAGCTATATTCGACCAAAATACTGTTATTTCATAACGATTTTGGTCGGATTTGTTCCGACCAAATACTCTACATTTAGGTAGTGTGATCATCAATTTAGAATAAATAAACGGCTAATCCACTTATGCTTAGTGTAATTATCACTTTATAAAAGATAATTATTACTAATACACTTCTATATAATGTAATTATCTATTTACGGTCGAATCGAACCTAACATTATTTAAGGATACTACTAAATGAATTATACTTAGTATAATATCAATCTATAAGCAAATTACAACTAATACACTTACTAATTACTATAAGCAACAGAAAAAGTTAGTCGGTACTGCTGCGTTGGTAAACAAGTATTTTTAACTAGTGTGTATAGTATATATAATATAGTATAACACACACACACACACACACACACACACACACATATATATATATATATATATATATATATATATATATATATATATATATATATATATATATATATATATATATATATGCTATATTCTACCAAATACTGTTATTTTCGACCTATTTCGATCAGTTTTTTTCCGACCTAATACTATACATTTAGGTGGTATGATTATGAATTTAGAATAAATCATCGATCAATCCACTTATGCTCAGCGTAATTGTCAATTTATATAAGTTAATTGTCACTAATACACTTCTATGCAATGTAATTATCAATTTACGGTCGAATCGAACCTAACATTACTTAAGGATACTACTAAAAGACTTATACTTAGTGTAATGTCAACCTATAAGCTAATTCCAACGAATACACTTACTAATTACTAGCTATATTAAGATGTCTATATATAATATAGTATTGTGTGTGTGTGTATATATATATATATATATAAGTATTAAATATTATTTATTTAAAACCTCTTTATTATTTACACACACAAATATTATTAAATTTATATTTTAATTTCTATAAAAGTATTTTCCTACAAAACTCGGTCGAAAATATTGGGTTATAATTATTTCGGTGCTTCAATTGCAGTAGAGCATTAGCAAGAGCTACATGTTATAATCGCTACTAGGGGTCGAGGCCGAGGACAAGGGTAGAGGCAGAGGTAGAACGCACCCTAGAGCGCGTGCATTGGAACCTATAACTACACACGCTCATGCTAGAGAAGTGTCAGTCAGACCTAGATTGCTCCAAATAATGACATTCCAGTTCAGGGTAATTCGGTAGGCTCAGCTAAGGTTCAAAAAGGGTTTATGGCTACCCTAGTGCTTCAGGATACTTTGGTCCATCTGATTGGTTTTATGGAGAGTATGGAGAGCTACTTCTCAGGTTGTGGAAAGGATCTCAAACTCTCACTAATCACACTCTAGAGTAGATGGTGCATTGGTATTAGACCCTAGGAGAGCTACCAATTAGGGTGCTTCCGCCTATTATTCCAGTCCAATATGAGGTTAGGCATATGATGTCAGCCCATGAGCTTAATAGGATGGATAGGTTTCAATAGTTGTTTCCTGCTCGCTTTATCAGTGTGCCTTCAGAGGTTGTCCAGGAGTTCTTGGATCGATATCATGAGATCTATCAAAATTTGGGGTTGGTTGAGTCCAAGAGAGTGGACTTTATTGCTTTTTAGATGCAGGGTTCAATCAAGAGGTGGTGGTAGAGCTAGATGGGTCGACCAACAGGATCACCTCCTCTTACTTGAGCTCAGTTTTTACAGCTTTTCTTGGAGAAGTCTATCCACTCATTTAGAGAAATAAATGCTTAGAGGGTTAGTATGAAAGCCACCCAATATGAGATGAGGTTTTTTCATTTGTCTCTTCATGCAACTATCCTAATCCCCACTGAGAGGGAGAAGGTATGGATCTTCATCGAGGGGCTAGCTTATAGTATTAGGCTTAAGATGGCTAGAGACCGAGACTAAGACTTTTGTAATGGTCTAACCAATTATTTTTTGTATTAGAACCATGTTCCTTTCATGATAATTTCCATATGTTTGTTTGTTACTTTTTCAATTGCAGGGATGGTTGGTTTGGTTTCGGGAATGTGTGAGATGCAATTTGAACATATAGTTTTATTTCGGAAAGTCATTAGTTATTAGAATTTATCAAGGATTGAATTTTGTGTAGATAAACTTGTATTGGTGCTTTGATGGTTCTTTTACGTTCATATGGTGATTTCCAACTTAGGCGTACGTTTGCATTTGGATTTGAAGGTTCCTAGAGGGTTTTCCCCCACTTTCCAAAAGTTGGCAATTTAAAGGTACAAAGAGTTTATAGGCTTGACCTAGAGTTTGATGTTATTGGACTCCGATTGTGTTGCACGACTTCATTAGGTTTATATATTTTTTTGGAACTTGTATGCAAAGATTTTTTTAATCTGGAATGTCTAAGTATGATCTGGACATTTTCGGTAAAGCTGGAATATTTGAAGTTAAGAGAAGGATTTGATCTTCGATAATTAGCTTTGTTGTTGTTTTTGATGTTTCAAGCCTTGGGACAAGCTTGTAGGAAGTATATGGACTTTTTTGATATATGGGGCAGGTCCTAGAGATCTTGGGTGTGCTTCGGGGTGGTTTTGGTTGATTTCCATGTGCTTTGCAGTAGTGATATGCTAGTGTGCAACAACTCTTCACTTTCATGTGCATGTTGTCACATTGGCGTAGGCTTCTGGATAGGAAGTCTTCGCGTTCCCCATGAGAGGGTTGCATTCATGAAGTGTTTGAGACAAGCTAGAGGTTTTCCTTTGTGATCGTGGGATGGAACTAGCGTTCCTGTAAGTGTGTGGGTCTGAGTTTAGCACTCGCAAGGTAGCATCCGCATTCGCGAAGAGGGGTTGAGTCCAATGCGGAGTTTATGATCTGCTGTGATAAGGGACCTATCGAGATAGAAAAGGGTAAGCTTGTGCAGACGTATTAAGTTATTATTTTTTTGGATTTTAGCACATTCTCTCATATTTTGAATACAAGACTTGGAAATGGGCAATGTTTCAAAGAGATTTTCATATAAAGCAAGGGAGTAAGTGATTTCTACTTGATTTGATTATGTATCTTACTTCACCATGGATTTATATTCTATAATCATGAAATTTTAAAGAGAAATTTAGGAGTTTTGTCCACAATTTAAGTGAGGGTACTTTGGGAATTTGAGAATTGATTTGTACCCGTTTGTGGAATCTAATCATATATTTGGACTCGTGGGGTTATTGGTAGTTAGTATCTACCCCGTGACTCTTGTTTTGATCATGTGGACCCGAATTAACTTTTGAGGGATTGATTAAATATTGAAGCTATATTTTTTGAAATTGATTCCTATAGGTTTATTTGACATTATTGGGTTGAATTTGACTAGATTCGAGTCATTTGGAGGTTGTTTTGGGAGGAAAGGATATGTTGAAAGGTTGAAAGACTATTGGGTGACGGTATGTCTTTTACTATCCTTGTAAGAGGGAATTATCCTCATAGGTGATCTATTTGTTACATGTTGCTTAATTTAGGAGAAATATATATGCAACGTTAAGAGCGTATATCCGTAGGTAGGTTACGACCATATCCGGTAGAGTTTGATTTATGATTATGACTTGTATGGACTATGTGAGTTTATTGGCGCATGTTCCATTGATTATATGACTATGTGATGACTTGTAATTTTGGCTTGGAAGCGTGTTTAAGGTTATGACTTGTTGAAATAAGAAATGATTTTTACATATTGAACTTCTTTGTTAAACCGTAGTCATATACTTGTTATATTGATTAATTATTTGGTTGTTACATGGCTTAATCAATGATAAAATTACTTATTGAATTGTTGAGATGAACTGAATTACATGATTAGACAAAATCATTTCTTAGCCATATGATCAGATTCATAGCACATGAATTTCCTTTTCCCTACTCTTTTATATTTGTCTATGTAATTTTTTCATTTCCAAACAGACGTTCTATACGGTAGAGATTTTGTACTCTTGTCAAATACTCGTTTGCTATGTTATCACACCCTGTTTTGGTATACTTTGTAAGATAGGTTTTTTCATGTTTATACCTTATCTAAGATTTATGAACTTTTGGTATTGAGTTATGAATTATTCTTCTTTGCTATTAATATCATGAATCAAGTAATGTCTTTGTAAATGAACTCTTGTCGTTTATGAGTGTTGGCTTGACTACTAAGTGGGTTAAGCGCCGTCAGGTCCTTTAATAGGATTTTAGGTCATGACAAGTTAGTATCATAGATCTAGGTTCCAAAGATCTCACAAGTAACGAGCATGCTTAGTAGAATCTTGTAGATCAAGATAGAGACGTCAATATCTACTTGCGAGAGGTTATAGGGCTTTAGGAATTTTCTAGTTTTCTTGATTCCTTGTCGTGTTGATTATTGTTTGAGCCTGAATCCTCTGTTCTAATCTCTCACAAATGTGAGAACGCACGCCTTAGTAGCAGCGGGTGACGATAGGGGTAGGACATGGGATAGGGCCAAGGATCCCACACTAGGGTTCACAAAGTGGCGGCTAGGAGCAGAGCACATGTCAGAGCCCGAAAGAATACTGGGGCAGTCAATGGATCAACAAGTGGATCAGATAGAGGATCAGTTTGTTGATTATAATGTTGAGGCTCCGGTTCCCACTCGGCCCCAGAGGGTTTTGTTGTTGCACGTATTTCAGGAGGCCATGGTCAGGCTGGAGTGGTTCTAATGGCCCCAGCCACATCTCAAGATTCAGGGGGAGTTCAAACCTCCTCTACTCATTCTCCGTAGTAGTCTATTTTAACAGCTAGACTCGTGGTTATGCTTAAGTCATGAGCCAAAACCACCATTTGAACGTGATGACATCTAACTCCTTTTCTAGTCACGACAAGCATACCAATAACGATTTAAGATAATAAATTATGAAATAGTTCAAGTCTAAAAGCCAAGTATCAAAAATAATACTATTTGATACAATAAATCCCCTAGAACTGGAAATATAGAGTCATGATCTCTACAATGGGAATGCAAGTCTGATAAGTTTAAAATACTCCATGGACAATAATAACAGTAATACAAATAGGAGGAGATGCCAAAATCGCAAATGGGATGCAGCTTTACCTCATTTCTTAGCAACTCAGCAAAAGTCTATCAAAACTCTTAACTAGGTTCAACACTTGGATCTACACAATTAATTGCAGATTATAATATGCATACAACCGATCCCATGTACTATGTAAGTATCATGACTAACCTAGGAGCGGCAGCCGCAAGAATTATCAATGATACTCACGTATAAAACTCTGTACAAGTCATATATACATCCGAATACGTGGAAATAATAATAGAATTTATACCTCGTTTTAGGTAAATCTAATGGTGCACATAAATAAGACATGCACGACATTAAACAGGATAACAATTCAGCATATAGA
This sequence comes from Nicotiana benthamiana, assembly GCA_034376525.1. NCBI lineage: Eukaryota > Viridiplantae > Streptophyta > Magnoliopsida > Solanales > Solanaceae > Nicotiana > Nicotiana benthamiana. The sequence continues at coordinate 57,498,887 of CM067337.1, forward strand.
GGAGCTACGCATAAGCCAAGTCGAATCATACAAACAGAGAGAGACTTCTAGAGGAGATATGTACTATCACTGCACTAACATGAATGACATATAGAGAGATAGGAATAAAGAGGCATGTATTCAAGTATGGAGCCAGCATATAGGTGAGATATGCAGTAAAATCATGCATACACCCAAGAAAGTTGCATATAGAGAAGACATACAAAGGCCTAACCCTGCTCATTTTTTTGATATCCATGTATACATCCTCAAGGTGAAACATAAGGAGACGACCCTAGCGGGATGGTTCTTTATCCACACGTTGCATGGACAACTCCTGTGCCATGATAACTGCGTAGAAAATTAACATGCCACAATCAACTCAACCCGCACGGACAGCTCACGTGTTGTCAACTAGTCCATAACGCAAAAGTCATGTACAATAATATATGTATACAGTCAATGAATATCAAAGCAAGTACTCATCGACTGACAAAATAACATGCTAAAATATATGCATATGCAAAGTGTACAATTTTGACTCAAATTAGGCAACTACACCTTAAAACATCTGTAATCATAGTTGAACAGGAGATTAACGCATAATCTCTAACATGATTCACGAAGTCATGTATACGGAATATATGAAGCATGATAGTAAGAATAAAAAATACTCAAAACAAAGCATAATATCGCCTGAATACTGCCCCAAACTTGAAAAAAACCTTGCGCAAACATATGGGCTAAACCTCTCGCGTGTATGCCACTCTTAGCACACAGCCAACACCAATAAATCAGCAACTAGCGCCTCAAACTAGCCAAGTCAATATTCCAAAAATACCTTTCCACGTGAATCGACCTTTGAAAGGCCCAAATCTTTCAAAAAAAAAAACTAAATAACATCAAATAAGGCCATAAGAAACAACTCCAAACAATAACACTTTGATCTTTGTTCAAATATGTAAAATCAACCAAAATTTCAACTTGGGACCACATCCCGAAACACAAAAAAAAGTCACAAATCCTGATTACCCATTCCAACATGAGTCCAAATATACAAGTTTCATCCAAAACCAACTCTTAATCGAGGTGGATATACCAAATAATAACTCTCTAATTTCTAGTGCAAACCCCCAATTTTTCTCCTTAGATTTCATCCATAAAGAGCCAAAATCAAGAGTAAATTCAAGAGTAATAATTAAAGTAGAATTAAAAGTACTTACTCAATCCATGTGAGTGAAAATTTCCTTATAATTTCCCCAATCTGAGCTCCCAATCTCAAAAAATAATAAAATAAGCCAAACCCTAGATTAAAAATCACACAAACGAGTGATTCCTCTTTTACAGCTGTAAATGTCACTTTACAACATTGCTTATGTGGAAAAAGGTTCCTACTAGCGATCTCACTAGCTTCCCCGACCCTCCACTTTAACGAAGCAAATATGTGTTTCTGTGGAGCCTCTCTTGCGGACTTCGCATGTGTGCAATCGCTTTTGTGCTCCCTCCTTTATAGATGCAAACTCCCAGCTTCCCATTCAACTCCACTTCTGCGAACTCTTGTCTACTTATGCTAACTCGCACCTGTGAAACTAACCACACAAGTGTGTAGATGCCACATCTAATCTGCTAACTAGATCTAAAATGATTTAAAATCTATCTGAAATGCAGTGAGGCCACCGAGATCCTATCTAATCACACCAACCTTTCCTAAACATAACATGGACCTACTCGAGGTCTCCAATCACACAAAATAACATTAAAACCACAAATCTCACCTCAATTTAAGCATAAAGAAATAATCAAACTTTCAACTTCCAAAGCTCATGTTAAACTATATCTAACCAACTCGGAATGACCTCAAATTTTTAACACAACTCTCAAATGGCATAAGTACTATTCCAATTCTCGTAATGACAATCCGAACCTGATAGCCTCAAAGCCAACTCCTAATCAAACATATGAACCTTTCCAACCTTTAGCTTTCTAACTATCGCGAATTGGGACCCAAGCCAACCTAGAGAACCCCAAATCGAAATATGGACATGTGCCTAAATCTAAAATCATCACACAAAACTATTGGAAGCATAAAACCACCATTACAAAGTCATTTAAACAAAAGTCAAACCACTGTCAATTCTTATTACTTTACCTTTTAACCATGGAACTAAGTATTCTAATTCACTCTAAAACTTCAATGAACCCAAACCAACCATCAACAAAAGTCACAAAGCAAAAAACAAAAAGCATACGACAAATATCAAAGAGGGGAAAAGGCAAAAATACACAAAATGACCGATTGGGTTGTTACAGCTTGCTATATCTTTGATGAACAAAAGTTGATGGAGAGGTTTCAGATTTTATATCCTCTACAATCTTAGGGTGGTGCTTTAGAGTATGCCTTGGACTATTTATTGATTTCATCATATGCCTCATAAGTTGGGCTTAGTTGAGTTCAATGGGGTGGACTTCATTAGATTTTAGTTTAGCGAGGATTCTAGGAGATGGGGGAAGATATGAGTTAGGAAAACCAGCAAGTTTACCTCTTCTTGCTTGGGATCAGTTATCATAGTTTTTCCTTGAGAGTTATATCCACACACTATGAGGGATTATTTGAGAGGCCAGCTTGAGCATATTCGATAGGATCGCATGACTATGACCGAGTTTGAGGCGAGATTCATAGAGTAGTCTCATCATGCTTCTATATGGATCCCCAACAAGGTTGAGAGGGTGAGGCAATTTATCATGGTGTGGAATTATGGAACCAATATTTCTATGGTTCGAGAGTCTAAGATTGGTACTACTTTCCACTAGGCCGTTGGGATAGCTTGGAGGTTGAGCATATTTGTTATAACCAAGGGCGAGAGTACATGGGGAGAGATAAGAACCTCATCGTTTGTAGCCAAGGATGAGAGTCCATGGGGAGATAGTGATTAGTTTGTAGTGGCTTTCATTGTAGGAGAGCTCATTCTACATACCATATAGCATGCGGAGCAGTGGCTTTGTCATCTTTCAACACTCTTGTTCCATCATATTCAGTGCTCTACTAGTGATTTCACATGTTTCTTCATTTATTCAGGGTTCTTCTAGTAGGTATTGAGTCCATAAAAGGAAGGTTCATGTTTATAAACATTATTCAACTAGAGGTTGTTATGAGCATGGAGACCTTGGCCACATTAAGAGGCATTGTCCAATGCGTATTAGGGGCACATCTTTACTGTTTTTCCAACTAGTTGTTTCCACAACAGTTTCTCCACCCCTTACCCAGCCAGCTAGAAGGGGAGGACATATCGCTAGAGGTCACCCTAAAGGAGGGGACCAGGTTAGTGGTGATTAGACCAATTGTGGTTAGGTTTATTGTTATGCTTTTTTGGGTAGGCTGGAGGCGATGGACTAAAATGCAATGATCACATATATGGTTTCGGTCAATCATAGAGATGTTTTTTTGTTGTTTGGTTGATGGTCTACTTTGTCTTATGTGTCATCATAGTTTTTTCCTAATTTGGATATGCCTCATATAGTTCTCTTGATATTCCTATTGATGTGTCTACTTTTGTTGGTGATTCTATTGTCATAAATCATGTATATAAGTCTTGTGCGGTTACTATTGGGATTTATGAGATTATGGTTGATCATCTGATGTTGAATATAATAGATTTTGATGTGATTTTGTGTATGGATTAGCTATCTCTATACCATGCTATTCTTGATTGTCACACTAAGACTGTGACTTTGGCTATAAAGGGTTTGCCAAGATTTGAATAGAGGGGTTCGCTTCTTCATACCCCTAGTAGAGTACTTCCATTTCCGAAGGCTTAATAGATGATTGAGAAGGGGTGTTTGGCGCATCTAGAATTTGTAAGAGATGTTAGTATTGATACTCCTACTATTGACTCTATCCCAATAGTGAGGGAGTTTTGTGTTTCTCATGGACCTACCAGGCATGCCACCCAATAGGGACATTAATTTTTGTATTAATTTGGTGTCGCGTACTCAGCCCATATCTATTCGACTATATTTCCTAGCTCCAGTTGAGTTGAAAGAGCTGAGGGAGTAGCTGTAAGATTTGTTGGATAAGGGATTTATTAGGCCGAGTATTTCTCCTTGGGATGCACCAGTGCTATTTGTGAAAAATATATATGGTTCTACGGGAATATGCATTGATGCTATGAAATTGAACAAAGTCACAATAAAGAACAAGTATCCATTGCCTCGCATTATTGATTTGTTTTTTCAGCTTCAGGGTGCTAGGTGCTCTTGAAGATTGATTTTAGATTGGTTAATACCAGTTGAAGAATATGGATTTAGACATCCCTAAGATGGCTTTAAATACTCGTTTTGTGCATTATGAGTTATTTGTGATATCTTTTGGTTTGAATAATTCACCAGAAACTATTATGTATTTTATGAAGAGTATGTTCTAGCCTTATTCGGATTCCCGTATTATAGTATTTATTGATGATATTTTGGTGTATTCCCATAGTCAGAGGAGCACAAACAATATCTAAGGATTATGCTTCAGATTTTGAAGGAGAAGAAGCAGTATGCTAAGTTTTACAAATGCGATTTTTGGTTGGATTTTGTGTCATTCTTAGACCCCCTGGTGTCTAATAATGGTATTAAGGCCGATCAAAAGAAGATTGAGGCAGTTCAAGGCTAGCCTAGACCTTCTTCAGCTACAGAAGTCTGGAGCTTCTTAGGTTTGGCTGGCTATAATGAAAATTTTCAAAGTATTCTCATCTATTGCATCCCCATTAATCAAGTTGATTTAGAAGGGCGATCCATTTGGATGGTTTGATAAGTGTGAGAAGAGGTTTTAATAGCTCAAGACTGCTCTGACTATAGCTCAAGTTTTGGTTGCCCTCGGGATTGAGATATATACTTTTTATTGTGATTCTTCATTCATTAGACTTGAGTGTGTGTTGATACAAGACAATGGGGTTATTACCTATTTGTTGCGCTAGTTGAAGCCCCATAAGAAAAGCTATATGGAGTTTTGCATTTATTTCAATTGTGGAGATGCTATTGGATATAGATTTTTGGACTTTGGCCAACAGAATTGTGAGGTTGGATATTTCCAAGCCTAGCAGAGTTATTTCGTATGTTTTTTGCAAAGTCGTCCTTGTCAAAGTGTATTAATTCAAGTGAGTATGATAATCCCCATTTGCTTGTCCTTAATGACATGGTGTTGCAAAGTGGTGCTAAGGAGGTGATCATTGGTGATTATGCTGTATTCCGAGTTCAGAATTAGATTTCTGTTCCTAATGGGCTAGTTTGAGTGAGTTTATTCTTGAGGAGGCTCATAGTTCAAAGTATTCTATTCATTCACGTGTTATAAATATGCATCGTGATTTAAATTAGCATTACGGATGGGAGAAGATGATTGCAAACTTTGTTAGGCTTGTGTCACTATCTTTGAATTGTCAAAAAGTTAAGTATGAACACCAGAACCTAGTGGCTTACTTCAAAGGATACATAAAGTAGAAGTGGGAGCGCATTACTATGGACTTTGTGGTAATATTTCCACAGAACTTGAGGAAGTTTGATGTTGTATGGGTCATTGTAGACAACTGACTAAGTCTGTGTGTTTCGCTCTAATCATTACTTCTTACAGTTTAGAGAAGTTGGCTTAGATTTAATCAGAGAGATTTTGCACTTGCATAGTGTGTTTTTTTCTATCATAATGGATCCGTTACTCAGTTTATATTACACTTTTGGATAGATATGCAACGTGTTTTTGGCACGAGATGGAGTTGAGGAATCCATTTGACTCTCAGATTGATAGGCAGCGGACCATTGAGATCCTTGAGGATATGTTATCTCTCTTTCTATCCTAAATATCATTTATCTTGTTATCTTACCTATTATACCTCATGCAATTTCTTTTGTTATATAACTATACATGTATATATAGTAATTGTCTTGTCTTAGCCTCGTCACCACCGCATCGAGGTTAGGCTCGATATTTACTGAGTGTATTGGGTCGGTTGTACTTATATTACACTTCTACACTTCTTATGCAGATTTTGGAATTTGTGCTAGCAGTGCTCCAAGAGGTCATTAGATGGTAAATGATGGAGACTTGAGGTAATGTTGTATTCTGAATCACAGACTGTGGTGTCACCTTCCTTAGCCTACTATTTATTGTATCATAAATTATAATACTTCCTTTCAGACATTCTATTTCATACTCTTTATAAGCCCATGTACTTAGTGACACAAGCCTTGGGAGGTTATTAAAAGGTTGTATTGCTTTAGACTTGTTATGAATTTTCTGAGTTTTACCTTTATTTATGATATTATGGTGTTTAAGGTTCATTTTGTATCTCTTATTATTGTTAAGAGTTGAATTACCTAGAAAGCGGTTGTACGCACCATCACGACCTATATATTGGGATTTTAGGTCTTGACAAATTAGTATTATAGCACTAGGTTTCATAGATCGCACGAGTCATGATGAAGCCCGTTGGAGTCTTGTCCATTAGTATAGAGACGTTTGTACTTATCTTCTAGAAACTATAAGGCTTTAGGAAACTTCATTCTCCTTCTTTCTCTATTGTGCTACTTTATTCTATCCTAAAGTTTGAGTCTTTACTCTTGATATATTACATTTACTTCAGTTATAACTACTTTAATTTATGTTTTAATGATCTAACAAACTTACTATCCAATACCAGATAAGGAACCTGTTACATATTCACAAGACCTCAAGTTCACAAGACTCCAGGTTGGGACTCAACTTTGAATATGATTCAACTCCTTTGAGTGAAAAGAATAGTTGAGGGACCACGTCCCAATCAGTTCTCAATGAGACTGTACAAAGTCAACTCTGCAGTTGGAAAGGTGCTGCCTGCACACGCCACTATGCAAACCAGTGTTGCCGTCAACGTTCCAGAGAAGACATATTACCTACCGTGATTGCATCATCGTGGTGAGGTCACACAAACATATATGCATACAAGGGTGGTACAAGAATGCTCTCGAACACTTGGAAATCTCATACAAGGGTAGGTCGGGGTTTTTAATCCCCTTGAGCTCGGAATTTTCCATGCAATTCACTTGTAATTTAATTTATGTTATGTGTGTGTAACTATCAAACCTGATAGATAACTTGGTTTTCTTTAGAAGTTGGTGGACCCATATATTCTACCAATTGGTATCAGAACGAGTTCTTTCTATCAGGTTAAAACCTAGATTGATCTTTATGGATTTTCATCAAAACTTCGAAGAAGGCCTGTCTACATATAGACCCCCTAGGTTCGATGGCCAATACTATGGGTGGTGGAAAACTATGATGCATGAATTAAATATGGATGAAGACTCTTAGTTATGGGATGTAATATGTGATGGACCTTTTGTCCCTACAAAGAACCTTGGTAATCCAGTTGTAGCTATTGCAAAGACAAGGAAAGAATTCAACGACGTTGACAAATATAACAAGATATCAGTTTGTCAATCAGCATAAGAGATTTGGGAGGCTCTTGAGACAACTCATGAGGGAACAACTCAGGTGAAGCAATGCAAGAATGATATGCTCAAAACAGAATTTGAGCTCTTCAAATAAAAGATGATGAATCCATCAAAGATATTCATACCCAATTCACCTCCCTCATCAATGAGCTTCACTCTCTTGGTGAAATTATTCCAAGAAACAAGCTTGTCAGAAAAATCCTTAGTGTACTGCCCATTTCTTGGGAAAGCAAATCTAACACCATTAAATAGGCTAAGGATTTGCAAACACTGACGATGGATGAACAAGGAAAGAAGAGGTCCCAAAGAGAGAGAAGAATCTAGTCCTCAAAATTGACAACAATGACACAAGTTGTGAAGACGGGGACATTGCTTACTTGAGAAAAAGGTTCCAAAAGATGTTCGCAAGAATGGAGGCATTCAAAAAAGAAGTAGCCTAGCAAGATAAAAATTATTACCTCTGTTATAAATGTGGCAATCTAGGACACTTCTTCAAGGATTTCCCCTTCTAAAAGCAAGATCAGTACAATAATAACTTTGATAAAGGAGCAAACAGGAACCAGGTTCCTGACAAATGCTTTAAGAGAAATAATGATACTTACAATGCTGTAAAAAAGGCTCTTGCTGCATAGGTAGTCTCCTCTAGCGAATCTTAAGAAATATATGACCATAGTAGTAGTTCAATGATTGTGGTGGAAAATGAAACAACTGAGTATGATGATGACAATGAAGATGACGACAGTGATGAGGTAAACTTTCTGAATGTTCAGAACAATCTGAAATCTTACTCTCCTAAAAATCTTATGTCACTAGCAAATGTGCTAATTGATGCTTACCATAGTATTACCAATGATAATGATTATTTAACTATAGAACTAGAGGAATCTAAACAAACTATAGATGGCTTAGTAGTCGTTGTAGTTGATTTGAAAGAGACAATTGAGAACCTGAAAAGAGAAACGAATGCCTTAGAAGAGAAAACTGCTAGTAAAGAACATGAATGATATGATTTAATGGTAAGTGTGGTGGACTTAAAAGAAACCACTATGTGTGCAAGTAAATAAAAGGAAACTTTGACTGAGAGAGTTGCTAACATTGAGCAAGAAAGAGATGACCTAGTAGTAGGGGAGGTTTCAAAATTGCAAATAGGCCTGGAGAGTCTGAAAAAAGAAAAGGAAGTTGTAAGTGAAGCACACACTAACTTTGAAAATTAGTTGATGGGTTTTCAGTGTCTTAGACTTGCACTTATTATGTTTTGATGATATAACAAACTTGTTATGAAGAACCAGATAGAGAACCTTGTCCCACAAGATTACATCTCATGAGAAATGTTTGAAGTCTGAAAAGCCACAAATGGATGAACAAGCACAGGGAGGAACACAACGGGGACTCAATAGTTGGTCCTTTAGATGTCTCTGGCAACGGAACAAGTCGGTGATTGTGTGCAATCAGTATAAAGAGAAAAATAATAGGGACCTACTCTCTTGAGGTTTTCTGACAGAAGTACAGATCAAGTGCACAGCTGGAATGTAGCAAAAGAAAGTGACCATCTGGCAACTTATACGTAAGAGGAACACAATCAGGACCTGGTCCGCTCCACTATCCAGCTGGAACGCAACTACCCAGAAGTGGCTATGCAGATAGTGCACAGTGACTTCTTACTTAGAAGAGGTACACCAAGAGTTTACATCACTACCTATTGTGATATATTTTGTGATAAAATAACCCGGTGCAAGATACACTTCCTTTGTGAATTCAGTGACATTTTCTCAAGATAAAAAAGCATTCATCGGGCGTTGAAGTCACTGGTGTGTCAAGAACTAGAAAACAACTCCACTAAGGATTAGTTTCTAGCAGAGTATTATGTATGTCCATAGTTAAGTTGTAAACTTGTTAATTGTTCTATATTGTAATTCCTAGTTTTCTTTATTAGAAGCATTGTTTTAGGAAAAAAATCAAATTCGTAAACATTAGAGTTTATGTTGTGACTAGGAGTAGTCATAAGTTAAATCCTCTATAACTAGGAGAGTTATAGAGTGGCTTGTGGTGGTGCATCACAAGTTAGTTTGAAGTCTTTGCAATAGGGTGTTTGCAAAGTGGCTTGTAAGATGTAGATTACAAGTTAGTTAAGTTTAAAGCCTACAAGTTTAGGTTGTGGTTTTATTATCCCCTTGTGCAGGATTTTTCCACGTAAAAAATATCTGTACTTCTTTGCATCCAGCAGTTACTACATTCTAAATATTATCTCATAGAAGACCAGTTACTCTTTAGTTTGGTGGACTCATTGAGATTAATAATTTGTATTAGAGTAGGTTTCTCCTATCAGGCTAACACTAAGGATAAATCCTCAATGGCTTCCACCAAGCTTTGAAGAAGGACAACCTATAGACCTCCCAGATTCAATGGTCAATACTACGGCTGGTGGAAGACCAAGATGCATGATTTCATTATGGTACAAGATTTAGAGCTGTGGGACATTTTATATGTTATGGTCTACATGTTCCCATAAAGAAGATTGAAGAAACATAGCAAATGGTGGCCAAAGGAAGAAGAGAGTACAATGACAGTGACAGACAAGCTATAGAAAAGAACTACCGTGCCATGAAAATCTTGATGTGTGGCATAGGACCTACTGAGTACAACAGAGTGGCAGCTTGTGAAACCGCCAAAGAAATATGGGAAGCATTGCAAACTGCTCATGAAGGATCCACCCAGGTCAAACAATCCAAAATTGACATGCTCACCACAGAATATGAGCTCTTCAGGATAAAGGATGATGAGTCCATACAAGACATGCACACCTTATTCAACTCCATCATAAATGAGCTTCACTTGCTTGGAGATGTCATTCCCAGAAACAAGTTTGTAATGAAAGTTCATAGTGTTCTACCTGGGTCTTGGGAAAGTAAGGTAAATGCCATCATGGAAGCTAATGATCTACAGACTCTAACCTTTGATGTGATGAGTTGGTTTGTAATCTAAAAACATACGAGATGAAAAGAAAGATAGATAGTGAAAGAAGAGAGACTAAAAAGGATAAGAACTTAGTTCTTAAAGCTGAAAGGAGTGATTCAAGTGATGAAGATAGTGACATGGCCTATCTTACTAAGAGATTTCATTAAATGATTCGAAGAAACGTTGGCATTCCAAAGTGGGAAAGTTCAAGTAAAACAAGGAAAAATGATTTCTATCACATATGTTGAAAGTTAGGGCACTTCATCAAAGTTGCCACTCGTGAAACAGGAGCAATACAATAAAATCCTGACAAAGCAGGAAAAGGGAACCTGATTCCATAGAAAAGATTCAATCAAAAAAGTGTTGCAGACAATATCATTAAGCAAGCTCTTGCTGCTTGGTAAGACTCCTCAAGTGAATCCGAAGGGGAATCAGATGCAAAAAACAGTTCCATGATGACACTGGAAACTGAAGCAACAAAGTACGATTCACTATTCACACTAATGGCTCAGTCAGATGATGATGATGATGAAGAAGATAAAGCCGATGAGGTAAACTTCAGGGATGTTCAGAGAAATCTGAAATCCTATTATTCTACGAAACTAAGATCATTATCAAATGTCTTAATTGATGCTTATTACAGTCTTGTAAATGATAAGAAGATCCTGACCATAGAACTTAGAGAGGCTGAACAATCTAGAGATGATCTATAGGTCTTTGTAGTGGACATAAATGAGACCATAGCTAATCCTGAACTAGAGAAGGAGGCCCGTAATGAAAATTAACTAGTGTGGATAATGAGAGAATTGATCTGATGGTAGTAGTTGTTGATCTAAAAGAAACAATAGAAGGTCTAAGCAATAAAAAGCACACCTTAAAAGAAAATATTGCCTCTATTGAAGAGAAAAGAGACGACCTTCTAGTGATATACACTAATCTAGAGGAAACCATTGAGGGAATCAATAGACAACATAGGAATGTAAGTCTTGGGAAAGGGAAGGAAGTAGCCAGTGAATCACACATCTTGCTGGAGAAGGAGTTAATTGTTGTAAAAACTAGTCTATGTAGTGAACTTGGGAGGAATCAACAACTCCAAGCTGAGTTGTAGAAAGTAAGAAATGATCTTGTGAAATCCTTGAAGTGGACCTGGTTCTCAGATGCTGTTACTGCCATGTATCTGAAGAATAGTGGGAACATGTAGGGCATCGAGTTCTAAAGGGAGAAAACTCTCTACAACCAACACATCAAGTATGTCACTATACCCACTGTGGAAACAATAGGCATCGTAAAGAAAATTATTAGGCCAGCATTCAGCCTGTTAAGAAGAATAAAGCGTTCACTAATAGAGTGACTACTAGTAAAGGACCAAGTACCACTCGCAAAAAGCAGATGCTTCCCGCATGGAATAGGAAATCCCTCATTCATCCATTTTTAGCAACAAGGGACCCAAACTAGTTTGGGTTCCTAATTTAACAATTGATATGTAGGTGCAGGGAGCAGTGAGAAGAAGCAGATTGTAATGGACAATGGATAGTGGATGCCTCAAGCATGTAGCTGAAAATACCAAGAATCTCTTCTCACTGAAAGCCTTGTAGGAAGGGAATGTATCCTTAAGAAGGAAGTAAAGGGTATATTTTGAAGTGAATGAAAAGGTAGAAAGGTTTGTTTGGAACTCAAGTGGGAACATGCACTATGTGAATGGCTTAGACAGTGTAGTCACCAATCTAATAACCCACCAAGTGGTCTCAGTGGTCAGATGAAACAAGAATATCCACTCCAACAAAGTATGAATCTCCAAGAGATGGTGGCATGAGATGAATGAAATCCTAACCATGACATAAAGGATTGGTATATGCAAACTTCTCACCTCTAAATAAATAAACTCAGCAGGACTTTTTCATTGGTCTGCCAAACTCAAAGTTTCACCTAGACATGAGTTCTAAAAAAGAAGGAGGAAAGGAAGAAGGTTGCACACATAATTTCTCAACACCAAGGACTCTATGGCTAAATGGCTAAGCTGAAGGAAAGAACACAACTGGAAAATGTTGCATGGATGGTGTGCATCGCCTATGGAATAGGTAAAAAGAATGAATATTGTTCCTATCAACATGAGGGATCATCTTGGAAAGCGCAATGCAAATAGACAAGTGAAGGAGCCCATCCTGGGAATAACCCACAAAATAAGGCCTTAAGGTCTCTAATAGAGGTATACTTGTCATAGTTCATTCCTCATTCTTCTAGAGATACTCCCCTAGTGATCAAAATAAAGAACGGATTGAAGAATCAGGCATGCCTATAGCTGGATCTGTAAGATGTCGTTAAGTAAAATAGCTGTAGTATTTTCTAACCAAATCTAACTCATATCAATACCGTTGTAGGTAAACACACATGAAGATCATAGAAGATAAAGGTATGGGTGTGAACTGCGGGAAGGAAGTTGCTCAAACTCTTTTTCAAAAAAAAATGATCTTGCCATCAGGTTCCTGAACTCCAGGTTAGTAGTAATGTGCTCAAATTTGCATGCCCTCTCTAAATAAAAAAAGTAATTGTCCTATAATTCAGCTGCCACATCATCCAACTTGTTAGTTTCTGAGCGTCATGTATTGTCTGTTAAGTACTTTCACCTCCTCTGCACAGTAACACTTCCCCACAAACCTACCGCCATATTCACGACTATTTAGAACCTGTTTATTTCTTCTCTCACCCTTAGCCCCTCTTCTAATAAAACTTCTTTTCTCTCCTACGACAAGTCATGAACTTTCTTCTTCGTTGTATAGCTAAGATCCACTCTTCATCTCTCGCTCTCTCTAGCTACATGTCTGCAAAGTGGTCATCTAATGGCGATCGAACAATCGTCTTAGTCTACCATTTCTAGCGCCGCTCCCATTTTGTCACCTTCCCTAAAATCAATTCCAGATCATCATTATTTCATGCACTCTACCACTTTACATACTTCTGGTCTCTTCTCCACTCCTACTGTCTTCCAATTTTTGCTAAATCCCATTTACCATCATTTTGAGAACCCTATGTCCAGTAAATCTTATGATTTCTCCAAAGAATATACCGAAGGTTTCACTCCTCAGGCTTCAGAAGCTCTCGAGGATGATCCTGACCAGTATATAAACTCCTTCATGTTGGGCTCAGTGACTCTTAAGGAGTTACCTGAAAAGGAAGCAGCTCACAATATCATGGCCATAGTTGTTGAAAGTTTGACGAATGAAGGAGTTTATCTCGTGTCTGGGTATTATTAAGCGATATCACTTCTAAAAAAGGAAAGAACTACAGAAGTCTTAGAGTCCTTGACTTGTGCGATATTCCCAGGAAAGCCTTCCAATGAACCTATTTCTCTTCCATGCAAACTCACTCCAAGATCGTAGGGTTTTCCTCAAAATCACTCACTATAAAATCTCTACAACAAGACAGCTCTGAGTCCTCATTTCAAAAAAGGAAGAGGAGTGTAAAACCAAGAAAAAGGAATAAAATGAATCCAAAGGATTTCATCAAGAGTGGGTCACTAAACCAAGTAGACAAAGATGCTCCCGAAGAACCCGGTTCCTCAGTACAACAATCTATATCAACTCAACATTCCATGGAAAAGGCATTTGTTTAAACTGTTGAGAAGTAGAAAAGGTCATTCGTGAAGTATAACAACAGGTCTACACAAAGTCAGACTGATCTAGCTGTGTCGGAAAATAATACTGTGGGGATAGAAAGCTGGGAAGAGAAATCTTCCGAATGGTGTAGCAAATGAAAAAGGGAAACTATGAAGGAACCTGGTCCAATAAGGTCCATGACCAATGATGGTGGTCTTTAGTAGCAGAAACTAAGAACTCAGAAAGTGTTGTAATGACGTACATTTGATCCAGCAATTTCGGAGATGACAGGGATGCATCAAATTTTGGAGATTGTGGAGTTTCAACAATGGGAACATTTGTTTGAAGAGAGAATGCCTCTCGTATACAAAGATGTTGTACAAGCATTTTACGCTTCTCTTTTCACTATTAGGGGGACCACATATGTGCTCTCATAAATGGTGTAGACATTGTAATTGATGCTTCAACATTAGGAAAGGTTCTCAGAATTCCATGTGAAGGTATGAACTCAGTTAAGGGTTTCTGTGGAGTAAACTTTCGGAGAGCCATCATGAAAGAACAAGTTATTCAACAGGGGGAACAGGTGTACAAGAAGTTGTTGTTTCCTGAGTACCAGCTTCTCTTGGAACTGGTCAATAAAGTGCTATTACCCTACTCTGAGATACGCTCTATTGCTACAAGATCGGACATGGTCCTAATGGGAGCTCTAGACGAGTTTGTACCAATCAATTTTCCAGCCATCATTATTGATCACATGCCGAAGGTGGCAATTTTTAAGGGTGGAAATCACAGGCCACCTTATGGATTTCTCCTAACTCAGGTGTTCATATTCTATAAGGTCTTCTTAGGGAATCCCAAAATGGGCACACGCAATCACTCTTTCTCCAAGACCTCTCTAGAAGAATATGTATGTATAGAAAGAGTTGGCGGGAGCATATCGACCATATCTCAGCTGATAAACGCTAAAATGTAGCCTCTGTGGAATTGAGAAGGCTGAGGGCACGAAATGCTATTTTTGAAACACAGCTTAGCCAAACTAAGGGACGTGATTCTGTACATGAGGAGGTCACCCAATTAATAAAATAAAATGAGATACTTCGAGCTTAATTACTTGAAGAACAACTGGTTGCAAATGCTAGACTAGACCTCGTTCTCAAAACCATTGTTGCCTCTTCCACCAAGCCTCCTTCTTCCAGTGTTTCCTAGGATCCTCTTAGTGCCAAACTGTTTTTGCTCCAACATCCTGTGGTTGTTGTTTTACTTTTGGTTTTTTGGTTTGTTTTGTGATGGCATGCTAAAATTAACCATTACTGCTCCTGATTTACTCAGCCCAATAAAACATTAATGAAACAACTTCCCTTTCGTTTCTATGTACAATACGGTGTCCCTCTGGCTTCTTTTTTATGCCATGTTGTATGCACATATGTGGCATGCGCTAGCTGTGTTCGACTTCTTTACGCTTATTTACCTAGCGGTTCTTTTTAATAATGCTAAAAGTGGAAAACTATGAGGGTATTTACTTGTAGGTTGTTGATGGAGATCTAAGATTAAGGGGGAACTGCTGACATCTCATCTAGTTAATTGTTAATTTTGATCTAAACAAATGCTTTTTATACCTAAGTATGACATCATAAAAAAGGGTGAAATTGATAGGTTTTTAATGTCTTAGCTTTATGCTTCTTATGTTTTGATGATCTAACAAACTAGTTATTAAGAACCAAATAGAGACCCTTGTCCCACAGAACACACATCTTATGAGAAATGTTCGAAGTCTGAAAAGTCGCTAATGGATGAACGACCACATAGAGGAACATAGTAGGGACCTGATGCATTAGTCCCTTAGATGTCTCTGGCAATATAACATGTTAATCAATGTACGCAATAAGTATAAAGAGAAATACAACAGGGACATGCTCCCTTGAGGTTCTCTGACAGAAGTACAGGTCAAGTGCACAGCTGGAATGTAGTAGAAGAAAGTGACCATTTGGAAACATTTACATAAGAGGAACACAACCAAGACCTGGTCCACTGGTGTGTTCTGACATAAGTACAAAGACTTCTATCTAACTGGAAAGCAACTGCCCAGAAGCAGCTATGCAGACAGTGCATCATTCATTTCTCAATGACAAGGAGTACACCAAGAGTTTACATCACTACCTATTGTGATATCTTTTGTGATAAAACAACCTGATGTAAGATACATTTCCTTTGTGAATTCAGTGGTATTCTCTCAAGTAGAAGAATCATTCATTTGGTACCAGTTTCTAGCAGAGTATTATATATGTTCATAGTTGCATTGTAATCTTGTTTGTTGTTATATATTGTAATTCCTAGTTTGCTTTCTTAGAAGCATTGTCTTAGGAACAAACCAAATTCGTAAACTTTAGAGTTTATATTCTGACTAGGAGTAGTCATAGGTTAAATCCACTATAACTAGGAGAGTTATAAAATGGCTTGTGGCGGTGCATCACAAGTTAGTTTAAAGTCTTTTTCAATAGGATGTTTGCAAAGTGGCTTATAATAGGTAGATTACAAGTTATTTGAGTTTAAAGCCTATAGGTGTAGGTCGTGGTTTTTGATCCCTTTGTGTGGGATTTTTCCACGTAGAAAATCTCTAGCCTTCTTTATATTCAACAGTTACTGCATTCTAAGTATTATCCCATAGAGGACCAGGTAATCTATAGCTTGGTGGACTCATTGAAGTTAACATGAGTTAAACTTGGTAAAGACTAGTCTGTGTGCTGAACTTGAGAAAAACAAACAGCTTTAGGAAAAACTAGGGAAAATAAATAGTGATCTTGAGAAATCTCTTAACTGGATCTGGTGCTCAGATGCTATCACTGCCATATCCACCAAGTATGGGGGAAACATGTATGGGATTGGGTTTTAAAGGCAAAAGAATGCCTACAACCCTCATAGAAAGTATGTTACTATATTTGACAACTGGCTATGTACCTACTCTGGCAACAATTGCAACCTTAAGGAAAATTGTATGGCCAGGGTTCAGTCTCATCAGAGAAATAAATTCTTTGCTGAAAGATCAACTACTGCAAGAGGACCTGGTCCATAAAAGAGGAAACCTAACGCATTTTGACTGCTTGGAGTAAGAGAGCACTTATTCATCCTTTTTCTCTTAACAAGGGACCCAAACTTGTTTGGGTTCCTTAATCAAACCCTTCATTTCCTTGTGCATGGAGCAGTTAAGGAAATCAGCCAATAATGACACATGAATAATGGTTGCTCAAAGGACAGGAATGGAAATATAAATCATATTCCTTCACGAAAAGGTCATGAAAGGAGAGCGTGTACCCATTTTAAAAATGGTTAAAAAAGGGTACGCTCTAGGAATTGTAAAATTTATGCTAAAGGAATACGGTGGAATATATGTTCTGATTATACACAATCTCAAAACATGTGCCTGGTGAGGTGTTACTGTAGTCAAAAAGACACAACTGTACGTATGTGTTTATGATTAAGCCTCCGTATAGTGGATACATAAGTTGGTTGGAATCTGTTGAAAATAATACTAAATCATGGGACAAAATGCTGGAGCATGCACATTGTCTATCTCTAAATAAAGTGTATCTGAAGAACATGGTTTTTGGTCTGATCATGTTGAGAAAACGTTTTCATGAAGTGTGCACAGTTTCTGCAAAAGAAAAGCATGTCAGATCTTCATTTAAGCCAAAAAGGTGCAGAGAACACTTTAGAACCAACGGTGAGATCTTTCAAGAAACTGTGGTTTTTGTCAACAAGATTCAAGTACCAAGATAAAATTGACTTTTATCAGACTAAATCATGCAACAAGTTTGGAAAATGCCATAAGTGGATAAAATTCTAAGTTGAAGATAAGAAACAGACTCTTGAAAATTTGGGCATAGTCAATATTGATTGATGAAGGGTCAGCAAACATCTTGATCAAGGATGGTGACTGAAGTGATGATATCTAGGTATAACTGTTATGCTCTCAACAATGGGAAGGGTCAGCCTTGAAAATATTATTATAGAAGAGTTGGAGGAATCCCCCTGACATATTTGTCTTAAAAGAGAACAAAAATACGGATCATGTTAGAGAATGCTCATTAATTCTAGCTAGTAACCGGGCCATGCATCTTTAACAACAGAAGATGAAAAACAAGGTGTTGGAAAGAAGGATTTTACATAGAGAAATCTTTGATTCACTCTTGTATCTGATGGCAAGTATATTGGACATCGGGATCAGAGTTGAGTTAAGTGCACGGTCTCAGTCAAATCTATATACGGATCTGATGGCAAGTATATTGAACAAAAATACGGATCATGTTAGAGAATGCTCATTAATTCTAGCTAGTAACCGGGCCACGCATCTTTAACAACAGAAGATGAAAAACAAGGTGTTGGAAAGAAGGCTTTTACATAGAGAAATCTTTGATTCACTCTTGTATCTGATGCCAAGTATATTGGACATCGGGATCAGAGTTGAGTTAAGTGCACGGTCTCAGTCAAATCTAAGGTATTCTCATCGGAAGGATAGTGTAAGTATCTTGAGGTATCCTAGTAGAACACCGAACCTGGTATCCACTGCATTACAAGTAAATGGATAGGAAACACTCTCCTGAACTGGGATAGTCTCTGCGTTCCTGTCTTGTCTCATAGGGCTCAAGGAAGGAGAATTCAGTGGAACTCTCAATAGATTGAACGAAATATGCATAATTAGCATCATGTTGTGGTCAAATGTTATGGACCAAGAAACAAATTGAAAGATCTTGAGTCCAACTCAAGAGTGGAAAATACAGTTATTGCTTAAGATTAAGTTGTGTAATTATTTATCAAAAGCCCTAGGAAGAAAGCCTTCTGGGAAAGGTCACCTTGCACTGAGAAGATGAAGCACAAACCAGAACCTGGTTCCTCGTTATTGGTTATGAAAGTCATAGTCAGGAAAAAGCTAGCTAAAGTGTTTTATGGCTAAGTCTAACTCACCTATATACTATTAGAGGTAGACACGCATGATGACAACAGAAGCAGATGATGTTGTGCATAATGAATAAGGGATAAAACTCACTTACCATGCCTATTAGGTAACCTAGTTCTTCAATATATGGTAGTGGTTTCTTTGTTCTTTAATAAACAATTTAAAATAAACAAAAACAAATGCCACATCATGAGCAGCATGACAGTCGCTTTAAAGTTGTGTCTTTTCATCTAATACGCCACAACCCAAATGTCACCTATTTCTTTAATCGATACATCTTCTAAGCAAAAAAGGTGTCATTGTTTCAGAACAGGACCCTCATCATAATTAAACCAACATCACAACCTTTTATCTTCTAAACTCAATAAAATCCCTGTTTGTATTCTTTTTATAAAATCCAAAGTCCCTTGAGAATAATCTCATCATGTCTGAAAATCAAGCAACTATTACTATGCTTGATAACACAATGATTGAGTCCTTACCAGTGAGATATTCATAGGTGAACCTCGCTCCAAACCCTAAAGAAGATTCTCCACAGTCCACTCCCATTCTTACCCTCCTAAGTCCACTCCTCCTCTAAGAAAGTCTAAAGATGTTTGTCCTGCTCCAGTCTTACTAGATAAATAGAGTCATGAGTGTGAACAAGGGAAACTCGTTAAGGAACCTCATTTAGGAACCTTCCACTCTATCTATGGCTGAGGACTTGAGTGAAGAACCGATGACTAATAATGAAGAATCTGAGATCTCCCGAACAAGTTCTGAGTCTAAATGCATCACTATTTAATCTATTGAAATCACCATGGAACCACAAGAAAAGGATGAAATAGAAAAATTACTTTGTCAGCTGCGTCAGAAGGAGTCGATATAGAAAAATATGCAAGGGGGCTTTAGCCACAAGGGAAGGAATAAAAGAAGAGGGAGAAATTGTACTATTTAAATAGCCAGCACAAAATGATACTACTAGGCCTCTAAATGATGAACTTGATCCCTCCATGGAGAATCCAGGTCAGGAGTCATCTAACTAGGTCAGTGTGCTACTCCTCACCTCATTTTGATATTGAGCCGTTGAATATGGTGGTGACTAAGGCAAATCCTGACAGTGAAGATGACGCAAATGATTTGGTGTATGCTAGTTTCATCAGGGCTAGGACTAAGCCAATGGTAGCTTCAAAGCCACCTATTAAGTGACCCACTATTAGGTTTCAACAAAAGGAGGCTCTAGAGTTTACTCTCAAGCAGAGTAAAAAGAATAAAAGAAGGAGAAGGTTAGTCAAAGATGGAAAAGTGGTACAAGTAGAGGATGTTCCTGTAGTGAATGTAGATGAGTAAACCAAAGAGAAACCTAAATCCTTCTTCCGAAAATCTTCAAGGAAAAACACTCTTTTTCTAAAAAGCACACCTCTAAGGGTGTTGTGAGTTCTTCCAATAGTGGTGTTGCTCGTTCCAGTAAAACGTTGGCACAAACTTCTAGTGACAAGACAGTGAAGAAGCATGGGGACAAGACATATGAGGAAGAAGTGGATAAATCTGGTAAAACTAGATAGAGCAAGTCAATGGAGAAGGAAAATTCTGTAAGCAAGTTAGTTAAAAGAAAGAGAGATGATAACGATGATGATGATGATGATAAGGAACTTGGTTCTGTCAATAAAGGAAAAGTGAGTGAAGCTCTGAGGTCTAAGAATATAAAGTTGGGAAAGCAAAAATTTTTATGGGTCCGCACATTTGTCTCTAACATTCTAGAGAGTGTTGGGATGAGATAATTAGTGGCTATATGTGATGCTTAATAGTGGACCAATTTTTTTACAAGTGAGTCTCCTATTCTCTGTGAGGATGAGGTGCGGAGTTTCTACACCAGTGTTTTCACAATAGATGGTGATCAAATATGTGTTTCGGTAAATGGGGTGAACATAGTGATGGATTTTGTCTTATTGGGGAAAATTCAGGATGTTCCTACCAAAAACGTGTCATTTGTTCAGGGTGCTTGCATACCAAACTTCAGAAATGCCATTGTTAAGGACAAGGCAGTACAATATTGGGAACAGGTGCATAAGAAGTCACTCTTTCCAGTTTATCAGCAACTTTTTGAGATGGTCAACAAAGTTTGCTTCCCCGCACAGAAAGAAGGTTTGTTGCATGCAAAGTTAACATATTCCTTGTAGAGACCTTAGACGATTTCTCCTCCATTAATTTGACTGCCATAATGATTGAGCATATACAAAAGGCCGAGAACCTCAAAGGCGAGAATCCTAAACTGCCTTAAGGGTTCATTCTCACAAAGTTCTTTGAGTTTTTCAAAGTACCTTTGGGTCAGGCCAAGTATGGGGCCCAAAAATCAATCTTTTTCAAAAACTACTCTGGAAGAGTATAAGTGTATTGACAAAGTCGGAGCAGTTGGAAGCACTTCCACAATATCTCAACTAATAAATGCTCAGAAAAGTGCAACACAGGAGATCTTGAAGTTGAAGGCTAGGAACGCGATTCTTGAGAATAAGATCTGTCAGTTGCAAGAGGTACCCGGTTCCAGTGGTTCTCACAATGCATAGGTTGCACGCCTAGTAAAGAACAATGCCGAACTAAGGAAATAGATGGAGGACCTAAAAGAAAAATTGTTTAATGGGCTATTGCCACGAATGCTCGTATGGATCTTGTCCACAAAACTCTTGCTTCTTCTTCCAAGCCCCCTTCCTCTAGTTTACCTTAAAGGATATCTCCTTAGTGTCCAATTTCCAGTGTCTATCCTTTTAAGTTGTTGTTGATGATGATTTGTTATTTCTTGTATTTGTTTTTGTTTGTTCTAAGACTGTGGATGAAAAACAATTACTATTCTCCCGCCCGTAATAGTCCAAAAAATCTTGTTTATGAAAGTGTCTTCCCTTTTGCTATCTATGTTGCTGCTCTTTTACTATGTGTTTTATCATGTTATGAGCACATAAGTGGCATGAGTTGACTACGTTAGACTTCCTTATGCTATTAACATACTATGTCCTTTTGATGATGCCAAAAGGGGAAGATGAGATGATTAATTGAATAAACAAAATAGAGATTGGAAAGGGGGAAAAAGGTCCTTCTTGTTCACAATTTGATTCCTTTGTGGGAACATGAGATGATAATTGAATTAAAAAAATTTAGATTGGAAAGATGGAAGTTAAGGTCCTTCTAGTTTACAATCTGATTCATTTGTGGGAACCTCATTCAGGGGTAATTGGAAACTCATAAAAGTTTAGGTACTGTAAAAGATGAATGCATAGATTCAAGAGGAACTTAAGGGAGAAGAACTTAATTGAATAACCAAAAGCTCAGGTATTGACAAAGCGTGAATGCATAGTTTCGGGGGGAGCTTAAAGCTCTTCTGGTTCGCAATCTGGTTCCTTTGTGGCTCCTTCTAGGATTTTCAATTATGAGTTTGTCATCATCAAAAAGGGGGAAATTGATAGGTTACATATAATTTGATTATAAGTACTTTACATGAGGTTTTGATGATATAACAAACTTCCTATCCAAAACCAGATACAGAACTTGTTACATATTCATAAGACCTCAAGTTCACAAGACTCCAGGTTGGGACTAAGCGTGGAATATGATTAAAATTCTCCAAGTACAAGGAACATCTGAGGGACCAGGTCTCTATCAGTTCCGGAGGAGACTATACGAAGTTAACTCTGCAGTTGGAAAGTTGTTTCCTGCACACGCCAGTGTGTAGAACAGTGCGATAGTCAATTTTCCAGAGAAGACTTCCTACCTACCTTAATTGAATCATCTTAGTGAGGTCACACATGCATATATACATTTGAGGGAGGTAAAAGAACACACTTGAACTCTTGTAAATATCACATAAGCTCACACACATGCCCATTCAGCTAGCAAGGTTCAAGTGAGTTAAGAGCAAAGAACAAAGTAACTACGGACCAGTTCCCACGTTGAGTTATTTTGTATCCTTAGTTGAGTTATAACTTTGAATTAGCTCTTCAAATTGTAATTCCTATCCAGCTTATTTAGAACATTTTATAGGAACATATCTGTAAACTTAAACCTGTGTGTTTAATTTTTGCTAGGGCTAATCAAGTTTCAAAGTCTTTGTAATAAAGTTGTTGTAAAGTGGCTTGTAATATGTGTATTAAAGTTAGTGAGGGATTAAGAGTTTAATTCCTAAGTTGCATAAGTTGTAATATGAAATTCGCTCTATAGTGAAGTTTAAATCCTACAAGGGTAGTTCGTGGTTTCTAATTATGTTGAGCTGAGAATTTTCCACATAAAATTCCTCCTGTCATTTAATTTTTGTTTTGTGTGTGTGTGTAATTGTCAAACCTGATAGAGAAACTGGTTCTCTATAGATGTTTTTAGACCCATATACTATATCAAGTCTCTAATCTCTTAGAGACTGTGAAGTCACGTGCTTCAACCATACCAGAGCATGATCCTAAGCCCAAGGTTACTATGGCAAACAGGCCTGACGGAGGCAGAGGTAGAGCCCTACCTGGAGCACGTGCATCAATGTCACGACCCAAAATAAAGAGCCACGATGGGCACCTGGTACCTTACTCAGCTGAGTACCAATGTAACATGTCTTTCTATGTAATATCATAGGTAAATGGGCCAAAAGGGTCGTCATGAGATAACCAAAATAAAACATAAGATAATGCTAGACATAGGACAACCCAACATAATATAGAAACTTATACATGTGGCATACGGGCCAATAAGGCCGACATGATCATTTGTATGCTTGAAATGTATGCCGACAAGTCCATACAAGTATCCATATACCTGAAATCAGCTTACAAGCCTCTCACATTACATGAATGTCATAAAGTTCATGAAAGGACCATACCGTACTAGTGAATACATGGCCAAATCATACTGACCAAATAGGCAGTTCTGAAGCAAGTGGAGTACACCAATACTTTATGCTAAGCTAATAGCCTATTAGGAGGACCATCAACATGTCTAACGAGACATGCGAGCATGAAAGCCAGCCTGCCTAGACAAAAGGGACAATAGTACAAATAAATTATCGGGTATGTAAGGCATAAAAGGTAGTATATAAAAGACATAAAAGAAACATGGAGCAAAGGACTCAACCTGTAAGTCTAAATAACTTTGTGAATCATTAAACATTTATAACGTCATGTATGTGTGTATAAATATATACCATGCATAGGTATATGCGTACATAACATCATCTAACCTCTCAGGTCATCCCATCATATCATCTCAGCCTCTATCGGCGAAATCATCAACGTATATCAGTTGATAATCTGGTGGTACATATATAATGCCATAATCTTTCTCTATAACCCATATATATATATATATATATATATATATATATATATATATATATATATATTATTTATACGTGCATATAACACAATCTGGTCAAAGGTGGATATACATGTATAAATGAATGCAATGCATAACGAAGTAAGTCAATAAGAACTCTCTTGTGCCATGAGACCCATGAACAGACGATATTATAGTAGGACACATGGAAAATCAACAACATAGGCAACAATAGTACTTCTAAGAATAGAATCATCTATGAAAGTTATGTGCTTGCTCGTTTCATTGTATCATATGGATCATTCTAAAAGAAAAGAAGGGATAGCCTTAATATATCTCAAGTCATAAATGAAACTCAGCAACAAGCTTATTACAACTAGCACACAAATCTATAATAAAGAAATGCATGTACAACTTAGATGACGCTAGTATATCATGTATCTCAAACGATAACCCGATACTAGAATAACACGCGCAATATTTTCCCTGATTTTACTGCTCTCTCAAGCCTACTATATGTGACATACAAACATAATATAATCAGAAACTCATAGATAACCCAAATATAATTTAGTACCTTCAATTCAACAAATCCCCAAATATACCATAACACACCCGACCAACAACTTATCAATTAACATGAAATTTCAACGATGCGCGACCAGCTAAGTACCCTACCACATGTAGCGTTTTTCCACATCATTCACCCTTCCAAACTCCTTATATCAACAGCAAAATTAGACAACATGAGTGGACTACAAAATAGTCCACTAAAAAGGAATAAATCAAACTCAGAACTTCTGATTACCGTCCCATGACTTCTAACTATTAGAAAAAAAATTTATCAACCTCCCGTGATATTTAAAAGCTTAAACACCAAAAATAGACATTTTCTTTATTATGAAGTACCTTCTAAAATAAAAACTACAAAGTAAAAGAGAGGTAATACTTACGTTTTATAGATCAATCTAATGTTATCGCTTCTTGATTTCATACCCGAGAAGTTAATCTTCTTTGAAACCCTAGAAGAGAGCATAAGTATATGTTTATGGGTGTTCTTTTGTCATTTTCTATGAAAAATGAAGATAAAGATGATTTAAAACCTATATATATATATATATATTATATATATATATATATATATATATATATATATATATATATATTCAATTTTTAAAAATTCAAAAGGTGATAGTTTGGCACCCTAGCATTGGTCCATCTTCCGACGGTTATATCTTTTTATCCAGATGTCGTATGAACAAATTGTTAAGAGCGTTGGAAACTAAATTCCAAGAAATTCAATTTGGTATATAATTTGTCCCAAAAATACCTCATATAACACATGAAATATATCGGCCAAAAAGCTTTAGTTACACACCTACTTGTCATATATGCATTCTGCGCAGTCTCGTAAAAGTTCAAATATCTGTCTACTTCGATATAGTATTGACAAAAAGTTTAATTTGTTAGAATATAGACTCGTAGATATTCAATTTTGTTTGTGCATAATCCCGTATTCCAAGTATATAAGGAGAAAAGCTCTTCTATATTTGGCCTAATTTTCAGCACATTTATGATTGTAATTGTGCTGACCTTTGCCAACTTTTGTTCCACAACTCGCTTGAATTCAAAATGTAAAAGACTATCATAAGCCTAAATTGGATCATAACATAATCTCTTTATCACATTAAGAACTCTAGTCTTGCCCCAAAGTATATGTTATAACACTCAAAACTTATCGACTTTCGACGAAACTTATTTTCTTCTAGTTGAATAGCGTCTAAGCCTTTCCAACCATCTTGTATTTGTTATTCATGATCTTAAATATTTGTAACCCTAAAAGGTAACATGATTAAATTACTTTATGTTCTTACAAGGATGATCTCTTTTCTGGACGAATATTAGTTGACTTACGACATACTTTTGCGTATGAAAACATGAGGTGTAACATCATTCCCTCCTTTGAAACATTCGTCCAAGAATGTAATTCTGCGCTTATCAATCTCCTATAGAATTTATGAATACTTTAATATTGACCTTGCCATCTAGGCAACTTTTCTGTGGATAAATTCAAATGCCGGGGCATTCCCTTCTTTAGGCCTCTTTCTCACACCATGACTTGTGGACAGAATCCTTCCAGTCTCATCACCATTGCTACCTTCTATGATGCAGCCTGTATGACAGTGTTCTTTTAAGCGCGACTCTTTACTCCTTTTTCCTCCAACTTTTAGCCAATATATTGGCCTCACTTGGTGAACATCTACAGAACTATGACAAGCTATTCCTCTAGGAATCTATAGGTATGTTGAAGTTCCTCACTCGGTACTTTGTCAAATTTTTTACAATCGCTATAACTCGTTTAATAGTTATTTATGCTTATGGATTTACTACAACTTGATAGGTCATACTATACCACAGCTCTTCCTTTGGTTTATTATTATCGAGGCTTGCTATCCAACTCTAGGTTGCTCTGTCGCTGCTTATCCTATATCTATAAATATAAGTCCTCTAATTCTTCCTTATTACAGTTCATCTTAATAATGACGGTATAATCTCCTTGTGTAGCTTTTATCCATATATTGTTAATTTACCTTAATGTTAATCCATAATCTACCACTGATAACTTGAACCTTTTACGTAATGCATTATCACTTGGGCTCACATCTCATCAGGAAACATCTGAAATAATTTTCTTGATCAACCTAGGGAAAATACTATACTTCAATAACCATATTTCATAGCATCCCAATGTAATTCATCTTATAGGGGCATTCTAATTCCGTGCGATTCATGAAATCCTTTCTCGTTAAATCACTGCTCAATCAAAGGCCTAAACTCCATCCACTTATCTATCATAATAACCCCCTTATTCTACTACCAAGGCAACATTCCATCTCTTTTAAATGCACCTAGTCTTAGACTCCTTTGAGTTTATTCAGGTTGTACCAAGCTTTCAGTAACTTACGGAAGCTAAAGCTTTCTTGTTTTAATGGGCATAATTCTGAAGCCTTACTTTTTCTTTTCACCTTCTCACTCAGTTTTTCTTATCCTAACTCCTATCTACCTAAAACCTTGTTTCTCTACTATACTTTAGCTTCTGACCTACATATATCTATTTATACTACTCCCAATCTTTCTTCAAATTTCTATCACCATATATTTCCTTTCGTGCCTTCTCATTTGTGTTTCAATGTACGAAATTTACTTTTCGTGGTAGTTCTGCCACTTGTTGCATGAATACATGGCTTATCTCATTTCCCAAAAATAGTAGAATTTCCTGTAAATAATACGATCTCAATTATCGGCTTTTGATTTTTTTTTGTCCCGGTTCATTAGCCACGATAGGTGCTACTTTCTTATGGAGTGCAAACAATTTTGTAGTGAGACTATTGTTATAAATCATTTCCTCTTTAGGTCACTATGCTTAGGTCTAAGTCTTCCTCCTTTATTTCCTTAGCTATTCTTTAGTTGCAGTTGTGAGCACGTGATTTTTGCCTTGCTTGACATGTTCCTGTAAATTCCTCAAATTGGAATTCGTCTTTTATTGTTTGAACTTTAGGAATTATGTGAGTGATTTCGTGTTTATTTTTTTTTTTCTTTTATTATTTTGCGTCCTTAAGATTTATTTGAACTTTTCTTTGAATTTTAGGAATTAAATGTTGCACGTTTAGTTTACATAATTCATAAAAAAATAGCATGTTTGCATCTAGGATTTAAATTTTACATTTTTAGGTTACTAATTAGTTAATATTGAAAGAAAACAAAATAATAACTAAATTGGTTAATCCTCTTTGAAATTTAGAATTTACGAGTTTATTTAGTTTATTTCTTGTTAAATATATTTTTTGGCTATTTTATTTTTATTTTTATCTGAAAATAAATAGTAATAAAACAAATACATAAAAATGAAGTATTGATTGTATACCGATTCCGATCTTTGAGAGACAAAGTTTAGCCCAAACAGACCAGCAGTTCAAGCCCAAAACCATGCCCAGTCCCAAACACAGTCCCCTTGCCTGGTAGGTTCCTAAAACGAAGTCGTTTTGATCAAGCATCTTAGTCGTTGATCATCCTTGATAAAACGGTCAAGATGCAAGGGTAATTCCTTTATATATATGTCGGACAACCCCCCCCCCACACCAGTATAATTTTGTACCCTGTCTAAATAAACCCTAGATTAATCGATGTAACGCTGCCTCACCTCTGTCCTGTCTCCGCCGTACCACCACGGCCCGCCGCCCGCCGGAAATCGCCGCCGCTGCCGGCGTAACTCCAATGGCCTCCAAAATTACACCCCGTAATCCCCAGGCTCCACTCTTTCCAACCCCTGAAAGATCGCCCCTCAAAACTCGCCCGGATTTGTCGATTATTCATCTAAAGCTTCGATGCTCCACCATCTACGACGGCGACTGGTTGCCAATGGCTTCCAAATAACACCATACCCTCTCTTCACTCCACTCTTTCCAACCCCATCATTGTCCACCCTCGAATATGTCCATAGCCTCTCGAATATTTGTTGGAACTTGGCAGCTCTGCCATGCACGGCGATGACCGGATGCCAATAGCTTCCAAATCAACACCACCAACCCACCTTGGCCTCCTCTACCCAAAAACAAATCTAATTCTTCTCAAATAACTCCCAAACCCCTCAAATTTCAGATTCAACCTGACCTAATTTTGAGTTTAATCTTTAAGGGTGTTTGAGTTTCAAATGGAGTCGCATGTTTGTTTTGGTCAAAAACAAAGCTGTGACTCCTCTTGGACGCTCAAATTGAATTCCACCGAGTCTAATCGAAGATTAATCAGTAAGTTCGTCTTATTTCTCCCTCTTTCTTCTATTTTGTTTCTGTATTGTGTGGACGACTCATATGGTTTAGTTGTTAGTTCTAAGAGCCCTGAATATTCCTATTCTTTGGTTGTGAATTCTACTTATCCACTATGTTTCAAATTGTTTTGGTTGCTCTTAGTTTTTAGTCCATCATAATAGCTTCTTTTTTCTTTTAATTTTAGTAGTGTGTTGATTTCTGAGTTTGATTGTTGTCTATTCTTGTTAATAGTTCACATTTAATTAGGATTGGTTACGTTTTATTTGGGTTGCTTTTAGTTTTTAATTTTGTTAGTCAGCATAGTATCTTCCTATTTTCGATTCAGACTCGCTTCAATTTTGTTAATAGCATGATAACTATAACCTTCCATGTTTTTCTCGATTCAGTAATGTCTTGATTTCGGAGTTTGATGGTTGTTTATTCCTGATTAATAGTTCACATAAAATTAGGAGTTGGTTATAGCTGGTGATTAGCTAGTAATTAATTGAGAGTCTTAGTTGAATGAAATAAAAATTTCAGTAGTAAAAGGGTAATATAGGGTTTCCACCTAGTTGTAGTAATTTTTAGGATAAAATAGGGGTAATATAGAATTTTAACTTAGTTTTGGTAGTTTTGGAATATAACAAGGGTAGTATAGGTATCTTACAAGTAAAGAACAATGCTAGAATCTTTTAGACCCTTCTAGAAGGGTAGTTTAGTTAAAAAATCAGCAGTTTAGTGTTGTAACTTGAGAAACAAGGCAAAAAATAAAGGAGCAAGTAGTTAAAATCTAAAAATAAAAGGAGGGACTAGTTGTTAAATTGTAATAAGGGGTTTCCCTAGCCTTTAGCTATAAAAGGGACCCCAAATCATTCAAAAAGGGGGGAGAGGGGGGGCATAGAGAATCTGAAAAATTTTGTGAAAATTTCCAGCTAATAGCCAAAATTAACCTTTCAATTCCTGCAATTATAACACAAAAATAAAAAAAAACACTAGTTAGTTGGAACATTTGAGAGCCTTTCCTTCATAATTTGGGCTTTTAAAACTCTAGAATCAGCAGAAAATTAGAAACATTGTTCCATTAAAAGTCCAGCTAGGGTTCATGGAATTCTGATCTGGTTCTGAGTTGTTTGCATTAAGAAATTTGAGTGTGGGGTACTCCTGAAGTTCTGATTGTATTTCCAAGTGTTTTGAGTCATTTTAAAAGTTGTATGTGCCCTATTATGTTTGGAGCTAGTTATTATTACTGTGTTGCTTACATATTTGGCTGCTGATTCCTGGAACTTGCTGCTCACTCCTTATTCCTCTTTGAATTTGATTACCAGGTATTTGTTTCTTCCAAAGAAAATGTTGTTAAATCTAGTGAATGTGAAGTCTAAAGAGATTTGATGTCAAATTCCACTTTGCCTCCTATGATTTTATCACCTTCATTTATGGATAATCGAGTCTCATATGTTGTATGTATTAGCTTGGTACTATTAGAATAGCTGGATTATATTCTGTGAAAATTGAACATTTAAAGCTGATTTCCCTTGTAAATAAGTATAGGACTGTTCCTGGACTACTAATGTTTGGTTTTGATTCGTCCAACCCTGTTAAAGGGTTGAGGCAATCTTGACACAATGAATCTGGTAGTTAGGAAGTGAACTTGAAATGAATTTTCTTTAATTTGAACTAGTAGAGTTTGATAACAGGTATATGAATTTGACCTGGTGTTAGTAAAAGTACAATATTTCGTTTTGGAAAATAGCCATGTGTTTTAATTCAAGGTGCTATATGTGTTAACACAAAATTGCTATTGAATAGTTATTTAGATATATGTTGTGTGTTGATAAGTTCCAGTAGAATTAAATTGAATAAGGGATAAATAGACTACATGTCGATACTTACCCTGTTCAATGCCGAAACTCTCCTAAACAAGCCCAAACAGCTTGCCTCCTTAGTGGGCTGGCAGTTGAGCCCAAATGCTTGAGTATTCCTGAGAATGAATCAAATGCCAACTCTTTCCCATGGGCTGGAATCCGAACATCTCTCTAAAAGATGAAATTGATAATTTGAATATTTCCTAATAAAGTACCACCAACTAGTCGAACCTTGGTAGAGAGGAATTAAACGAAAAAGCTTAGTCGTTTGCTTTAGGAATGGCCTTTTAAAATAATAAATAAGGCACGCCATTCCAAACGCAACCCACAAATTGTGTGGCCTCGTGAAGTGCTTACTGAAATATTTAGAGAATTTAGGACACGCGGTTTAGCGAATTTCACGGTCTTCACGCAAAGATAATAACGCGATAGTCGCTTTTAGGCATGTCTTTAATAATTTTATCTCCTTAAATGCGGGTGCGCATTTAGGTGACCCAAATCCAAATCCCAACGAAGTTAGGATATGACAAGAACCACGGGTGCATTTATGTGACGTGGTTCGAGACATGTTTTAACAATGTTGCAATTCTCTTTCAAAATAACGATAAAAGCGGTTAAAAGGTTCAAAATACACATAGGTTCATAATTGTATAAAAGTCTGATAATTTAACCCAAATATAACAATTGGGTGACCGTGCTAGAACCACTGTACCCGGGAGTGCCTAACAGCTTCTCTCGGGTTAACAGAATTCCTTATCTGAATTTCTGGTTTGTGGACTTTTAATAAAAGTCATTCTTTCCTCAATTCGGGATTCTAAATGGTGACTTGGGACACCATAAATCACCCAATAATTCTTTGAATAATTGAATCTCGCTTCGATTGTCCTTTAATTAGAAAGCCTCCCTTATCTACGCCCTTCGCCGGGTTGTAGTAGCCAAAAGAAGGTGTGGCAGTAGTACTTAGGGAGACCTTCTGAATCTTGTAAAGCTATGAGCTTATTACATTGTGTACCCGACAGAATTTTTGATGTTCTTACCCGCATATATATATCCTTAGTTACATACCTCTGTGCCCTTGTGCTCGTAGGTGCTTATAAACTCAATTTTTTACCTTTTCCTTAGTGGCACTCTCTCTTATTTCCGTAAAACTTAAATAGTACCTTCAGCTACCCCAACTCCTATTTAAAATATTTTCAATGATTACGATCTTGTATCTACGAGACTCAGTTCCCTATGATGGGTTTCAATACGTTTATCTTGCACGATCTGTCAATTTATCTGTATCCTCTTATCTAGCCATAACTAGACCCTTCCTGAATTAATTACTGACTACGCGTTGGTCCATTCTCATATCTATATTGTTCTTAATCTCTCTTGGTTATTTCCTTTTTCTTAACATACCTCTTGAATTGGCTCCTTATGTATCAAGTGTTGATTTGCACTTCTTTATCAATAACATCTAGTGTGCAAACCCTTACTGCCTCTCCCTGGCATCGTGCTTGCATAATGTTCTGGAGTCCTAACATATCTGTAGGATTTGAATAAATGCAATCTTAATCCTTTCGCCTTGTACTACATTCTTCCTTTAATATTCTATAATCACCTCTTCATCTTTGCCATTTTTTTTCACAACTTCATTCACATCTTACTCGCCTTGAAGTAACCCTTCTGTACGAAGGATAACATCAATTTCTTATGTATGAGGATTACACCTAGTGTAACTTGCATACTTAGTCCCTTAAGCTTAACTCTGCTCACATCACTTGTTTTAGGGAAGTTTCTTCTTGAATGAATTTTAAAGTTTACTCTTCTGTTTTCCATTCTATTATTGTTTGAATACGATCTCTAAAATTCTCATTAAGCCTGCTATTATCAAATCATTCGATTCCTAATTCATGTTCATTTTATCTTGTTCACTAACCCATACTGATTTCTATTTCTCTAGGGGTCTAACTTCTCCTACTGGTAATCACATTGGACTCACTAACTCATTTCTCTAAATGAGGATATAACTTTTAGCATGTACTCTTTTAGTATATCAAGGCTTGTCACCTTTTGTCGTTTCCTTCACATGACTATAGACTCTATCACTCTATCATATTTTGATTTACCGTTATCCATCATCAATCACATCTTACTCATAATGCTTCATATACTCTCTTCTTATTCTCCTGCTAATATTTTTGTCTGTTACCTTATTCTCAAAACTTCAACAAAGTGTTATTTTGCTTTTAACTCCCCTTGGTCCATCCACGAACTCTTTGGGTTGCCTAAAATTTCCTCTTTACTAGGGATGGGAGCCATACTAAGGTAAATATTTATTCATTCTTGGATTCCAGTGATTATCTTCTAGATTTTCTAAAAACTCTAGTACTCATATTTGACTGTACTATTCAATAGTTCACCATCTAGGTCTCTTACAAAGAGATCTATTAACACATCTGCATTATCCTGCATAAATGTTAGCTAATGATAACAATCTACCCACCATTTTGGCTTACTCTAACCCTAGTTGGATACTGATATCATAATGTTCTCTTAAACTATATATGTTCCCCTTTCGGGCATAACTAAATGGGTGTGGCCAATTATATATATATCTTAACTCAAAATGCTTATATTTCTCTTCCTGAATGGTAAATAACAATAATCTTTACTAACTGAGTACCTTGTACCCTTCTTCACAATGTTTTTGTACTTGTTGAAACTTGTATCTACCTTCTGATACTCTTATTGTTTTTCACCATATGTGTGGATAGATAATCATGCCTTATGGTTCCTTGTCAAGTAGCTTGCATCTTAGTACACACATGATCTACTGAAGAACTCACATTTACTCATCTTAAGCATGACATAAAAATCGAGTTCCTCTGACTCAACTCTTCCACTGCTATATTCAATATCTTACCAATTGTATATTTAGATATAGGTATCCTTAGATAACGAATAAAGTAGAATTTAGGAGTTTGAATTATTACAACTGAGATTTACTACATTATCTAAAGTAAGAAGAAATAGAGATAGTCCTAAGCGTTCTGTAGCTTCCTGCTTTTAAGGGTGGTGCAAAACACACCTAACAACAAGACTCTACTAGATACGGCTTGTATATTCCCTAGGATAGAATTTCTCTAATACCACTTCTGTCACGATCCAAAGCTGAAGGGACACGAGGGGAACCCAGTACCTTACTCAACTGAGTACCAATCTAACATTTCTTTCATATTATATTAGCATGGGTAAATGGGCCAAAGGGGTTGTCATGCAATAACCAGAATAAAACATAAGGGAATACTAGACATAGGATGACCCAACATGATATAAAAACTTATACATGTGACATACTCTCCTGACATGATCATTTGTAAACGCAAAAGATATACCGACGAAGCCATACAAGTATCCATATACCTAACATCTGCCTACAAGTCTCTAATAGTACATAAACTTCACAAAGGTCAAGACAGGGCCCTGCCGTACCAGTTAATACATGACTAAATCATACTAACCAAATAGGCAACTCCGGAGCAAGTGGAGTTCACCAATACCTTCCGCTGAGCTGATGGCCTACTAGGAGGACTGTCAACTTGTCTATAAGGACCTGCATGCATGAAACATAGCATCCCCGCACATAGAGGTGTAACAAATAAAGTATCGAGTATGTAAGGCATGAAAAGCAATATATAAAATAAATGTTCACAAATTAGAAACATACATGTTTCTTCCTTGCTATAGTTGCAAAAAGTCCATATGATCCACCACCTATTTGAGTTTCTTGATTAACAACTGTAACGAATCAACTTGTTATTTTGTGTATTAGACACATGTTTCTTCATTTGATATTTCTTGTATTCTTGGTTGTTGTTTTATGAGTTCCAGGGACAGTTGGTTTGGTTCCGAGAAAATCTTAGAATTAATTGAAATACATAGTTCAATTGTTGGAAGCTTAAGTTGTAAGAGATGACCAAGGTTTGACTTTTGCATAAATAGCCTCGGATTTGTAATTTGATTGTTCTAATAGGTCAATGTTTAGTGTCACAAATAAAATCGATGGGCCATGATGTGTGCCCGAGTATTAAGCATATGTCTAAGACATAACATAAAAGAGAGTAGATCATTCCTAACATCTGTCAATAAACTACTGAATCACGTGAATAACATATCCGAGAAAAAATTCCCCGAAATAAATATATACATATGCATGCGGAATATGATAGGGCGAGCTGAGAAGGCTTCTATAGAAAACTATATATTCAAAACTGAAAGCTGACAAGGCCAGATACAATCCAACTATACATGGCTATCTATATACCTCTAATAGAGTGTAAAACTGTACAAAGAATAGGACTAGGCCCCATCAAACCCATATATATATATCAAGCACATTTTACCGAAATCCAAAGTAGCTCCGGATCAAATAGAGAACACCAACTCTTGATGATCAAAGATCCTAAGAAGTAGGACCATCAGCCTGTCTACTTGCACTCCGGGCATGAAGCGCAGGCCCAGTAAATAGGGGAGTTAGCACAAATAATTTATTGAGTATATAAGGTATGGAAATTAGTACATAAAAAGCATAAAAGAAACATGGAGTAAAGGAATTTTCCCGTAAGTCGAAATAACTTTGCGAATCCTGAAATATGTATAAGTCATGTATATGCGTACAACGGTTGTATCATGCATATGTATATGTGTACATAATATCATCAAGTCTCTAAGGGCATCCTATCATATCATCTCGGTCTTTGTGGACTTCTAGAAAGATGAATACCATCAGTGTCACATAAAATACTAACAGAACAATTATTATATATAAGTAAAATAAGATTGAGATATGCGAGGATAGATAAAAAAAGGAAAATTTGGGAATAGAAGTACTCTTTTGACGTGATAAATCATAATAAACCCACTTTTTTATTAGGCTACTTCAGAGAAATGAAAGACAAGGAGCTAACCTTTATCATTAACAAAAGCATTTTGCATGATATGCCTTTTGAAAAGCCGATACAAATTATAAGAAATAAAATGGTTTCATTATGAAAATTTGATGCAAAACTTTTTTAATTAATCGGAGGTTGTTTACACAAAATTCAAACCTTGGTCATTTTTTAAAACTTAGGCTTCTAACAACGGAACTATCTATTTTAATTCATTTTAAAATCTTTCTGGAACCAAACTATATGTCCCTGCAATTCATAAAATAACCATCAAGCATACAAGAAAAAACAAGTGGTTGTGAATATTTGATGTTCTTGAACTTTAAGGCATGCAACATGGGTTTTGCTGTTTGATATTTGGTTGTGAATGTTATTTTGGAAGTTTTTATCTTATGAGCAGGTTTTTTGTGGTTTATATGCTTGTATGGGTGTTTGATGCGGGGCCCGAGGGGCTCGGTGAGTATCAGATAGATTTGGGAAGTTAGGAATTTTTGTTGAGCTGTAGATATTGCATTTGTGTTGTTCTACTCACATTTGTGAGGTCTACATCTATGAGGTCCACAGTTTTTAATTGGGTATAACATTTGCAATGTGCGGTCGTGAAGTCTATCTTGGCATTTGCAAAGCTAATGTTGCTACCGTGACATCCACATTTACGAAATGTGCTTCGAATTTACAATAATTTGTTGCATTTGTGAGTTTCCTAGTTGCATTATCTCAGGGACAAAGTTTACACTTGCAAGACCTTCTTTGCATTTGCAAAAC
Source organism: Nicotiana benthamiana (assembly GCA_034376525.1). NCBI lineage: Eukaryota > Viridiplantae > Streptophyta > Magnoliopsida > Solanales > Solanaceae > Nicotiana > Nicotiana benthamiana. The sequence continues at coordinate 57,535,478 of CM067337.1, forward strand.
CTGGTCGCAAATGTGACATCTGCAACTGGTTTTATAAGAGCAATTTCAGGATTTTATCTCATTAATTTACATTTTGAACACTAGACATGTACCACTATATAATAACAAAATAAGAATATACCAAGTAAGCTAACATAATTATTGACACGAAAGTTCTTCTACAAAAATGGTTGGCTTCAATAACAATTTAGGGATGACTTACCAAGCTACGCAAATAATAAATTTACTTACTGTCGAAAAAGTTTTTCTATGAGGGGTTGACTTAAAAAACCCTGCAAGGATGGCATCCCAAGCAACACAACTCAAAAAAATTTTGTACTACAACTAACTTAGTTGTTATAACTGAGAAAAGTTCGTATTAAGAAAAGATAACTTCCTTAGAGTATTCTTACTCTATTTTCATACAAGGATGGACCTTTTCATCCATTTAAAAACAAGAACAAGAAAGAAATTTTGAAGGAACTCACATGTAATGTATCACAAAAAACTATAATAGTTCCAAGATGATCTTTCAAGTAGTACATAGCCTTCTTTATAGAGAGGTTAGGAGGTTATTTCAAGATAATTCTTATTAGAAGACAAACATATGTTACATGGAAAACATATCTACAAGTTTGTCCCCTTCGACATGTGAAGGATCTTAGGAAAAGGAACTATTATACACAAAAACTTGTGAAAGCATGTGAAAGGGGGAATATATATGGGCAAGCTTGTGGGAGAATATGAAAGCATGTTAAATTAGGGTGATATATTGTGGAAGCATGTGAAGGTGGGCCCAAAGAGTATGGAAAAATAGGAAATTTCGCCTTGATATAGGTACAATACCTTTTGGTTTATTAGTAGGTAATGTGGGACTAAGGTGAGATTAGCATGGATTAAGGTTCAAATCCTCATGATTGTTTGGCGTTCCGACCGTGTCTTCTAGACTTATTTTGAATGATCTTGTGTAGTACTGCCTGGAGCATGATGATCCTACTTCATTTTATTCCTTTTCCTTTGGACTGTGAGGTCGGATATGTAACCTCAACCTGGCAATAATGATCACGCCCAACTATGTCTCCTAAAAGAGCGGTCGTTGCAAATATAAACTGGTTTACAAATCCGGAGTTTAACCTCATAGAGAATTAACCTACTATTCAGCACCACTAGTTTTGAACGATCTTAAGTAATCAACCTTTAAAAATATTAAATAATTGTTGACCGTTTACTATCTAAGGGAATAGTAATTGAAATGCGGTAATTTATAACTAACAGAACAAATATTGTAGACAAGATTGGAAAATCCTAGGGTTATGACTTTTCCAATTGCTGGAATCTCCTCAGCTATGTTTCCTATAAATTTGCCTATATATTCTCTACCGATCGTGAGTACTTTGAGCGTCATAGTTCTCTCTCTAACAACTACCACAATGTACTATACGTATTCTCTTGAACTACGTTATCTGACACTAATTCATCGCTCACTACGATTATACCAAGGTTTTGTTATTTTATCCTGCTTTTAAACTCTCTGTATTGATTTCTCAAATATAGTATGAATGATTTGGTTCAACGACAACATAAATGTGTACTCTCTCTCAGGCAGTAAATACTAAATAGGAACGGTTAATTATGAGTACTTTAATAAACAATAACAAAAATATAGTTGAACGAATAAAGAAAGATCAACAATAAATTTATATTAAACACTATGGAAAATCACCCTTCAATAGGTTCTATCAAATCCTAGATGAGAGAGCTTAGCTACTCATAAATATATACATAATCATCATGATGTTCAAAGATATTAAACTACAAATAAAGAGAAACGAACGGGAAAACGTGTTGATTCCTTGCTCTATTATGCTCTGTAGCCTTTTTCTTTTCCAAAATAATGTCCAACCCTTCCTCAACTCGTTTAGGTAGTAAATATAATTTAGGGTCAAGATCCTTGAGTCCAAATTCGTTTTGAAGTATTTTAATTCGAGAACTTTTGACCATCTGGGGCCTAACCTTACGAGGCCGGGCTTGTAGCATGGCTAAGAAGGCTGCAAAGACGGCTACATCTGGCCTGTAGCTCAGCCAAACTAGCTATAAAGTTGGCTATTCCTTGTTTATATCGCGGCCAATCTGGCTATGCCTGGACTGTACCTAGGCTTGGTTACTTTGTGTTTTTGTGCTCTTTTCTTGTATTTTCATCCTCTTTTCGTGCAACTTCTATTCAACTATTTCTTGTGATTTTCCTACATGTAAAATAATATTAATTTGCTCAAATATCGTGCAATTAACCACTGAACTACAACATTTAAGGTGAGTAATTTACTTAAAGTCTGGTATTTTGTCAAAACATCACCACCCCACACTTAGACGTTCTCTAGTGAACCACTAACTCACACTAACCTATACCACTTTATTTTCTTTTAACACATCCGGAGCACACTTTATCAATGAATATGGTAGACATTAACAATTAAACTTTAGCATATGCCTTCAGCACACACTTCCATTTACTTTATTCCATACTTGAGAAATTTATTCAATGCCAAGATAACATGATTATAACAATCCAAGCCTCAAAAGCCAACTCAATATCACAATGCATTCATGGCCTGAATTCTTAATATTAAAGGGAAATTTAATAACATTACATATCCGTTGACTTCTCACAGCAGCGGTTCCCATCGAATCAGGCATGGCTTTGACTTCTACTTCTCAATTAGGTACATGAGAACAGCATCTTCAGTATAAATAATTACCTTCAAGTCTATCATGTATGACCTAAATTTGTCAACTACAAACACCATTGCTAGCATCTCCTTCTTAGCCATTATGTAGTTTAGTTGAGAGCCCCTCATGGTTCCACTTGCATAGTAAATTAAGAGTGTGACCTTCTCTTTTTACTGCCCAAACTCTACTCCGCTGCATAATCGTTTGCATCGCACATCTGCTCAAATGATTGCTCCCAGTCAGGTACAGCTATGATAGGTGCCGATACCAACCTCTTTTTCAGCTCCTCGAAAGCTACTCTGCAGTCATCAGGAAACACAAAGGAGTGATGTTTTTCAAGCAATTTACGGAAAGGGTTATCAATCTTGGAAAATCATTTATAAATTGTTTGTAGAATCCGGCGTGACCAAGGAAGCTTTATATTGCCTTGACTAATGTTTTTGTTGGAAGTTTCTCAATTACATCAACCTTGGCACGGTCCACCTCAATGCACTTACTTGACACTAGGTTTCCCAAGACTTTACATTCCTATACCATGAAATGACACTTTTCCCAGTTGACCACTTGATTAGTCTTCATATACCTCTTTAGTACTCTTCTCAAATTCATAAGGCATTCATTGAATGAATTCCCCATGATTGAGAAATCATCCGTTAAAACATCCATTATTTCCTATTCAATATTTGTGAAGATGGCCATCATGCACCTTTTAAATATTGGGGGTGCATTGCATCGGCAAAACATCACCCTCCAAAAAGCATAGATGCCATATGGACAGGTGAATGGAATTTTCTCTCTATCCTCCATGGCAATAGAGACTCGGTTATGCCCCGAGCATCTATCCAGGAAGCAACAGTGGGACCTCCCTATCAATATATCTAACATTTTATAAATTGATGGAAACAATTCGGGTGGCCTTGTCCAACCTTTTGTAGTCCCTAAAGATTCACTATCTCATGACCTTTCTTGTTGAAATCAACTCATTATTCTCATTTTGTACGACATCCATTGCACCCTTCTTTGGAACATACTAACTGGTCTGACCTAGTTGCTATCAGAGATGGGGAAAAATATTCTCGCATATTAATCATTTGTTTCTTCACCACTTCTTTCATGTTGGGGTTTAGCCTTTTTTGATGTTCTTTGGAGGAATTGTTCAATCTTCCAGTACAATCTTATGCATACAAAATGTTGGACCGATACACTTTAATTCATAATGATCCACCCAACTGCAGTTTTGCACTCCTTCAACACCTGCAAAAGTTGTTCTACTTGCATCCATCTAACAAATAAGATGACATAATAATAGGAAAAGACGATCTAGGTCCTAATGTTTAATACTTCAATACCACACAAGAGGGGAGTAATTTGTGTAGTATCCAATTTTCGCTTAACTTGATTATAGAAGGATCTAGTTCTTCTATATGTTCCAACTACTATTGTTGGGGAATAATAAGTATAGAAATAAAGAATACAGAGATTTCATGTGGAAAAAACCTGAATCAAAAGGTGAAAAAAACATGACCTACTTTCCAGTAAGATTTTCCCAAACTCTCCAGTAAAATCACTAAGCCAAAATCTGCATTTACAAAAACTCTTTTGTGTACCTAGGATTAACTCTAGTCCCGCTACGGCACACAGCCTCAACTGTTGCAACAAATTTAGGATAAATCTAAATTGAAAACTCTAAGTACGTAATATAATTGCTTCTATAAAAGCTGGAAGGTACAATATAAAATCACCTGCTATAATTGAAATAGAATAAAATAGATACTTGGAATGGTTATTCTAGATTATTCAAGTAGCTTTACGATTACACGCTTGAATCACACATAAATTGCTTTCAAAATTGCCTTGATATTTTACTCTCAATTCACGTTTAATTTCTCCTTGCGTGCATTACTTGTGAAAGAGAATAACACTAATATTTAAGGAGTTAGCAATTAAAGATTGACTAGGATACAGATGTTATTCTTCCATGGTTGAAGAGTTCTAGTTGATCTCATACACTAACTCTTATCCTTTTCCTAAACCGTGTTCTCTTTGTGTAAGGAGTATTTCTCCTTATCCAATATGCAATATATTCGATCATGACCAGGAGATATCACTTCCTATAAGTTAGGTTTATCTTCTTCATGTGCATCTCACATGTTAGGGTTGAGCATAACTATGCTTCACAAGATGGACCTGGTCCATGTTAAGTTCTTTTATTAGTCTTAAAAACTTCATATTTACTTGGGCCAACAAATTCCCCCTTTTGGATGTTGACAAACTCTATGCTATTCACTCACTTAGCCCCTGCACGAACTCAGCTTTCCCCCTTTTGGAATCATCGAAAAGTTTCATAAACAAAGTGTGATTCCCATATTTTAAGAAGTACTCGTGGCCATTGGGCAACTACAAGTTCAATCATGGATCAATCATTTGTAATCAGGCTAACATATATAAACTATCAAGGAAATATTAACAGTCAACATGCGAAAAATTAGTAGATATCATTGATAGAAGATATGTTTATACCACAATCCACAACCAGAAAGAAAAAATATTCAAAACATGAGAAAAAAGAAAGAAATACCTAATCTGTGTCAGTGGAGGTACTAGACAGGTTCAGGAGATAAAGGCTAGAATTCCTAATGCTTGGGAGAGCTAGAGGGTTGGTTTTAGGATTGGAAAAGATTCAGCATATTGTTAAGAATCCCATCATTCTTCTCCTATTGCTTGGTAAGCTCAGTTCTGAGAGTATCACTCTCAAATTCAACCTCTGCCAAACGAGCCTTCAGCATACCTCTCTCAATATCATTGGTCTCACTTTCCTGAACTAGAGCACGGACTTCATTGTTGATAGGTATCTTCTTTGATGAACCAAGTTCATTTGGAATGGCATTGACTAGATAGTCACAAGCACGCAGAGTATTAATGCCAAAGTAATCTTGGCTTGTGGCCATTTCCCACATCTTCAGAGGCACCTTGCACCGATCCAGAACAGTAGTCAGAATAAATCCATAGGGGTGGCATGAGCCTCAAAACCATTTATGACCCCGTCCAGTAGCTTGATAATGAATGAAGGCCAGTTGATTTTCCTTCCACTTTCAAGGAATTCCACCATAACTAAGTCCATATAGTTAGCAACATCTTTTCTGCCTGGATAGTAGGCTCTTGTTGACAAACTCAAAGATGACTTTGCGTTGTGGTTTCATTTCTCTTATGCATGAATTTGGCCTCGTTCACCTGTTCAACATCACATAATCTCCTAGTGATTGCAAAGGCAGAAGGAAGGGAATCCATACTTGGCCATCTTTGCCTAGTGTAGTCATCATATCCCTCAGCAGGGATGTCATGAATCTCTCTAAGCTTGTCTGCATCAAAGTTTGGCTAGTAACTCTTCCATCTTTGACCTCAGCATGCCATGAATCCAATCATTCCATTCCTGGCTAACCTTTCATCCATTTGAATGACCATGTCCTTACACCCCTAAGCAGCTAGGGTATCGACCAAAAGAACCATTCCTTGTTACACTAAGTATTTCAGCAATCTTCCCTTCAAATTTTTTCTTTTTCCAAACATGGCCAGCTTGTCTTTTTCACCATCATACTCACTCTCTTCTTAACCATTTCATTCCTCATCTTCAGAAATTCTAATGTGTTTGTTTTTCACTGCAGACCTTGTCTTCTTGGCCAATGAAGGGTTATCAGCCTTAGACACAGATGAATACTTCTTGAAAGAAGTCTTGGTATTTTTGGGTTTGGGGGTCTGAACCTCCATTGTTGTATGTTCCTCCTGATGTACCTGTTTCATCTCCTCAACATCTACAGTTTCATAGGACTCTATAACCTTTCCTTTCCTTTATCCATCCTCTTTTTCTGGTTTTCTGCCAAAGCCTTTTGAAATTCACTCTCAACTTGTTTCACTCTACTCCTTGTGGCTCATCCCTTTTGAAATGGAATTTCAGTAGTTGTTGGGGAGGAGGCCTTTTGTTTCATGGGAGGTTTTGCAGTGCTAGGGGATTTTAATGTTGGAGTTCTCCTTTTTGTTGGATCACTACTAGCGCCTACCTTTTTCAAAAAGTCTTCTAGGGTCTCCTCAATTGATGAACCAGGTTCATCTACTTGTGAATTTATATTAACTAACCCCTCGGCAGCCTCCCCTGAACTACTTCTCCCTAACTTCTTGCCACTTTCTTCTGCAGTTGCTTGTGTAACCACACAGATAGCTGGTAATAGCAATTCAGAAGTTGGTGAAGAACCAACCATTCCTTTCCCTTTTCCCTTCACATCACCACATACACCCTCTCTCTCTTTTTCCTTTTCAATTTTATATTCACCTCCACTCCTTCCCAATTCATGCATTTTCACGTAACTGATAGGCCCAACCAAGACAAACCTATTTTTTAGATTTTTAGTCACAACAGAACTTACCTTAGAAGGTGAGCTTTGAGCCTTCTTAGAGTAAGAAGACCCACGTCCTCCCCCCTCACTTGCAGATTTGAACGAATGGTCTGAGTTTTCAGAATCTTGGGCTTGGGTAGCCTTCCATTATGCGTTTAATTTATTCGACAATGCACCTGATGCTACAGTTTTTCGAGCTAGCATTTTGAAGCATCTTTTCTTAGGTTGGAGATTTGTACTGGGTGGAGAAGGTGTGGAGGAACCAGAAGCGGATGGTGGTAGAGGAGTCCCTAGGTTATCTTGAGGGTTCGACATTGTATTTGATGGCTTGAGAGGGTTTATGAGTTAAACTTTTGGAGAAGAAAAAATTTTGAGTGAAGAAGATTTTTGACAATTTGGAATAATGAGGGTGGCAGAAAGTAATAATGGGTATTTAAATGGAAAGACTTATTTAATGGATAACGGTAGCTTTAAAAGTCAATTGGAGGTCTAATCAACGTGAAATTGCAGGTTGAACGAACGGTTAGGATTCCCAATATTTTAGACATTTTTATTGTGAGAATATTAATAAGGACGGAACTGGTTCAAAAGAAAAATTGATAGGATTTTTTGATGTGTTGAACACTGGTAGGACTGTGCTCATAATTTAAATATTTATATTTCTAATTTTGCAGAGCATAAAAAATATACCATGTCATTCGGATGAACCAATACTAATTAACTAGGGTCTTAATTTAAAATTCTCTTGATCATGCCTCATTTACCAACATAGAAAAAAAATTATTATTTCAACACATGTCATAGGAGTATACTATTTACAATATAAAGCTGAGTAAAAATTCATCTAGATATTTACACAAGTTCTAGATTCCTTAGCCAAAAAAAAATCATTTTTCAATTTTGTTTTTCATTTTTTTCATTGTACATCTGAACTAGTCCCGTTAGGTGATATTAATCATCCCTAATTCCAACATGTTCGTTTCAAAGCTTTCTCTACTCAGTGCATTAGTAAAGATGTTAGCAATTTGTTTATCAGTAGCACAAAATTCTCTAGTAATCAATCATTTCTCATAGTTGTCCCTTAAGAAATGATGTCTAACATCTATGTGCTTATTCCTCTTATGATGAACAAGATTCTTTGTTATACTTATAGCACTAGTTTTATCACAAAAGATAGAGATGAAACCAACTTCAATGCCAAAATCTATCATCTTTTGTTTGATCCACAACAATTGAGCCCAACAAGAGGCAGCAATAACATATTTAGCCTCAACAGTGGATAAGGCCACTGAATTCTTCATTTTAGTAGCCAATGATACCAGACATGAACCAAGAAAATGAGCCATACCTGAGGTGCTTTTCCTATCCACAAGGAAACCTGTATAGTCAGCATCAGCATATCCTACCAGATTAAGGTTACTACCTTTAGGGTACCAAAGACAAAGATTAGTAGTGCCTTTCAAATATCTCAGTATCGTCTTGATAGCAGTCAAATGGGACTCCTTAAGATTTTCCTAAAAACAAACACAGAGCCCTACACTCAAAACTATGTCAGGTCTGCTAGTAGTAAGATACAAATGTGAGCCAATCATACCCTATACAACTTTTGATCAACGGATGAATCGGGTTCATCTATGTCTAATTTAGTAGCAGTTATAATGGGTGTGTCTATTTGATTCATCCATTTTAAACTTCTTAATCAACTCTTTTGCATATTTATGCTGATGGATCATGGTTCCATTTGGGTTTTGTTTGATCCGTACGCCTAAGAAAAAGTTAAGCCCACCCATCATACACACTTCAAATTCACTCCCCATTAATTTTTCTGTAAGGGCCCATTAAATTTTTGCTCAAAATTTGAAATCTCGTAGTGCCAAATTAGGAATATATGTCAAAAATTTGTAAAATTCTTTGCGGCTCGCAAGCTCACTGCAGTTCAGACCCTTTGGATTGATCTGTGCATTAAAACGCTAAGGAATTATGTTTTCTAGAAAAGCGCATTTCTGCGATTCATTATACTTTCGCATATCAGTTATGCGGACCACGTAGTCGTCACAGAGTCAGATAGTTTGATTGTTAATTTTAGGGACAACTATGCGGCCAATTATGCAATCGCATAATCAGTATGTGGGCCGCATAGTCATCACATAATCCCCTTTGAATTTTTGTGAGAAGCAGTTATGTGGTGTATTATACGACCGTAGAACGGATATGGGGACTGAATTTTGGTCGCATAACCAAACAGTTTGTTCAGGTTTTGGGACCATTTTTGCGGTCCTTTTTGCAGGCCGGATGTCCATATGAGATTGCAGATGCAATCAGAGATTGTGTCAGGGATTCTATTTTCTAACTTTTAAAACCTGACCCATTCCCATTAGAAACACCTATTAGACCTCTTTTATGTTATTTTACAACAAATAGAGTGAGAGAGCGATCTCTAGAGGGAGAAACTAACTCTCAAACCTTGCCAAATCTTTGAAGACTTTCAAGCAAAATTTTTTACGCTTTCACCCCAAGAAGTATGAACTTGAGCCCTAAACTCCGGTTTCGAAATTCACACTATAATGAGTAATTTTCATTTGGGTTCATGGGTATAAAAAATGGGTTTTTCTTGCATGCATAAGAGATAACTAGGTATGGGGAAATTGTGAGCTAAACAAATAGCACTTGGGGTATAAGGTGATGAAAATATTTCACAAAAGGGTCCTAAAATCACAAGTGCATACTTAGTGCTTGATAACGTACTTAAATGAGCTAGGATCTTAGTCTTGACTCTAATTCTCAGTTCAATTTATAATTTTCATAAAATAGATTGAAGTTGCTAAGGGTCCCGAAATTTTGTAAGAAATTAAGGGAAGCTTTATTGAGGTGTGTATGGCTAAAATCCCCTTTTATTAAAAATTAAGTGTCACGACCCGGATTTTCACCCCTTGGGAGTCGTGTTAGCGCCTACTAGTGAAGTCTAGGCAAGCCAACCAACTGAATATTTACCATGTTTCTGTTTTTTAATTCGATAACAGTTAAGAGCCAATAGTTAGATAACAATAGAATTGAATAAGCGGAAGGATGCACTGAAAAGTTTTAAATAATACTGCTAATACCAATCCATAACAAATCTACCCAAGACTATTGTTACAACTTCACAGACTATCTAAGAATACTACAAATAAAGGATTGAAAGAATTAAATACAACACTGTCTCTGGAAGTTCATGAAGGAAATAGGAATAGTAGATAGAAGGGGACACCAAGGCCTGCAGATGCCTGCAAGACTACCTTGGGTCACCTGATAAACAAGAAACAATAATCTCACTGCGGTCCGAAGTCTACAGCATTGGGATTTGCAAAAAAGAGTGCAAAGTGTAGTATTAGTACAACCGGCCCCATAAGATGGTAAGTACCTAGCCTAACCTCGGCGAAGTAGTGACGAGGCTAGGACCAAACTACCAAATAAACCAGTGCAATATAGAATACAAAAATAATAGGAAGCGGATAATAATGATGGCAACAATGATCATCTACTTATATAAATAGCAGGAAACAAAAACACCATAAATATTGCTCAATTAATAATGTATTCAAGTGCAATCAATTAATTAAGTCCTTCAACTATGACTATCTTTGAAATACATTTCCTTCAAACAAGCATCTTTCGAATATAATTCTTTCGAGTAAAGGTCATATTGTGATGCCGCCTTTCATAATCATAAATAATATAGCTCTCAACCCACTTTCATATTTTTTTCACGGCATCTTGTACCCATATTTCTATCATAGCCGCACTGGCAACTCACGTGCCATTAAATAAATAAAAAAAATCACAATATTCCCCCAGCAGCTTATACCACATATTTCTATCTCACATTGTGTAACAACGTTCTCAGGTTACTCAGTTTATAGAGTCCATAAGAATATTCACGGAGCCTCATATTAAGAATGTTCACGGAGCCTCATTTACATAGCAAGAAGTAGAGACAACTGCTAAACCCATTTGACACTCATCAAGAAAAGATGAAGTTATTTTTAGAAATCATTTAAATAAATAAAGTACCATGTTTCAATTAGAATACAACATCAAATGAATTATTACTTTTACCAAGGAATTTGATAAAATTACTTAGTAAAAATTCCTTCATAAGTAAAGTACAATCGCAAACAGTTTAAGGAAAATTTAGTTGAGGAATCAGGTTAGTTAAATATGTAATAGTTTTTGAAATTTGAAGTATTGAATATGTATATAAAACAAATAGGGCGAGGTATTGTCAACACTATGAATTCCCACCCAAAGGATCACAGCCGAATTGATAAAAACAATTATAGCAGAGATAAAATAAGCATGGAAGGAGTACAACTCAGCGCATATATAACAACCGGGGGTCTCCCAGGATACCGTATTGTAGTCCCCAAATATAAACACCTAGTACTAGAGAATCTATTGGGTGCATTCTCTTAGTTCCATAAAACTCTGCAGGGGGATCTCCCGAGAATCTAACCCGTAGTCCCAAAGTAAATGTGTTAGGGGATCTCCTGGGAGTGTAACCCGTAGTCCCAAAGTAAATGTGTAAGGGGATCTCCCGGGAATCTAACCTGTAGTCCCAAAGTAAATGTGCAAGAGGGATCTCTCGGGAATCTAACCCGTAGTCCCAAAGTAAACAAACAAGGGGGAGCTACCAGAATCTCACATCCGTAGTCCCAAAATAAATACACAACACAACCAACAGAATCAAAAGATACATCGCAATAGAAAGATCGAACATCACCACAATACATATAACAACAATAAATGACAATAATATAAGGTAAGACAAATAAATCAACTCAAAGGCTGTAAATCACGAGAAAATGGTAGAACCAGCTAAAAGGAATAACCACAGAAAAGCATACTGGCATAAAGGGAATAGTTCAATAACGGGAAAACTAACACGCACCAACATCCCACAATATACAAATCAATAATAAGAAAATCGACACGATTCAAGTAGTTACGAAAATATAACATGACAATAGGAGAGGCAAAACTCTTCAGTTAAGTCAAATAAGAGTCACATCATTCAAAGTATAAGATTTGCGGGCTTGCTTGACACCAACGTATAGATACTCATCACCATGCCTATATGTCGTACTCAACAAATAATACATAATAATGATGACACAAATCCTAATCCCTCAAGCTAAGGTTAGACAAAACACTTACCTCACTTTGCAACAAACTCAAAATTCCACGTGCCTAGCCTCACGAAGTCCGAAGCTTCAAATCTATTCATAATAATTCAATAAACTCAATATAAATCATACAAATTAATTCCATATGAAAATACTAATTTTCCAACAAAATTTCGAAACTTAATTCAAAATCGCTCGTGGGCCCCACGTTCAAAATTAGACAAAACTCATAAAATCCAATAATCATTCAACCACGAGTCTAACAATACAAATTTTACAAACATCCAACACCAACTCGACCCTCAAATCTTCAAATTAACCAAGATGGTTTTCAAGATTTTACCATTATCACAAATTAAATGTCAAAAACAATGATGGATTTGAGTAATCTAACCAAATTTGAGTTAAGAACACTTACCCCGATGTTTTCCTTGAAAATCTCCCCAAATATCGTCTCACCCAAGCTCCGTTGGTCCAAAAATGGAAGAGTGAGATGAGATTTGACTTTATTATGCTTCCTAAAGATTTGTTCTTCTCATTCGTGGTCCTCCTCTCACGTTCGTGAAAAATAAAATTTCCCAAAAATCATTTTACAAACTCTTCTCAAATAACCTCTAGTATAATGGACATAACTTTGGCTTCAGATGTCCAAATGACTATTATAATATGTTTCTGAAAACTCGATTCAAATAGCTAAAACTTTTGTTTTTGAATCATCTAAAAATTCATTGTAGACTGAGAGATATGAGCCTCCGAACTAAGACCTACACAACAGAATTTCTTCTTCGCCGCGAACGCGAGGCTCTCTTTACGAACGCGAAGAACAAAATCCCAAAAACCAAACCCTTCTTTGCGAACACGAGAGGACCCTCGCAGAAGCGAAGAACAACACCACCAGCTTCAGCTATTGCAAAACAACCCGAAATGATCCGAAAACACCCTGAAACTCACTTGAGGCCCCCGGGACCTTAAACAAACATGCCAACGAATCCTAAAAAATCATTCCAACTTGTTCCGACCTTCAAGACTCTCAAAATATTATGAAATTACAAATTTGACATCAGATTCAAGCCTAAGAATTTCAAAAACTCTTAAATTTCGCTTTCGATCAAAAAGTCTATCAAACATCGTCTGAATGACCTGAAATTTTGCGCACATGTCACATTCAACACTAAGAAGCTACTAAAACTTTTGGAATTCTATTTCGGCCCGTAGATCAAAATCTCACTATCGAACCGGAAACTTCAAAAACTTAGCCTTGGGCATTTCAAGTCTAAATTAGATACGGACCTCCAAAACACAATTTGAACACACTCCTAAACCCGAAATCACCCAACGGAGCTAACGAACCATCAAATTCCATTCCAAGTTCGTCTTTATACTGTTCCGACTACTGTCAAGTTTCTAGAACTTAAGCTCTCATATAGGGACCAAGTGTCCAAAAACTCTCCAAAACTCCAAATAATTCCTCTCGACAACTCACAATAGTAGAAACAAACACGGGAATGCAGCTAATATGGAATCGGGGTATAAATACTTGAAACAATAGGTTGGGTCATTATATTGAGCGATGTTGGTGATTGTGCAAATATGGTAAGACTAGAATTTGGTTGATGTATTGATTGTTATTTCCCATAAGTTAGTTTTTAATTTTTTTATATATATACATGAAGGGTGTGCCTCAATATTTTTAATATATTATTCTTGCTAATTTCAATGTGTGAAGAATATAAACAATGTGATGGAATGCCTAGACCTCAATGTCAAGATTTAAAATGAGTTTGTTGTGCCAACTATGTGAAATCTTATCGATGTTTGCACTTAATTTGTTCGTGTTTGTGTCCGTTATCCTAAATTGCAAGATTAGTATTGAATGTGGACATGGTGTGAAAATTACAGCCCTAAGTGCCAATGAATTTACATGATATATGTGAAATAAAGATTCAAATAAGATGATTAATAAGAAAGAAACAGTGCCTAGGTAAGGCGGCCTAGCCGATCGGCCGTGATCGGACACCATATCGCACACATGGTGGTAATGTGCTGATATTGCATTTCGAAAAAGGAAAATGAAATGGTGATTGAGGTATATATCTCAAATGAGGCAACATAGCCGATTGGGCCGTGATTAAACTCCTCTTATGACAGTTGTGGTATTGTTAACAATGAGGAACATATGAAATTCCCAAACTAATGTTATAGAAATCATATGAAAGCTGTATGATTCTTCATTTGATGATGTGGTGTTCGGTTAAATGTTTTTGATTGTCTCTTATGATTTTCTTGTCCATGTATGATAGTTCTTACTAATAAAATGGTGTTTAGCTATACATACTATTACTTTTTCATGGTACTAATGTCCTTTTTGCCGGGACTCTATATTATTAAATGAACGTAGGAGGATCCATAGCGGATAGTGTCAATCGCGCGTAGCGGAGTATCCTCTTCTCAAAGTCTTGGTGAGCCCCTTTCTCTCTCAAGGGGTTATGTTGTACATCTTTTGTAATAGATATCCACTTTTGAGGTATAGTCAGGGCTTTATTGCCATCATTTTTATTCTTGTCTTTGGTATCCTTAGAGGCTCCGTCGACGTTTTTATTGGTTATGTGTGGGTGTTGGATGGGTCTAAGAACTATGTTGTAATTCTAAGCTCTTGTTTTCTCTAAATTGTAATTGTATGGAATCTTGGTACTTAACTATAATGAACTAACAATGTTGAATTTACAACCTCTCCTATTTTCTAGTTAAACGAAAGCATCATTCCTTAATCATATTGAGTTGAGTAGGAAGTATTTGATAAGGCCTGCTCAGTTGGATTCACTTGATTGAGCACCGGTCGCACCTCCCAAGTTTGGGGCATGACATTTCCAAAATCCCGACTCAGTTTTTTAGTGGTCTCCCTAAAAATTATGGCATCTACATATATTTGTACTATTAGTACATCCTTACCTTTTTCCCTCAAGAATAAAGTATTTCCAATCTTACCTCTTTTGTATACATGTTAAAACGGGAATTTGGATAGACGTTCATACCATGCTCTAGGAGCATGCTTGAGCTCATATAGGGTATTGTCTAATTTGTATACATGATATGGACACTCCTACTTTCAAACCCTAGAGGTTGTTTGACAAAGACTTTTTCCTTTAAGTAGCCTTTGAAGAAGGCATTCTTTACATCCATTTGGTGAAAGGTAAATTCCATATGTGTTGCAAAGGTTATGAGGAGTCATATTGCCTCTAGTTTGCTACTGCAGCAAAGGTTTAATCATAATCTATGCCCTCCTCTTGGCTATAACCTTGGACCACCAGCCTTGCCTTGTTCCTTATAACTGTTCCATCTTCATCAAGTTTGTTTCTGAAGACCCATTTGGTTCCAATCACTAATCTGTCCTTGGGTCTTGTGAGAAAATTCCACATTTGTCTTCTTTCAAATTGAATGAATTCATCTTACATTACATTCAACCAATCTGCATCCTGCAAAGCGTCAACAACAATTTTAGGTTTAATAAGAGATAAGAATGTATCAAAAGCACAAAGATACTTTAATTGATATCTAGTTTTAACTCCAGAAGTTGGATCAGTAAGGATGTTCTAATATGATGAGAACTTTGATACTTGTATGGTTTCACAACAAACTGATGTCTTCTTGGAGTTTCTCCCATGTTTTGTTGCTGAGATACAGTCTCATGAACAGGTTCCATTTTGGAGTTAGATTCATTTCTTCTTTGTTCAGTTCCTTCTGTCAGGTTGCCCCGAATGGAAAAACCTATTCCATCACCTGCTCCTTCTTTTGGTGCATCTTCAACTTGAGCTATGACTTCACTCAATTCATTCACTAGCCCATTGGGTTTTTTCTTTATGTTCATGTCTCTCAAAAAGAATGTTAGTTTCATAAAAAAACTTTATATACACTTTCTTCTACACACAAATTGCTTTTGTTGTACACTTTATAAACTTTTCTATGTGAAGAATATCCCAAGAGTAGTCCCTCATCACTTCTGGGATCAAACTTACCTGGGGAGTCTTACTATTATTGTGCACAAAGCACTTGCATCCAAATGTCCTAAGATGGGATATATTTGGTTTTCTCCCTTTAAGTAACTCATAGGGAGTCTTCTCTACAAGAGGTCTAGTCATGCACCTATTAATGATGTGACATGTAGTATTTACAGCCTCTACCCAAAAGAAATGAGGTAGTTTACTAGAAAGAAGCATAGTCCTAGCAATATCTTCAAGAGTCCTATTATTTCTTTCAACTACTCCATTTTGTTGAGGAGTCCTAAATATAGAGACATTATGATCTATGCCATGCTTATCACAAAATTCACCAAACATAGAATTTTCAAATTTAGTTCCATAATCAAACCTAATTGATGCAAGTTGATTACCTATTTGTTTTTCAGGTTTTCTAAAAAAGGTAGTAAACATATCAATTTCTTCATCCTTAGATGTTAATAACAATACCCAAGTAAACTTAGAGTAATCATCTACAAGTACCATCACATATTTCTTACCACATCTTCTCAATATTCTCATTGGACCATAGAGATCCATATGAACAAGTTCCATCATCCTGGTCGTGCTTACCATTTTCTTGCTAGGATCTTACCTGCTTCCCCTTTGCACAAGAGTCACAAACTTTGTCTTCCTTGAATAAGATGTTAGGTAATCCTATCACCAGGTCCTTGGAGACTAATTTGTTGAGTTGATTTAGACTAGCATGACCAAGTATTTTGTGCGACATGAGGGGATCATTGTCCAACACACTCAAGAAAGTTGAGTTCATTTTCTAAAAGAGTGGACAAATCTATAATGTAAATATTGTTAATTCTGTTTCCCTGCAAAATAATCCTGTTAGTGGTAAGATTAATCAAAAAACATTAAATAGAGGTGATGCTACCAAGTTATTTATGTCACACAGTTGTGATACACTAACTAGGCTATATTTTAAGCCATCTATAAAGTAGAAATTCTCAATAGAATGTGAGTCTGTCTTAACTACCTTTCCAACCCCAATAATATTACCTTTCTTCCCGTTCCAAAGGAGTCATTACCTCCTTTTACGTCCTCAAGTGAAAGGAACTGGTTCTTACTTCTAGTCATATGCTTTGAGTAGCCACTATCCATATACCATATTTGGTTGCTTCCCTTCACTTGGACCTGGAAAAAAAAATCAGGGGTTAGTATTAGGAACCCAAACTAGTTTGGGTCCCTTTTTATAGTCAAAGGGTGAATTAAAGTCCTTTTGGCCCATCCAGGCAGCCTATTTTTCTCTTGACAAAGGTTTTTTTCTTCTGACTCTGTTTTTCCTTTGCATTACATTCACTTTTGTAAGGACCAGTCTTGCCACAGTGTGTGCAGATTTGATTTCAGGAAGTGTGATATACTTGCTTTTGGGATCCCACTTAGATACTGGGGTCCCATAGCATGTCCTCTCTTGTTGCTACTGTGGTGATCTTGTAGCCAGGATAGTGCATCAGAGGACTTATTCCATTTGCAAGTTATGTCTAGTTCATGTTTCACCTTGCCTAGGTCGTCTTTTAGGACTCTTATCGACTCATCTTTCTTGTATAACTCATCCTTCATATTTCCTAGATTTTCTTCTAAGGTGATATGTGTGTCATCAGCTTTCTTCTTACCTATTCCTAATTTCAGTTTTAAATTTTCAGACCTAAGTTCTAATACACTGGTATCAAGTTCAAGAACCTAGTTCTTCTACTCAAAATTTTTACTATCACTTTCAGTAGCCCTAGATTCTAGATTTTTTGCACTTGGCTTTTAGGATAATACACTCCCTAAACAGTTGTTCATTCTCATTGTTTATGACCTCAGACTCATCAGGGAAGTCTAAATTATTTAGATAACCTTTGTTTAGACAAAAATTTAATCTTGTCTTTGAGATGAATCACATTTACCTATTGTTCATTGTCTCATTCTCCAATGGCCATACGTGTTTGTCCTCATCAGAGGTTTCTCCACAAGCAGCAACAATAGCCTTTGTGATCCTTTGTTCCTTTTGGGTTGAACCTATTCCTTTATCCTATTTATTGGTTTAGCCCTTTCTTTCTTCCATGCCAATTCTCATTGAGGACAATTCTTGATCATGTGGACAGTCTTACCATATTTGTAGCAACCTTTATTGGTCAGTTTTTCAGGAGCACTTGGTTTGTTGAAGGTTGTACCTATTGAATAACCCTTGTCCTCTCATTAGGTACTTCTTGAAATCTCTTGTGATCATAGTCGTCTCATCATCCTCTAGTCTGCACCTTCAGCTATTTCGAGAGCCAAGCTCCTTTCTTGGTTGCATCGATCTTCATGGTTTTCCTTCTCAGTTCATAGGCAGTGCTCTATGATTCCTTAATAGTCGTGACTTTGTTTTCCCAAGTTACTGACCATTGACTAGATTTTATCAACCTTGTCTTCTTCATGAATAATTCTTCTAAGAGACTTAAGTTCATTTGTTTGTGTTTTGAACCTTGCGTGCATCTCTTGGATGGTTTCTCCTTCCTTCATGGTGATATTCTCACATTAAGAATATAACAATGTTCCTCTTGATCTCTTCATTTGAGGAGTTCCTTTATGGGCCACTTGTAGAGTGTCCTAGATCTCCTTAGTAGTGGTACAACTTTGAATCATGATGTATTCATCTGGACCTAGTCTATACACAAGCCATTTCTTGGCCTTGGCATTCTTCTACCATTTTGTCAAATCTTCAGCAGTACAGTCAGCTCTTCTCTTTGGCACATCCACTCCTTCAGCATGTTTCTTTGTAATAGCCAGGGGGCCATCAGTAACTATGTCCTAGAATTCATAGTCTTCCCCTATGATGTGGTCTCTTATCTTGTTCTTCCAATGAGAATAGTATTGGCCATTAAAGTGGAGGTCTAGCAATGGATTACCCTTCCTAGTTTCCAGGTGGTACACTTATCTTAATCTGCTCCTATGGTGTTAGACTCTTCATGGATAACCCGCTCTGATACCAATTGGTGTTTAGACTTCAATACCACACAAGAGGGGAGTGATTTGTGTAGTACCCAATTTTCACTTAACTTGATTGTAGAAGGACCTGGTTCTTTTATGTGTTCCAACTACTACCGTTGCGGAATAATAAGTACAAAAAATAAAGAACATAGAGATTTTATGTGGAAAACACCCGGCTCAAAAGGTGAAAAACCACAACCTACCTTCCAGTAGGATTTTCCCAAACTCTCCACTAAAATCATTGAACCAGAAATTACATTTGTGACAAATCTTTATTAAACCTAGGATTAACTCTAATCCCATTGTGGCACACAGACTCAACTGTTGCGACAACTTCAAGTTAACTCTAACTTGAAAACTCTAAGTACCTAATACAATTTCTTCTATAAAATCTAAAAGGTACAATGTAAATCACCTACTACAATTAAACTAGAATAAAAGACAGATACTTGAAACTGGTTCTTCTATCTAGTTCAAGTAGCTTTATGATTGCACGAATCACACATAAATTGCTCTCAAAATTGCCTTACTATTTTTCTCTCAAATCTAGTTTAACTTCTGATTGTGTACATTACATGTAAAATAGAACAACACTAATATTTAAGGAGATAGCAATTAGATATTGACCAAGATACATATGCTACTCTTCCATGGTTCAAGAGTTCTAGTTTATCTCACACACTAACTCTTATCCTCTTCTTAAACCGCGTTCTCTTTATGTAAGGAGTCTTTCTCCTTATCCAATATGCAATTTTTTCGATCATGACCAGGAAATATCACTTCAGATAAGTTAGGTTTATCTCCTTCACGCGCATCTCACGTGCTTGGGTTGATCACAACTGTGCTTCACAAGATGGACTTGGTCCATGTCTAAGTTCTTTTGTCAATCTTTAAAACCTCACATTTACTTCGGCTAACAAGTCTTAAGAAAGAATACCTAAGGTGAGATGGTAATGATTTCAGTTCCAACTGTGGTGTCTTTTCTATTGACGACTTAGTTGGAGGGGTATTTCTTTATTTTAACTGTAATGGCTTCAATTTGAGATCTCTTTTCCATTACTCTTGGCCTTCAAGAGCCAAAACCCTCTCCGCCAAGTCTACACCATCTACCTCTTCTAGTTCATGAGGTAGGCTGCTAAAGAGTCATTTTCATTCTGTGCCTCACCTTCCTCCTCCTGAATCACATCCGTTACACAAAGAAATTAGAAAACTCACGGGTCGCTACATGGACTTCTATATATTGAACATTATTTCTTCAACGTTCAGTCACATCTTTAGTTCCCCAGTTTCATAATCAATCAGAGCTCTCTCTGTGGCCAAGAATTACCTTCCTAATATTATGGGAATCTCCTCATCAACGTAGCAGTATACAATGACAAAATATGCCGGAAAACAAAAACTTTCCAACTTGCACAAGTACATTGTCAAGTATACCTGATGGCCTATTCACCATTCGGTTGTCTAATTATAGTAACATATATGTACGTGTTTCTCTTCAATTGCCTAACCTTTTATAGATAGACAAGAGCATCAAATTTATGCTCGCCCCCAAATCATACAATGCTTTAGCAAAAGCATAGTTACCTATGGTGCACAGAATTGTGAAACTTCGTAGGTCATATAGCTTCTCAGCTATAGGTCTTGTTACAACAGCACTATAGGTTTGACTCAATGCCAGAGTTTCCAAGTCTTGAAAGTCAAACTTTTGTGACATCAAGTTCTTCGTCATCTTTGCATTACCGGCATCTCTTTCAAGACATCAACTAGTGGGATGTTCACTTGAATCTGCTTCAATATCTCTATGAATTTTTTATATTGGTCATCTTTCTGATATTTTGCCAACCTCTGCAGAAGGGTGTTGGAGGTTCCTTCCTGTGATTTGGGTGGCATTCTGTTCAGACGCTTTTTTAGATATTTCCTCTTTCCCTTGTTTAGTTTGCTTTGTATCCTCTTTTCTCTGTTTTGTTCCTTTTAGGCATGTTGCACAGTCACTTCTATTAGCTCAGTTGACTCATCTACCTCAATTGGTACTGGCATAAGTATCTCAGTTGGTCAACTTTTGCAAGAAATTTCTTGCTTTAGATCAAGGTCTCTACCATTTCTTCGGCTTACCGCCATCAGCTTTTTCAGGGTCTGCTCTTTATAATTGACATGTATGTCAACAGGTACTTAGGGACAATTATTCAATGCCAAGGATGTCTGACCTAATTGAATTTCGATGCTTTTTATCGTTGAGTCATGTGCTTCAACCTTCTCTTACATTTTTCTGTTAGACCCAATAATTTATTACATCATTCCTTTGATTTCAAACAACACATCATCTTGTCTCACTATATAATATTGTTGGGGGCTGTTGATAAGCTAGTTGTTGATTTTACTAATTGTAACAATGTTCATTTGGTAAGGCATGACTTGACCTGTAGTAGCATAGCTCCAGGATTGTTGTTGTTATTATACTGTTGTTGTGCTAGTCTATACTGCTAATTTTGTTGGCCCCAATTCTAACCACCTTGTCTCAGGCCTCCATAGTTGCACACATAGTTCATATTCTCTTGATAGTTCTAATTGTCACATTCATCACTCCACGAGCACATATATGGTTGATTATTGCATGGTTTGAATACCCCTCCATTTGTCGTGTCAACTATTTGCACCTTCTTTTGTCCTGAATCATCAATCATTTCGGCGAGGATAATCATTTGCGTCATCAGAGTGGCCATATTTTTAGTTATGGAGTTGTTTGGATCTAGAGCTACTGAGTGAACTACAAGAGTGATTATTGAGTCTCTTTTCATCCATCCTGAGTTTTGATCCATTTTATCAAGTAAGACTTTACATTCTCTAAACGATTTGCTCAAAAATGCTCCACCTGTTGAAGCATCAACTTGGCCTTCAAGTTGTCTGCCAATCCCATATAACATTTGCCCAAACATCTGATATGGAACTCCATGGTATGGACACTTGACCAACATCTCCTTGAACCTCTCCCATATTTCTTGTAATGTTTCGGTTGGTTTCTTCTCGAAGCTTAGTATCTCATCAACTTGCATGGCAGTCTTATTGGGTAGGTCTAACCTTTTCTAAAACTACATGACTAATTTCGCCCAATGAGTGATGGAGTTTATAGGGATCAAATTGAGCCAAGTGTGGGCCTCTCCCGTCACTAAGAATGGAAACAACAATAGTCTTATTGCTTTCGGTTTCATATTCAGTTGCCTTTGCTTGACACAAATCAACAAAAAATTCAAATTTTGTAGTGGATCTTAAATGTAAGACCTCGAGAATTGTGCCTTTTTTGCAACTGATGTAGCATGTTGTTTGTTATTTGAATTTATTCCACTTATATTTGAGGGACTACAATTGCGGCTTCCAGATTATCAATGGTGGGTTGTGCCCAATCATACAAGGCTGATTCTGGCACAAGAGGTGTGCCACACCCTTATTTTTCAGGTAATATTTTTATAATTTTGATTTTCTATGACATCCCCCATGTCTACTTTGATTCATTATGTAGAGAAATTAGATGATATTTATATATGAGAGACTGTTCACTTGCATGGTGTCCCAGTTTCCATCATCTCAAAGAGAGGTATTCAGTTCACTTTGTAGTTTTGGAGAGCCATGCAACGAGAGTTGGGTACTCCGATTGAGTTGAGCACATGTTTTCACCATTAGACGGACAGGCTGTTCGAGCATGCTATTCAGATATTGTAGGATATGTTGCATGCTTTTGTTATTGATGTTGGGGGTTCATGGGATCCATTTCTACTGCTCGCGGAGTTTGCATATAACAACATTTATCAATCGAGTGTTCAGATGGCTCTATATGAGGCTTTATATAGGAGAAGGTGTAGATATCCAGTGGGATGATTTGAGCAGGGCGAAGCCAAGCTTTTGGGTACAGACTTGGTGCAAGATGCTTTGGAAGAGGTGAAAGTGATTTAGGAGAGGCTTCATGCAATACGATCGAGACAAAAGAGTTATGCTGATAGTAAGGTTTGTGATGTGTCGTACATGGTTGAGGAGAAGGTTCTACTCAATGTTTTACCCATGAACGGTGTTATGAAATTTTGGAAAAAGGGTAAATTGAGTCCTCGATTCATTAAGTCTTTTGAGGTGCTTCGAAAGATTGGGGGGTGGATTATGAGCTTGCCTTTCCACCTAGCTCGTCGAGTGTACATCTGATATTTCATGTTTCTATGCTCCGAAAGTATATTGGCGATCCATCTCATGTTTTGGATTTTAGCACAGTTCAGTTAGATGATTATTTTACTTATGATGTGGAGCCAGTGGCTATTTTAGGGAGGCAAATCCAAAAGTTGAGGTCAAAGGAGATAGCTTCAGTGAAAGTGTGGTGGGGAGGTTGGACCGTAGAGGAGGATATCTGGGAGACTGAGTAGCAGATGCGGACTAGAGATTCACACATATTTTAGGTTTCAGGTATGTTTATTGACTCGTTCGAGGATGAACATTTATTTAAGAGGGGGAGGATGTAATGATCCGGATAGTCGTTTAATGAGTTACAACCCTATTTCTCCCATTCCTGCCTCCTTGTGTGTTCTTGAGTTGTGTTTCATCATATCGTGTTGGTGGTGTCGTATTCAGAGTGGTCTTAGGGTGGAATGAGACATTTAGTCTCTTAAGTTGGTTAATTACCTGGTAAAGTCAACCGAAAATTGACTTGTGAGTAAATGATCTCAGAACATGGTTTCTATGGTTTGGATAGGTTTGTTAGGTGATTTGGGACTTAAGAGCATGTTCATAACGAATATTGGAGGTCCGGGTGGATTTAGGCTTGAATTCACGAAATTGGAAATTTTGCATTCTCTGGTCGGCAATGGAAATCTTGATATCGGAGTTGGATTGGAATTCCAGAAACTGGTGTAGGTCGTTGTATAGTTTGTGATGTGTGTTCAAAATTTAGGTCATTCGGACTAGGTTTATTGGCTTTCGTATCGTTTTTGGAATTCTGACGTTTAGAAATCCTTAGGCTTGAATTTGAAGGTGATTTAGTGTTTTGATGTTGTTTTGACTATTTCGAATGTTGGAACAAGTTTGAATAGTGGTATATGACTTTTTGGCATGTTCAATTGAGGTCCCGATAACCTTGAGATAAATTTGGGTGGTTGACAGAGAGCTTAGATTTGATTTGGAGTTGCTAAATGTGTTGCTTGTTTTGTTTTCGCACCTGCTAAGTGGGGACCACTGGTGCGATGATCGCAGATGCAGGAAGCAACCGCCGATGAGGTATCACTGAAGCGTAGGTGCGAAAGATGGGGACTTAAGTGAAATGCGCAAATGCAGTGTTTGGACCATAGGTGCGTGAATTGGGCTTCAAGTTTGAAAATGCTGGGAAGAAAGCATAAAAAAGGCCCTTACGCGAATTTCTGTCATTCTTTCACCATTTCTGTGCAATTTTGGAACTCCAAGCCGTGATTTCAACGGGAAATAGAAGGTTTCAGTGAGGTAAGTTACTTGGGCTTTGTATTTGGTGTTCGTGATGATTATTCCACTACCTAATCATGAAATTAGTGGGGAATCGGGTGAAATTGAAGGTTAGGGCTTGAGTTTTGGAGATCTTTGATTGGGGATTTGAGGAGTCATATGAGGTTCGTTTTTGGTGATTTTGGAATTTATAGACTTGTGAGGGGATAAGAATTCCAGTGTTGTAATTA
This sequence comes from Nicotiana benthamiana, assembly GCA_034376525.1. Classification (NCBI taxonomy): domain Eukaryota; kingdom Viridiplantae; phylum Streptophyta; class Magnoliopsida; order Solanales; family Solanaceae; genus Nicotiana; species Nicotiana benthamiana. The sequence goes on from CM067337.1 coordinate 57,560,389, forward strand.
TTATTGGATTCTGACATGGGCTCGGGGATCGGGTTTGGCCAATTTCGAGATTTTTGAGTTAATTTGATTATTTTCACTTGCCATTTTTTTCCTTTAGCGTGTATTAATGATGTGATACAGATTTTTGTTGGATTCGGAGAATCTAGAGGCTGAGTAGAGAGGCAAAAGCATTGCGGGTTAGAGTTTGTACCGATTTCAGATAAGTAATGATTGTAAATGTTGTCCTGAGGGTATGAAACCCCATATTTCACATTGTTGTACTACTTTGAGGTGCCACACATGCTAAATGACGAGCGTAAGAGGCATGCAGTTGGGGATCATGACTTGGCGCGTCTTGTAGTGACTATTGAGTTGCCTATTTGACTGAAACTACTTGATTTTATCATATGTTAGGCATATTACTATGTTTTGGGTATGTCATATTTGGGCCTCGTGCCAACTGTTTAGACACTTAGGGGCTTTCTTTTGCGATATTCCTCACTGTTTTGATCTAAAAATTGTACTCTGTCATGTCATGTTTTACTGATTTCATAACTCGGTCTTATTTACTTTGATTTGATGCATAAATGATATTATGGGTTGAGAACCATGTTTTACTGTTAACTCGCGCGACTTGAGAAGTTTCTGATTGAGTAAGACGAGGGCTTGTGTTGTGAGCATATTATGGGATAGGGCTTCTTGCCTCAATATGTTGTACTATTTTATGGTATATGAGAGGTTGAGGGCCTGATTTATTATGCCACAAGATGGCTTGTGATAGCGCTTGGGTTGTAGGAGCCTCTCCGAAGTCTGTACACCCCCAGGTGAGCATGAGTACCCATAGTGAGTGATATGTTGTTACCCGAGGGGCTGATTCTGATACATGTTGTGCCCAAGGGGCTAATTACGAGTGACTGTGAGGTAGCCTGAGGGGCTGATTCTGTTGATATTATGCCCGAGGGGCTGTTTATGATACATGTCTTATTCGAGGGGCTATTTATGAATTTCATCATTTTTACTCTAAACTTCAATGATTCTTTGTTGAAACTATTAGAAAGATATTTTTCAATGAATTTTTACTGAAACTTGATTTAAAATCGAGATAATTATTTGAATACTATTTTTGGAAACGTACTCTGCTTACCGTAGTGATATGAAGTGGAATTATCTGATTTCTTACTGCTCAGTTTTCATTTACTCTTATTACTTAATGAGTTGTCATACTCACATTACACAATGCACCTTGTGTAGAGATCTAGGAGTTGTTGGTCGTGATAGTGAGCATTGATCGTTCATCCAACGGGTCTTTCGGAGTCTGTATTAGTTGCATGATGTTCGTAGCCTTGAACTTCTCCCTCTTACCATCCTTAAACTCTTTTTAGTATCTTTATTTTCGGACTATGATAGTCTTTATTGTACATAGACAGACCTTGTAGATGCTCGTGACTTGTGGCACCCCGATGTCGAGCTTGTGTTATTTTTATGCACTTGTTATTTAGACCCATGTTATGAGATATTATCAAGTAATAGTTTTAAAATATATTTTATGAAACACTGGTTTGATTTTGGATTGGTGTCGGCTGGCCCAATTTCACAATAGGCGCCATCACGACAGGGTCGATTTTAGGGTCGTACCAAGTTGGTAGTAGAGCCTAGGTTACATAGGTCGTACGAGTCATGAGTGGGTTTAGTATAGTCTTTCGGATTGGTACGGAGACGACTATACCTATCTTCAAGAAGCTGCAGAACCTTTAGGAAAACTTCACATTCTTGAATTCCTATCGTGTGAATCTGTTGATTATCGTAACTAAATTTTTTTGCTATTTATTCTCTCATAGATAGTGAGGACATGTGCTACTAGTCAGGACAGATGACCACCAGTTGGGGCCACTAAAGGTCGGGGATGCGGCCGAGGCCATGGTAGGGGCAAGGGTGTAGCCAGCAAAATAGTTAGGGTAGCACTTGCAGATCCACCAGCCACCCCAGTTCATGATCAGGTCCCATATGCGGATGCTCCAGCAATACCAGCTCAGGAACCTGTTGTGCCTATTGTTATCCCAGGTCTGCATGAGGCCCTAGCCAATATTCTATAAGTATGCACAATCCTGGCTCAGGCGGTCTTTGTTATTATGGTCGTAACTACTTCTCAGGCTAGGGTTAGAACTCAAACTCATGTCCCTCGCACACTTGAGAAAGTCATACAAAGACTTCAGACACCAAGGACACCTCCAGCCCTGCTGGTTGCAGCTGTTCGGGACTATGTAGCTCCGGTTATGCCAGAGAATGAGCAACGCAGATTGAAGAGGTTTGGTAGACTTCAATCTCCATCATTTAGCTATGCCGAGGGTGAGGATGCACAGGATTTCTTGGATGAGTGTCAGAGAATGCTTCGGACCGTAGGTATTCTGGAGATAGTGGGGTCACGTTCACTACTTTCCAATTCACTAGGGTTGCACTTAGTTGGTGGTAGGCTTACGAGAGGTGTAGTCCGGTTGGTGTAGTGCCTCTTTCTTGGAAGCAGTTCTCCATTCTTTTTCTGGAGAATTTTGTACCTGAGTCTCGCCGAGAGGACCTACGCAGGAAGTTCAAGCAACTTAGTCAGGGTGATAAATTTTTCACACAGTATGAGATGCAGTTCTCCGATTTGGCTCATCATATGGTTTGATTGGTTCACACAGACCGAGAGAGGATCGGGAGGTTTGTAGATGGCCTCCATTTTCAGCTTTGGTTGCATATGACTAGAGAGAGAGTGCCTGGTGCTATCTTTGATGAAGTTGTTGACATAGCTCGACATATTGATATGGTTCGTGGTCAGGAGAGGGTTGAGAGGGAGTCTAAGAGGCCTCGTGGTCAGGGTGGATTCAGTGGCGCTCCTCATGGGGGTAAGTTTTAGCAGTGTAGAAGTCATCCATTCAAACATGCTCAATCAGCTTGCCCTGTTTATCGTATGACATTATTGGGCCATGGTTCTCACAGTTCTCATCACGGTCATTCCTCACTTAGTGACTTTCCAGCCTAGAGTTCGTCCCATGATCCGTCAGTTCAGGTGCTAGGGGTTCTTTTAGGTCCCCGTCTCCAGCACCAAGAGGTTGTTACGAGTGTGGAGAGATGGGGCATATGTGGAGGTAGTGTCCTCGTCATTTTTGGGGCCCGCCTCAGTAGATGAGTCAGCCATCAACTTCAACACCAGTTACTTCAGCACCCACCTAGCCAACTAAAGGTGGAGGACAACCAACTAGAGGTCTCCTTAGAGAGGGAGGTCGATCAGGAGGTGGTTAGGCCTATTTTATGCACTCATATCCAGACCCGATGTTATTGCTTCAGATACGGTGATTACAGGTATTGTCTTTATTTAGGACATAGATGCCTCTATATTATTTGATCCTGGTTCCACTTCTTCATACGTGTCATCATATTTTGCTCATTATTTGGATATGCTCTGTGAGTCTCTTGTTTTATTTGTTCATGTATCTACTCTGGCAGCGATACTATTGTTGTGGACTGTATATTTCAGTCGTGTGTGGTGGGGGTTTGGAGACTCGAGTGGACCTTCTGTTACTTTGTATGGTGCATTTTTATGTGATATTAGCCATGGATTGGCTTTTTCCGTATCGTGCTATTTTGGACTGTCATGCTAAGATAGTGATGCTGGCATGCTAGGTGTGCCACAGATCGAGTAGCGAGGTTTTGAGCAGATTTGATCCAAGCAGAGTAATTTCATTCTTAAAGTCCCAACGAATGGTTGGGAAGGATTTTCGTTCTTACTTGGCCTATGTGAGGGATTTCACTGTTGAGACTCCTACTATTGATTCAGGCCCGATGGTAAGGGATTTTCTAGATGTGTTTCCTATAGACCTATTGTGCATGCCACCAAAATAGGGTTATTGACTTTGGTATTGATTTATTGCCGGGCAATCGGCCTATTTATATTCCATCATATCGCATGGCACTGGCGGAGTTTAAAGAGTTGAATGAGGAACTTCAGGAACTTATTAATAAGGGGTTTATTTGGCCTAGTGTATAGCCTTGGGGTGCTCCTATTCTATTTGTGAAGAAGAAGGACGGCACGATGAGGATGTGCATTAATTACAGGCAGTTGAACAAAGTTACAATCAAGAACAAGTATCCTTTACCTCGTATTGATGATTTATTTGACCAGCTTCAGGGAGAGAGGGTGTTCTCCAAGATTGACTCGGGTTGGGGTATCACTAGTTAAAGATCATGGACTCGGATATTCATAAGACAGCTTTCAGGACCCGATATGGTCATTATGAGTTCCTTGTGATGTCTTTTGGGCTGACCAATGCCCCGACAGTGTTCATGCATTTGATCAACAACATGTTTCGCCTTATCTCGACTATTTTGTCATTATATTCATTGATGATATTCTAGTATACTCATATAGTCAGGAGAAGCACTCCGAGCATCTTAGAGTGGTATTGTGGCGATTGAGGGAGGAAAAGATTTAGCAAAGTTCTCCAAGTGTGAGTTTTGGCTCAGCTCAATGGCTTTCTTATGGCACGTACTGTCCAGTAAGGGTATTCAGGTTGATCCAAAGAATATAGAGGCGGTTCAGAGTTGGCACAGGTCGTTCTCAACCACAGAGATTCATAGTTTTCTTGGTTTAGGGGTAATTACCGTTGGTTCGTCCAAGGATTTTCATCTATTGCATCACCCTTGACCAAATTGACCCGAAAAGCTACCCCTTTCAAGTGGTCGGATGAGTGTGAAGGGAGCTCTCAGAAGCTCAAGACTGCCTTAACCAGAATTCCAGTGTTAGTTTTGCCATCAGCTTCAGGTTCATAGACTGTGTATTGTGATGCTTCAAGAGTTGGTATTGGGTGAATGGTAATGAAGGAGGCCAGGGTGATTGCTTATGCTTCTTATCAATTGAAGCCCCATGAGAAGAACTACCCTGTTCATGAACTAAATTTGGTCACCATTGTACACACATTAAAGATTTGGAGTCATTATATTTATGGTGTGTCTTATGAGTTGCTTACTGTTAATTGTAGCCTTCAACACTTGTTCAAGCAGAAGGATCTCAATTTGAGGCAACGGAGATGGTTGAATTTGCAAAAGGACTATGATATCACTATCTTGTACCATCTGGGAAGGCCAATGTAGTGGTCGATACTTTAAGTAGGAAGGTGGTGAGTATGGGCAGTTTGGTATATATTCCTATTTGGGAGAGATCTCTTGCAGCTGATGTTCAGGCCTTGGCCAATCGGTTTGTGAGGTTGGACATTTCGGAGCTTAGCCAGGTCATAGCTTGTGTGGTTTCTCGGTCTTCCTTGTTTGATCGCGTCAGAGAGCGCTAGTATGATGATCCTCATTTGCTTATCCTTAAGGACAGAGTTCAGCACAATGATGCTAGAGATGCGACTATTGGTGATGAAAGGGTATTGAGGATGCAGGGACGGATATGTGTGCCCAATATAGATGGGCTTTGGGAGTTGATTTTGGAAAAGGCTCAAAGCTTGTGGTATTCCATCCACCCTGGTCCCGTGAATGTGTATGAGGATTTGAGACAGAATTATTGGCATAGGAGAATTAAGAAGGATATTTTAGGATTTGTAGCTTGGTGCCTCAATCGCCAGCAAGTGAAATATAAGCATAAAAGACCGGGTGGCTTGCTTCAACAGATTAATATTCTTTAGTGGAAGTGGGAGCGGATCACCATGGATTTTGTAGTTGGACTCCCACAGACTGAGAAATTTCGATGTTATTTGGGTGATTATGGATTGCTTGACCAAGTCCACAGACTTTATTGGTATGTACTACATATCTTCAGATCGGTTAGCAGAGATTTATATCCGAGAGATTGTTCGCTTTCATGGTGTCCCAGTTTCTATCATTTTAGATAGAGGTACTTAGTTCACTTTATAGTTTTGGAGAGCTATGCAGCAAAAATTGGTTACTCCACTTGGGTTGAGAACAACTTTTCACCCTCAAACAGACGGGCAGTCTAGCACTCGTAGAGTTTGCATATAACAATAGTTATCAGTCATGTATTCAGATGGATCTATATAAGTCTTCATACGAGAGACGATGTAGATCTCCAATGGGATAGTTTGAGTCGGGCAAGGCTAGGATTTTGGATACACACTTGGTGCAGGATGCTTTGGACAAGGTAAAAGTGATTCAGGAGCGACTTTGTACAACACAATCGAGTAAATTGACTTATGCTGGCAGGAAGGCTCATGATGTGTCTTACATGGTTGGGGAAAAGGTTACACTAAAGGTTTCACCCATGTAGGGTGCTATGACATTTGGGAAGAAGGGTAAATTAGGTCCTTGATTAATTGGGCCTTTTGAGGTGCTTCGGAAGATTGGGGAGGTGGCTTATGATCTTGCCTTTCCACCTATCTTGTCGAGTGTGCATCTGGTATTTTATGTTTCTATGCTTTGGAAGTATATTGGTGAACCGTATCATGTTTTGGGTTTCACCACGGTTCAGTTAGATGCTGATTTCACATATGATTCGGAGCCAGTGGCTATTTTGGGGCGGCAGATCTGAAAGTTGAGGTCAAAAGAGATAGCTTCAATGAAAGTATAGTGGGGATGTAGGAATCGCGGATGAGGCTACCTGGGAGACCAAACAGGATATGCGGAGCACATATCCACACCTATTGAGGTTTCATGTATGTTTCTTGACTCGTTCGATGATGAACGTTTGTTTAAAAACGGGAGGATGTAACGACCCGGCCGGTTGTTTCAAGAGTTGCCCCTGTGTTCCCCATTTTTTCCTCTTTGTTTGTTGTTCAGCTATAATATATCATATCATGTTGGTGGTGTCGTGTTCGGAGTGGTCTTAGGGTTGAATGAGACACTTAGTCTCTTCAGTTGGTTAATTAGTTGGTATAGTCAATCGGAAGTTGACTTTTGGGTAAATGATCTCGAATTTTGGTTTCTATTGTTCACATAGATTTGTTAGGTGATTTGTAACTTAGGAGAGTGTTCGAAATGAATTTTGGATGTTTGTGGTGGATATAGGCTTGAATTGACGAAATTGGAAATTTGGCGTTCTTCAGTCGGCAGTGGAAATCTTGATATTGGGGACGGATTGGAATTTTGAAAATTGGAGTAGGTTTGTTCTGTCATTTGTGGCGTGTGTGCAAAATTAAGGTCATTCGGACAAGGTTTGATAGGTTGTGACACCGTTTGCGAAATTCAGAAGTTTAGAAATCCTTAGGCTTGAATGCAAGGGTGATTTAGTGTTTTGATTTTGTTTAAAGTGTTCCAGAAGGCTGGAGTGAATAGGGTATATGACTTGTTGGCATTTTGGTTGAGGTCCGAGGGCCTCGAGATAAATTTGATGGTTCATGAAGAGTTTGGATTTCAGTTGGAGTTGCTGAATTTGTTGTTTCTGTTGTTTCTCCACCTACGGAGTGGGCATCGCAGGTGCGATGATCTCATATGCGGAAAGTAATTGTATATGCGGTATTTGCCACAGGATCGGAATGTTTGACTGAACTTGCGAGCCCGCAGGTGCGAGACTTGGGGCACATGTGTGGAAGCTAGGGACTTAGGTGAAATGTGCAAATACGGTGTTTGGACTGCAGGTGCGAAAGTGCTAGGCAGAATGTATAGAAAGCCCATTCGCGAATTTCAATCATTCTTTCACCATTTTTGAGCAGTGTTTGAACTCCAAGCCGTGATTTCAATGGGGAATTAAAGGTTTTTAGTGAGGTATGTTACTTGGGCTTTGAGTTTGGTGTTTGTGATGATTATTCCACTACCTAATCATGAAATTAGTAGAGAATTTGTGGTGAAATTGAAGTTTAGGGGCTTGACTTTTCGATATCTTTGATTGGGGATATGAGGGGTCATTTGAAGTCCGATTTTGGTGATTTTGGTATGTATATACTCCTGAAGGGATAAGGATTCCAATGTTGTGATTTTTATCAGATTCTGAGGCATGGGCACGGGGTCGGGTTTGGCCAATTTCGGGATTTTTGAGTTAATTTGATTATTTTCGCTTAGGGTTTGTTCCTTTAATGTTTATTAATGATGTGATACAGATTTTGGTTAGATTCGTTGAATTTGGAGAACGAGTCTAGAGGAAAAGGCATCGCAGGTTAGTTTTAGGACCGATTTAAGGTAAATAATGATTGTAAATGTTGTCATGAGGATATGAGTGGGCATTATTTTATAGCTTTTCTATGATCACTTTATCACCAATAACTAAGCTCGGATCATTCTACTAACTTTGTGTTTGTTACACATGCTAGACTTATTCCTTGTGGTAATTATACAATTTCCCTATTACCGAACCAATTTTCTTTTTCATATTCCATGCTAACTATTTCCGTTTCAAATCTCTAACTGGACTTAATGAAAATTTTCACATCACCCCTTAGACCAAAGATCTTATACTTGCAAATCCTTCTCTTTTTGTTGGGATCCAAATAACTTTCCCTATTTTCTGCAATTCCTTTCACTCTATGTCAATTAAGACTCATCTTCCAACTTACTCCTAAGCTAGAAAAACTAAATTATTTACATAGCAGAAAGCTAATGTACCCAGAATTATCATACACCATCTTAATAATTTAACTCTTCATACAGTATCAATCTTGGAGAAACTACATTTCGATAACTCCTAAAAGCTATTTTCTACTGCTTGCTCTTTTGTTACTAGCTATAATATATATATATATATATATATATATATATATATATATATATATATATATATATATATATATATATATATATATATATATATATATATATATATATATATATATATATATATATATATATATATATATATATATATATATATATATATATATATATATATATATATATATATATATATATATATATATATATATATATATATATATATATATATATATTCTTCCACTGTCACTGTACTTCGGGTTTAACTTAAACTCTTTGGGTTCTAACGCATGTTCAGTATTTCAAACTATCATCCACTCACTAGAGCTAACCTGGTTAACTAAATCAAATCTTACCTCTACTAGCTCTGCTGAAATTGCTAATTCACAGTATTTACTCAAAACTTATTTACTATTCTTTTACTAACCACCTACTAGCATCATGTTTTCTAGCTCTTCTTTGAATAACTAAAGTGAAGCATAAGGTTTATCTTAACTTCCCTAATCATGTGACTATATTCTCTTGTCATACACTATTATTTTTTTTGAACTATGCACATGGATCACACTTAGAGAAATTTCATCTGTCTTAAACGAAATTGGAATATCTAGCCTCAAAGTTTCTATACACTTCAAAATCACTTCAGACTATAAACCTCCGGCCTAAACACATAGTCACATCATGTGAAGGGGGGTTGTCATATCTTTTATCTCATAATAATAGCCACTTCGTGTACAAATTCCCTAACATGGTACTTTCTAGTTCTGATTTGAATAAATCTAACCAACTTAAAATTCGATAAAATTCAATGTCACCTACTCTTGGTCCTTATTTCGTACATCATATTATTCTTAGTTGTATTTCCTTTAGGCTATTTTCTGTCCAAAACTATACTGATCAATTCTATGCCTGCTGCGGTTGAATTCTTAACCTGTTACACTGTGAGGTCAGACATGCGGATACACTGCCATACACATCTGATAATCATTTCATGCACCATCCGCTGAGTCTTGGGTGTTAATACCTAAAACATGCAAAGATGTCATTATAATCACTATTACTTACATTTTCTTTGAGCATACATATGCATCACTGTATACTCACAAGTCTCCAGAAATTTTGATACACTGAAATTGGATATTTGGTAAAAATATAACTGAATACTGGCGTACTAAATAACCATAAACCTGCCAACTAAAGGCCGCTAACAGGTAATAAGATATACTGATAACCATAAAACATGATAACTGCTTTTGTACTTTCTGATTAGGTTATGCTTTAATCTGTACTGCTATCCATTACATCCCACTTTCAACATCCTCTCAAATCTCATCTATTAGCAACATGTACTCCATAGATATACCCAATGGGTAATTGTCCTTTCTAGAACCTTAAGTTTTTCCTACATGTTTTTCGGGCATCCAATACGTTTGGAATTCGATAGGAAGAGAAGGTTAACAATCGCTCTAAGTTTCATGGAACGATCTAGACTAGAAAGAAATTAGACAATTATGAGTTGTCTGCACATACATATAAAGGAAACTCCACTACATACGGATTGATAGACTCCCTAGGACTCTTGAACCTAGTGCTCTGATACCAAGCTTTGTTACACCGCGAACCTGGGCCTAGACATAACATGACACTCGGTGCCTGACTATATGCGACAGAGCAAACCAACTGGCTGGATAAATCAACATATCATATCATAACATACTAACTACGAAAGATAAACTAACACATGCTGATATGTTGAAAGTCTAAAGGATCAAAATGAAAGTGCGGAAATATTAATACAATTTTGAAACATATTTGTAGTCAACATAGCTTAATATGAACGCTGTCTAACTCTTACTCTAGTCTATGAAGCCTCAATTGAAATACTAAAAGATTGTAAAGTAATGATAATGCCGCGAAAGAATTGGGGATCACCAAATAGCTGGTACGAGAATCCTACCGCTCTGAATCATCAACTTGTAAATCATTACCTGCATCACGAGATACAGGCCCCGAGCAAAATAGACGTCAGTACATTTGAACTATACTGGTATGTGAAGCAACTGAAAGAAAGAATTATAAATGCTAAAACAAAAACTAAGCTGATAACTGAGAATTTATAATTGATAACTTAAATAGTAACTATTGAAAGTGAAGCTGAAATGATAATTGACAAATAATAACAGAAATGATAACTGGTAACTCATATGATAGCTGATAACTGAACGGTAACTAATATCTGAACTGAAAGGAAGTAAGTATATAAATACTCTCTCTTCTGAATGATGAACAACCTATTTATCTGAATATTAAACTGCAGCCTCACACCGAATATATAATTGATAGTTCTGAATGATATATATGCATAAGTTGCAGCCTCGGTCCTAAGTATACGTATACATAGCTACGACCTTAGGTCCAAAATGCATAAAACATAAACTGCGGCCTCAGGCCCAAAGATGCATAAAGCATAAACTGCGGCCTCGGGCCCAAATACAAGTGTTCAACATTCAGGAACTGAGAATCAAACTGCAATACATGATAATGAAATACTAAATCACACTGAGTTATATGATACTAGATACTGGATAATACTGAGTTACGTAATATTGGAATACTTAATGGGACTAGACTGAGACATTTATTCTTGAACTGATTATGAACACTGAAACTTCAACTGTTTATGGCATGCTAAGTAATATATACTAAGACTCGGGGGTATCATACCCAAGTATATATTGAATATTTCTCTGAGTTTACAACGTTCAGAATGAAAGTGGTGAACGAATTATGAAGCTAGAGAATAGAAGTTCTACAACTATTCTAGGAACTAGGCTTAATTGGTAACGTCGTGAAAGAACGAAGTGTAGGGAGTATCATTAAAATTTACAAACATAGAGAGTTAGCCTGACATACCTTATCTTCCTTCTCTTGAGCATAATACAACATTCTCCAACCCTTTCAACTTTAATATATATCAATACAGTTCGAAGGGATTCCAAATTAGCGACAATAACCATGTTTTGGTCACTTAGGCATTTTATCAAACACTTGGTGAGTATTAAGCTTCATAATCCCTATTAATGGTGTTTCTACACTCAATAACCGATTCTCTTGCTCTTGGATAAATTCTAAAGTCTCAAATGGTTATAATCAATATTATTCTTTATCACCCATATGGTAAACAACACCCTTAACCGATAAAATTCAATTAAATAAACACCTTCCAATCTCAACAATAATTACGTATTTATAATAGGAACTTATGGCTTCTAATCACCATAACAAGAGTTTCAACACTTAATTCACACTCGTAGACCCATTATAAATTCATACATGTAAGTCTAAGGGTGAAGGATTACCTTTTGGAAGAAATCTTGCAAATCCCTCCTTTGAGTTCTTGAAGGAATTTCTTAAAGATCTATGTGTTTTATGAGTAGATTTCATCAATACTTGTTTAAGACCGATGGAATTTCCCACCAAGTTAATGGAGATTACCTACCTTGAAGATGGGAGGGGTTGGAGGTCTAGCGAGGGTAGAAGAAGACCCCAAAGTTCATCCAAAAGAACTAGGGAAAAATGAACCCTGAAATTTGCTTAAATGAGATGGGCCCGGGGCGCGTCTACTCTACCGAATTGTCGTCGCTTTACTGTCCATTACATTCAAGGGAAGACAAAAATCTACGTCTACTTTAGCCAAGCGAGCTCGCTTCGCTGTCTGCCAAAATAACTAGGTGGTATGTCTTTAGTAATTTGGTCATAACTTCTTGTAGGAATGTTCAAATGACGAGCGGTTTGATGTGTTGGAAACTAGACTCAAAGAGATATTATTTTATAGGCTTTGCATCACACAAGTTTTAATATACATGTAGATATGCTAATCCTAAGTGAGGTCTTGTGGGTACTCATTTTGTATTTTTAGTCCATCATGTAGTTTTCAACTTGGCTTAGACTTAGGCCTCTCCTTGGAACCCAAATCACTTATGATTTTTCTCCTGCAGTTATTATAATAACCAATTGCTAACCATCACATGAATACTCATATAATGCATCTACAACTGATTCAAATTTACGAGGTGTTACATTATCTCCCCATTGGGATCATTCATCCTCGAATAATTATCCTGACTGTAACTTCTGCTTACTCCAGACCTTAAATGGTATGGTGACAACATAACTTTAATTAACACTTGTACACTAAACTAAATGAATACACGATTACTGAACTGATGAGGTACTAGACTAAATAGCTACTAAGCTGACTAAATACTGAATGAGGAGATTGTAATATAAGGCCTGAATGAGAAGGTTAGATACCTTCACCATTTCTGCAAATACCTACTAGCTAATAGAGGATAACACTAGCTCTGTAGGGCATAATAATACGCATAACATGATACATATACATGAACACTTGTTTGTTACGGATACGTGAATTCTGAACTAACGTGGATATATGAATACTGAACTGGCACGAATAATCGAGAATTGAACTGACGTGAACATCTGATCATTGAACTGATATTAATGTATGGGTACTAAGCTGGCATGAATATCTAAGTACTGGACTGACATGAGTATCTGAGCACTGAACTGGCTTGAATGTTCTAACATGAGATCTAAATACTAGAAACATAAAAGTCGTGACATGAGATCTGAATACTGGAAAGTTGAATTATATAAGATGACACGTGAAATACTGGTATACAACCGCTAATAATGGTGGAAATTCTAACTCATAAGCTACTTACCCGATCCTTCATAGGATCCTATATGGGTTGATGTATCTCAGATTGAGCTTTCCGTTCTTTCCAAATCATATAACACCTTTCATAGGCAAAACCTTTATAAATACCTAATCATCAACTTAAAAATCTAGGTCTCTATGCTTCATGTTCGAATAGGATTTCGGCTACTATGGAGGAACATGTCCTGTTCTAGATAACAACTCCACTGTATTTGGTGTCCGAAACTCAAACTCCTACCTTGGCTAAGCAATGAACTTCTTTCAACATAGTTCCCTTGTCTACCTCATTCATGAGCCATACTTCCCACACTTGATTATCTTCCTAATAACTTCCGGAAAACACTTATAGTCTTGTTGTGAGCTAAGTCTCTGATCACTACTCGGAAGGGTCTCGTGCAAGTGCACTGCCCTCATATACATAACTAGGCATGATGTTATAGCTTTTCTATGATCACTTTATCACCAATAACTAAACTTGATGATCATTCTACTCACTTTATGTTTCTTACACATGCTAGACTTATTCATTGTAGTAATTATACAATTTCCTTATTACTTAACTGATTTTCTTTTTCATATTCCATGCTAACTATTTTGGTTTCAAATCTCTAATTGAACTTACTAAAAATTTTCACATCACCCCTTAGACCAAAGATCTTATAAGTACGGATCCTTCTCTTTTTGTTGGGATCCGAAAAACTTTCCCTATTTTTTGCAATTTCTTGCACTCTAAATCAATAACGACTCATCTTCCAACTTACTCTTGAGCTACAACAAAAAAAAAAAACAACCCAGTATAATCCCACATAGTGAGGTCTGGGGAGGGTAGTATATACGCAGACCTTACCTCTACCCTGGGGTAGAGAGGTTGTTTCCAAATAGACCTCGGCATCCTTCCCTCCAAGAACTTCACACCTTGCTCTTGGGGAGACTCGAACTCACAACCTCTCGGTTGGAAGTGGGGGTTGCTTACCATCCGAAAAACTAAATTATTCACAGAACAGAAAGCTAATGTACCCACATCTATCATACACCATCTTAATAATTTAACACTGCTCACACTATCAATCTTTGAGAAAGCACATTTCAATAATTCCTAAAAGTTATTCTTCTACTGCTTGCTCTTTTACTACTATATATATATATATATATATACTGTCACTGTACTTCGGGTTTAACTTAAACTCTTGGGGTTCTAATACATGTTCGGTATTTCAAACTATCATCCACTCACAAGTCTCAAGAAACTTTGTTACACTGAAAATTGGATATTTTGTAAACATATTACTAAATAATGGCGTACCAAATAACCATAAACCTGCTAACCGAAAGGCCGCTAACTGGTAATAAGATAAACTGACAAACATAAAACATGATAAACTACTTTTGTACTTACTGATTAGGTTATCCTCTAATCTGTACTACTATCCATTACACCCACTTTCAACATCCTCTCAAATCTCATTTGTTAGCAACATGTACTCCATAGATATACCCAATGGGTAATTGTCCTCTCTAGAACCTTAGGTTTTTCCTGTGCGTTGCTTGGGCATCTAATACATTTGGAATTCGATAGGAAGAGAAGGTTAACTATCATTCTAAGCTTCATGGCACGATCTAGAGTAGAAAGAAGTGAGACAATCCTGAATGTCCTGGTAGTTAACCATTTATATGAGTGTCTGGCACACACATATAAAGGAAACTCCACTAGACACGGCTTCATACACTCCCTATGACTTTTGAACCTAGTGCTCTGATACCAAGCTTTGTCACGCCTCGAACCTGGTCCTAGACATAACACAAAACTCGGTGCCGCACTACATGTGACTAAGCGAACCAACTGACTGGCTGAATCAACATATGATATCATAACATACTAACTGAGGAAGATAAACTAACACATGCTGATATGTTGAAAGTCTAAATGATAAAAATTAAAGTGCAGAAATATTAATACAATTTTGAAATATATTTGTAATCAACATAGCTTAATATGAATAGTTTGAGACACTGTTTAATTGTTACTATAGTCTATGAAGTACTGAAAACAGTTACTATCTGTAAATACTGAAAGTCTATAAAGTAATGATAATGCCCAGAAAGAATTGGGGATCACCAATTAGCTTATACGAGAATCCTAGCGCTCTGAATCATCAACCTGTAAATATTACCTGCATCGCGAGATACACGCCCCAGGCAAAAGGGACGTCAGTACATTTGAATTGTACTGGTATGTGAAGAAAGTGAAAGAAAGAATTATAAATGTTGAAACTTAAACTAAGCTAATAACTGAGAATTTATAATTGATAACTGAAAATTTATAATTGATAACTGAAATAGTAACTATTGAAATTGAAGCTGAAATGATTTTAACTGATAACTGATACCAAAACTGATAACTAGTAACTGAACTGATAACTGGTAACTGATATGATAGCTGATAACTGAACAGTAACTAATAACTGAACTGTATGGAAGTAAGGATATGAATCCTCCCAATTTTGAATGATGAACAACCTAACTGCGGTTTCGGGCCCAATACACAAGTTGCGGCCTTAGGCCCAAGTATACGTGTACATAACTGCAACCTCAGGTCCAAAATGCATAAAGCATAAACTGTAGCCTCAGGACCAAATACAAGTGTTCAACATTCAGGAACTGAGAATCAAACTGCAATACATGATAATGAAATACTAAATCACACTGAGTTATATGATACTGGAATACTGGATCATACTGAGTTACATAATACTGGAATACTGAATGGGACTAGACTGAGACATGTATTCTTGAACTGATTAGGAACACTGAAACATCAACTATTTATGGCATACCGAGTAATTAATAATAAGACTCGGGGGCATCAATCCCAAGTCTATATTGAATATGCATTGAGTTCACAACGTTCAGAATGAAAGTGGTGAACGAGTTATGAAGCTAGAGAATAAAAGTTTTACAACTATTCCAAAAAGTAGGCTTAACTATATTTCTGAGGCAATTGGTGACGTCGTAAAGAACGTAGTATAGGGACAATTATTAAAATTTCCAAATATAGAGAGTTAGCCTCACATACCTTAACTTCCTTCTCTTGAGCATAATATAACATTCGCCAACCCTTTCAACTTTAATCAATATCAATACAATTCAAAGGGATTCCAAATTAGAAACAATATCCATATTTTGGTCACTTAGGCATTTTATCAAATACATGGTGAGTATAAAGCTTCATAATCCCTATTAATGATGTTTCTACACCCAATAATCGATTATGTTGCTCTTGGATAAGTTCTAAAGTCTCAAATGGTCATAATCAATATTATTCTTCATCACCCATAAAGTAAACAACACCCTTAACCATTAAAGTTCCATTAAATAAACACCTTCCAATCTTTACAATAATTATGTATTTATATTAGGAACTTATGGCTTCTAATCACCACACCAAGAGTTTCAATACTTAATAACACTCATATACCCATAATAAGTTCATATTTGTAAGTCTAAGGGTGTAAGATTACCTTTTGGAAGAAATACTTCAAACCCTCCTTTGAGTTCTTGAAGGAATTTCTAGAAGATATATATGTTTTATGAGTAGATTTCATCAATACTAGTGTAAGAATGATGGAATTTCACACCAAGTTAATGGATATTGCTTACCTTGATGATGGGAGGGGTTGGAGGTCTTGAGAGGGTAGAGGAAGACCCCAAATTTCATCCAAAAGAACTATAAAAAATGAACCCTGAAATTTGCTTAAACGAGATGGGACCAGGGCGCGTCTACTCTAGCGAAGTGTCCTCACTTCGCTGTCCATTGCATTCAAGGGAAGACAAAAATCCATGTCTACTTTGGCGAAGCGAGCTCGCTTCGTTGTTCGCCAAAATAACTGGGTGGTATGGCTTTAGTAATTTGGTCATAACTTCTTGTAGTAATGTCCAAACGACAAGCAGTTTGATGCATTAGATAGGTTGTGAAACACACAATTCTTAATATATAGGTAGATATGATCGTTCTAAATGAGGTCTTGTGCATACTTATTTGGAATTTTTAATCTATCATATAATTTCCAACTTAGCTCAGACTTAGGCCTCTTCTTGGAACCCAAATCACATATAATTTGTTTCGTACACTTATTATATAACTAATTGATAACCAATACATGAATACACATTTAATGCATCCACAGCTGATTCAAATTTATAGGGTGTTATAGGAGACAAGACGGTTGTCACCGCCGATGTAGCAGAGAGATTTCTCATGGGGGCGTTGAACTTTATGCCCACCACTTGTTAATATGCATATAATCTGAAATCGAATTGAGGCCCGTGACGTAGAGAGGAAGTGTTTGTGTAAAGTTTATGACTTTTACGAGGAAATTACCATTGTAGCATTCATAAATAGAACCTGCATGACTCAAACTAGGTAAGACTCTCTGTATAGATTTTCTATATAGATTCTTAATAAGCATTCTTGACGGAGGATCATACAGTCTTGGTCATTGAATCACATCAATGGAGCGTCGATGAAACCTTCACAGACCTTGTTGTTTATACTAAAAGAGAACGCCGGGGGAAGAAGGAATAAATACATAATTGGAGGGAATCCGTGGTGGTAGTCCATTTAGGTGTTAGTGTTGGCGAGGGATCTGGTATGTTAGGGAACAAAGTGTGAGAGAGGAAGTATGGAATTTTATTTACTCCAAAAAATTTTAATGGGGTGGGAGAAGAGAATGGGATGTATCAAAGTAGAGAGAGGAAGAAAATAGTGTAACTGGTTAGTGTATTTAGTGGCTTAGGGCTAGGGGATAGCCAAAATTAAATATTTTGCTATAAACCTTAAAATGTATTTATAGAATATTTTTTTTTAATGGTCTTTATTTATAAGAAATAAGGTGTTAACCATTACTATAGAGGTAGAAAAGAGAATAATTAATGCATATCAATTGCACAAAAAAATTTATAAACAGTTAAAGAGTATAATACAAGTATCAAAATCATGAGGTTGAATTATTAGGGATATAGAAAAAGAAAACAAGTTATCCACAATAAGATTTGTTAAAATAGTTTTATGTCGTGATTCTTAATTAATATCAAATAATTACTTATTAATTGTATAGAAGGTCTAATTGTAAAGTTTTCTGCACATAATTCAAATAACCAAAATCATAATCTGAAATGTGTCCGAGCAATACACGAGTACTAATACTAAGCGATAAGGTTAAAATAAAAAATGTAAGCTTTTCAATCTATTCCCTCCGCATCAAATCGAAATTGCCTTTTCTCTTGTTGCCACAACTCTAGATTCTAAATATTGCTACTGTCAAATAACATTTCAAGAAGGAAACAAATCAAACAATTCATCTTTGCTCTATGGAAAGCATATTATAAACTATTATCTTTGTAATACAATAGTCATATTTGTTCCCTGGAAAGTAAATTATCTTGCTACTTTACTTTCCTAATAAAATCAATGCAAGTCTAAGCAAATTTGAACTATAAAAGCCTCTTTCACCTTGCACCAAAGTACACCATTGACATTTAAGGTCAACTTCAATAAGGATGGCTAAGTTTTATAACTCTGTTTTTTGTTTCTTTCTCATTCTTTCAGGTTTGGCTCAAATTCTTTTTCTATGTTTATTGTTTTGTTTGTGATAAAAGAAAGTAATGTTAATTTTTCTTTCAATTTGTATGCAGTTGCATTGGCGATTACTTAAGTAAAAGCCCAAAACAGATGCACTGTAACGTTGGATCCAAAGAAATGCATCCTTGCTAACTGTCAAAGAGAATGATTAAAAATACATAACGGGAATGGAGTTTGCACTGGTGGTAACCTTGGTCCGTACATTGCGTCTGTGTTTACAATTGTAATTCCAATTAAACTTTCCTTTATGTACCTTTGATCAAACACAAATATCCGACTATATATTATAAAATTAAAAAGTCCATCATTGAAAAAAAGGAATTAGAAACAGACCTCTTATATTGTTGTTGGCAACATGAATTTCTGATTGATGTATCGATATACCAATTCACAGTCGCATCAAACATACTAATACTACAGTACATGGACGCCGGAGCACTTTTTTTTCCTTTGAGTTTAAATTTTATAAACCAATAATAATAAATATATTTATATTTATTATTAAAAATTGATTACGTCTACCTTTCTGTACAAAGCATGAATCGATGATCATTGCAACGAAGAAAACAACAGTGATGATATAGAAATCTTTACATTATCAATGTTGTAAATGTCGGTACAATTCAAAATTGTTATTGTTAATGTAAAAAAGGAAAAACAAAAGAAGAAAATTGAGTCTTCTAGATCTTTCCACTGGTCCTTTACGTACTTCTCAACACAGAATCATCTGCTCTCTCTCACGCTGCTCATATCACCACCGTACTCCGCCGTCGAATGGCCCCTCTTAGAGAAGGAGACAAACGATGGATCGTAGAAGACAGACCCGATTGCACCAACGTTCATAATTGGCACTGGGCTGAAACTGACTGCCTCGAATCGTCTCGCAACTTCCTTACTAACCTCTTATCGGACAAAACCCTAACTAACGGCAAGAACAACCTCGAAATGCGCATCAAAAACCTCGAGAAACTCGAAGGAGAAGCCTACGTCAATATCCGTAAGGGGAAAGTAATTCCGGGCTACGAATTGAATTTAATTCTCTCCTGGGGAGGGGAATTGAAAGAAGCTGATAATAATAGTGTGACGAAAATTGAAGGGAATGTTGAAATTCCTTATATAGCCGATGAGAATGCTGACGAGGAACCGGAGATTAAGGTTAATGTAAAAGAAGATGGACCGATTGGGAAAAAATTGAAGGATGCGTTTGTTGAAATGGGAAAGCCGTTTATTTTAGAGCAAGTGAAGGCGTATGTTAATGCTATGGCAAATGGTGGGCCCCCCTAAGGATGAAGCTTATGTGAAAAAATTAGCTAAGAAACCCACCGGCGCAGGAAATGTTGTCGCTCTGGCCCCCGCTCCGGCTCCAGTTGCTGTAGATGAGAATGCAAAGGGTGTGGTGAAGCAGGAGAAGAAGAAGGGAGGGTTTAAGACGATTACGATGACGGAGAAGTTTAGTTGTAGGGCGAAAGATTTGTTTGAGATATTGATGGATGAAAAAAGATGGAAAGGTTTTACGCAGAGTAATGCAAGGATAAGCAAAGAGGTGGGAGGGGAGTTTAGTATATTTAATGGGTCAGTTACAGGAACTAATGTGGAGTTGCAGGAAGGCAAATTAATTGTTCAGAAATGGTGGTTTGGTAGCTGCCCTGATGGCGTCCATTCCACGGTACGCTCGATATCAATAGTAACTTCTTATGTTAAATATGGAAAATTGTTTTGTGTTGGAATGAATTATATGTGGATAGGGTATGGAAGTTGAAGAATGGTATAGCCGACCTCAACTAATATGGATTTGATTTAGCTGATTGATTGATGGAGTATAATCTTGTATATTTGTATAGTGTGTAGAATGAGTTATGCTCTAGGTAACTCATCTTTTTTGGTTCAAATGTTCCGTCTGAATGGACAAAAGATTCAAGTTTGTGAGGTCAAATTCTTTAGTCTAAAGAGTTCTCACAGGTGTAACTAATCCTTTTGTTAGCACAGTAGAAGAAGGGAGGTCAATAACACAAGGAACTTTATAATCTTGGCCAGTGTTATTGTTTTGTAGATATGACATTTTTATATAAGCACGGGGACTACATGCTTAGATTGGGTGGTGATGGACTAAGGAGGAATTATTTGTGATGTCTTTTTAGTATATCGTTACTTTAGGCTCTTACTAGAAGTAGAATGTAAGCAGTGACCACGAGCGAAGGTAACTGTTCGTTTTATAATTGAAAATGGATTTTGTACAATTTAACAGAATCTAAGAACGGATTTTTAAACTTTATTTTACAGAAAATTCAAGTCTAACTCTAGTCCGCTCCCTGATTCATTCAATCCATCCTGCTTGAATGAAGCAGGGTTGTGGAATCGTTCTTCTTTGACAGAATTTGGTGGATCAACTATCAACGATGTAGTTTGAATTGATTTAGCTGAATTTGAAACTCTCTTTACCTCGCTTGTTTTCTTTGTACAGTGGTCAATCTGTTTAAATAGATGGAACTGTGACTGTGACATATAGGCCTCGTGTTCGCGCTGTGGAAGCAGCCACTAATGCTTGCATTAGGGTAGGCTGTCTACATCACACTCTTTGAGGTGCGGCCCTTCCCTAGATCCTGCATAAATGTGAGATGTTTTGTACACCGGGTTGCACTTTTTGATGGAACCGTGACTGTGTGTTTGCGTGTTGCGACTTGCCAGCCTATACATAAATGTGTCTGATGGAGAATGGTGGTTTTTTCCTGATGCATCTCTGGTGATGATTGTTGCAGGTCCGAATCACTTTTGAGGAGCCTGGATCTGGAGTTACAGTTGTCAAGCTGACGCATACAGATGTACCAGAGGAAGACAGGTCCGTTGTTGTTATCAATTTACTTATGTTATTTTGCTTATATATGATAATGCGATTTTTTCTTATGTTTGCTATGATGGTGCAGATATGGTAATGCAACCGCTGTGGAGAATACAGAGAAAGGATGGGGGGACCATATCTTCCATAGAATATGAGCTGTTTTTGGTTTTGGCATCTAAATTTTCTTAAGAGGTGAAATCTACAATTGATGCTCCTACAATATAGACTCCAAAAACTGAATGGGACTGCTTGATCAAGATCAACTCTTGTGGACACCATGGACCTAAGAGTATTCTCAATTGAACTTTTCCTTAGGTTGATTGTCAGTGTTTTCTAGCTTAATAACTAAATTTGATGGTGAACTTGTAGAATTTGTGTTCCATGAACTTACTCAATTTGTCTTCAATGAAACTTATTCTTCTTTGCTGGATGAGCGCTGGATATAGTGGTTGATTTCATTGTTATTGTTATTATGTTCCTTGTATTGATTTCTTGTATCTTGCCTGCTCGTTATTGTCAGGATCTCTCACATTATTAGATAATAGGGAAAAAGGGTGATTACGTCAGTTGTCATATGGTGCCTTTTCATTATTTTATACGCCTCATTTGATATCTCTGACTAATTTTATCTCATGCATTGTGGACTGTTGCATATGTTTGTTGATCTCCTTGTGCTCAAAATTGAACAGTGTATATGGGATATTGCAGTACTTAGGTTCACAGTCGCTTAAACTGACCTATCTGTATGTGTGTACTTTATTCAATTGATAGAATCTCGTTGGAAATGCAAACAGAGTTATCGGGGGCCATTCCTAAGCTTCTACACAAGAAAAAGATCAACAGTTGAAAGGGATGCAAAGTGGTCATACTGAAGTTAGGAATCCGGTTACGCTGTGTGTTGAAGTTCTGAAGAGAAGTATGCTGGTGTTGTCCTTTTCGGGTCACTGGGAGGATGGAGTAAATATCCTGTTTCTATGACAAACTGGTTCAGCTGAGAACTTTAAGACTAGCTGTTGTTTGTGGTTGTTGCTGTTTGCCCGCTCTCTAGTTATGCCAGGCAATGTGTGATAGCAGTTATCGAGCGGGTTGGATGAATAAATTCTACACTGGCTGGTGTCATCGTTTTGAACGTGGGATTTCAAAGATGACAACTTGATAATTAGTACTGTATCACACTAATGTTTTCTAGAGTCAGGCACATCGCACATTCGCACATATGCATTGGAAGAGTTTGAATGTTTGGAGACAATTTGACATCCATATGGAGAATAGAAGTGCAACTTATTGTGTGTTTAGCTTTGTTAATTTCTATTTGTGGCCCTATTTATTCTTCTCGAACGATTTTTAATAATGTGAAGATTAAGGAACCAGCCATGAGCCAACCACTATGATCCACTAGGAAACAACACCTTATGCATCTGTTTCTTGCGAAGTTCCAATTTCCAACATCACCAGTTCACTTTCTTTGATAATATAAAATGGTGTAACAACTATACATATTGAAATGACCTTTGCTGAATATACAAATTGATGTCTATTTTGGACAGAGAGCAAATTGCAGTTTATGAACAAGAAGAGGCAATAAGTTTTTTCCTGGCAACATATTATATGAAGTTTTTGATCATTTCTCTCACTTCTTCAATTACAAGCCATGCTTTGTGCCCTCCAATCACCTCTGCTCTCATCTCCCCATCTTTCCACAACTGCAATCAGAATGAAAAAAGTAGATAGCTTTCTTTTTCAATCAAGAGTTTTTTTTTCACTTCGAAATGATGGGGAATCCAGACTTCTGCTCACCTGAATTGTTGGCATTTTCTGAAGAACATAAAACAAGAATCAAATTAGCTGGCAAACCAAGAATATGAACAAAGAGACAACAAAAATACTAGACATTTGCCAAGAACAATACTTACTGAGACGTTTCCGCGCTTCACTAAAGATTGTGGTACCTTATTCACATCCACGTAGAAAAATTTGAGTCTATGAAAAAGAGGAAGAAGGAGATATCAAATATCTAAAACCATGCCAAGGGAGAGAGCAAGATAGACATGTTTTCATTTGACCAAATGAGATTTGGAATGTTAAAAATATGCTCAATGTCAGCTACATAGATTAACCATCTTCGTTTGGAATGATATATCTCGTGGTCATAAAAATACATTGTTGGGGGGTATATCAAGGTTCAGTCTTCAATTCATATTTCATCAACTAATCCTTCATAAAAATGCATGACCATGGCAATCAGAGATCATTGAACTAATAAGAATTATACGGGTAGTCATAGAGTAAAGTTACTGAGTTATTGTCACTCTCGTCTGAGGTAGGGAGCTGTTCAACTTTTGGGGAAAGCATAATGATTTATCTTGATGTAAGGCATTCTAGCGGTACAGAGCTATTTAACTCGACCACATCCCTTCGTCGCAAAATTGTACTGTGCAAATAGGATAGGACAAACTTCTTTTGTATGTATATAAATTATTAAATTCCCTAGGGAGGGTTCTATTGTAGCGGCAAAGATTACTCAAAATTTGCTTTTAGGCCGTTTTTAAATCTCAATACGTAAATGCGTCGGTGAGTTTACAATTGAGACTAAAATCCAATCATAAAAATAAAGAAAGAACTATCAAAAGGTCAAAATAATGTTAATTTATGAAGACATTGTAATTATTTGGGAGAAGACATGAAAGAGAAGTTGAAAAGGGCTTACTTGGTATCAAACTCAGCTGCAAGTTTCTCCAACTTTGGCTTCAAATAAATGCATTTCCGGCACCAAGCAGCCATCCTATCAACCATTTGCTATAAACAAATCAATCTAACTACAACTCTATGAATTTGATATTCTTTCTTTTTTCTGTACAAAATAAAAAATAAAAAAAATAAACTCCATACAATTATCACTTTATATCAATCATTTATTTATTTTATAACCAAATGGTGTTCGGAACTCATTGCTCCACTAATTCGAAATTACGTCGTAAAAAAGGGACAAAATTACCGTTTAACCACATTCTTTTATTCTAATCACAAAGAAGGAAAGAGAAGGATATTACCAATCAATGATGATGGGCTGTGAAAGCTCATTAGCAGAGGCTAAAATCTGGTCAAGCTGTTCACTATTCTCAATGGGTTGCATCTCCACCGTATCGGGTCTTGACATGTCTAGCCAGGAGGCATGCATTCTCCACTCTTTCTTTATTGTTTTCCTCCAATCACCTCTTCTTTTATCTACAAAGCAAAATTCATATGATTTTAGCAGATTCAGACTTCCACCATTGTTCCTGACCTGGTGATGCTGCTCTCTCTGGTGGATTTCTCTATACAGAATTTGAAAATTCGGTGCTAAAATTGACATCTTTTAGCAATTATTTGAACTAGCAAGAACAACCAGTCTAATGAGGATCGATATTTGAGTAAATGAGATTTTCTTTTCTTTTTTCATTTAATATAATGTAGATATTTCTTTTATTATGATTCATTTCTTAAAGAAAAAGCTTATCCACTTATCCTTGCAGTGAATTGGAAATTTCTCCAAGGAAATGGACCGTTTGGGCTTTGGACCCACTTGAAGTATAGTGGCGTTTCCTTGACCTTGGGCCATGCGGAAACTTTACTGGGCTTTCAAAAATAGTCAGATTTATAAGTGATAATTGAAAAATAGTTAGAATTTAAGAGTAATAAAATCTTAGCTACTTTTCATGTAAGATAAATTTAAATAAAAATATATTTCAAAATTCGGAAAAATATTCCAACATAATATACTAGAGTTCGAATTTCTTTACATATGAATTTCCAGCATAATATACTGGAGTTCCAGCACAATATGCCAGAAGTTCATACATAAGTATTGCGATCTCCAGTATATTATGTTGGAACTTCTCGTATGCTAGAGTTCCAGCATAATATGTTGGTGCACATGCGCTCTAGTATATTATGTTGGAGCATTCTTTGTGTGGAGTTCCAGCATAATATGCTGGAAGTTGATATACATGTGCATCAATATCCAGTATATTATGCTGGAAGTTTTTGTATTGCATCCAAATAGTGGCTATTTTTCAATGACTTTACTAGTGCTGGATATTTTTCAGTTACTAATCTGAAAACTAGCTAGCCAGTGCTATTTTCAAAACATTGTCTTATGAACTATTCTTTTCTGACAAATGAAATGTAAGTTGTTTACTGGACAAATGAAATATATACTTCCCCAAATTTGTAATAAGAGATCATAATTTTAATTATAACAATAGCAATAATATATCAGTGTGGTCTCATAAGTGGGGTTTAGGAAGGATGAGGTGTAAGCATATCTTATCCCTATCTTAGCCAGTGATGTTGTTTCCTAGTGGTCTCATAGTTTTAACAGTTTAATAAATCAATTTAAGTTATTTATAAGGATAAATTCCTAACAAGTACAGATTCAGCAAAATAAAACAAGTGCGGAAATGAATACGGCTCGACATAAGGATATCACAAATCACGAGCATCTACTAGGGTCTAAATAGAACTGACAAAGTATGAAATGTACTAATATAGACTAATGAAATAAAGAAGGAGAAAAGCAGTGCTACAAACGCCAACAGTTACCTTACTAAACTCCAATGACTCTGCCTCCGATCAACCAATACCCGCTATCGGGTTCAGAAATACCTGAATCTGCACACAAGGTACAAAGAGTAAAGTGAGTACTCCAGCTCAGTTAGTAATAATCATAATTAAAGGCTGAGCGATAAGAAATCACGAAAAGTGCATCAATATGCTGTATAGAAGTAATACAACAACAGTAAGAAAGCAATGAAGCTGTGAAATCTCTTGAAGCATCTTAGCTCGGTTTAAATTTCTTTAAAAGTGACTTTTTTCATAGTTACGCAAAGTAATACAAAAAAATTAGAATAGTTAGGCACATAAAATCCACCCCTCGGGCACAAATACACAATTAAACAGGTAAATGATAGGCAAGTGAGAAAGAAAAGAACATAAGGTTCACCCCTTGGGCACAATGTCAATAAATTCGCCCCCCGGGCAATATCTCAGAACAGTATCAGCCCCTTGGGCAATCACACAGAACAATACCAGCCCCTTAAGTAATCACATAGAATAATACCAGCCCCTCAGGGTAATCACATAGAACAATACCAACCCATCAGGCAATCATATAGAACAATACTAGCCCATCGGGATATATCTCACCTCACAATGGGTACCCGCGCTCACTTGGGGTGTGCAGACTCATGGAAGGACCCCTTATGGCCCAAGTGCAGTATCAAACCACCTCGTGGCATCATAAATAAGCTCTCGGCCTCATATCAATATCAACCCACCTCGTGGAATACAGCCTTAGGTCCTCGGCGTCATTATCATAATCAGTATATCACTGCTGCAGCGTGCAGCCCGACCTAAAAGTATTCTCACAATACAGGAATCGACCTTACTTGGTTAAAAATCACATAAGCCACTCGGACAACAATAAAACATGATGTTCAGCCCAAAATATCATTTAGATATCATTTCAAGTGTTAAAGTAGAGTAAACATAGCTCAGTTTTGAAAACAGTAGAATATAGCATGACTGTATACAAGTTTAAAGTCAAAACAGTAAGGACATATCAATAAAAATTCTCGAAGGATTCACATAGTTGGCACGAGGCCCAAATATGACATTCAACCCAAGACATGATGATAACAAATATTTTCCATTCAAATACGTAGTAAAACAATCATTCGAGATGGACTACGTCACAATCCCAACAGTGTACGACCCCACGCTCGTCATCTAGCGTGTGTGTCACCTCAATATAACATAACGATGTGCAATTCGGAGTTTCTTATCAGAACATCATTTACAATCATTATTCACCTCGATACGGTCCAAATTCTAGC
Organism: Nicotiana benthamiana; assembly: GCA_034376525.1. Taxonomy (NCBI): domain Eukaryota; kingdom Viridiplantae; phylum Streptophyta; class Magnoliopsida; order Solanales; family Solanaceae; genus Nicotiana; species Nicotiana benthamiana. The sequence goes on from CM067337.1 coordinate 57,588,090, forward strand.
CCGCGATGGCTTTTCTCACACGAATCGACCTCCGGATGTCCCAAATCTAGTCACAACCAGTACATAATTATTAAAATATGCTAAGGGAGCAAAGCCCACTCGAAAATATTCAATTACATCAAAAATCCTGAAATTGCTCAAATCCCCCCCTCCCCCCGGGGCCACGTCTGAAAATCTAACAAAAGTAACATCAATAGAAATCTTGTCCTCACACGAGTCTAAACATACCAAGAACATCAAAATCGGACCTAAATTTCCCCCTCGAATTTCCAATTTATACTCTCCAAATTCAAGCCATAATTCCCAGCTGTTAGGCTTAATTTCTATGATTAACTAGGTAGATTTCACATTAGAATCCAGTATTGAGTTCAAAAATCTTACCGCCAGGTGATTCCCCTTGAATCCCTCTTCAACCCTCTTCAAAAAGCTTTAAAATCGACCAAGAGGAACTTAGCCTTAAATTCGCGAAAATGAGCTTATAAAACATTCTGCCTAGCTCTTATTTTTACCTAATTGCGATCGCGGAAAGACCATCACCATCGCGAAGCACAAACAATGATGGCCCATAATTCACCCTATGCGATCGCGTATATAGCCACACGATTGCGATGCTCAAAATCTTTGAACTACGCGGTCGTAAAAGAGACCATGCAACCGTGATTCACAGAAACATACACTTACGCGGTCGCACCCTTATCTACGTGAATGCATCGAACAAAAGCATTGAGAAACCCAACTAATCCTCTTCCTCTATGCGAACCCGAAATAGCTCTTGCGAACACGAGGATCAAAACATCACAACATTGTGAACGCGACAGAGGAAACGCGAACGCAAAGACCATCGAACTCTCATCTTTGCAATTTCGGAACATGCATCACGAAAACGGAGATCAAAAACCTGCTACACCAACAGTTGAACTTCTACAATTTCTCACAACATGAAATGGCCCTATTGACAACCCGAAACTCACCCGAGGCCACCGGGACCTCAACCAAATATGCCAACATATCCCATGACATCATTCAAACTTGTTCCAACCTTCGGAACGCTCAAAACAATATCACAACACCAAATTCGTATTGGATTCAAGCCTAAGAATTTCAAAATCTTCTAAATTACACATTTGATAAAAAATCCAACCAAACCATGCTCGAATGACATGAAATTTTACACACACATCCCAAATGACAACAGTACTACTTACTCAAAGAAGTCCATTTCGACCCCTATATCAAAATCTCATCTATCAACCGGAAAATGCCAAGAACTTAATTTCGCCAATTCAGGCCTAAATATACTCCAGGCCTCCAAAACACATTCCGATCATGCTCCTAATTCCCAAATCATCTAACAGAGCTAGCCAAATCATAAAAATTCCAATCCGAGATCATATACTAACAAATCAAAATCTTGGTCATGCATTTTAAATTTCAAGCTTCAAACTGAGAACTGTGTTTTCAAATTTATTCTGATCAACCTAAAAACCAAAACCAATGATTTACATAATACAATATACGGGGCAAGTCATGCCCGAGAACTGGCGAGCAAAGTATAAAATCTCAAAACGACTGGTCGGGTCATTACAGATGACCTGTGTACCAATCCTCATTTCCACATCTGCCTCCTGCTATGCATCACTAAACTTGCACCCCATATGCTATGTTTTAGTCTTACTCAACTTGAAATCCTTAGACTCTATGGTTTGTCTCCAAACCTCTAGTCTATCGTTAAATCCACCGCATATCTCATCAGTCAATAATATATCATTTATATATAACATAGAATATAGTATCTCCCCTTAAATATCGTGTCAATTCATCAATTATCCAGGCAAATAAACAAGCTAAAAACTTATGCCTAGTACACCTGGATCTCAACATGGACTATTTCGAGTCTCTTTCCACTATTCTGACTGGGCTCTTGACTCCATCATACACTTTGATAATCGTTCTAATGTATGCTATAAATATATCTCTAGACTCCAATCATATCTATAAAACCTCTCCTTAGACTTTATCGTATGCATTTTCTAAGTTGACGAATATCATATGCAAGTCTCCTTTCATCCCCCCTATACGGCTCCAATAATATCCTTATAAGATAAATTCCTTCCATAGTTGACTGGCCCGATACAAATTTGAATTAGTTATCGAAAATAGACATCTCTCTTTATTCTCATATTTACTACCGTTTTCCAAACTTTTGTAATGTGGTTTAGTAGTTTGAAATCCATATAGTTATTGCAATTTTGAATATCACCCTTGTTCTTGTTCTTGTACAAGTGGATCATTGTACTCCACTTTCATGGTTCAGGCATTTAGCTATCCTAAAAATGACAAATGATTTAACTGCATTTATAACAAATCTCAATGACATTCTCAAGATTGTCTTTATTTGGGACATTTCGTACGGAATATTAATTAATTATGTAAAAATAAAGAAGTAAATTTAGTAGTGGACTGATGCTCGATAAGGTTTATGAATAAAGAAAATTCTCAATAATAATTAGTGAACCATCACACCACATCTACTATGACCATGTCTACCTTCCCATTTAAATAATTGAAGAAGAGCACTTCTTCATTATGCATCTCTTCGTAGAAATGACATCAGATAATCATTTTAAAGGGTTGATATTTAGAAATTAGCAACCATATGCTGAACTTTAATTTTTAAGTTCAAACTTTCAAAATAAAAGTACTCTAAATTATCCAAAAATTAAAATTATTAGATTAAAAATTTATAATAAAATACGTATTAATTAATCTTTAAATAGCATCCCTAAAAATGGTTATTGGTGCACTTGCCCTATCTCTTCACCTTGTCAGTTTGCTTTCTTATTGGGCTGATTATGGATTGAAAAGTCCATAAATCTGATGGGCTAACAAAACCAACCGAAAGAAGGAAGCGCACTTGATCAATTTGGATATTTTTACCTATATGTATTATAGTAGAAATATATCTACCTGTTATAAAATATTCTATTTTAGGTGAATGTCCATATTTAGAGAGATTCTAGGGTTTACTTCTTGGTGGCTAAGTCACCACCTCCCTATAAATAAAGGCGTTCTATTCCATTGTAAACCATTCCAAAGTATCAATAAGAATACTCATCTCTCTACTTTTCTCTCTATTGTTCTTGTTCTTGTATTATTGTTCTTGTTCTTATATTATTTCATAACATGTTATCAGCACGAGACTCTACCGTCTCAAGAATCCTCTTGAGAAAATTAAGGTATTTTCCTTTTTCCGAATTTGGTTTTAATTATGTCTGATATTATGAAAAGAAAGTTCGTTTCCCTTGAAATTTCGGGCAAGAACTATATGACATGGGTGTTGGATGCTGAAATCCACTTAGATGCTATGGGTCTAGGAGACGCCATTAAAGACAGAGATAAAGCATCCACCCAAGACTGTGCTAAGGCCTTGATTTTCTTGCGCCATCACCTTGATGAAGGTTTGAAAATTGAATATCTCACAGTCAAAGATCCACTCATCTTGTGGAAAGGCTTAAAGGAGAGATATGACAACCTGAAGTTGGTCACTCTGCCACAAGCACGATATGATTGGGCTCATCTGAGGCTCCAAGACTTTAAGTCTGTTTCTGAATATAATTCTGCAATGTTCAGAATTACTTCTAAATTGAAACTCTGTGGAGATAATATCTCTGATTATGATATGCTTGAATAACGTTTACAACGTTTCATGCCTCCAATATGGGACTGCAACAACAGTACAGAGAGAAAGGTTTCAAAAAGTTCTGAACTGATTTCTCTTCTCCTTGTGGCTGAGCGAAACAATGACCTGCTCATGAGAAATCACGAAAATCGACCCACTGGGTCTACACCATTGCCTGAAGCAGATAAGGTGTATTCTCATTATGCCAAGCATGGAAAAGGCTATGGCTTTAATCATGGTCGTGGTCGTAATCGGGGTCATGGCCGTGGACGTAGACAAGGAAGAAATTTTCCTGATGTCCGTCACCCCCCAAAGAGATATAACCACCAAAAGAAAAAACGGGATTATGAGGATCCAATGGCAAATAGTTCAGAAACTATATGTTGTCGTTGCGGTGGAAAAGGGCACTGGTCAAAAGCTTGCCGTGTACCAAGACATTTGGTTGATCTTTATCAAGCATCTCTAAAGAATAAAGGCCCTGAAACAAATTTTGTCTCTGACGACAAATTTGACATCACCCACCTGGATGTGGCAGACTTCTTTGAGCAACCCGAGGGGAAAATAGACCACTTAATCGGTGATGGATCTGTGATGAAGGAAGATGGAATTATTTGATTTTATTTACTTATTTGTATTAGTTAGTGAATAAACTAATAGTCATTAGTATCAGCTCGTATTAGTTAGTTTATGATATAATGTTAGTATTAGTTCTTTAGAATGTTTCAATATGCTTAAATTTCAAAGATATTTTTATTTTCGAGTAGAGTTAATCGATTAACCTAATAGTTAGTTGATTATCTAATATTTTGCATTAAAACTGAACTTTTCCGCAAGCTAAGTTAGTCGACTATCTGATTTAGTTAGTCGACTAACCTGATGACTATTTACTAAGTTAGTCGACTATCAACTTAGTTAGTCGACTAATTAATATTTCGCATTAAAACTGGACTTTTCCGCAAGGCAAGATAGTCGACTATCTGATTTAGTTAGTCGACTAACCTAATGACTGCTTCCCAAAATAGTCGACTATCAACTAAGTTAATCGACTAACCTCAGCAGATTTTGAAAATATTGTTTAAATGTGAAACAAACGGATTGAATTTGTTTATTCTCATGTTCGTGTATTTCTTTTGTATGTCAAACCATGGGAAAGCAAATATGGATATCTCACAAAGCAAGCTTGGATGAACGTCCAACTGTAAAAATATTTGTTTAGTTGATTCATGTACTACACATACGATACTCAAAATATTTCTCTCAACTAAGTATGTGTAAGGCAGATGTTACTACAATCTCTGGTAGTAGTAAATTGATTGAAGGCTCCGGAAGAGCAACTATAACTCTGCCTAGAGGAACAATGTTTATCATAGAGAATGCAATGTTCTCCTCCAAGTCTAAGAGAAACTTGTTGAGTTTTAAAGATATACGCCGGAATGGCTATCATATTGAGACTATAGATGAGAATAATCTTGAATATCTCATCATTACAAAGAATGTCTCTGGCCAAAAGAGGGTTATTGAGAAATTCCCGTCTTTATCTTGTGGCCTGTATTGGACAAAAATTAGTGCAATTGAGGCACATTCAACAGTAAACCAAAAGGTTACTGATTCCAATACTTTTGTACTTTGGCATGATCGATTGGGACACCCTGGATCAATCATGATGAGACGGATTATAGAAAGCTCATATGGGCATCCGTTAAAGAATTTCAAGATTCTTTTAAATAATGAATTTTCTTGCACTTCTTGTTATCAAGGAAAGTTAATTATTAGACCATCACCAACAAAGGTTGGGACTGAGTCACCTACGTTTTTGGAACGTATATAAGGGGACATTTGTGGACTTATTCACCCACCTAGTGGGTCCTTTAGATATTTTATGGTCTTAATAGACGCATCCTGTAGATGGTCTCATGTGTGCCTGTTGTCATCACGCAACCTTGCGTTTGCAAAACTAATGGCACAAATAATTCGACTACGAGCACAATTTCCTGATAATCCAATCAAGTCTATTAGACTGGATAATGCTGCTGAGTTTTCATCCCAACAATTTAATGATTATTGCTTATCAATTGGGATAAAGTGGAACATTCTGTAGCTCATGTTCACACTCAAAACGGTCTTGGAGAATCTTTAATTAAACGCCTGCAGTTGATTGCAAGACCATTACTCATGAAAACGAGGCTGCCCACTTCGGTATGGGGTCACGCCATTTTGCATGCAGCAATGCTAATTCGTCTCAGACCGACGAATTATCACAAATATTCCCCGTTGCAATTGGTTTTGGGTCATGAACCCAATATATCCCATTTAAGAATCTTTGGATGCGCAGTATATGTGCCTATAGCACCGCCATACCGCACCAAAATGGGTCCCCAAAGAAGGGTTAGGAATATATGTTGGGTTTGAATCGACCTCCATTATTCGCTACCTCGAAACATTGACAGGGGATTTGTTCACTGCACGATCTGCAGACTGTCAATTTGATGAGATACTTTTCCCAAAATTAGGGGGAGAAGTTGGTGAAACCAAACGGGAAATTTTGTGGAAAAATGCATCATTATCTCATCTTGATCCACATACCTCTATTTGTGAAAAAGAGGTGCAAAAGATTATCTATTTACAAAGAATAGCAAATCAAATGCCTGACGCATTTACGGACTTGAAAAGGATAACAAAACATCCCTGCAGAGAATGTTCCAATCCGTATTGATGTCCCTGTTGGACAATCATCTAGTGTCATATCCAATGAGTCGAATGCACGCCTGAAGCGTGGCAGGCCATTAGGTTCCAAAGATCGAAATCCTAGAAAGAGGAAAGCAAACGATCAAAATGACACTACGAAAGAATCTCATGAGGAAATTCATGATTTAATAAATTCTGAGATTCATGAAGAATCCATTGAGCCTGAGACTCAAGAAAATAAGGAACTATCAATAAATCCAATCGATATTGAGGCAAATTTTAATGGAGTGGATATAGTGGTGGATTATGTCTTTGCTTTTAATGTCGCATCTAGCATTATGCAACAAAGTGAGGATCTTGAACCTCAATTTGTTGGAGAATATCGAAAAAGACATGATTGGCCAAAATGGCAAGAAGCAATCCAATCAGAATTGAATTCACTGGCAAAACGTGAAGTTTTTGGCCCTATAGTTGAAACACCTAATGGTGTTAAGCCTGTTGGCTATAAATGGGTCTTTGTACGCAAGAGAAATGAGAAAAACGAGGTACAAAGATATAAGACACGCCTTGTTGCACAAGGATTTTCTCAAAGGCCTGGTGTCGATTATGAAGAGACATATTCGCCTGTAATGGATGCCATAACTTTTCGTTATCTCATTAGTTTTGCTGTCCTTGAAAAGCTTGACATGCATTTAATGGATGTGGTTACTGCCTATCTTTATGGCTCACTGGATAATGAGATATACATGAAAATTCCCGATGGACTCAAAATGCCAAACGGTCATAATTCAAAGTACCGGGAAATGTTTTCAATCAAATTGCAAAGATCCTTGTATGGTCTAAAGCAATCAGGACGAATGTGGTATAATCGTCTTAGTGAGTATTTATTAAAAGAAGGCTATATAAATGATGCCATTTGCCCGTGTGTTTTTATAAAGAAAACAACATCGGAATTTGTTGTACTTGCCGTATATGTCGATGACATAAACCTTATTGGAACCCCCATAGAACTCCAAAAGAAAATTGATTATCTAAAGAATGAATTCGAGATGGAAGATCTCGGAAAGACAAAATAATGTCTTGGTTTGCAAATTGAATATTTGGCAAACGGAATTTTTGTTCATCAATCTACCTATATAGAAAAGGTACTGAAACGGTTTTACATGGATGGAGCATATTCTTTAAGTACTCCGATGGTTGTTCGATCACTTGATGTGAATAAAGATCCATTCCGACCGCAAGAAAGGAATGAAGAGCTACTTGGTCATGAAGTACCATATCTTAGTGCAATTGGCGCACTAATGTATCTTGCAAATACTACAAGGCCTGACATAACCTTTTCAGTTAATGTCTTAGCAAGGTATAGCTCGGCTCCCACAAGGAGACATTGGAATGGGATCAAACATATATTGCGGTACCTAAAAGGGACTACCGATATGGGCTTATTTTATAGCAATAATTGCAGTCGTGATCTTGTTGGTTATGCTGATGCTGGATATTTATCCGACCCACACAAGGCTCGATCTCAAACGGGTTATGTGTTTACCTGTGGAGGCACCGCCATATCTTGGCGATCGACTAAGCAATCAATTATGGCTACTTCATCTAATCATGCCGAGATAATCGCTATTCATGAAGCAAGTCGGGAGTGTGTGTGGTTGAGGTCTATAATACATCATATTCAAGACAAATGTGGTTTGAAGTGTAACAAACTACCCACGACATTGTATGAAGACAATGCAACATGCATAGCTCAATTGAAGGGAGGATTCATAAAAGGAGATAGAACAAAGCATATTTCACCAAAGTTATTTTTCACACATGATCTTCAAAAGAATGGTGATATCAATGTGCAACAGATTCGTTCAAGCGATAATGATTTGTTCACAAAATCTCTACCAACGTCAACCTTCAAGAAGCTGGTTCACAAGATCGGAATGCGAAGACTCAAGGATATGAATTGATGCTCTTTTCAGGGGGAGTTAATGCGCGTTGCACTCTTTTTCCCTTACAAGGTTTTGTCCCAATGGGTTTTCCTTGCAAGGTTTTTAACGAGGCAACCAATAGGCGCATATTCAAACATGTGTACTCTTTTTCCTTTTCTTTAATTTTTTCCCATTGGGTTTTATTTTAGTTAAAGTTTTAACGAGGCACATTATTGATTAGACATTCAAGGGGGAGTGTTATAAAATATTCTATTTTAGGTGAATGTCCATATTTAGAGAGATTCTAGGGTTTACTTCTTGGTGGCTAAGTCACCACCTCCCTATAAATAAAGGGGTTCTATTCCATTATAAACCATCCCAAAGTATCAATAAGAATACTCCTCTCTCTACTTTTCTCTCTATTGTTCTTGTTCTTGTATTATTGTTCTTGTTCTTATATTATTTCACAACACTACTCTCATTATTAAGGTTTTAACTTAATTACAAATTAATATATAATTTATCTGTTATTTGCAAATATGTTTTAAATGAGAATCTGTGATTGTAGTCTTTTAATGTGGAAATCAAATTCCACATTTCTATCGGTTCCACAGATCTCTCCTCTCTCTCTGTTTTCTTTTTTCTGCTCGACTTCTTCTTTTTGGGTCTCTATGATTCTCTTCTCATTTCTCATCTCCTTTTTCTTTTTTATTCGGAGAATTCAATAGTAGATTTGAAAGCAATCAAAAACTTCAAAAATTTTTATTTTAAATTCAATTTATTTAAACTATTATTTATTTCGATTATGTATTGTTATTCAAAAACCTCGCAGATGGATATGATCACGTCCATACCTATCTTCGAGAGGCTATAGGACATTTAGAATATACTTCTCATTTTTCTTTCCTTATCGTGTGACACTGATTCAGCTTGAAATGTATCTCCTTGAACTCCTTCCATGCATTCGTATGTGCATTTAAGCGCTCGAAATTAGTTGTGCATTTGTGATTCCATGGGAAGGTGCGAGATGTGATTTCGATGTGCTGATGAGGGGCCAGTCTGGAGGACCTGAGGCTAGGCTTTGATTGTAGTTTGAGCATAGGGGCGTTGATTCTATGAGCACATGCTGCTAGACTTATATGTCTGTGGTATCCCTATTATGAAATTCGTGGCTAGATGGATACGTAATGAATATGATGTGACTGCAAAATGTGTTCATATTATTTGAATGTGACAAGAAAGGTTTGCTTGAGGTGTAGAAAGAACTATTTGGTGGTTGATTTTCATCTTGATTTGATGTATATAACCGATCTATGGGTGTGTTGATGGGTTTTTTCTTGTTGATTAGTTGAGAAGTGAAGTAGATTTCATGTCATGGTGTGAGTTCAGACTCAGGAAGGTTAAGTAATTGCGTAGTAGTTATGAATTCAAGGGTATAAGGAGATGTTAGTTTGAGGTGAAGCAAGTAGGTTATCTCCTACGGAGTGCCCTAAGGGTTATGTGATTCCTATGTTATTTTGTAGCAAGTACTCTTTTACCAGTGAGTTATATAATCTCAATTTGAGTTTGGATCACTTAAGAGTGGGCTTGACTATTACAAGGGTGAATACGAGATCTGCAAGTAATTTGAGATATTAGATGGGTTCTGTTACATGAGCTTATGAGGATTTAGTTGAATCTCACTATGGCATTTTGGCTGCAATAGAGTATGGACATCATGAGTTATTATGTGTTTTGATCTATGGCTTTGAGCCAAGTGGTAGACTTCACTATTGACCAGTTGATTGCACGGTTAGGTGTTGTAGTGGTTTCAGTTTGAGGTACACTTGTGTATCGGTTATGGCTTACAGAAGTTGAGATCGAGGATATCTCGAGTAAAGGAAATTTTGGATAAGGGTTGTGCTATGATTTATAGGTATATGAGAAACATTGAATGATTTAGTTGTTTTTTGTAAGGGAAGTAACGTGTATTGAGTAGGAAATCGCTAGGCTGCTTAGAATAATAGGTTACTTCCTTAGGATTGCTGTACTAATTGGACACTGGTCGTTCGGTTCGTTTGATCATCTTAATTGAGACCTGAGTAGAGTAGATGACTCTCAAGAATGATTCTAATGGATTTAATAGTTTTATGTAACAATTGAGAATCTTTATGATGTGTATTTGGTTAGAAACTAAGATTTACATTAGATGGTGTCGAGACTTGTGAAATTTCTATATCATTATGGATTCTACATATCACTATCAGGAAGGTGAAGGTAATTGCTTTAGATTTGCAGGAAGTCTCTTTGGGGTAAGAATTTTGAATATGATACTTTTTGGGATTTTAAGAGAGTATTCAGCGGCTTATGAGCCTTGGGGCGGTGTGGTTTTATGCTTGGGTCTCGTATAGTGAGTCTTGGTTGAGGATTGTGGTATTATGGCGAGGGTAAGTATTAATTTGAAGATAATTCAGACACAACTCGGATAAATAGGACATCTTAGTAGTAGGTTGTATCGGTATAGTAATGGATATGATCGGCTCTTTTGGTGCTTATGATGGGAGTTTCTACAGGTGTTTTTTGGCGATGCTCTTGGGTTCTTGATGGCTTGCGTAGCTTGGTTGAGTTACAAGAAGTCTGTCTTTACGGGTTGATTTTATATGAATGTGGTTCAAAGAATTCTTGATGGTTCTACCACGGTTAGAGATGTATATTTACTACTAGCATGAAGAGCATGAGATGTATAGTGATTTCCTCCTAGATGGGATTAAATGGAAAGTTATTAGCTAATTGAGTATGTAGTTTCTTGTGACTCGGAGTGGATTATGGAGTTCTCATATTTATCATGGGATGGCATTGTATATGCAGCATGTTGTGTGGGATCGAGATTTGGCATGTGCAAGGTCAAGATTCAGTTTTAAAAGGAAGGTCATTAGTCCTTAGGTAGCATGTACATTTTTAGATGAGTAGGTAAATAGCATTGCTACTTGGTACGGCGTGATGAGAGTATAACATTTCAATAGGTGCAATGTGCTTTATTTTATGGATACTTCATTGGTATTATGGTGCTCTCCTAGCTGATCGATTGTCGATGTTCAAATTTTGCTTTGTGGAAAGTATTCCTCATGGGGTGATTATGTATTGGAGAAGTGTTAGAGATTCAGGCGGTGAAGTTGAGATCAGATATGATGATTTATGTGTTCTATGGATTTGGAGACTCGAAGTTCCTGTGAGTAGATTATTTCGTAGTTGTAGAATGTGAAAATGTAGCCAAGGTTAGTAAGAGGTTAGTATGTGTGGTGATTCATTCATTGTGGACTTTGGGGGGGGGGGGGGGTTATTTATCTATTGTGGAGGACCAGAGCTGATTTGAGGTTCATTGGTAGGTCCAGTAGGGATGTGCGTTTTGCATCGAGTCGGATGTATTGCCTCTGAATTGCTATTATTGTGGGATGTGCCATTCAGTTGCTTTTTAGCTTATTCTGTTTAGAAATGATATATGAGTTACCCTTCTATGTTACAAGGAGTTGTGAATCGTTGGTTATATGCACACATGGCAGTTCTATTTGGGCTTATAGGGAAAATTTGAGCAAGATGATTATTCGAGTATTGCATGATTGATTGCGTGTTGGCTATGTTCTTTTCGGATGGTGGCATTATGTTATTTTCTCTTTGTGGTTGTGGTAATGCATTTTTGGTACTTGATGTCAATTTCATATGGTTATCAATTTTGAGCTTGGTGGCTCGAGGAATATAAATTGGACCGGCATTTGAAGGGGGTCACGCATTGCAGCGAAGCGATGTTGAGATATAATACTTTGTGTTGGATTCATATGTTTTGTTTCTATAATGTGTGCAAGGCTCTTAGCATGGTTTTGTGATGATATTTGTTAAGCTCAAACACAGTTCTCTCATTTGAGTCATTTTCATGATTCCGTACATTTGAGATATTGCGATTGGGTGCACGAATTGCACAGGTTATGTCTTTGGGTTGTATTGATGTGTCATGTCACCAAAGTGGTCGTGTTGGATGAGGTCATTGAACTTAGAACAAATACAATCAGAATTAATTACAGCATGGTTGGAAGGATAATATCGGAGGTCGGCTTAGAAATATACTACAGTTCTTGTCAAAAATGAGGGAGCTCCATGACTTGTTGATCTGACGGATGGTTATACGTTTCACATGTTTCTTTCATCATTGGTAGTATATGAAGGTGTTAGAACGAGACTTTGTTTGATAAGAGGTTTACTACAGACATTAGGTTATTTTGAGCAATTGTTATAACTTGAATTTATCGCTTTCAGTATTTGAGTTTTGAGGTATATCATGTGATTACATCTTGGGTTATGGTTATAAATTTTACAACTTGTTCAGACTTATATAGTGTGTGGATGAAATATTATGATCTTATGGAAATTACGGATGACGAAAATTGGATTCTAAGGCTCATGGACTAGGATGAAATAAAGAAATTCAGTTATATTGTGTTGCTAGACATATATGGGATAGAGTGATGTGGGATCACCCCGGAGTATGTGCATAGTAAAGTTACATAGCGATTTGATGGATTTTGGAACAACTCTTGGCATGTTCGAGGACGAATATATGTTGAAGTGGGGGAGGATGTAACGACCCGACCGATCGTTTTGAGCATTTGAACTTTGCTTGGATGTTTGAGGGCACTAGTAGCTCTATGTGATGTATTATTCTTGTATGAATCATCAGTTTTAGTTTTCAGGTTATTCGAAATTGATTTGGAGTAATGATCCTCAACTAGAAGCTTTAAATTTGAAAGGTTTGACCAAGTTTTAACTTTTTAGTATTTGACCTCGGATTGGATTTCTGATGGTTCTTTTAGCTCCTTTGGATAATTTTGAACTTAGGAGTGCGTCCGGATTGTGACTTTGAGGTCTGTAGTAGAACTTGGCATGAAATGGCGAAAGTTAGAAGTTTGACTAGGAGTGAATTTTTTGATTATGAGGTCGGATTCCATTTCTGGAAGTTGGAACAGGTCCGTAATGTCAAATGTGACTTGTGGGCAAAATCTGAGGTCAATGGGACGTGATTTGATAGGTTTTGGCATTGGTTGTGGAAGCTGAAGTTTCAAAGTTTAATGATTTCGAATTGAGGTATGATTCACTGTTTCGATGTGGTTAAGTGTGTTTTGAGTCCTCGAGTAGGTCTATATGATGTTATGTGACTTCTTGGTATGTTTTGATGTGGTCCAGAAGGCCTCGAGGGAGTTATGAATTGGTTTAGACTAATTCTACTTCATTATGCATTGTTGGTTCTGCAGAATTCTAGGCTTATGATTTTCTTAATCGCGATCACCAAGTGAAGATCGCGATCGTGTAGGCTTATATGGGGCTAAGGAATTTTTCGTTCAATGCAATCGTGAAGGCAGGAAAGTGATCGCGTAGTTGAGGACTGGTGTATTTCGCGAACGCGAGGCTAATGTCGCGTTCGCGTAGAGTATTTGAGGCAGGAGCTGGGGTGATGTGTTGTTATATGCGGTCGCAGTGGGAAGGACACGATCGCATAGCTTTGATGAGTCAGTTATTTGCGATTGCAATTATGTTTAGGTGATCACGTAGTGTATTTTCAGTGCCAATGCATTTTTCTTCTTCATGATCGAGGGTAGTTCCGTGATAATGATTCATTGATTCACCTACCATTATAAACTACTCTATTTCGATGGTTTCAGTCATTTTGCATTTTTGGAGCTATAGAGCTCGGATTTAGGAGATTCTTGAAGCAATTTTCACCATATGAATTGGGGTAAATGTTCTCTACTCGATTTTGGTTATATTCCATGAATCCAACTTTGCGTTTTGCAAATGGTTGAGGAATTTTAGAGAGAAAATTGACGGTTATGGCCTAAAGTTTCATAAAATGAATTTTTAAGTTTTGAACAACAATTTGGAGTTAGTTTTGAGTGAAATTAGTTTGTTTGGACTCGTAATTGAATGAGTTGTCAGATTCTGTTAGTTTTTGGGATTTCGAGGTGTGGACCCAATATGATTTTTTGTTGGATTTTGTATTTGACTTAGGATTCAATATGTATCAATTGCAATCATTTCCTTGGGCTTTAAATGATGTATTTGAGTTACTTTTGGCTAGTGTTGAGTCGTTCGGAGGTCGCTACGCGCTTGATGGATTTCTTGGAGCATCTATTGGCTTGCTCGGTGTCGGAATTGGCACATTTAAGATAATTAACTCTTTTAAACTTAGCGCTGAGGGTATAAATCCTTGAATTATGTGCTATGTGTTTGGTGTTGAGGTGAAGCACATGATAGATGATGCGCATGTAGGTGTGCACCCTGTGAATTGTGACTCTGTTGTTTCTAAGGTAGTGAATAGTGGCCCTAGTCTTTTTGATATCTGTGTTTTCACTATGTGATAAAGTAAATGAGCTGTATATAATGCTAGATATCATGTTTAGGCTTTCTGCTGATATTGTTGGGACCCATAGCGGTCATTTTTTGCTGTCATATCATTGATTTCATTGATATTTCATACTTAGTCGTTTTCATGCATTCATATCATATCTCAATCTCAATTGTAACTCATTGATACATCATATCATTGTTCCGGATCAATTTTCATGACATTGTGAGCTCATGGGTGAGACTGGAGAGCGACGACTGAGTGAGGCCGAGAGCCTGATTTTAAGTGATAGTTATCGTATCGGGCTGCACGCTAAAACGATTATACTGATGGTTATGATAGTGCTTGGGCTATAGGAGCCCCTCCGGAGTCTGTAACTCACCCCAGTGAGCACAGATGATATTATTGAGGGATGGATTTCCCTGGACATAGAATTTTCTGAAGTATTGATATATGGAGATGTATTTCCCTTTATCCTCGGTACCGGGTGACGTATAGTCATTATTGAGTATGTTTTGGGATAGATTTCTGGGGGCCGTATGCGCTATATACTGTAGCGAGTGATTGAGAATTTATATATTATTGAGGTATAGATTTCCCTAGACATGGATTTGTCCAAAGTACTTGTTACCTGGAGATGGATTTCTCCACAAGGTATGATTACACTTTATCCTCAGTACTAGGCGACTTATAGTCAGTGTTGTATATGTTTTGGGGATGGATTTCCGTGATCCATATACAGTACCTAGTGGTTGAGTGGGATGCCGTGATGTTGAGTAGAGAGTGTGAGTACATGATTCATCTATGAGATACATGAAATTGGCATGCATATATCGCATACATGTATAGAGACACATTTTCCTCACGCAGTACAGTATCACATCATTCATGACATTTTTACATATATTGATATATGGTCATAGAGAGTGATCTTACACCTACTATCTGGAAATAGAAATGGAACATCTTATTTATTATGAAAAGGGATTTTCTAAAAAAGAAATATAGTTTTAAACTTACTCATATTTTTTGATGATTTTGGTAAAGGATTTGGATTTTTACTAAGATACTTGAAAAGCAAAGAAAAACTGTGAAATGCTGAGAATTTATCTCTGAGTTACTTCCTTATATATATATATATATATATATATATATATATATATATATATATATATATATATATATATTTTAGTTGTTGAGAATTGCTATTGGTCATTGGTACTAGACAAGACTTTTGTTCCAGCTCGTCACTGCTTTCAAGTTTAGGTTTGTTACTTTTTGAGTACATATGGTCGGTTGTAATCATATTGCACTTGCTACACATTGCAAGCAGATGTCGATGTTGTTGTGTTTGATGGTTGCTGGATTCGAAGGCGTGCCTCTGTTCTTGCTGAAGCTTCCCTATGTTCACAGTAACCTTAGATTATTACAATTCTATTTATATACTGTCCAAATAGAAGATATATTCTTTCTATGTCAGCTTTGTAAATTTTATTCTCAGAAGCTCATGATTTGTACTACCACTCCTTTGGAAATATAGTCGATCCAGATAATATATTTTGTTTAATTGACTTAGTATCAATATTTAGTTGGCTTACCTAGCAGGCTTGGTTGGATGCCATCATGACTAGTAGATTTTAGATCGTAGCAGATTGGTATTAGTGCTCTAGGTTCATTGGTTCTACAAGTCATGAGCAAGTGTCTAGTAGAGTCTTTCGGATCGGTATGATGATGTCTATACTTATCTTCGAGAGGCTACATGGCATTTAGGATATCTTTCCCATCTTTCTTTCATTATTGTGCGGTATTGTTTCAGCTTGAAGTGTAATTCTTTGAATTTCTTCCACGCATTCATATGTGCACTTGAGCACTCGGTATCAGATGTGTGCATCAACGTCTTGTGATTCTATAGGAGATGTGTAAGATATAATTTCAGTGAGCGGATGAGGGGAAAGTCTAGAGGATTTGAGGTCGGATTTTGGCTGTAGTTTGAGAATAGAGGTGTCCATTGTGTGAGCATGTACTTTTAGACTTATATTTCTTGTGGTATCCCTACCAGTGGAATTTGTCTTTGGATTGCTACGTGATGAGTATGATGTTATTGTGAGATGTGTTCATATGATTTGAATGTAATGAGAAGGGTTTGCTTGAGGTGTAGAAAGAACTATTTGGTGCTTGATTCCCATCTTGATTTGATATATAGTCCCGAGTTATGGATGCGTTGAAGGATCTTTTCATGTTGATTAGTTGAGGAGTGAATTAAATTTCATGTCGTGATGTGAGTTCAGAATTAGGAAGGATAAGTGATTGGGTAATAGTTATGCATGTGGAATGGTGTACAGAGATGTTAGTTTGAGGCGAAGTAGGTGTGTGTGAATAACTAAATTTTTATCCCACCCCCACCCCCAAATTTTGTACTATTTTAGTGTAAATATCACTTTAGGGTCTAATCTTAATAAAAGAAAACAACAAAAATATTTGCATTCTTAGAGTATGAATTTTTATTTTTTATTTAAACAAAATTATTGTGATTTCTTTTTATTAGAATTTTAATAAGTAAACTATGGTATTTTCTTTACTATAATATATATAAACACACACACACAAAACACTTTATTTAATTTTTTTTTAGTAAATGGGGTTAGTAAAAAAAATAAAGAAGAAAAAGCTACAAAACTAACACAAACAAACTAATAAATAAATCTTGAAAGATACAGAAAATATTATCCTAACTAATTACCCATGATCTCCTCACCCCAATTCCTGATTTCCCTAACTCCCTAACTTTCCCCAACCTCCCACTCTTTACTAGCACACAGATCCAATTTCTCAAACTCCACTTCAGAAATCCACGTTCCTCACTCCAAATTCTAGAAAAAGAAATTACTAATATTCTTCTCTATAAAGAGACAAAAGAGACAGAGAGAAAAAGGGGGATTCAGCAATATAACTAAAGAGAAAGAGATTACATGCACAGAAACCTCATGCTTAAGAGATTTTAAAGGAGGAAGAATTTTATTTGGAGAAAAGAAAGTTCTATCTAGATTCAAGATCCGATTCGTGGTTGCAATCTTTTGCTCATATATCATAATTGCTGGAATTTATATTTCAAGATTGGAAAGTTTCTAAAGATATGTTCAGCTTTCTCTGATGTTGGTGTTTGAACCTCAAATAATTTCAGTTTGTTTAGGTACTAACTTTGTCCCACTTCACTGATTTATCATATGGAATTGTTCATGTTGATGGATTATAATAAGCAACGGAACAATCCCAGTATCAAAATCACATGTAATGTAGACAACTAGCATAAACGAGATTTTATGGGTTACCTCTTGAAGCGTGAACATATCTATTCTACCACGTGAGCCTTCTGTTCCATAACTTCTTAATGGACTCTCCATCACCCGCAAAATGGTGATCCTCCAACGTTCCACGGTCTTCTACTGTGCTACCCAAATAATAACCGGAAATAATAATTTTGTGAGAGCAAAATTCCTAGGAAATGTTGGCTGAAAATTTCAGCCACCATGTCTTTTTCCTTCTAAGTGGAAAACCTTATGTATTTATAGCACAAGTTTTAACGGTTAAGACCCTTTTCAAAAACCTGTTGAGTTTTCTTTTCCATCAGAAAAAGGATTCCTTCATTTCCTATTATTCAGGCACAGTGGGGACCACATAATTTAATTAACAAGGCTTCCAATTATGGAATTAATTTATTATTTTCAAAATTTATATCTACAATAATTAATTACGAATTGTTCCACTAAAAAATCATAATTGTACTCTTTATTCAATTTTGAAATTCATCCATTAAATCTTATTTAACTCCCCATGTTAAGATTCAGATACGAATCAATTAAATCAAATTACTGACGATTTAATTTATTGATTATTTCCTTTAGACTTTTGCTTAACTTATTTCTTGTGTCGGATACAAAATCCACCGGCCGGGTTTACACATGAAAACTTATAAGCTTTCATAAAGGTGTATCATCAATCTCTAAACCGAGACATGGATTCCATCAACTAACTATTATTTCGCCAATGTACATTATTATTATCCAATTTAACAGGCATATTGACTTACGAAAGAATCTCGCCTTTTAATAAATCAAAACAATAACACTATACACAGCTAATAGTAATTATATCAAGATTAAGAGTATAAGTACATTTAATGGCTAGAGAGTTTATTTTAATAAGTCACTATAAAATACGTATCTCTACCTGGTCCGTTCAATACATACAAAATATACTAGCACAAGAAGCTGAAATTAAACCATTCCCATAATCAAGATAAATTATATTTAATCTTGTGCTACAATCATTCCTGATGGTTTGTCCAATTCGATCATTAGATTGTTAACTCAAGCTTTATACTTATAAGAATCGATTATTTAATCTTCCGTGTATAAGCTAAACTCTATACACTAAATCATCTACTATATAAGCAAAGGACACAGACTATTATATGATCTATTTAAAACTTTATTAATACTGAATAAACAATTATTCATAATAAATACTAGATCTAAACCAAATACATAGTTAATAGTATATATACCAACAATCTCCCACTTAGATTTTTAACCATAATAATTATTAGAATATACTATATCCAAATGCATGGTTAATAGTATATGCCCCTACAATCTCCCATTTATACTCATAACCATGCATCTACAACTTTCTCGAGCATTCTTTTACATGACTATGAAAAGTCTTTACCAAATAAGGTTTTGTTAAAGAATCTTGCCAAGTTATGTCTCATGCAATATTTGTCCAGTAGAACTTTGTCGTAACTATCTAGTTTGTATTAAACTCTTCAGGGATCCTGTTACCGAAACTATCCCAAGAATGTACACTGAGCTATGATTTTATTTAGCTTTATCCCACTACGACGAAGTACTACTAATATTACCTTCATTACCTCACGACATTGAAATATTAGTAACTTCATACTGTAGTGTTCAATGTTCAAACATCACTCCCACTCGATAAAGGCATATCATGTCTATTAACGTTCTCCCACTATTTAAATGCAATGGAACGCCAGTTCTGACGTGTGGGTTTTGATGTTCTTGAACATCTAGTTATTTCTTTGCCTAGTTCCTGTAAAATAGTTTACTTCTAGGAAAATATTTTATTAAACAGTCCTTATCTAGAAAAATGCGATTGTTTTAGCAATTGCCATATTTTCTTTAGGACAATAAAATAAAGCTTCATTCGTTTTCTTGGATATTCGATAAACATGCACCTATCAATTCTTAGTTCCAACTTACATATCTGCTTTCCCTTTCAGCACATATGTGGGACAATCCTATATCTGAATATGCCACAGATCGAGCTTACATTCAGTCCACAGTTCTATAGGTGTCCCAGGTACTAACTTAGAAAAAACTAAATTCAGAATGTAATTTCCAGTTTCCAGGAAATATTCCAAAAATAAATAAGGCAAATTTGAATAACACGTCATTAGTCTAATCCATATCCAAAAGAGACTTATTTCTTCTTTCTACTACACCACTCTATTATGGAGTTTACAGCGTAGTCAATCGAGATGTAATTCCTTATTCTGATATGTAACAAGAGAACTTTATAGAGATGTGTTCGTCACTACAATCAAATTGTAGTAACTTAATATATTTCTTTGATGCTTCTCCGTTTCAAGTCTTGAAAACCTTAAATTACTTAATTCATTAAGACTTATAGTGCATCAAATAAATATATTAATATTTTGAGTAATCATTTATGAACATCACAAAATACTTAAAATCTATCTCTTTCAAGTATGTTCATTTAACCATACAAATCAAAAAGGATTCATTCTAAATTATCACTAGTTTTATTTCCTTTTAAAAGGAAACATCTTTTAGTCAAATTTCCTTCCAAATAGGATCCACAAGTTGGTAGTGCCTCTACTTTCAATGAACCTTAAGGTCCATCCTTGACCAACTTGAAATCCTATTGAGATTAATATGACTTAGACAAAAGTGCACAGATAAGTTTTACTCAATTTTGAAGAACATATTCTCTTATGAGGTAGACTAATATTGTTCTGTTCAGGAGAGACATCAATATACAATAACAAGGTCATGCATTCATGTACCACAACAGATAAAATATTTATTAAGTTCAGTAACTCAAGAGTTATTCAAAAAATAAAACAAATATTCATCTCTTATTTTTCCCAGAAAGCGGAATTAAATTCCTTCTAACAAAAGTACATATATTGCATCCTTAAAATTAATGCCTTATCACTAAATTTTTTTTAACAAGTAATGCGATCAGTTGCATAAAATCATTGTGGAGTTGAGATAAAAACATTAAATAGATCATAATAAGCCAAAACACTTGATAGTAAAATTCAGACTGCATTCAATATTTATATCCATACATGCATCTGGAATAATAAATTTTGATGAGAAAAGAATCATTGATGCAAAGTATATCATATAATGCAAGAATTATAGAATCCAAAAATAAATAGAACCAACTCAGATGGAGAGCATACTATTATTTTTCAGTCAATTGTATATAACTTTTTAAGAAAAAAAATATCAAACACACTACACATATATTTCATGCATGTTGAATAGAAATTTTGATGGGAAAAGAACTATTCATGCAACATACATATGCAATGCCAGATTATTCACTCTAATAAGTAAAACATACCCAACTCAGATGGAGAGTATACTGTTAATTTAAGTCAAATGAACATCATTTTTAATAGATCTAGTTCCATTGATCCAACATGTATATTCAGATGAAGAGTAAGTACAAGATATCAATTACTAGTATTTCACCTAGTGGGCTTATAATAAATTTATCCGATATGGAGGAAGACTTAAAGTCAGCACGTAAATTTATTTCTTACTTGAAATTAGTAGTAAAAGACCATAAAAATATAATTCTATCACCATTTAATCATGATTGTATTTTAGTTACAAAATTGATTTAACCCTTAAACTCAGATGGAGAGCTAACATAGGTTATCAATAACTAGTAAATATATCTAGTGAATTCATAGTAAATTTATCCGATATGGAGGAAGACCTAATGCCAACGCGTAAATTTACTATCTCACTATAAATAAAAAAATGAAGACCATAGTGGTTAATTCCTATCACCACTTTATCACAACCACAAACTTTTCTCTGAGTATTAAGTTCCAAAATTAAAAAAAAATGCTCAATACCCCATTTAAACAGTCTTGAAATACTAAAATAAATATTTTACACTACATAGCAGTGATTATTGTTCATTGAACTGTTTATGATAAATCTACCAAATTTCATTCAATCGGAGATCGCTAAATTCACAATATCCAAAAGTTTTGACCAAATTTAGAAAATTATCATTTTAAGCATTTTTTAAGAATTTAAAATATGACATGTATTTCTTTTATCATATATCTATTCATGTCAAATAAACATGTGTTATCATGTTCCATATTAGACATAAATAAAATGATAGAAAGAATGACTTTTCGTATGTAAATCATATTTTAATCCGTCAAACCTCCAAAAAACTCATCTAAACGATCCCGAATCGTCAAAATACGATGTGATTCACTCTATTGCAGTGAGTTCTTCTTAAATGTTTCCGATGATCCTACCGAATTTCAGGTCATTTGGAGATCCTGAAATTCATGATTGTCAAAACTGGACCTAATTCGAATAAATTATTTTTGGCGTAGTTATGATTAAATCCATGTGATTTGCATTCTTCGTATATATCAAATCAAGTTAAATCACATGTTTCAGATCTAACACAAATATAGCCTATATATAAGGAATAATTTTTCATATTTATAACAAAGTTAATTTAATAAACTGCTTGAAAACCCATCTAAACGACCTCAAAATACCAAAAAATAACATGAGCCACTGCATATGATGATTTATGTGTTTTATGGATTTGGAAACTGGAAGTTCCCATGAGTAGATTGTTTCTTGGTTGTGAACTGTGAAAATGTAGCCAAGGTTAGTCAGAGGTTAGTATGTATGGTGATTTAGTCATTGTGGACTTTCGGAGGGTTATTTATCTATTGTGGGGGACCAAAGCTGAAATGGGATTCATTGGTAGGCCCAATAGATATGTGTGTTCTGCATTGAGTTGGATTTATTGACTCCAAATTGTTATTGTTGTGGGATGTGCCATTCAGTTATTTTTGAGCTTATTCGTGTTCTGAAATGATATGTGAGTTACCATTCTATGTTACGAGGAGTTGTAATCGTTAGTTATACGCACACATGTCGCGGCTCTATTTGGGCTTATAGCAAAAATTTGAGCAAGATGAGTATTCAGGTATTGCATGATTGATTGTGGCATTGTATTATTTTCTCTCCATAGTTGTGGTAATGCACTTTTGGTACTTGATGTCAATTTCTTATGGATATCAATTTTCAGCAAGGTGGCTCAAGGAATATAAATTGGCTAGTGGATTGGATGGGGTCACACATTGCAGCGAAATGATATTGAGATATGATACTTTGTGTTTGATTCGTTTGTTTTGATTTTACGATGTGTTCTAGGATCTTATCATGGTGTTGTGGTGATACTTGTTAATATGGCAGGACAATTTTTTCGTTTGAGTCGTTTTCATGATTGAGTACATTTGGGATGTTGCTATTGGGTGCAAGAATTGCACAATTTATGTGTTTGGGTTGTATTGATGTATCATGTCACCTGAGTAGTCGTGTTGGATGAGGTGAGTTCATTGGACGTAGAATGAATACTAACAAAATTGATTACAACATGGTGGGAAGGATAATATTTGAAGTCGTCTTAGAAATCTGTTATAGTTCCCGTCGATGAAGAGGGATCTCCATGACTTATTGATCTGATGAATAGTTTTGAGTTTCAGCGTGCTTCTTTCATCGTTAGCACTATATGAAGGTGTTAGAACGAGGCTTTGTTTGATAAGAGGTTTTTTACCGGTATTTGGTTGTTTTGAGCAGTTGTTGTGGTTAGAAATTATCTCTATGAGTATTTGAGTTTTGAGATTTATCATGTGATTACATCTTGGGTTATGGCTATGGCTTGCTACAACTTGTTCAGACTTATACAGTTTGTGGATGCAAGATTATGATTTTATGGAAATTCTGGACAGGGGAAATTAGATTCTAAGGCTCATGGACTAGGATGAATTAAGGAATTTAATTTATTATGTGTTGCAAGACCTATATGGGATAGGGTGACGTGGGATCACCCTCGGGTATGTGCATAGTGAGGTTACATGGTGATTTGATAGCTTTTGGAAAAACTCTTGGCACGTTCAGGGACAAAAATATATTGAAGTAGGGGAGGATATAATGACCTGACCAATTGCTTTGAGCATTTGCATTTTCCTCTGATGTTTGAGAGCATGAGTAGCTCCGTATGATGTATTATGTCTTGTGCGAATCATCGGTTTTGGTTTTTAGGGTATTCAGAATTGATTTGGAAGAATGATCCTCAGCTAGAAGCATTGAAATTTGAAAGGTTGACCAATTTTTGACTATATAGTATTGACCTTGGATTGGATTTCTAATTGTTTCTTTAGCTTCATTGGGTAATTTTGGACACGGAGCACGTCCGGATTGTGATTTGGAGGTCCATAGTAGAATTTGGCGTGAAATGGCGAAAGTTGAAATTTTGGAAAGTTTAACCGAGAGTGGACTTTTTAATATCGGGATCAGATTCCTTTTCCATAAGTAAGACCAGATCCGTAATGTCAAATGTGATTTGTGTGCAAAATTTGAGGTAAATAGGACGTAATTTAATAGGTTTCGGCATCAATTATGGAAGTTGAAGTTTCAAAGTTGGATGATTTCTAATTGAGATGTGATTCATTGTTTTGATGTGGTTATATGTGTTTTGAGGCCTTGAGTAGGTCCGTGTGATGTTTGTGACTTGTTGGTATGTTGGGATGTGGTCCCAAGGGGCTCGAGGTAGTTTCGGGTGGGTTACAAACTATTTCTGCTTCATTATGCATTACAGATTCTACAGAATTCTAGGTTTCTAGTATCCTTAATCGCGATCGCAAAGTGTAGATCGCGATTGCGTAGGCTAATTTGGAGCTAAGAAATTTTTGTTCAATGCAAAATGGAAACATGAAGTTGATCTAACTTTTAATTCTGGTTTTTGATTATATAAACGTGAATCAACTAAACTGAATTTCTGAAATTAATACTCATGCAATTTGGTCCAGATCTGCCTTAGACCTAACTGGTCGCATCACTCGAAAATAGGTATTGGGCCCAAAAGATCCCAGATTAGATGCAAGACCAATTGCTGCAGACCTAAGACTCAGGACCGAGTCTCTTCAAAGACAAAGAACGTGTGCTTAGACTCCTCCTTAATAACAACAAACCAAACTTCAAAACTACAAGGTTTAAAACCTCATTTCATACTAAACTGATTGTGCAGAGATATTGAACAAGCAGATTAAGTTACCAATAAAAAAATTAAGCTAATAATAAGTTTCAAACCACTCCAAACATGAATTAGAAAATTATGATGACCATTCAACATCAGTAGCCAAATTGTAACCCATACTTTTAATCTCAAAGACCATGTAACTCAGCTACAACAGGATTTCTTTTGTCAAAGTTCATGTATACCAACACCAAAACCAAAATCATGTAGACTAGATGGTTAATACTCATAATTTATTCAATATTACATGCCAAACTTAAAACCAAAACGAAAAATCGAGTAGAACATGACAAAGAAACCAAACTAACTACAGAGATTGATGATTTGTAAGAGACAACACTTAATGAGATGATATACTCTAGATTACAACTCAATCGAATAAATTGTGTTCCTCTATTTCACATATAAAAGAGGTGAGAAATACCTAGAAATAAGAAAGAAAATAAAAGAAGTGAGGAATAAGTAAACAACAGCAACAGAAAAGAGCCCAGCAACCGGAAACAAACAGCAAAAAACCAGCTCAAAACTAATCAATGGAACAGTAGAAGAACTACAACTCAGAACCCCATCTTCAAGCAAAATTTAAACCATTTCTCGAACCAGAAATATAACTATGGAGTTTTCAAAAGTTCTAACTAACACAAGAGAATCAAAAATCCAAATCAAGTAGAGCTTTTGTAGTTTTTAACAAAGAAATACAGGTAATTCAGGATTATCTTTTGAATAAGCCATTCAGTTTTTTCCAGTATTTTTGATCTTTAAAATATGCCTTGCTAATGTAGAAAGTATGCCTTTATATGCAAGTCTTTAGGGAGGCCTAAAGAAATCAGTTTTTGCACTTAAAACCTTTTTGAATTTTTATTTTTTCTCAAATAACCTTAGTGTAAAAAATCAATTTTCACTTAAGCCCTACTGGCAGCTTCCAAAAAGCTTCCTATTTATTCAACAAATATATTCCCTAGCATAAATCCCTAGACTACCCTCTTGAACCCTGCTATTTACTTCAAGGACCCAAATGGGTCAAGTTGAACTACTGGCTCAACCAGACATGGGCTTGAATCTGACCCAATAACCTAAACCAATCTCCAGATGTGGGGGTCTAAAAGGGCTTCAAAGCCCAAAAAACAATAATGAAACCAAATCAGTAATCTATGCCAAACAGAAGAAAACACTTAAATGATTTCAAAAACTAAAACCTAAACTAATCGACTGATTAATTAACACAAATAGACAATAAATTAAGTAAGTTATCAAGATAAACTTAATTAAATTAAACTAGGTGAATAAAGAGAGGGAAGATCAGAAACTTAAAACCTAAAATTAAATAGAATGGATTAACAAAATTAGGGCTCAGCTTTTAGAATTTGAAAAGAAAAACTGAAAATGAACGGAAATAAATGAACCACAAATTAATCTAAAGGGAAAGACTAGGTTCGAAATTATTCAAGAATTAAATAAAGGACATACCACTCAAACAAACGTAGAAGAAAAGAAGAATGATGAAACGAATAATAACAGACAGAATAAGAAAGAAAACTCACCAATTAGACTGAAGATCAATACTGACACTCTGGGTTAGCCCAAAACAATGTCAAACGCTTGTCCTTTGTCAAGAACAAGCAAATGTCACTATTTTGTGATAAAACAACCTTGAACATCCAAG
Source organism: Nicotiana benthamiana (assembly GCA_034376525.1). Lineage (NCBI taxonomy): Eukaryota > Viridiplantae > Streptophyta > Magnoliopsida > Solanales > Solanaceae > Nicotiana > Nicotiana benthamiana. The sequence goes on from CM067337.1 coordinate 57,614,837, forward strand.
AAATTTAGAGGAGAAACCTTGCATGCACAGGTTCGATCGTAAGCTTTTAGGGCTCGAAACTCAAATTCAAGATTCGAGGAACTCTGGCTAGGTTCGAGGGAAACTAATGATAGATTGGGAAAGATGAGGTGAAGGGGGTCCTAAGGTGTTAATTTGGGATGATTTGGGGGTGGCGCCGCCAGCCTGAAGCGATGGAAACTAGGGCGATGTTAGGTTTTTTGGTAATAGTATATGAAAGAGATGAAGAATTGAGAGAGACAGGTTTTGGGTGGGGGGCTGGTCATTAAGACAGTCTTATTGTAATGAAGAAACCAGTTTCGAGCCGTCCGATGGAAAGAGATCAATGGCCCTGATCAATGGGTAATTGGAATGATGACGTTTAGGGTACAACAGGACTGGACCGGGTTGAAGGCGAGTTTGGGCTGATTTTAAATAGGTTTCAGGGTACAAATCGATTTGGGCTTGCGGAATTTGAGGATTTGGCCCAAAAACAGACTTCATTCTTTTCCTTTTCTTTATTAATTCTTTTTTCCAAATAAATAATAAACACCTAAATTAAATCTCAAAACTAGATTAACCTACCAAATTAAATTTATAAACTCTAACTAATAACTATCAATAATAATTAAGTACCAAATTAAAAAGAAAATTATCAAACTTCGAAACTCAAAAAATTTATAATGCAAAAGATGAGTTATTTTTTTGTGATTTTTCATTTTTGTAAAACATACTAATTTACTAATTAATCTAAAAATATAGAATTGAATTCTAAATGCAAATACAATTTATTTTTATATTTTTTATGATTTAAATAAGATTAAACATGCACACAAAGAATTCAAATAATTAGAAAAATTCTACAATGATTTTAAATAGCAAATAATTAAAAGAAAAAAAAATAATTTTGGAAATTCTGTAGGAATAATTCATGTGAGGTAAAATCCACGTGCCCATAGCTACCCCTCTTTGATCGGAGATACGAAGAAGTTTTGGGCAAAGATAAAATGAGTAATTATGAGAGATTTTTACCTGTTTTACACTCCATGAGAAGCATTTTGGAAAAGAGTCTGACCGAACCTTGCTTCGAAGGTTGCCTACATATCTATGGCTATAAAGGAATCAGGTAGTGTAGTTTTTGAAGTTTTGGTAGCTGGATTACCGAAAAGCTTTGACTTCTCTGTTGTTGTTGTTGTTGCTGCTGCTACTGCTTGCTGAACTCCTTATTACACTGAAATGGAAAATAAAAAGCTAAGCTAGCTAATCCTATTAGCTACGAGTTACAAGGTTCCTATCTATAAATCTCTTGAAGCTTGACCTTGAGGCTTAGCTGGTTCTTATTGTGGATTCTGATCTGAACCTTGATGCTCGTAAGCTGTAGATGTTGGTTCTTTCTTCAGCATTGGATCAAGGCGAGACATGCAATGCTATGACTTCAATCATATCTTGAGCAGTCAGCATATTTCTTCGTTTCAACCTTTGAGTTCACTTATTTTTTGTTCTTTTTCTTTTTTTTTTTGTTCTGGATTGAGACTCATTCTTTTGGTCATCTTGAACCCTGTGCCTTTAGGTAAAACCTGATCAGACACCAAAACAAACAAACAAATGAAATTTTCTGCCTTAGTTTTCACTAGAAAAATTTTGTGAGTTATTTTGTAACTAATTTATTTTGGAAAGCGATAACATAATGATTGTGTGTCTTCAGAAGTAATAGATTAGGGAATGGAGCACTATTATAGAAACTCTCATCTCGGGGATAATGTTGGTAAAAAGTCAACTAGGGAATGTAGATGTTATGTCTAAAAATCTCAACTCTGGGATTGAAGCCCTAATGTTGGTTACAAAAAGCAACTAAGGAATGGAGGTCCTATGTCTAAAAATATCAACTCAAGGATTGGAGTCCTAATGTTGGTAAAAAAAAGATGACTACGGAATGGAGGCGCTATGTCTAAAATCTCAACTTAGGGATTGGAGCCCTACTGTTGGTTAACAAAGGCGACTATGGAATGAAGGCCCTATGTCTAAATTCTCAACTCAGGGATTGGAGCCCTAATATTGGTAGAAATGGAGACAAGGGAATAGATGCCATATGTCTAAAATCTCAACTCAAGGATTGGAGGACTAATGTTGGTAAAAAAGACGACTAGGGAAAGGAGGCCCTATGTCTAAAATCTCAACTCAGGGATTGGAGCTCTAATGTTGGTAAAAAGGAGACTAGGGAATGGAGGCCCTATGTCTAAAAATCTCAACTCAGAGATTCGACCCCTAATATTGGTAAAAAAGCAACCAGGGAATGGAAGCCCTATGTCTAAGAATCTCAACTCAGGGATTAGAGCCATAATGTTGGTAAAAAAGCCGACTAGGGAATGGAGCCCTAGTGTTAGTAAAAAAGGCGACTAGGGAATGGAGGCCCTATGTCTAAAAATCTCAACTATGAAATTGGAGCCATAATATTAGTAAAAACGGCGACTAGGGAATAGAGGCCCTATGTCTAAAATCTCAACTTAGGGATTGGAGCCCTAATGTTGGCAAACAAATGGCGAATAGGTAATGGAGGCCCTATGTCTAAAATCTCATCTCAGGGATTGGAGCCCTAATATTGGTAAAACAAAAAGGCGACTAGGGAATGGAGGTCCTATGTCTAAAATCTCAACTCAGGGACTAATGTTGGTAAAAAAGGCGACTATAGAATGGAGGTCCTGTGTCTAAAAATCTCAACTTAGGGATTTGAGCCCAAATATTGGCAAAATCATAAAAGATTAAGGTTGGGAATCCTATGCTATCAATTTTTGAATTTTCTTCTTATTTTTCTTTTCAATTTCATTTTTCAGTTCCATTTTTTTTAGTAAAAATGCAGGAAAGAATTTGGAGGAAACTTCCCTTTTGAGTTTCTTATTGTTGCGAAGATATTTTTAGCTCTTACACGTCTTTTCCCATTGGTTGCACCTACTTCTTGCATGGTTTCTCTGGATTTCACTTGTTTCAATTTTTCCAACAAAGAACAATTGTTAGTTTGAATTGGCTTTGTGGCCTTGATTGTTTTGATCACTTGATCTCGACCCAACTCTTTTGGTGAGAACCTGTGTGTGCTTGCTGGCTTTTCTGAAGATTGATCTCTCTCTTAAAAACCGAGGAACTCAACTTTTCAAAATTTCTCATGACGACTCAATCGTATGGGTCTTTTGCCTTTTCACTTTATTATGCCTCTAGGGCTTTTGACTTTGGATTTCTTTTTCATTTTCAATAACTCTTATTTCAGAACATCGGTTAACATTATGATTCCGGGATCGACTTCATGCACTCGTTGAGGCTGGGTAATTTTTTTGGACTTGTCTTTTATTAAGCAGAACCTTGGAAAACCAATCTTGCCACCTTTTCTTCGTATTAGTTTCGGAAAAGAGTTAGAACGAAAGGGATTCATGGAAAAGTAAACTAAGGACAAGAAAATGAATTTAAAGAGAAGCTTCCCTTTTGGGGAGGAAAGGAGGACTTATCTTGGGTGCATGCAAACTTCAATAAAGATGACATGCTTCTTGGACTGGACACTCCATTTGCACAACTATCCAACTTCTCATAGACCCATTGCGACATGTGTGTTAAAATCGAGAAACCTTGCCGAGACTCTTTCAATTCCAATGGTGGTGAGGGGTTTCTTCTTTTCGATCAACGACGCCATTTTCGGGTTTTCGCCAATCGACCTCTCTTATTTCTCATCTCACCGTCGCCTTATAGTTCTCTTTATGAGTTTTGACTAACAAGACTTTCTCATTTCCAGTTTCTCTGCTCTCCATCGCCTGACGGTGCCTGTATGTTTTCACCAACAAGACTCTCTCATTTTATTTCTCTCATTTTAATTGCATCAGATCCAAAGAACTGCGTTATTCAATTTTGAAAACCTTTCGCCGATTGATTGGAAGGACTTGAACAAGGTTTGGGTAAAGAGAATTTGGATCGAATTAAAACTTTGGAACCGTTCAAGCAGGATCATCGCCGAACCATTATAACTTCTGCCCAAGTTTCATTTTTGGGGGAGATTGAGTTTTTGTTTTGGTGTGATTGAACCCCCAGAGAGAGGTTGCCTACGTATCCTTTCGGAATCAAGTCGAACATAGTTAGGGAAACTTATTTTTTTGTTTTTTTGTTTTTATTTTTGTTTATCTTCTTCATTTTCCTTTTCCTTTTTTTGTTACAAACGTCTTCGAGTTCCAAAGAGGGTAATGAAAGAAAGGTAACCAAATCAAGAGGTTAGCAAAAGAATGGAGTGTTTGGGGTAGCGAGAATGAAAGCTTTCGTCATCCCAATCAGATAATGTTATTGCTGCAGAAGGATTAGACATAGTACCTTTTGACCGCATCTACATTTACAGTTGTTTCAGGGTCATTTCCTTCAATGTCTCTCAGATATAATGCCCCTTTTGACAAAAATTTTCTGATAATGTGTGGGCCTTTCCTGTTATGACCGAATTTTCCTTTTGCTTCCTGATGGTGGGGAAGAATACGCCTTAAAACGAGTTGTCCCACTTCAAAGTTTCTAGGCCGCACTTTCTTGTATTAGGCATGAGCCATTCTCTGTTGATATAACTGCCCGTGGCAAACCACGGCAATTTGCTTTCATCGATCAGGGTTAACTGATCCGGACGGGTTCTAACCCACTCACTATCTTCAATTTCACCTTCAACAATAATCCAAAGAGATAGGATTTCAACTTTTGCGGGCATTACGACTTTAGTGCCATAAACCAAAAGGTACGGGGTTGATCCAATCGACGTGTACACAGTAGTGCGATACCCAAATAATGCAAACAACAACTTTTTATAAAGCTGTTTAACGGTTCAACCGGTCCGGGCCGGGTCGTATTTTTTTGACCGGTCCGGGTTCCGGTGCGGTCCGGGCCGGGTTGAACAGTACCGAGTTTTTAAGGGGCCGGGTTGGTTCGGGTTAAAATTGAACCATTCGGGTTACGGGTTGAAAGGGGCCGGGTCGGGCCGGGCCAGGCCGGGTTTAGTATATTTTCTATTTGTTTTGAAATTATGTATAACTATTAAGTTACAATTATATTAATACTTTGTAATAATTGAATGAATACAAGTAAGATGGGAAAAAATTGCACTTTATTGCAAGTGCTACCTTATTTCTCAATTTCAAATTAATAAGTAGAAAATGAAATGTTTACATTTTTTCTAACAAGTAAACTAGTGAAGTAGTAATTTCAAATGTTTTGCATCGCCTTAGCAAGTTCATCATAATCAATATCTCCAAGTTAAAGTTCTTCGTCTTCTGGGCTATCAACATCTTCCTTTCCTTGATTTCTTCGTTCCGACCTATCTAATCCAATCTCTGAAACATACTAAACTTACAAATCATTGCTTCCCAACTGAAAGTCTGAAAATAAATCAAGGCCACTTTTAAAAATTATTGACCCATTCTATGGGATGGACACCTCTCATATGTCTTGTAAGTGTTCCAGTCCCTCCTAAATTTCCTTCGGTCAAATGTTGAAAAGTTCCGTTACAAAATTTGCATTTAACACTATTAGTACCTTCTATTATTTCAAAAAAAGTCCATATCGGACTTCTTCTTTTACGATTAGAAGTCGGGTCATTACTATTACTACCAGAAGCTACAGGACTAGCATCATTAAACATATTGTAAAAATGAAAATATAAGCTAAAATTAAATATGCAATTAAAATATTAAATAAGAGAAAGAGTTGGAGGGAGTGTACCGAATTCGACGATAAATTGAGCACTTGATTACGCAAATCCGGTGTTACCACGAACAAACGACAAGCAAGTATTTCAATTTTAAACTTCAATTCAAGCTTCAAATTCCGAATGACAAATTGTGATAGGGAAAGAGTGACAAATAAAATACGAAATCTTGCAAATTGAAGGGAAGAGAGATAGATTGATAATTTGAGAATTAAGATTGAGATAAGAATTTTGAGTGAAGAAATGAAGAAGAGATGAGGGGATTTATAGATTTTAAGAAGGGTTAATATTGTAAATTAAATAATACAAAAAATAATGAAAAATGGCCATTTTTGTAAAATTGTCCGTTGGCCAACGGCAATGTGGTCCCCACATATTCAAAAAACCAAAAAAAAAATAAAAAAAATAAATTTTACCGTTGAGCTGGGCCGGTTCATACCAGTTCGCGGTACTGTTGACTATACCGGGCCGGTTCCGATACCAAAAAATCCTAACGGACCAACCCCCTACCCCCTTAGGACCCAGCCCAGCCTGGCCCCTTCTTACCGGTCTTGTCCGGTCCTGGTTTTTGCCGGTCCGGTCCGGGCCGGTCCCGGGTCAACCCGGCCCGGTTGACACCTATAACTTTTTATGCCACTATCTGGAACTTTGAATCATTTTTCTTAAATCTTTTTGATGTCTTGTTTGCTGCTTGTTGATACCCAAATTTTTTTCGTCAATTTTTATATGAAGAATACTGTTAAATACTATATATATGAATATATAAGTATGCCGAAGTGTTTTAGTATGTTTCCAATTTTTAAAGATTTTTTAATATAATTTATTGTCCATTTTTGCAGTATAAAAACCAATAATTATTCTAAAATTATCATCTTGGTGATTAATTTATTTTGTTCTCATGTTTATACCAAATATAGCTAGAAGTAATTTTTAAAAATTTGTTTGATATTTTAAAAGTCAAATTACATATAATTGCACTTTTAGCTTATTTTGAGAATTAATAACATTTTATAATCATGAATTTGGTTCCAATATTTTTAAATTAATATTTACATATTATTAACTGATCCAGTATGTTTATTTTCTTTCAAAATCATATTTACTATTTTTCATAAAATAAAAGGAAAAAAATGGCGATTTAAAAACTAGCCTCATTTGCATTTCAATTGTAGCCAAATTGATCTCCTAATTGACCCATTTTCAGTCTGGAACCGGGCCAGCCCAAACCCTTTATGTAACTGACCCCTAACCCGTCAACACAACCCACCCGGTCAATCTTTTAATTCAGGCCATTGATCATTTTGATCAACGACCACGATTGGCCCTTACCTTTTAATTCCACAAAACCCTACTCATTTCACTCACAGATGCAGCCCTTAAACCCTTTCATCTCTCAAACTCTCTCGAATGTTCTTGAATCCCTAATATTCATCTACCACTTTCAATCGCCATCTCACCTGAATCCATGGCTTCTCAGGTCATGGATGACATATACTCACCTCCCGCCACCCTTAAACGCTTGGTGCTCGAAGTTTCAAGGTCTGACCTCGTGGTGTCCATTCAGGTTGTCTCTAATTCTAGGTTCCATCGCCTCTTCGGCCTTACTCCGGCGTATCCAAAGCGCTTAAATCCTGGTTCTGACTTATCCGACTCAAGATCGGACCTTTTCCAATCCTTTCTCATTCTAGGATTCCTCTAAAACCCTAACTAATCGAGGTTTTTCTGATTGTCTTCGTAAATCTAGTCTATACCTATGCTCTATTGGAGTTTTAAAACATTTACTCTTATTTTTCTTTCAATAATTACTTCTCTTCGTGTTACGGTTTGTTATTATTGCATGCAACAGTATTTATGTTTCTTATGTTTACATAATTATTTACGTTATTTCTGCGGGATTTACTAATGCTCTATTGTTTTGTTTTGTCTTGTTTTTGTTTCTAATTTTTTCTTTGTTTTTGTTTTTGTTTTATTTTTAATGCAGCTTTTTATTTTATCCTATGCGCCGAGGGTCGAATGGAAACAGCCTCTCTACCCTTTCGGGTAGGGGTAAGGCTCGTCTACATATTACCCTCCCCAGACCCCACCTGGTGGGAATATACTGGGTAGTTGTTGTTGTTGTTGTTGTTGTAATTACTTCTCTTCGTCGTGGGGTTTCTGAGAGTTTCAAGATGTTTCTCTGACTCTTTTTCTTATTTTCATTGTGGATATCTGTTTATGCTATGTTCTTATGTTTTGTTTTTCTACCTTGCATGATCTTCTACTGTGTTCTTATGTTTGCATGTTCTTCTAATCCGTTCTTTCTTCTACTATGTTTCTATATCATGCTCTCACATGTTAATCTCTCTATCTTTTCTTGTGTGTTCTTTTCCTAGGCTTTTCCTACATCTGTGTGTTCCTGTATGTATTTCTTACTAAGTTGTTAACTTCTTTGTTTGCCTTTCACTGGACCTTTATTTGAGTTCTTTTTAAAAACGTTTCCTCTACTGTTTTCTTATGTGTTATACTGCGTCTTTTTCTCTTCTGAACTCTTTTAAGTTCCAAGCTTTTCTTAAAACATGTTCCTTTTACTCTCACTATGCTTCAAATCACTTTCTTCACTCTATTTGCTTCTAATTTGCTATTGTATCTGTTTGTTTTCTCATGAGTCTCTGAAAGATATCTCTGAGCCTGTTTCAACTACTTGGCTTCTCGTCTCTGTATCTGATTCGACTTAGAAACCCTAGAATTTGGGGGTTTGATGAGGTTGATTTTGAGTTTGAATTAGGGTTCTACTTTGGAACCTTTGACTCTCTCAAACTCATTTTGAGTCTATAAACTCGATTTGAACCTCTTTGTTTATGACTTTAATCTCTTCTATGCTAGAGTCTTCTGATTAGCATGATAGTTCTATCTTGTTTAGGCATGTCTATATGCTTTTATACGTGTGTTGAAACTTTCTTCAACAGGATTTCCAATTTATGATTGATTCAGAATCTTTTTTAGGGTTTGATTTATTGTTACTGATTTTCCTTTAGTTAAAACCTTTCCTCACTTTTCCTGAGTTGGTTCATTCGCACAAAGCTTGCAATTTTGATTTCTTGGCTGATTTCCTTTCCTTACTTGCACAAACCGTATGATGTCAAACCTTGTCCTTAAATAGACCTTTATGTATTTACCCTCTTGTAATGCTTTGGAAAAGTGTTTGATTATTCCCTTTCCTTAATTATTTTACTCGTTTGAAATCAGGATCACTTAATTAAATGGAGACCTTGTGTAATTGATTTCCAACTATTTGCTTACCTATTTCTACTTGCTTTCTACACTATAAAGGGTACAACCTTTCTACACTTTCACACACACTACTGACAAGGCACCTTCAATTCAATACTTTTACATTTTAGACTTCATAATTATCTTCTAAACTCATAGCATTCTGATTGTTTGTTTGCTCTTTGGCTTTACAAGACTACTGCATTCTTGTTACTTGTTTCCTTGAAACTGGTTTTCGTTTGACACTTAGGCAATTCCATAAGGTAACTTATAAATTGAATCAGATTCTATTAACTTTAACCAGCAGGTAGGCCTGACTCGGGCTTCTCATCTGAAATATGTAATAGATCAGTCTGCCACAACTCTTAAGTTTAATCAAACCTAATCAGTACGTGTAAGACATGCTAAACTATATGCTCCCTTTTGTTTTTTTCAAAGGAGGTTTTCTATGAGCCTTTCTATCTGTTATGTGCTTCTCCCCCATATTTGCTACTTATGTTTTTTGATTGTCCCCTTACAATTTTGTCCTTTGAAACCATAAATCCCACACCCTTCCCTTTAGGATTAGTAGTCCCAAATGCCTCCGGGGCTGATAGGAATGGGGCGGGTAATAGCATGCAACAGGGAAAACGAGACCATTCCGTGTTTAATATCTTAATGGGGTTGGAAAATGTAGATATGGATATGATGAGCACACAATAATACCACGTGTATAAATGGTTCGCGAATGGTGCCTAACTTCTTCCGCTCGAGATAATTTCAAGCCTTTACCCATTCTCTAATTTTCTAAATCAATATTCTTCTTAGTGTCCTAATGCACTTAATCATTAGGTGGCGATTCTTCAATTCAAACCCAATTCCTAAAAGGAAAAGAGTTGTCCATCCAAATGTCATAAACCCGATTTCGCGAGAAAAAGGGGGAATCGACAACATGGCGACTCTGCTGGGGATTTTGTTTAAGGCTTTTACCATTTCATGCTATTTGTGACTTTATGCTTCTTGATATATATATTTGTTTGATTAAATGCCTTTAAGTACTTTTCCTCTTCTACCTCGAAACTGACTTGGCTCTTTGTTTCTTTTCCTTATTTCTCTTAATGCTTTCCTTTGTCGCTTTCCTTTAATACTGTTGTAAATTATGAGAAACTATTGTAATTATTACTTTATGAATGTGCAAATTCGTGAAAACTTGTTAATTACTGTAACTACATATTCAACATCATATTCCACTTATGCCAAAAAAATACCATAAAAACGCTAATAATGAGTGGTTGAGCCCTTCCGATGTTATTACCCTTAAATCCGGAAAAGGAATGTTTGCGGTAAAAGCAGTCGATCAACGGTGTAGTCAATGGTTCCGTGCCTTCCCCTCTTGAGTTGTACTCTCAATGGTACTAGTCTAATACCCCATAGAAACCCTACTCTATTTAATTGTGCATGCATCACTGTCAAAACCTACGCAAGTCAATTATGTTGTTCGCGTAATGACTTTTTAAGATAGCCTTGTCCAAAGTCCACCGGGTTTCCTTGAAAACCAAGTGGAAACTACCATGATTTGTGCATTTATTTGGAGAACTAAATATTTTTATGCTAATTATTGATATTTAATAGTCGAGCTAGGTAGGGGTTAGGGCCTAACAATTTTGTCTTGTAGAAGATGAGACACGAAGTCCCCAGATTCAGCATGGTCACCAACATCCATCCAAAACTGCTAATCTGGTGGGAAGATCTTCATTCCACTGATCGCACTATTGTCCGAAAATACTTGGGAAATTTACCTTCCTTTCTGGAAATCCAACCCAACAACAAAATTGTTGAAGCTCCTACCCTGTTCTAGGATTGTGATAGATCTGTGTTTCACTTCAGGGAGATTAAGATGACACTGTTGCCAGAGGAAATAGGAGGACTGGCTGGTATACAGTGGGAAACTCTGGGTCTGTTTATGCCAAAAAATTGCAAAGGTAGAGGTTTTCTCAAGATGATGGGTCTAAAGAAGAATCCAGACTTAACCTATTTGAATGAGTTATATATTCCCTTTGATTACTTGTATGAGAGGTACGGTCACAACAAATATTACAATACTTATGCTAACGAGTTCGCCCTTACATCATTGGGGTATATTCATCGAAGGTTAGTTGTCTTCATGTTCTGTTACTTGGGGATGATAGTCTTTCTGATGAAAAAAGCAAGGATCCATACCAGGCTAGCCATGGTCACCAAAACCTTAATGGAGGGAATTGGTGGGAAACCATTTAGCATAGTCGCAGAAATATATCGAGACTTAGAGAAATGTCAACAGGGAGCCAAACACTTTGAGGATTGCAACTTGCTACTCCAACTCTGGCTCATGGAGCACCTCCAAAATGGTAAATAAAGATAGGAGATTCAGCGTAGGGATTAGGACAATCAAATAGCATTCCACCAGCCATAGAGGATGAACTACATGCTAAACATGTTTGCTCAGCCGGAAGATGCCAAAGGATGGGTAGAACTATTTAAAAATTTGAAAGAAGGCCAAGTATAATGAATGTTCGAATGGTTCCCTACTGAAAAGTTTATTGCCCGATCTCGGGATGCACTGTTTCTAATACTTATTAGTTTGAGACGAACTTATCCTTATGTCCATTTTCGAGTTATAAGACAGGCTGGTAGGAAGCAGGTTGTACCAAGGGTTGACAAGATGAGTTATTTCGGGTCGAGTTTGAAGATGATGATAACCCTCACAAGTGCCAATCTCAGCATACGTGGCACTGCAAAATCGTCATGGGAAGGGACACTACTGAGCCAGATAGGTATGTTGGTTATACTCCATACTGTCCCAGTTGGTTAGAAGACAAGCATAATGGTCTGGGTCAACCCGAGTTTGTTCGAGGTCACATGATCATCGATGAAAAGACAGAAGCACAGGTCAAGTTCAACCAATTGTGCAAAATGATTCGAGAATGTGAAAGTGAGCACCGTGAAATTCAAGAAGCAACCCATAAGCTGATTGAAGAATGGAAAGACATCGCTGTCACCGCCAACAAACGACTGGGGTACTTAGAACGGGGTTTAGTAGAGCTGGAAAGGAAATTTGTCAGAAGGGTCAAGGACTACCAGAATGCTGAGGGAAATGAAGATGGGCATCTAGCCAGAGCCTACTTGGTGATGGTACTTCGCGAGCTGGTACAAATGTTCGATAGAGCCAAAGAGGCCGAATCTGGGGAAGGTCCTTCTGGGAAAAATAGATATGAATTTACCTTTTTCGTTTATAAATGTAATACGACCAATGGCCATTAACGACATTTTATTTCCTATTATCTAGTGTCGTTTTGGGGTTCGCCTTATTTTCTATCAATAAAATGATGCATTAAGCATTATAATTTCTCCAAATCAATTCGTCGGGCCTACTTGGGGCACAACGAGGCTCCTAAATTAGGACACGATTTACATTCATGATATGTGTTTAAATATCACAACATCTTCTCTTATAATCCTCACTAACTTGCTGCCTTTTTGTTTTTACTTTTTGTTTTATTCCCCTCCCCAAATGTTAGTTCGTGCACTATGGCATCGTCATCATATTCCACAAGATCCGAGGTCCCTCTATCCACTCCTCCTCCTAGTCCTACCAGAAACAGGATCAGGGGAAAGATGGAAGAATTGAGAAAGGAAAGGTCAGTTGAATGGGCAGAGATAACTCAAGATACTCCGGTTTCCAAAGAAAGCACGTCCCAACTCGAATAATAGATGTCAAGATTTTAGGAAGAACTAGATCAAGTCGGAAGTGTGGCAAGTCTGTCATTTTCCCTCGCGAATCTAGAGGTTACTTCGCCAACTACTCATAATCCTGTACCACCACAAAATTTCCCAAAGAAACAAAACCATCCCGCTCCTCACCATCACTACAATACTTGCCATACTCCCAACAATACTCCACTACTCATCCCGGAACCTTTGAACTCAAATGACATCAGCCACGCCCAAAGAAAAACCCCCATCTACGTGGACACCGTGCCACACTCCACCCAGCCCCTCTCAAGCACACCCGATTCCGATGATAAGGACTTCCTCATTAGAAATCTGACCGATGAGCTCAAGAAGTTGACCACTAGAATTCAAGGCGTTGAAGGAAGTAAGGGAATCGAGGGGCTAAACTATAAAGATCTGTACATATAGCACGATGTCTAACTGCCCAAGGGGGTACAAACCTCCTAAGTTTGAAATGTTTGATGGTACAGGGGATCCCAGGGTTCACTTGACGACATACTGCGATAAGCCGGTTAGAGTAGGAAAAGATGAGAAGATCCGCATGAAGCTTTTTATGAGGATATTGAAAGGAGATGCTCTGTCCTAGTACATTAGCCAAGACCTAAAGAATTGGTCGAACTGGGTAAGTATGGCATCCGATTTCATGGAAATAGTCAAGTTAAATATGGAAAATGCACCGAATGTGTTTTACATTAAGAATTTAAAGAAGAAACCTACGGAAAGAATGCAAAAGTATGTCACCCGTTGTAGATTATTGGCTGCTAAGGTCCGACTTACTTTAGGGGAGGAACAAATGAACAAGTTCTTCGTCCGGGCTCAAGATATGCAATACTATGAAAGACTAATGTTGATCGAAAACCACAAATTCTCTAGCATTATCAAGCTAGGAGAAAGGATTGAGGAAGGTATCAAGAGTGGTACAGTTACAAACTTTGAAGCTTTACAAGCCACCAACAAGGCTCTATAGTCTGGTGGTACATCCAAGAAGAGGGGCGTAGGTGTCATAATGGTTGCATAGAGAACCAAATCACCTATAAAATACCAAAATTACCCAATACCTCCCCTTACATACCAACCACTCCAAATTTCCAAACACCCGGACTTTCCTACTAAACCCCACTGCCTACCTATCAATCGCCTCCACCTCTACCAAGTCTACAACACTCAACAATCCCACGATCAATAACCTCCCTCTTGTTAAAACTTTCCTAGACCCTAACCAAATTTTGACCACAGACCTCCCAAACAGTATAATGCTATTGCTGAACCAATCGACAAGCTGTATGGAGGACTCAAAGCTGCTGGTTATATCACTCTTATCCCAGCTATATAAAACTAGTGCATACCATTCTAGCATGAAAGGGCACATCATTGATGAGTGCCCTCCCTGAAGGATAAGATCCACGCTTTGTTAGACAACAAGATCATCGTGGAAAAGGAGCCAGCCCCGAATGTCCGCAATAACCCTCTACTAGACCACAAGGGTGGAGGTGTTCATATGATTGAGATAGAGAATGATTGGGATCCAAAAGGATCAATCAGTTTGATCACATAAGACGACGATCCAAAGAAACTAATAGTCACCCTTAATCCGATAGTAGTCCAGATTCAGCCTTCTAAAGATGCCGAGGTGAACCTGTCCATACCACTTGAGTTTGAAACACCGGTCTCTTTAGAGGCGCCAACACAAATTGAGGTCGAGTTTGGGTCCCCAAAGCGCCTGTACTATTTGAAGTTGCTGCATTACCTTAAAAAGCAAGGGTTCCTATTCCGGTATCAATGAAAGCCATAACGCCATTCCATACAAATGCCGTACCATGGGAGTACACAGCCGAGGCAAGAATGAAAGGGAAAGCCAAGTTCGGGGAAGCAGTGCTGCACAGGGTATGAAAAGGACCTGCAGGGTTTACACTCCAGAACACTTGGCTGAGTCAAGAAAGCAGACCTTTGGTCAACAAACCATCACTGAAACTAGGCCTGATGATCTCATGAGAAAGATACAAGTGAAGGAATACTTGGTCATTGATCAGCTAAACAAAACACCAGCGCAGATTTCTATCCTTACTTTGCAATAGAGTTCTGATGTACATAAAAATGCCTTATTAAGAGTGTTGAGTGAGGAATATGTACCAAGCAACATCACCGGAGGAGATATGGCAAACATGGTAGCTCAGGTATTGGAGAGTCACAAAATTATTTTCCACGAAAATGAGTTGCCACTGGAGTGATTTAGTCACAACTAGGCATTGCACATCATTATGCAGTGCGAAGATAATTTTATCACTCTAATCCTGGTCGATAGGGGGTCTAGTCTCAACATCTGTCTGCTGATAACACTCAGGACATTGGGGAAAGGGCTGCATGAAATCAAGGACGGGCTATCAATGTTAAGTCCTTCGAAGGGTCTCAAAGGTCTGCTATTAGGGAAATTAGCTTGTTCTTGAAAATGGGGCCTACTTGGTTTGCTGTTGATTTTCAAGTGATAGACATGCTTGCATCTTATAATCTATTGCTGGGACGACCATGGATTCATGCCACTGGAGCCGTGGCATCTACACTACATCATGGAATAAAGTTTGAATGGAATCACCAGGAGGTAATCATTCATGGCGATGGTAGAAATCCCATATAAAGTCACCAGACCATCCCAAAGATTGGAGGAATAAGAACGATAGGCGCAGAAACTTACCACCATATCGAATGAGTGAACTCCGTCAATAAGGATAAGTGGTGGGATTAAAAAATTGAAAGCATATTGAACTGGAGCGGGTATGAACTTGGAAAGGGACTTGGCAAGAATCTCCAAGGAATTGCTAAGCCCATCTAGCTCAAAAAGCATGGCACCACGTTAGGATTGGGATATGAGTATACCTGGAAAGAATTCAACGAATGGTCGCCACCTTGGCATGGTCTTACTATTTATTGGAGTTGCCGATACCCCGTTTGGAGCAGGCCTTCCAACCGGCCGAGGTCATCTATGGATCAGAAAAAGAAGTATCCCTAGCAGCAATGAGGAATTTGTTCCTGGAAGACGATGATATGGACTGCTCTGTCATTTTTGAGGAGGAGGGGGAGGAAGGCCCTTCCATACAGGCTGTAAACAGAGGAGCACGCCTCACCATTAGAGAAGAAAGAATATACAGAGTTTCTAAGAGAGTATAAGGACATATTTGCATGGTTGTATGATGATGTGACTGGTCTGAGCACATCCACTATGGATCATAAATTATTGACTGATCAAGCCTGTCTTTCAGTAAAATAGAAGCTCAGAAAATTCAAGCTAGATCCGAGTCTGAAAATCAAGGAAGAGGTCACTAAGCAGGTTAAAGCTAAGGTTCTCAGAGTAGTAGAGTATCCGGCATGGTTAGCCAGCATTGTGCCAGTACCGAAGAAGGATGGGAAGGTTAGAGTCTGTGTCAACTACCAGGATCTCAACCAGAACAGTCCAAAAGACGACTTCCCCTTGATGAATATACGCATATTGATCAATAACTACGCCAAGCATGAGCTGTAGTCATTTGTTGATTGTTTTGTTGGGTACCATCAGATATGGATGGATGAAGAAGATGTTGAGAAAACAACTTTCATTATGCTGTGGGGGATGTATTTCTACAGGATGATGCCGTTTGGGTTAAAGAATGAGGGGCCACCTACATTAGGTGCATGACCACCATTTTCCATGACATGATACACAAGGAGATCGAAGTATATGTAGATGATGTCATTATCAAGTCCAAGAAAGCCGCTTATCACATGGGAGATTTGAGGAAAATATTCAATCAACTGACCCGGTCAACCTGAAATTGAATCCCAAAAAATGTGCATTCGAGGTTGCAGGTGGAAAATTTCTTGGGTTTATTGTGTGTCGCCAAGGGATAGAATTGGATCAATCAAAGGTCAAAGCTATTCAAGAATTTCTACCGCTGTCAGGTACATGTCGACATGATAGAGGTGCCTCCAAATGAGCTTAATGCAACAAGCTCTCCATGGCTGTTCGACGCATGGGGGATGGATGTTATCGGACCAATCGAACTTTCCGCACCAAATGGACACAAGTTTATTCTAGTAGCGATTGACTATTTCACCAAATGGGTTGAAGTAGTATCTTACAGAGCAGTGACCAAAAAAGTCATGACAAACTTTGTCCGCGACCGTATAATCTGCCAATTCGGAATTCCACAATCAATCATTGTTGATAACGGCTCTAACCTCAACAGTAATTTGATTAATGCCATGTGTGAAACCCTTAAGATCAAACACAAGAATTCTATAGCCTACATACCTCAGGTAAATGGAGCTGTAAAAGCCACCAATAAGAATATCAAGAAGATACTGAGGAAAATGATAGAGAAGCATAAGAAGTGACATGAGAAACTATCATTTTCTTTATTGGGGTGCCACACCATAAGGAAACTCTCTACATCCTGGTTTATGCTACAGAAGTGGTCATTCCGCTGAGGTAGAAATTCCCTCCCTAAGGATCATACAGGAAGCAGAACTCGATAACGCAGAGTGGCTGAAGAATCATAATGAGCAGTTCGCTCTTATAGATAGGAAGAGAATGAATCTAGTTTTACACGGTCAACTTTATCAGAACAGTATGTCCAGAGCCTCCAACAAGAGAGTCAAACTAAGACGGTTCACACTGGGGCAGCTGGTGTTGAAACAGATTTTTCCACATCAAGATGAAGCCAAAGGGAAGTTCTCTCCCAACTAGGCAATGCCCATATATGGTTCACCAGGTTCTAACAGGAGGAGCCCTCATACTTGCAAAAATGGACGGAGAAGTTTGGCCAAAACCAATCAATTCGATGCAGTCACGCGATACTATGTGTAACCATTTATGATTTCCTTATGTAATTTGAACTACTTCCAACCTGATTCCCATTTAAGAGAGGATACGTAGGCTGCCTTATGGGTTCGGTCACAATTCAATAAAATTTTCATTTCCTCCTGCAATTGGAAACTAGGGCACAATTTTCAGGAGGACCCTCAAAATTCCAAAGTAATTTTAGCCAATCATCGCAAACAGCCGTCAGAAGTGTCTATCACGCAAACTAGGGTAGAATTTCGAGGGGGATTCTCAAAATTATGAAGCAAGAGAGATTGCAGTGTCTTGGACCATGTCTCAATCGTTGGTTCATCTAAAGAAAGCTACTCTTAATTATGTATTTACACTATACTTCTACTAAATCATGCACCAAAATTGTTCTGTTTAGCAATGCTACCCCAGGGATACCCATAGTATTACCAAGTTGGAGCTGAGCTGGCAAGCGACGTCACTAGAGACATGGAACTAACCTTTTCCCTTTACAAAACTCATGATTTTTCTTTGGACGCAGCCACCCAAATTGAAAATTTATATACTCATACTGTTCTGGAATACCCCTCTCGAAATTATCGCTTTACAGCCGCTATCCGCATATACTATCCCCTGCAGCCGCAATATCACAACCAGCTAAGCTCTATCTCCATATGCTTTTCCTGATCGCATAAGGTTACTATTCTGCCTTCCGAGACTAAGCTCTATCTCCATCTGCATCGGTTGACAGATCGCTATTTTACTTACTTTTTTTGCATGGCTAAATTACCGCCACTTCGTTTAAATTCTACATCGGTTGAAAGATTTTTCGTTTTACTTACATTTTTCGCATGGCTGGAATATCGCCACTTTAATTAACTCCCGTATCGGCTTAAAGATCGTTATTTTACTTACATTTTTTGCATGGCTGAAATATTGCCACTTCATTTAAATCCTGCATCGGCCGAAAGATCAATGTTTTACTTATATTTTTGCGCACTTGAAATATCGCCACTTCATTTCAATCCTACATTGGCCGAAATATTGCCACTTTATTTTCACTCTTATGGGATGAAAGATCGCCACCTTTTGCATTTCATGGGCTGAAAGATCGCCAAATTGTCCAAGGGTATCGTTGTTCCGAGACACCATCTTCATAGCCCGAGAATGCCATGCCATGGCCTGAGGACTCCTTGATTTCTTGCATATCATTATTTAATGGCATCATCGCTCAGAGGCAGCATTCTCATAGCAAGAGAGAATCATCTCATTGCCTCCAAATCCTTTATTATAGGTTTCATAGCCCAGTACATCATGGTCTGAGAACGTCATCCAAACCATCCAAAGACAACATTCGTGGTCCGACGGAAAATTGCATGACACTTAAATTTATGCACAATACATGCACGTTTAGTTTATTTGTAGGTAAACCAACAAACAATGACCATCTCGGTAGGAGTGATCCTACTCCAGCTCCCGCAGACCTACTCTACTCTTAACCGCCCATCCCAACCAAAGTATGCCCGTTCTTGAAAGATCTCCCTCGGCATACTTCGCCGATGGATCCTGAACTACATATGGCTTGATTCCTATAAAACAAAGGATATGAAGGCAGCTTAGGAACCAGAGCACGGTCAATCGCTTCACACCATTCCGCTCGGTAAAAATTGGCCACCATATCTTTGCGCGACAACTCTTCCATCCTTCTTGGGTAAAGAGGGGTAGCTGTTGATACCCAATTTTCTTGCCTATTTTTATATGCAAAATACTTTAAAATACTATATATATTCATATATAAGTATGCCTAAGTGTTTTAGTATTTCTTTTTCAAATTTTAAAAGATTTTTTAAAATATTTATTGTCCATTTTAGCAGTATAAAAACCAATAATTATTCCCAAAATTATTATTTGGTGAATAATTTATTTTATTCTCATATTTATACCAAATATAGCTAGAAGTAATTTTTACAAATTTATTTGGTATTTTAAAAGTCAAATTGCGTTTAATTACAATATTAGCCTATTTTGAGAATGAATAACATCTTACAATTATGAAATTGATTCCAATATTCTTAATTTAATAATTACATATTATTAATTGATCCACTAATTTTAATTTGCTTTCAAAATCATGTTTACTATTTTCTATAAATTAAAAGAGAAAAAAACTAGCTATTTAAAAACTAGCGTCATTTGCATTTCAATTGTAGCCAAATTGATCCTTTAATTGACCCAATCTCAGTCTCGAACCAGACCATCCCAAACCCTAAAATAACCCGACCCCTAACCTGTCAACACAACCCAACCGGTCAATCTTTTAATCCAAGCCGTTGATCATTTTGATCAACGACCACTATTGTCCCTTTCCTTTTAATTCCACCAAACCATATAACCCTACTCATTTACTCAGAGACGCCAACCAGAAACCCCTTTGTCTCTCAAACTCTCAGGAATGTTCTTGAAACCCTAATCCTCTTCTACCACTTTCAACTGCCATCTAACCCGAATCCATGGCTTCTCAGGCAATGGATTGCCTATACTTACCTCCCTCCACCCTTAAACGCTTGGTGCCTAAAGTTTTGGGGTCTGACCTCGATGGTGTCCGTTTTGATTATATTTGATTCAAGGTTCCATGGCCTCTCAATCCTTACTCCAGCGTATCCAAAGACTTTCGAGCCTGGTTCTAACTTATCTGACCCAAGATCGGACCCTTCCCAAGCCTTTCTCATTCCAGGGTTCCTCTGAAACTCTAGCTATTGGAGGTTTCTCAGGTTGTCTTCTTAAATCTAGTCTATATATGTGCTTTACTGGAGCTTTAAAACGGTTTCTCTAATTTTTCTTTCAAAAATTACTTCTCCTCAATTTAGGGTTTCCTAAAGATTCAAGATGTTTCTCTAACTCTTCTTCTTCTTTTCTTTGTGGATATCTATCTATGCTATATTCTTATGTTTTCTTTTTCTACCTTGCATAATCTTCAACTGTGTTTTTATGTTTGCACGGTCTTCTAATGTGCTCCGTTCTTTCTTCTACTATGTGTCTATATCATGCTCTCACATGTTTATCTCACTATGTTTCCTTGTGTCTTCTTCCGCTAGGCTTTTCCTACATCTCTGTGTTCTTGTATGTATTTCCAACTAAGTTTTTAAAATCTTTGTTTGCCTTTCACTAGACCTTTGTTTGAGTTATTTTATACATGTTTCCTCTACTGTTTTCTTAAGTGCTACACTGCCTCTTTTTTTCTTCTTAACTTACTTAAGTTCCAAGCTTTTCGTAAAACATGTTACTTCTACTCTAACTATTTGCTTCGAATTTTCTATTGTATCTGTTTGTTTTCTCATGAGTCTCTGATAGACATCTCTGAGCCTGTTTCAACTACTTAGCTCCTCGTCTCTGTATCTGATTCGACTTAGAAACTCTAGAATGTGGGGGTTTGATGAGGTTGATTTTGTGTTTGAACTAGGGTTCTACTTTGGACCCCCTGACTTTCTCAGGCTCATTTTGAGTCAATAAACTAGATTTGAACTTTTCTGTTTATGACTCTAAACTCTTATATGCTAGACTCTTCTGATTAGCATGATAGTTCTTTCTTGTTTAAGCATGTCTATATGATTTTATATGTGTGTTGAACCTTTCTTCAAAAGGTTTCCAATTTATGACTGATTCTGAATCGTTTTTAGGGTTTGATTGATTATTACTAATTTTACTCTAATAAAAACCTTTCCTTACTTTTCCTGACTTGATTCATTCGTACAAAGCCTGAATTTTGATTTCTTGGCTAATTTCCTTTCCTTACTTGCATAAATCATGTGCTGTCAAACCTTGTCCTTAAATATACCTTTATGTATTTAGCCCATTTGCACTACTTTGTTAATGTGTTTGACTGACCCCTTTCCTTAATTATTTTACCTGTTTGAAATTAGGATACCTTAATTAGTGGGAGACCTTGTGTTATTTATTTCTAACTATTTTCTTACCTATTTCTACTTGCTTTCTGCACTATAAAGGGCACGATATTTCTGCACTTTCACACATCACTACTGACAAGAAATCTTCAATTCAATACTTTTACACTTCAGACTTCACAATTTTCTTCTAAACCATAGCATTCTGATTGCTCGTTTGCACTTTAGCTTTATAATACTACTACTTATTCTTACTTGTTTCCTTGAAACTGGTTTTCTTTTGACACTTAGGCAAGCCATAAGGTAACATATAAATTGAATTATATTCTATCAACTTGAACCAGCAGGCAGGCCTGACTTGGGCTTCTCATCTGAAATATGTAATAGATCAGTTTTCCACAATCTTAAGTTTAATCATACCATAATCAGTGTGTGTAAGACACGCTAAACTGTATGCTCCATTTTGGTTTTTTTTCAAAGGAGGTTTATCTGAGCCTTTCTACCTATTATATGCTTATCCCCCATTATTTCTACATATGTGTTTTGATTGTCGCTTAGAATTTTGTCCTTTGACCCTTCCCTTTAGGATTATTAGTCCCAAATATCTCTGGAGATGATCGGAATGGTGCGGGTAATAACATGCAGTAGGAAAACGAGACCATTCTATATTTAATACCTTAACAGGGTGGGAAAGGGTAGATATGGATATGATGATCACACGATAACACCACGTGTATCAATGGTTACCGGGTGTTGTGTGGGTGATCCATATTATTTATAAACCTAGGATCCCCTCTTTCCCCTACTTGTTTATTTTCAGGATTTCAAAACTTCTTAACTTTTAGCTGCTTTTAACTTCTTTTACATTAATTGCTTGCAACAATTCCGTGAAAACCCCTTCCCTATACTTGTTTATTTTCAGAAATTCGCAACTACTTTCTTCCCAGACTTCATCTTTTTTAACCTCTTTTCTTGCAACCATTATGTGAAAACTACCCTGTATTTGTAATTCTTGCTTGTTTACTTGTCATTTGCACATAAACTCACAATTATATCATGGCAAGGAGCCACACTAGTGGATCTCGAGCGGTGCCTAACACCTTCCCCTCGAGATAATTTCAAGCCCTTACCCATTCTCTGCTTTTCTAAATCAAAATTCTTCTTAGTGTCCTAATGCACTTAATCTTTAGGTGGTGACTCTTCAATTCAAACCCAATTCTCAAAAGAAAAAGAGTTGTTCGTCCAAATGTTATAAAAATGATTTCGCGACAAAAAGGGGGCATCGATACTGCTTCGATGACACCATTGGATTTGGGACGATATGGAGTAGAGTTATGATGCGTTATCTTGAATTGTTCGCCTATATCCACCATCAAATGACTATTTAAATTTGCAGCATTATCCGTAATGATAGTTGTAGGAATATCAAAATGGTAGATGAGGTTAGAATGCACGAAGTCTACTACAACTTTTTTGGTGACAAATTTGAGAGTAATTGCTTCGCCCCACTTTGTGAAGTAGTTGATAGAGACCAATATAAATCTATATCCGTTTGAAGCTTTTTGCTCAATCGGCCTAATGATATCAATGCCCCATACAACAAATGGCGAAGGTGCTGACATAGGATGCAGTTTTGTAGGCAGTGCATGAATCAAATCACCGTGCACCTGACATTGATGACACCTCCGAAAGAAACTGAAGAAATCTTTTTCCACAGTCATCAAGTAATAACCAGCTCAAAGGATTTTCTTTGCAAAAACATGCCCGTTCATGTAAGGTTCGCACACTGCTGTGTGCACTTCATAATAATTCTTTCGGTTTCTTCGGCATCAACACATCTAAACAAGTTGAGATCCAGAATTCTTTTGTACAAGACATAAACACTAAAGAAGAAACCACTTGCGTGTCATCTAATGGTTCTCTTTTGGTCCCCATTGGCTTGCTCTGGGTATTCTCTAGTTTTCAGAAATCATTTAATTTCATAATACCATGGCTAAATAATTGGTTTTACCTTAACCGTATTACAGTAACCGTGTTTTTCCATGATTTTGATTTCCAAGGGATCAATGTGGGCATTACTTCGTTATGGCAGCACCGAGGCCAAAGTAGCAAGTGCATCACCTAGTTAATTGTGACAACAAGATATGTACCTGAACTATATTGACTTGAATCGTTTGCTAAGGTCTTCCACATATTGACGGTAGGGAAAAAGTTTGACATCTCAAGTCTCCCATTCTTCTTAGGCTTGTCAGATAATCAGATTCGAATCTCCCATGATTAACAATTCATCGACATTTTGGTCAATTTCCATGTTCATGCCTATAATGCAGGCTTCGTACTCGGTAGTGTTATTTGTGAAGAAAAACCGAAGCCGATTGTAGTTGGATAATGCTGACAAGTGGGTGAGATCAAGATTGCCCCAATTCTAACCCCTTTCACATTTTCCACTTCGTCAAAGAACATTTTCCAAGCAATAGTGTCTTTGGATATTTTCTTAACTAAATTTACCTCTTCATCCGAGATGTAGGTGCTCAAAGGTTGGTATTCATCGTCAACCGGGTTTTCAACCAAGTGATCTGCTAAAGCTTGGGCTTTTATCACCGTACAGGTAACGTAGACTATGTCAAATTTAGTGTGCAGGATCTGCCATTTTGCTATCCTTCTCGTGGGCATTGGTTTCTGGAATATGTATTTTAAAGAGTCCAACCAGGTAATGAGGTAGGTGGTGTACGTCAATAAGTAATACCTCAACTTCTATGCAACCCAAATCAGAGGGTAGCAAGTCCTTTCCAACAATGAATATTTAGCTTCATAACTTGTGAACTTTTTACTCAAATAGTAGATCGCATGCTCTTTCCTCCCAGTCACAACATGTTGTCCAAGGACACAACCAAAAGAATTCTCCAAGACTGTAAAATACAAGAACACAGGACTTCCCGATTCCGGTAGGACTAAGACTGGCTGGTTCGACAGGTATTCTTTGATTTTATCAAAAGCTTCTTCGCACTCTTCTGTCCATTTAATTGTTTCATCGTTCTTTACCAACTTGAAGATGGGTTCACGTGTAGATGTCAGCTGGGTAATGAATCAGCTGATGTAGATCAATCTTCCCAACAAGCTCATAACATATTTCTTGGTTGTCGGAGGGGGCAAATCTCAAATGTACTTTATCTTTGTTGGGTCTAACTCGATGCCCCTCCAGCTGATTATAAATCCCAGAAGTTTGCCAGATAAAACCCCAAATGCACATTTGGATGGGTTTAGCTTTAGATCATATTTCTGCAGCTGCTCAAAGAATTTTCTCAAATCCCGAACATGGTCATCTTGGGTCTTGGACTTGATGATCACGTTGTACACACACACCATTATCTCTTGGTGCATCATGTCATGAGAAATGGCATTCATGTCCCTCATATAGGTTGTATCGGCATTTTTCAGACCAAAAGCCGTGACCCTGTAACAGTACGTGCCCCAGGGTGTGGTAAAAGCTGTCTTCTCTAAATCCTCTTCATCCATCAATACCCGGTGATATCTTGCGTAACAATACATGAAGGACTGTATCTCAATCTTGGCGTAATAATAAACAAGGATCTGGATGTTCGGCAAAGGGAAATTGTCCTTAGGACTTGCTTTGTTTAAATCTCTGTAATTCACACACACTCGGGTTTACCCATCCTTCTTCGGCACTAGAACTACATTGGCTAACCACGTGGTGTATCGAACCACTCGTACCACCCCCATTTTTAACTATTTTGTGACCTCTTCTTTAATCTTGTCACTAATATTAGTTTTAAAATTTCTTTTTTTTTGTTGGATAGGGGGATAATAGGGGTAGGTTGGAAACTTGTGAACCGACAAATCGATACTCAGTTCGGGTATGTCGTCGTATGACCAAGCAAACACATCTTTGATTCAAATAACAGCTGGATCAGTGCGCCCCGAGTTTTTTCACCCGTGTGAGTGCTCATCATGGTTTCCCTGACTTCTTCAAAACTACCTAAATTAACGGCTCAATATCATTTAAATGGCTAAGGTTTATTATCAAATTGTTCTAATTCTTGATTTATTTCCCTAAAAGCCTCTTCTTCATCATATTCCGGTTCTTGGTTTATTATTTCACAGTTAGACAACATGTTGGGATCTGGGCATGATGTTCGCAAGCATGTCATATTATTTAATGCCGCATTATTAGGACTGAAAAAAGAAATAAAAGAGAAAAACAACAACAATCAGAAAGAATAAAGAAAGATGAGAGATGAAATATTGATTTCATTTCTTTGAATTTGAAGATAACAGGGTTTGCATTGGGAATTAAAGACAAGAAACTAAAAGAAAAACATTCCAGTTACACCCTAAAATAACTCGTGATGGAGAAAAAGTGGCAGGACTGGACTACCGGTATTCCCTCCTGATTGGGAATGGACTAGCCTTCTAATTTTGCAGTTTGGCACTTAAGTCCCAAGTATAGCACCTGAGCGATGCTTGAGACTTCCCTTGGTTGGACCATGTGGGCTTCATACAACATTTGTCTCATAGCCTCACATATTTCTTCAATTTCCTCGGATGTAAAGGCCTAATCTTCCTCTTTCTCATTGTATTTAGGCTTGAAAAATGTCCTATAAAGATACGGAATCGGCTTAGGCAATTCCCAACCATTGTTCTTTCTTTTGTCCGGCCATTTTTCATCAGCTGGTGTGGTATGGAAGCCCACACAAAATGCTTTTCGATGGCTGGTAGGGTGACTGGTTCTATGATACCTTTCAGCGATGCCCCGAGTCCCTTCACATGCTTGTAACAATGTTTAATCATTTCAGCAGCAACCATGATGGATGCATTTGACAAAAAGGTTGAGGACAACGGTTTCCATCCTCATATTGGTTTGTGATCACCACTTCAAAATATTGATCAACTATATGCTCACTAACTTCTCTGGCTTCGAGACACGGGACTGATGGGTCCCGATAAATCGACTTCTCATTTTCCCCATGAACTAAAATCTCCTTATCTTCATGTTTGAATTTAACCATTTGGTGGAGAGTAGAAGGCATAGACCCTGCTGCGTGAATCCACAACCTTCCCAAGAGGAAATTATAGAAAGTATCCATGTCCAAAACCTGAAAGGTCACCTTGGAGTATATCGGGCCGATAGTCAGAATCAGATCAATCTCACCTATTTTATCTCTCTTTATTCCATCAAAAGCACACACGCAGACGTTGTTAGATTTAATTCTCTCTGTACCAATTTCTATATGTTGCAGAGTTGAGAGTGGGCATATATCTACCCCATAACCACCATCTAACATGACCCTTTTCACATAATACCCTTCGCATTTAACTATCAAGTGAAGGGCTTTATTGTATGCAGCCCCTTCCGATGGTAAATCACTCTTGATGAAAGAGATTTGAATTACTGTAAAAAACCTCTTCGCCATCCTCTCCAACTATTCTACAGTGGTTTCAATAGGTACATATGCTTCATTAAGAGTTTTGATCAAAACCTTTTGATGTTTAGTTGAGTTCATTAGCAGAGAAAACAGAGAGACTTGAGTAGGGGACATTCGGGGCTGGTCGATTATCTCGTAGTCTGCCATTTTCATTTACTGGAAGAATGCTTCAACTTCTTCAGCACTCACTGGCTTCTTACGTGGGAAATGCTTCTATGTGGCATTATTCACTTCCTCCGAATTGAGGTACTTCCCAGCCAGATTATTTTCCTTAACTTCTCCTGAGATCTCTTTGCCTTTGTAAGTTACTACCATTTTGTTATAGTTCCATGACATGTCAGTGGGATCTGCCATGGGACTTTATGGTGCATGCCCAATAACCACAGGATCATTTAACCTTGGTGGAATTATGGGCCCCCGCATCATGTAGGTCATCTTGGGCACATACATTTTAGCTCCCTTCTTTAGCTCAAACCTTCTAGGAGGACTCAATGACTTCTGTTCTTACTTTTGGCCTCGAGGAACATAGAGAACGACATCTTTGGAGGGTGCTACCCCAGTTTCGGCTTCCACTTTGTTTCCGATCTTCTGAAGGGTAGTTTTGTTCTTTCTCTCCTCCTTGGCTGGCTTTATGACAGCTTTTGACTTCTTTTCCACATCGGCTATGGCAATGATGGCTTTTAGGGCTAGGTCAAATTCTCTATCTTCACAGGTCATTCCAATAACTGGGCCGTTGTTGTGGGCCGGTAATGGATTATTTGTTATATTAGGAACATCTTCGTCCTTTAGGACTATTCTCTTTTGTTCTAATAGATTTTCCACATCCCTCTTCAGGGTCCAACAGTCATCTGTATCATGCCCTTCTTCCCCTAAATGGTAGGCACATCTAGTACCATCTCTATAAGCGGGAGACACTGGATTTTCCCTGGTTTGGGGTACAAACTGTAACACACCCATCTGAAAAAGTTTGGGGAAAAGGCTGAAATATGACTCCCCTATAGGTGTGAATTTCGGCATCCTGGGTGTTTCCCGAGCATGGAAGTTGTTTAGTGGGGGTCGAGGATTATACCGAGCTTGGTGAGGAGGTTGATTTCTGGGAAATGGAGCTCGGTTCTAATTAAATTGTTTTTGCGGCCTAACATAAGGTTGGGCATTCATCACTACCTATGGATGAGGAACCATAGTGTAGGCCACATCTTGAGAGGGATCGTAATGTTGTGGGGTCCTTTTCGAGAGATAAGCTCTGGGTGGATGGGTTTTTCTTGAACTTGAAGTTTCCATTGTTGTTTTTTTCTTGTTCTTTCGATTTGCTACACCTCCATACCCGCCATGGATTGCTTGGGAGGTAACCCTTATAGCAGACTGACTCAAGATTCACCCTGTTTTCAACCTATTTTCAACTATTTCACCGATCTTGATGGCTTTGATAAATGGCATACCCATCGCAGACATCATGCTTTGATAATAATCGTCCTCTTGGGCTTGAAGAAAGACACTAACCATCTATATTTTGTCCATTGGAGGTTTAACTCTAGCGTCTTGCTCTCGCCATTTGATAGTTTACTCTTGGAAGCTTTCCGAGGACTTCTTCTATAGATTTTACAACGAATTCATATCAGGGGCAATGTCGATGTTTTATTGAAACTACCTGACAAAGTCTCGAGCCAGGTCATCCCAGATGTGCCACCGAGATATATCCTGATCTATGTACCACTCAGAAGCAATACTGACCAGGCTCTCCCCAAAATAGGCCATTAGGAGATCTTTTTGCCACCTGCTCCCCACAATTGGTTGCAATATCTATTGAGGTGGGCAATGGGATCCCCGTGCCCTTCATACTTCTCAAACCTTGAGGTTTTGGAACCCAGGGGTGGATGCACGTGTGGGAACATATGCATGTCAATGTAGGATATGCTCTTTTGCCCGCTCAAACCCTGTATATTGAGACTCTGCTCCATGCTCTTCATCTTTCTCGTAATCTCCTCTTTTTCAGGATTTTTTGTGATTTTCGCCTATACTATGGTAAACTCGTACCGAGGCAGTTGAGGGTAAGCATAGGTAGTAAACTAGGTTGGTTCCATTGGGAAAGATGGTGTTTGAAAGGTGAAGGAATATGGATCGAAGGTAGGCCTGGGTAAACTAGGTTGTGCCGTAGCTGAACAAGGTTGTGTAGTGAATATGTTAGAAGCCGCACCTGAAGTTAACACCTGGGAGCGAGCCTCTGATGGTGTTCTAGCAAAGTGGGCTGAAATGGTAGGATATCCTAGTGGGGTATTTGGATAGCTTATGGGGACATTGATGGTTCCACTCACCCTGGGAAGTATCTCAGGGAATCCCGGTATCACACTTGGTGGATGTGAAGCTAGACTACCATACCAACCACCTTACTGGAAAACCTGAACTAAACAGTAAACAACAAACCAGTCGGTATGAACCAATTAACGCAAAGGTAATCACATGTTAGGGTGTGATGCACCTATGCAGTTAAATGTATTTCTACATGTTTCGCAACAGTTGCATGTTTCATCCCGGCTTTGCTTACTTCCCCCAGTTTTCATTTCTTCCCAACTTTGGCTTTTTGTGCTTCTATTCCCATTTTCTGCTATTTTATTTCCCCCTCTTTCGTTGCCCTCTTTTTTTTTTTCTATTTGATTTTTCGTTGGCTCTCTTTTATTTCTTTTTGGCTTTTTCTTTCAGTTCTTTCTTTTTAGATCCCTCTCTTATGTGAGTTATCTACAAAAATCATGACCGGATCCGATGAGGATTGCATACGTATCATAACACCACGTGAATCAGATCATTACGCAGTTTAGGAAAATAAATGCGAAAAATAATTTTTGGGAATTTCAATTTTCATTAACAAAAACTCCTAAACTTTATATTACAAAAGACTTCAAACTACTCATTTCCTTTTTTAAACTACTAACAGACTCAAAATACACTTTAAAATAAACACTGAAATACAGACTCGATAAATGAAAAATCATAAATACATCAATGCTTCAACTCTTGGGGCCCGTGGGACATCATTCGATCTTGCCACGGGCCTACGTGAAAGATCCCCTTGGAGCCGCTCCAAATCAGTCATTATATAGCGGACAAATATCATTACTGCAGTGAGGAAAGTGGTTTGAGTCATGTCGTACATGCTTGGCATTTCATGACGACGTAGTCAATAATAGCCCTAACCCTCTCTCGAATAATACCCTTTTCTTGAAGCAAGCACCCTATTTGCTGATTCTGGGCTTCTAACACCTGAGTGTCATGATGCCTTTGATTATGCAAATATTGCATACTTTCCTCCATCTGAGCCATTAGAGCGTAACAATGTTCCATACCGGCTTTAAAATTCCTGGCCTCTTTGTCCGCCTTATTTTCAAGGATGGTCAGCTTTCTCTACAGATTGGTGACTGTCCCCTAATATATTCTGTTCATTTGTTGCACAAGTTGTGCCTGCCCTTCTACATTCTTGGGCAATTGTGCTCTAACTCCTTCCAAACTACTTTCAAATTTCTCTAAGTCATATTGACACACGAGCACTTTCTTTCTCAGACCGCTTATACACCTTTCATCAGCTTGGCTGATGTCCGGGTTTCTAGCGGCTATTCTCATTTTCTGAATCTGAGCTTTAAGGTCTTCATTTTCCTGAGCTAGCTTCTTATTCGCATCCTCATCTACAGCGACTTACACATCACTAGAGAACTTGAGGTCTTTGATTTGTCCTTCTAAACTACTTATGGTGGCCCGATATTTATTTTCTTTTGCCAACCACTCCCAATGTTCTTGTGATGCGTTGAAATTTTTTTGGAGGTGGGGTCTTTTATCTAGCATTCCAAACTCAAATTTCCTTATGTACTAAGCGAGGTAACAGCGCAAGGCTTCACCTCGGGATAAATCACGCACTAGGGTATTTTCTGTTAGATGCTTGAATTCACTCTACATCTGGTGAACTACTATTTCGTGAAAGTGTCCATTAGGACGGATCTCAACAACATGGAGGCTAAGGTCTTCATCCTTTGGCACTATTTGACATCTCTCTAGCTATCTCAAAACCTGTTATGGGGCATAAGGCTGGATACTCTAAGACCCATCAGGAGGAAATGAGGCCCGATAGCTGGCATGTATATGACTTCGTCAATAGGAAGCCACCCGAACATCCATTCTATTTGATTTTCCGCGATAGAGCGGAGGCGTGATATCTATTTTGTAACTCCTCCTGGCCTGCTAAACCCGCCGACCCTTGTATCAAATTCCCTTGTGCAGTTTTTCCCTGTCGACCCACAGTTCATGTATTAAGGACGATGACATAGATGCTCAATCATCCTTATTTGTAGCAACAAGTTAACCCCTTCAGAAAAGTCTCCTCCGACTTTGCAAGCTACGAGAGCTCGGTAGATTTCAGACACTATCATCAGTGCGAGGGCGCTTATAGCCTGAATAAGCAGAGTGTTGATAACTCTGGCTATCCGTGTATGGATATTCCCATCTTATCCGGAAAATACTAGAAGACCCAAAAATACCACAATTAAAGCAAAGCATCTGTGTTCTTCCCATTTTAGGCGATCCCGTTGCTATGAATTTTGCTTTCTGGATTGTTGAACCCCCTTTGTGTGTCCTGATCGCTCGTATATGGACTACAGAGTGGAAAAACCAGTTACCAAATTTGGGTATTGGACCCCCTGCTTATCTTTTGTAAATATAGAAACTTGTGCGCAACGATGACTCTTAAAGCGATTATATACTTGTGACTTATTAGAGATCCAGTGGTCCTAATATATCCGGCTATTTCTTCCAATTTAGACGTGAGTTCAAAATCTGAGAAATGAAACACGTTATGAGCTGGGTCCCAAAAAGTAACTAGTGCCTTTATTATGTCTCCTCTAGGCCTGATCTTCAATAACCCGGCGAGACCTCCCAAGTAGATACTGACCCTATCTTGTCCTGATTTACCTAGATCTTCCCACCACATATACAACTCCAAAGAATCTTGGTCATGACTGGTATTGGAAAATTTTGACTCGTGCTTATTCTGCACATTTTAATTAAGGTGATTGATTGAAAACAAAGCGATTTTTTGTAAAAGATGTCAATTTCGCAAACATTTAAATAACATGGCTACTTTTGCAAATATGGCCCTTCAACACTTTGATAGAGGAAGATTTTGCGGTTATGCTTTCTTGGTAGCTAAAAATTTGAAAAAGGGCTGTAGGTGGTTATTCTTGCAAAAACAGCCTTCCGACGTCCTTTTGGGGACATTCGGCTATTTTAGACAAGAATGACACTACCTAATTTTTTTTAAGATAAAATCAACAACAATTCATTTTTTGGGTTATTTTTGCAAAATTAGAGTTATGCCCAATGGGGTTGCCTATGTATATCACATCCGGTGAGAATTAAACTTGCGTAGTTCGGTCAGTTTTGACAAAATAAAACAAAACCAACTATTTTTTAAAAAACAAAAATTTCTCTTTTTTTTTTTCAAAATTTCGGCAGAGTTTCTGTATATTTTGGGCATTGGTTTTTTCCAAAAGCAAGAAATTATCTCGCTTAACCCTCACATTTTTTTTCTTCCCAACTTTTCTCATTTTATCCGATAAGCCGGTCAACATGCAAATTCGAAGCAAATGAATGCACAAGTAGCAAGTAGGACCCATCGGGATGATCTTTTCATTCTGGGTACACCTAACCTAGACAGACACAACCCTTGTGTTGAGTCTCAAAAGTCAAATGCACGTGAAGTAAATAAAAGTTCCTACTAGGGATCCGGCATGAGACTGAGTTATTCTAAGCTTATAAACCTGGGTATATTGTTCTATACTTGTGTATCCGAGCGGACAACTCGAGCTTAGGAGGGGACTACGTACCGGGAAACAAAAGGCCATCCAGCTTTGTAACTTGTCTGAGCCTCATTCTTATTTCAAGGTATGACACTATAAGAATACGGAGTCATGCCAGCGTGCACATCCCCAAACTGAGAAGAGAAGGGTTTTGTAATAGTTTATATATAATTCAAATAATATCAAAGCGGTAAAGAGCGACATTTAGCGCATTAGGCCTAAACATGTAATAAAATCAGAAAATAAATGGAAGCAAATTATATCAGTTATTTTAAGCTCGAATTTTTGAACCCTGAATCAAAGATCTGGGTTTGGATCCTCAACAGAATCGCCAGAGCTGTCACACCTTGTTTTACCCGTCCGAGGGGGATATATACGGGAGTTTTTCCAATTTAAGTGACATTATTCGAAATGAGATTATTTATTCAATTTTTGTTCAGAGTCGCCACTTGGGATGGTTTGTTTTCTGGTGTCCCAAGTAACCAATTTACATTAAAATCCCAAATCGAGGAAAATTCGACTTTCCTTTTGAAGTCTGCGAACCAGAAATTCTGAATAAGAAATTATGCTAAGCCGAGGTAAGGTGTTAAGCACCCCTGGATTCCGTGGTTCTAGCACGGTCGCTTAAACTATCATAATTGGCCTATTATCTGATTGAAATACATATTTTAACCAATGGTTCAATTTCAACTTTATAACTGCTTTTATTTTATTCTTTTAGGAAAGATTTAACTTCATCTAAAACACGTCTTGAACCACGTCACATAAATGCACCCGCGGTCCACGACATATTTTATTTAACAATGTTAAGATTTGGATTTGGGGCACATAAATGCAAACCCCAGTTCAGGGAAGTAATATTTAAATAGTGCGCCAAAAGCAACTATGCACTTTCAACTTTGCGAGTGCCATGGAAATTCAACTAACTGACACGCCTCGATTTCTAAGGATTAAAAAAATAATTAAGCAAGGGCCATACATTTTGAGGTTTTATTTTGCATGGCGCACCTCGATTCCAATTTTAAAAGGAAGCTCAAACTAAGCTTGGAGGGCCATAAGCTATATCTTACTTAACACGCACACCCCGAAACTATTTAAGGGAATCTAATTAACTAAAACATCAATGGAACTGGAATTACACTTTTAATGCTAAAGATCAAAGTAAGTAAAAGAAGATTGCCTTTAAAGAGAAAGGGGGGCTGATTATTTGAAAGACGCCAGCTTGGGCCAACAACAACTTTTAGGTGGGGAATTTAAAAAGACAGGCCCAAATACTACAAAGTATATATTTCCATTTGCAAGTATCTTCAGACTTGGGCACAAATAAGCCCAGTTTTTGCGGAGTGATGAGCGTCCCCACCATAAAATAGACAGCTGAATCTAGCATTGGACTTTCATCAACTGGGCTAGCACTAGGCCCAATTCTCAAAACAAAAAATTAGTGCAAAATCATTTAAATGTAAAGTAACCATGACTATATGGAAACATGAAGTTGATCCAAGTTTTAATTATGGTTTTTTGATTATCAAAACGTGAATCAACTAAACTGAATTCCCGAAATTAATATTACTGCAATTTGGGCTAGGTCTGCCTTAGACCCATTTGGTCGCATCACTCGAAAATAGGTATTGGGCCGAAAAGAGCCCAGATCAGATGCAAGACCAATTGATGGAGACCTAAGACTCAGGATCTAGTCCCTTCATAGGCAAACAACATGTTTTTAAACCCCTCCTTCATAGCAACAAACAAAACTTCAAAACTACAAGGTTTAAAACCTCATTTCATACTAAACTGATTGTGTAGAGATCTTGAACAAGAAGATTAAGTTACTAATAAGCAAATTAAGCTACTAATAAGTATTAAACCACTCCAAACATGAATCAGAAAATTACAATGACCATTGAACATTAGTAGCCAAATTGTAACCCACACTTGTAATACCAAAGACCATGTAACTCAGCTACAATAGGTTTTCTTTTGTTCTAGTTCATGTATACAACCACCAAAACCAAATTCATGTAGACCAAATGACTCAAACTCATAATTTATCAAATATTACAAGTCAAACTTAAAACCAAAAAAGAAAATCGAAGAGAACATGACAAAGAAACCAAACTAACTATAGAGATTGATGATTTGTAAGAGGCAACACTTAATAATATGATATACTCGAGATTTTAACTCAATCAAAAAAATTGTGTTCCTCCATTTCACATGTCAAAGAGGTGAGAGATACCTGAGAATAAGAAAGGAAATAAAAGAACTGAGGAATCAGTAAACATCAACAACAGAAAATAGCCCACCAATAGGAAACAACCAGCTCAAAACTAGTGAACGGAACAGTAGAAGAACAACAACTCAGAACCCCATCTTTAATCCAAATTCAAACCATTTCTCAAACCAAAAATATAAAATATGGAGTTTTCAAGAGTTCTAACTAACACAGGAGAATAAAAAATCCAAAATAAGCAGAGTTTTTGTAGTTTTTAACAAAGAAACGTAGGAAATTCAGGATTTTCTTTAGAATCAGTTGTTCAGTTTTTAAGTATTTTCGATCTCTAAAATCTGCCTTGCTTATATAGAAAGGGTGCCTTCATAGGCAAGTCTTTAGGGCAGCATAACTAAATCCATTTTTTCATTTAAAACCTTTTTGAATTTTCATTTTTTCTTAAATACCCTCAGTGTAAAAATTAGTTTTCACTTAAGTCCCAATAACAGCTTTCAGGAAGCTTTCTATTAAGTTAACGGATATATTCCCTAGCCTAAATCCCTAGACTAACCTCTTAAACCTTGCTATTTACGCCAGGGACCCAAATGGGCCAAGATGAACCAACGACTCAACCAGGCATGGGCTCAAATCTGACATAATAACCTAAACCAATCTCCTGGATGGGGTCTAAAATGGCTTGAAAGCCCAAACAACAATAATGAAACAAAATTAGTAATCTATGCCAAACAGAAGAAATCACTTAAATTATTTCAAAAACTAAAACATAAACTAATCGACTGATTAAGTAACACAAATAGGTCGAAAATAAACTAAGTTATCAAGATAAACCTAAATAAATTAACTAGGTGAATAATGTGATGACCCGGCCTATCGTGTTATGCATTAATGCCCCGATCCCCAATAAACTGCTTCCCCCAAGTTTATTTCTGCTAATTCTATTTGCCAGGACATTCGATTTTGGGTTTCAGAGAGTTTTAGAACACTTGGTCCCTAATTGAGAGCATAAGTATTGGAAAGTTATCCATTGCCAGAACAATGTGAAGATGGCCTCGAAATGGAAATCTGATGGTTTCATTAGATTTATTAGGTGAGTTTGGAGTTTGTAGCATGTTTAGATTGTGTTTTGGAGGTCCATAGCTAATTTAGGCTTGAAATGCGGAAGTTTGAATTTTTTGAAGTTTTCGGTTTGATAGTGAGATTTTGATCCAATGGTCGGAATAGAATTTAGAAAGTTGTTGTAGCTTAGATATGTTATTTGGGATGTGTGTGCAAAGATTTAGGTCATTCAGACGTGGTTTGGTTGGGTTTTTAATCGAAAGAGTATTTCGGAAGTTTTTGAAAACTTAGTCTTGAATTCGATGTAAATTGATGGATTTGGTGTTGTTTGAGGTGTTGCGATGATTGGAATAAGTTGAATGAGGTTTTAGGATGTGTTGGTACTTTTGGTTGAGGTCCCGGGGGACTTAGGGTGAATTCGCATGGCTAACGAGAAGTTTAGAGCTTTGGAAAATTTGCAGAATTGCAAGAGCAGTTGCGGAGAAATTTTGGCCTTCGCGATCATGTGAGGTTCCTCGCGATCGCGTGTAAGGATTTTGGAAGGCAGGTGTTTTCCTCTTCGCGTTCGGGGTTGAGGTTCCACGTTCACGGAAGTTCTCGAACTGGTGCTTTGCGTTTGCATGATAATGTTCGCATTCACGTATGAGGATCTGGGGTCCCGTATAATTATTCTTTGCATTCGCACAGGTGCTTCCGCGTTTGCGTAGGTATAAGAGTCCAAAGCATCGCGTTTGCGGGGAGAGTATCGCATTCAAATAGGGTTAATTATTAGAAAAATAAAAATGTGCTTCGTGATCGCGTGGCTGAGGTCGCGCTCGCAATGAAGGGCTATCAAGGCTGGATAGAAAGTTAAAAAACATTTCATCCGCAATTCGAGCCATAATTTCCACCATAGCTGTGTATTTGTGGAGCTTTTTCAGTGACATTCAATAAGGAATCAAGGAGAACCGATTGGAGGTAAGAATTTTGAACCTAAAATGTGATTCTTTTATGAAATTAAACTAGAAATTCATGTAAACTTGGACAAAATGGAAGAACTAGGCCTTGGGATTTTGAAATTTAATCTGGGATTTGATGGATAATTTGGACTCCAATTTTGTGTTCTTTTTATGTATAGACTAGTGAGAATATGACGTTTCCGAAAATATAAGTTTAATCTAATTCTGAGATGTTGGCCTGAGGGGAGTTTTGATTATTTCACCAAATTTCACGTCTTAGTTGAATTTAATCGTAGATTCAGTTGTTTGAGATGTTATTTACAATATGTAATTGAATTGAATAGATTTGGGCCTTTTGGAGTCGGATACTCGTGGCAAAGGCGTGATTTCTAGTTGACTTTGGGCAGATTCTAGGTAATGGCTTTTCTGACCTTATGTGGGGGACCTTACCCTTAGGATATGTTATTTGGTAATGGAATGCCTTGTATGTGAGGTGACGAGTGCGTACATGAGCTAATTGCTGAAAATTCAATTTTACTTTAAGTATTTAAGACTGAGATCCTTTTTTATCCGCTTCCTTTTATACTTGCAAATTTTAGCCTGTTGTTAGTTAAAAGAGCATGTTTAGTTGATTTAAAATTGCCTATTTGCAAAACTGCCTTGGTTTCTATTATGTGAAGTATTCTAAGCTAGAATTACCTGTTGCCTTGGGAAGGAATTTCATTTTTAAGTTTCTCCTTGTTCTGTTTTTCATTTTGTTAAACCTTGGTTTGAGTTAAAAATTTTTGCAAGTTATTTGTTTCCGCATTGTTAGGATTACCTAGTCGTAGGGACTAGGTGCCATAAAAACATATTCACAGAGGGTGAGCTGGGGTCGTGACAAGTTGGTATCAGAGCTCTTGGTTCATAGGAATCACGAAAAACATGCCGGTTTATTAGAGTCTCACTGCTTAGTATGGAGATGTATGTACTTATCTATGAAAGGCTATGCAACTTTTAGGAAAATTTAACTTCATTTGATTTCCTTGTCGTGCGAGATTTTTGATATCATAACTAAAATTCTGTCTTTCTACTCTCTCACAAATGGTGAGGACACGTGCTACTCAAGATGATCAGGCACCCGCGCCCCTTACTGCAGCCGTAAGTGGCCAAGGCCGGGGTAGAGCTTGAGGACGCGCATGTGGTGCAGCCAGAGCACCCCGGCGAGCTACTGTCGAGGACCACCAGCAGATCCAGCTGGAGTCCAGGCACTTGACACACCTGCTACTACTACTCTAGACTTTTAGGAGACTTTGGTAAAGTTCCTCAGCATATTTGCTCCATTGATTAAGGCGAGATTGATTCAAGTTGTACCAACTACTTCACGAGTCGGGGAAGGGACTCAAACTCCTGCCGCTCCCACTCTAGAGCAGCGAGTTTCCATTGGTCAGGTTCCAGGTGTTATGGCAACACAACCTGTGGTCCCAGTTTAGCGGGTGGTGAAGACCTCTTGCCGAGTAGGAGGCAGGTGGGTCCAAGAGAGAGAGGACAGACGAGGTCAGGAGGGAGAGTATAGAGGAGTGAGTAGGCCTCACAGATTGGAGAGACCCATTGGTCGTTATTTTGGAGGAATAGTGCAGCATGGTAGAGGTTTTGTGGGTCAGCCAGCTTAGTTTGCATCCTAGATTTCACATAAGGCTTCATGTGTTCAAGGGTTTTAGAGTACCCGTACCCCATAATTTCAACCGCCACGTCAGCTAGGGGGATTCCTTGAGTGTGGTAACATATTCCACATGGTTAGGGATTGCCCCAGAGTTGGGAGGGGTGCATCTTCATAGACATCTTAACCACAGCATGGCCCGTAGATTTCCCAGGTCATGGTTACGACCCCAATTGCTACCCCACCTACCCGTACCGAGGTTGTTGCCTCTGATTCTGTGATCACATGTATTTTCATAGTTTGGTATAGAGGTGTACTGATTCTCTTCGATCTAGGCTTTACGTTTTATTACGTTTCTTCTTATTTTGCTCCATATTTGTGTATACCTCGGGATTTCCTTGAGTTTCCCTGTTTGTGTTTATACTCATGTGGGGGATTCACTTGATGTAGACTGCGTTTATCGGTCATGTTTGGTTACTATTCATGGTTTTGAGACCTGAGCAGACATATTTCTAATTAGCATAGTTGATCTCGATATTATTCTGGGCAGGACTAGTTGTCACCCCATTATGCTATTTTTTATTGTCACGCCAAAATCATGATGCTGGCTTTGCCAGATGTACCGTGTGTTGATTGGAGTGGTACTTTAGATCACACTCGCACTAGAGTTATCTCTTTGCTTAAAGCTCAGCGTATAGTTGAGACGGGGCATGCCACGTATTTAGCCTATGTGAGAGATGTAAGTATTGATATCCCTTTTGTTGATTTAGTCTCAGTGGTACGGAATTATCCCAATGTATTTCCAGCTGCACTTCCAGGCATGCCGCCTGATAGAGACGTTGATTTTGGCATTAATTGTTGTCGGGAACTCAACCCATTTCTATTCCTCCATTTCGTATGGCTCCTCCTGAGTTGAAGGAGATGAAGGATTAGTTACAGGAATTGCTTGATAAGAGTATTATCTGGCCCAGTGTTTCACCTTTGGGTGCTCCTATCTTGTTTGTGAATAAAAGGATGGTTCTATATGTATGCGCATTGATTATTGCTAGTTGAACAAGGTTACAGTGACGAACTGTTATCCCTTGCCTCATAATGATGATCTGTTTGAACAGATTCAGGGCGCACAAGTGTTTTCTAAGATTTATTTGCACCCAGGTTACCATCAGTTGAAGATTCGGGAGCCAGATATCCCAAAGATTGCTTTCAGGACTCGATACAGTCATTACGAGTTTTTTGTTATGTCACTTGGGCTGACCAATGACCCAGTAGCCTTCATGCATTTGATGTACATAGTATTCCTGGAGTCAGGAATGTCATGAGAAGCATCTGAGGATTGTGCTCCAGACTCTAAGAGAAAAGAAATTATTTGCAAAGTTCTCGAAATGTGAGTTTTGGTTGGATTCAGTGGCATTCTTAGGTCACGTGGTATCGAGTGAGGGCATTCGGGTGGATCCGGAGTAGGAAGAGGCTGTGTATAGTTGGCCTAGCACGTCCTCAACTACAGTGATTCATAGTTTCCTTGGTTTGTTAGGCTACTACTGTTGTTTTGTGGAGGGGTTTTCATCGAGTGCATCCCCTGTGACTAGACTTAAAGGGGCTCTATTTTAGAACAGAGGAGTGTGAAGCGAGCTTTCAAAAGCTCAAGGCAGCTTTCACTACAGCCCTAGTTTTTGTATTGCCTATAGGTTCGGGGTCTTATACCGTCTATTGCGATGCCTCGAGAGTTGGCCTTAGAGCAGTATTGATGCAGGACGGCAGGGTGATTGCCTACGCGTCCAAACAGTTGAAGATACATGAGAAGAGTTATCATGTCTATGATCTTGAGTTAGCTGCCATTATATACGCCCTGAAGATTTGGCGCCATTATCCATTTAATGTGCCTTGTGATATTAATATTGATCATAGGTTTTTGAAACATTTGTTCAAGCAGGAGGATCTAAACTCGCGCCAGAGGAGGTGGTTAGAGTTGCTGAAGGATTATGACATCACTATTTTGTACCACCCGGGCAAGGTCAATGTAGTGGCTGATGCCTTGAGTCGACGGGCAGAGAGCATGGGGAGTTGTGCATATTTACCAGTATTGGAGAGGCCTATGGCGATGGATGTTCAGGCTTTAGCCAGCCAGTTTCTGCGATTGGATCGTTCGGAGCCCAATCGGGTTCTAGCTTGGTGGCTTCTCGATCTTCATTATTTGATCGTATGAGGGAGCGGCAGTATAATGACCCTCATTTGCTTGTCCTTAATGACAATGTTCAGCATGGCGGTGTTAGAAATATGACCATTGGCGAGGACGAAGTATTGAGGATGCGGGGTTGTGTTTGTGTACCCAATGTTGATGGGCTTTGGGTGTTGATTCTAGACGAGGCCCAC
The DNA here is from genome assembly GCA_034376525.1 of Nicotiana benthamiana. Lineage (NCBI taxonomy): Eukaryota > Viridiplantae > Streptophyta > Magnoliopsida > Solanales > Solanaceae > Nicotiana > Nicotiana benthamiana. The sequence goes on from CM067337.1 coordinate 57,655,760, forward strand.
AGTTCACGATATTCCATCCATCCAGGTGCCGCGAAGATGTATCAAGACTAGTGGCAGCATTATTGGTGTAGACGAATGAAGAAAGATATAGTTGGATTCTTAGCTAAATGCCTCAACTGCCAACACGTGAAGTACAAGCACTAGAGACTGGGTGGGTTACTTCAGTAGATAGAGATATCAGAGTAGAAGTAGAAGCGTATCACCATAGAATTTGTATCTGGACTCCCATATACCTTGAAGAAGTTTGATTCTATCTGGGTTATTGTGGATTGGCTGACCAAGTCTGCTCATTTCATACCTTGTGTGTACCACTTATTTTTCGGAGCGGTTGGTGGAGATTTATATTCGGGAGCTTATCCGTCTGCATGGTATTCCAGATTCAATTATTTCAAACAGAGTTACTCAGTTGACATCACGGTTTTGGAGGGCCGTTCAGCAAGAGTTGGGTACTTGAGTGGAGTTGGGCATAGAATTTTACCCTCAAACGGGCGGACAGTCCTAGCGCACTATTCAAATTCTTGAGGATATGCTCCACGAGTATATGATTGAATTTAGAGGGTTGTGGGATCAATTCTTGCCATTGGTGGAGTTCTCTTACAACAACAGCTATCAGTCCAGCATTCAGATGGCACCGTATGAGGCCTTGTATGGTAGGCGGTGTAGATCTCCGGTAGGTTGGTTTGAGCTTGTTGAGGCTAGATTATTGGGCACAGATTTAGTTCAGGATGCTTTGGGGGAAGTTAAGGTAATTCGGGATAGACTCCGTACAACCCAGTCCAGATAAAAGATCTACGGATCAGAAGTTTCGTGATGTTTCGTTTATGGTTAGAGAGCGCGTTCTGCTTCTAGTTTTGACTATGAAGGGTGTTATAAGATTTCAGAAGAGAGGGAAGTTGAGTCCGAGGTTCATTGTCCCTTTAATGATATTGAGGCGTGTTGGGGAGGTTGCTTATGAGCTTGCCTTACCTCCTAGCCTGGGAGGGGTTCATCCGGTGTTTCATGTTTCGTTGCTCCAGAGGTATCACGGTGATCTGTCGCACGTGTTGGATTTAAGTTTAGTCTAGCTAGATAAGGATCTCTCTTATATTTAGGAGCCAATTGCTATATTGGACAGGTATATCAGAAAGTTGAGATCAAAGAATATTGCTTCAGTAATGGTTCATTGGCAGGGTCATACGGCCGAGGAGGCGACTTGGGAGACCGAGCAGGATATGCGCAGCCGTTACCCTCATATTTCACTACTTCAGGTATGTCTCTATGCTCGTTCGAGTACACACAAATTTTTAATTGTAGGAGGATGTGACGACCCAGCTGGTCGTCTTAAGAATTAAGTCCCCGATCCTCTATTAACTGATTTCCCCTAGTTTATTTCTACTAACTTGATTTGCCGAGACGTTTGTTTTTGGGCTTCGAAGAGTTTTGGGACACTTGGTCCCTAATTGAGAGATTAAGAGTTGGAAAGTTGTTAATAGTCTGAACACTGTGAATATGTCCTCGGAATTGGAAATCCGATGGTTCCATTAGCTTTGTTAGGTAATTTTAGGGTTAGGAGCATGTTTGGATTTTGTATTGGAGGTCCGTAGCTAATTTAGGCTTGAAATGCCGAAGTTTGAATTTTTGAAGTTTCCGGTTCGCGAGTGAGATTTTTATCCAAGGGTTGGAATGGAATTCTGAAAGTTTATTTAGCTTTGCTATGTAATTTGGGATGTGCGTGCAAAATTTCAGGTTATTCGGACGTGGTTTAATTTGGTTTTGATCGAAAGAGTATTTCAGAAGTTTTTGGAAAACGTAGGCTTGAATTCGATGTGAATTGATGGATTCGGTGTTGTTTAAGGTGTTGTGATGATTGGAATAAGTTTGACTGGGGATTTAGGATGTGTTGGTAATATTGGTTGAGGTCTCGAGGGCCCCTGGTGAATTCCTATGGCTAACGGGAAGTTTTTAGCCTTGGAAAGTTTGGAGAATTACAGCACCAGTTGCAGAGAAATTTTGGCCTTTGCGATTGCGTGAGGTCCCTCACGATCACGTAGAAGGATTTTGGAAGGCATGTGTTTTTCTCATCGCGTTCGCAGTTGAGGTTCCATGTTTGTCGAAGGTCTCTATCTGGTGCTTCTGGGTTGCATGGTAATGTTGGTGTTCGCATGGTAATGTTCGCGTTCACGTAGGAGGATCTGGAGTCCCATATAATTTTTCTTCGTGTTCGCGCATGTGCGATCGTGTTTGCGTAGATATAAGAGTCCAAAGAATCGCGTTTGCTGGGAGAGTATTGCGTTCGCGTAGGGTTTATTTTGAGAAAAATAAAAATGTGCTTCACGATCGCGTGGCTGAGGTTGCGATCGTGATGATGGGATATCAGGGCTGGACAGAAAGTTATAAAACATTTCTTCCGCAATTTGAGCCATATTTTCCACCATTGCTGTGTATTTTGAGAGAGTTTTGAGGGAGATTCAAGATGGAATCAAGGAGAATCAAATGGAGGTAAGATTTTTTAACCTAATATGTGATTCTATTGTGAAATTAACCTAGAAATTGACGAAAACATTGACATAAATGGAAGAACTAGGGCTTGGGATTTTGAAATTTAATCTGGGATTTGAGAGGTCATTTGGAATCTGATTTTTGTGTTCTTATTATGTATAGACTCGTGAGAGTCAGAGGTTTCCAAAAATATAAGTTTCATCTGATTCCGAGATGTTGGCATGAGGAGCATTTTGGTTATTTCACCTAGTTTCACGTCTTAGCTTTGAATTTAATCATAGAATCAGTTGTTCGAGATGTTATTTATGATATATAATATAATTGAATAGATTTGGGCCATTTGAATGAGCCGAATCGAGGTAAGTGGCTTGTCTAACCTTGTGTGGGGGACCTTCCCTTTAGGATATGATATTATGTAATTGAATGCCTTATGCGTGAGGTGACGAGGGCGCACATGAGCTAATTTTTGAAATTCCGATTTTGCCTTAAGTATTTAAAACTAAGTTCCTTTCTTATCTGCTTCCTTTTATACTTGCAAATTTTAGTCTGTTATTAGTTAGAAGAACATGTTTAGTTGATTTAAAATTGCCCATTCGCTAAATTGCGTTGGTTTCATTAAGTGAAGTATGTTAAGCTAGAATTACTTGTTGCCTTGGGATGGAATTTCATTTTTGAACATCTCCTTGTTGTTTCTTGTATTTACATTAGGTCAACGGATGCGAGATTCTGGTAGCTCCCCCCTTGTCTGTTTACATTGGGATTGCGGGTTCAATTATCGATAGATCCTCCTACATATTTACTTTGGGAGTGCATGTTCGACCCCCGATAGATCCCCATGCATATTTACTTTTGGACTGCGAGTTCGATTCTCGATAGATCCTATTGCATATTTACTTTGGGACTATGGGTTAGATTTCCGATAGATCTCTCTACATATTTACTTTGGGACTGCAGGTTCGACTTCTGATGGATCCCCATGCATATTTACTTTGGGAATGCGGGATACATTCCTGATAGATCCCCCTGCATGTTTACTTTGGGACTACGGGTTCCATTCCTGATAGATCCCATTGCACAGTTCTATGCAACTACTGGGTATTTACTTTTGGGACTTTTGACCAGGGTTCCGGTAGATCCTCATGCATTGATAGTTGGGCTACGGGACGGTATGCGGGATATCTGTCATGACCCGGTTTGCCCTCCGAGAACCATCGTGACGGCACATACTCTCTACAACTAGGTAAGCCTAACAATGCGGAAATTATACCATAATTGCGGAAGAAATAATTAAAACTGAACTAGTAAAGTAAAATAGTGTAAAATGTGCCACCCGACACATATAATAACATCTCTTGAAACTAATAATCATTTCCAAATCCCGGAATCTCTCAAATCACAAGTTGAGGGATATATAAGAAGTTTTGACTCCGGAAATGTCCACACAAATGAACAATACTGAAAGGGCTATGCTTAATACAAAAGGATAGCGAGTGACTCTTCGGTCTGCGGAAGTACCAAATGTACCTCTAAGTCTCTACAGAAATGCCTCCTTCCAAGCCTAACAGAAGTGAGAGGGAGTACGTGTATATGCACAACAAAAATGTGCAAAAAGATAGTATTAGCACACCAAAACGGTGCCCAGTAAGTATTAAGACTAACCTCTATGGGGTAGTGACGAGTAACAGTAAAGACACCTATCAGCCAAATAAACAATATAATTATAGGAACAACAGAACATGATATATAAATGTATGTGAAGACTGTACGAAATGATCAATAATTCTACAATCACAATAAGGCAAGAAACAACAAGTAACACGAGAATAATAACAATGATGACACATAATCACGGCAAAATCCAATCCAAACCCTAAGATCACAATACATAAAGGAAATAAAACAATAACTCGGGTCCTACCGTAGTGTCCACATCAGGTCTTATATAACAATTCCCACCAATTTTCCAATCACGGTCAAAATCACAACATCACGAGTCCCGGCATAAAAAATCTACACCTGGCATCCTTTGCCTCTATCAACATTACGATCATATTGTCAAAGAACTAGCTAACTAGGGCCACCCTCACATATATAATGATTAAACAAGGAAATGCCTCTATACTGACCAAATAAGGGGTACATTACCCCTAATAAGAGTGTTTCAACCACGTGTATGCTTGTGTGATTGCTTTAAGAAGATTTCTACTAGTTAATAAAGATATGAAGGAAAGTGGGCCGACCGCACAATGTCTCCTCACCAGATCCACATATAAAATCTCACAGGAAAGCAACCATAATCAAATGTTAACGAAAATAGAAATGTCTCCACAGGCCGTCACAATCCTTACAATTAATCCGTGACATAGCCCTCATTGTTTTGCCACGCGTGTAATTAATAACATAATAAGTACCGCCTTATTTCTCCACACGTGCATCATAGTATTTAGCACCTTATTTCGCCACATGTGCAACCCACATATAAGCATATGAACATATCCCGCCTTATTACGCCGCATGTGCAATATATCAATTGCAATAGTGGCACGGCAAAGACCTCGTGCAAACCCCCAACAACAATCGCATGGCAAAAACCTCATGTATAACAATATCAATAATCGTCACGGGAGAAACCTCATGTACCGTAATATCAACTGTAGTATTGAAAAAACCTCGTGCATCACAATATCAAGTACAAAAGCAATAGATACAATATATACAAGAGCACAACAAGTGAATTAACTCAAAATCTTTCGTTCACCAGGACGGTATAACTAGCTCAGGAGGAATAACCACAATGGAAAGTACTAAGCATAATAAGAACAACTTAACAAGGGAGAAAAACAATATGAAGCCACGATCTCATAATAAGTAGTTTAACAACAATGAAGTTATCATGAATCAAACAATTTTCAAATAAGAAAATATCAACTAAACATAGGATATCTAACTTCTTTAAAGTTGGGCATGTTACGAAGAATATACAACGATTCGAATTAAGGATGAACAGAGGGAAAGATAGTTGTAACCTCAATTAACACAAATTAATTACATGAGAGATACTAATGATTTCCATATAGAGACAAGTAGTTATGAAAGATAACGTGACTACGAAAGGGTAGGGATCTTTAGTTACACAAAGTAAGAGTCAATTAGGCAGCCAGAATAAATCATAAGGGCAAATAAATTCTAGGTAAGACATGTAAAGGTGAAACTAATAACATAGAACTCAATCATATCAAGAACAACTTCATACTCAGTGATTACAATGATCTAAGAGCTTAAAAGGGGCAAATTTCCACAAATAAATGCGAGCACGCACTTGTCACCTCACGTAAAAGGAATACAATCAACAGAGAAGACTCAAATCCTAAGGGGAAGTCCCCTATGTAAGGTTAGACAAGATACTTACCTCGAACAAATGCAAGTCAACTGAATACCATTCTTTTGCCACGAGTATCCGACTCAAAATGGAAATAATACGTCATGTGACTGATTCTACCATTATATTCTAAGCTAATACGAGAAATTATGTGAAATGACCGAAATTCCCCTAGGCCCACATCTCGGAATCGGGTAAAATTTATATTTCAAGAAACCTCAAACTCTCACGAGTCTAACCATAGCAAAATTGTCTAAATCCCATCGTATTTTGATCCTCAAATTCTTGAATGTATCCGAGAGGATTTTTCTAAGCTTTTCCAACTAAATTCACAAATTTAAGGCCAAAACTTGTAACAAATTCGAGTTATCTAACCAAAACTAAGATAAGAACACTTATCCCGTTTTTCTCTCTGAAAATCTCCCCAAAATCGCCTCTCTCCGAGCGCTAAATCGTAAAAAATAGAATATGGGACAAAGTCCTATTTTCAGAACTTAACATTCTATCTAGATGTTTTCTTCATAGTGATCGTGGGAAAAATGATGTGATCGCATAGAAGGAAAATATCTCTGTCAATTGTGCTATGCGATCGCGGGAAAATCAATGCGATCGCATAGAAGAAAAATATTGCTGCCCCAAATTTGTGCCATGCGATCGCGGAAAAATCAATGCGATCGCATAGAAGGAAAATATTGTTACCCAGATTTGTGCTATGCGATCGTGGGAAAATCAATACGATCGCATAGAAGGAAAATATTGCTACCCTAATTTGTGCTATGCGATCGCGGGAAAATCAAGCGATTGCATAGAAGGAGAATATTGCTTCCAAAATGTGTGCTATGCGATCGCGGGAAAAATCAATGCGATCACTAAGAAGGAAATACCAGATAGCAGAACATCATTTCAAACATAGGAAAAAATGACCCGTAGCCCATCCAAAACACACATCCAAAACACACCCGAGGCCCCCGAGACCTCAACCAAAACATGCCAACCAATCCTCATACAAACTTGTTCCAACCTTCCGAATTTTCAAAACCACATCAAAACACCTATTTTTCATCGGAGTTATCCTTATAGTTTTCAAAACTCTAAAAATACTTTTTCGATCAAAAAGCCTACCAACCTCGTCTGAATGACCTAAGACATTGCACAAACATCCCAAATGACATCATGGAACTACTGCAACTCTCGGAATTCCATTCCAACCTTCAGATCAGAATCTCGCCTATCAACTGGAAACTTCAAAAATTCAAACATCGGCATTTCAAGCCTAAATTAGCTACGGACCTCCAAAACACATTTCGAACATGCTCCCAACCTCGAAATCACCTAACGAAGCTAATGGAACCATCGAATTTCCATTCCAAAGTTGCCTTCACACTATTCCGACTAGGGATAACCTTCCAACACTTAAGCGCTTAATTAGGGACTAAGTGTCTCAAAACTCTCCGAAACTCAAAATTAAACATCCCTACAAATGAAATTAAAAGACAAAAATCTTAGGGAATGAAATTAATAGGGGATCATGGCAAAAATTTTTAAGACGACCGGCCGGGTCGTGACATCCTCCTACACTTAGACATTCGTTTGTTTTCGAACAAGCTAAGATTCGTCTCGAAGTCCTCAAGTCTCTAAGTGCACACTTCAAACATACACCTGTGGGTGATCCCACATCACCCTAATGCTAACGAGTATCCGACTCCAAATGGCCCAAATCTATTCAATTCAAATGCACATTGTAAATAATATGTCACATGATTGATTCTACAATTATATTTTGAGCTAATACGCGAAATTATGTGAAATGACCAAAATGCCCCTTATGCCCACTTCTCGGAATTAGGTAAAACATATATTTCCAGAAACCTCGCACTCTCACGAGTCTAACCATACACATATTGTCCAAATCCCATAGCATTTTCATCCTCAAATTCTTGAATCTATCAGAGAGGGTTTTTCTAAACTTTTCCAACTTAATTCACGAATTTAATACCAAAACTTGTAATAGATTCGAGTTATCTAACCAAAATTATGTTACGAACACTTATCCCGTTATTCTCTATGAAAGTCTCCCAAATATTGCCTCTCCCCGAGCTCCAAATCGTAAAAAATGAAATATGGGACAATGTCCTATTTTCAGAACTAAACATTATGTCCAAGTGTTTTCTTCATAGCGATCACGGGAGAAATGATGTGATCGCATAGAAGGAAAACATCTCTGTCCAAGTTCTGCTATGCGATCTCTAGAAAATCAATGCGATCGTATAGAAGTAAAATATTACTGCCGAAATTTGGGCAATTCGCGGTAAAATCAATGCGATCGCATAGAAGGAAAATATTGCTGCCCAAATTTGTCCTAGGCGATCGTGGGAAAATCATTACGATCGCATAGAGTGAAAATATTGCTGCCCAAATTTGTGCTATGCGATTGCGGGAAAATCAAGCAATTGCATAGAAGGAAAATATTGCTTCCAATATTTGTGTTGTGCAATCGCAGGAAAAAAAGGCGATCGCATAGAAGGAAATACCAGATAGTAGAACAACAGTTCCAATATAGGAAAAAATGACCCGTAGCTCATCTAAGACACACCCGAGACCCCCAAGACATCAACCAAAGATGCCAACCAATCCCAAAACATCATACAAATTGTTCCAACCTTTTTAATTCTCAAAATAACATCAAAAAACATATTTTTAATCGAATTTAATCTTAAAATTTTCAAAAACTTCAAAAATACATTTTTGATCAAAAAGTCTACCAATCTCGTCTGAATGACCTAAAACTTTGCACACACATCCCAAATGACATCATGGAACTACTACAACTCTCGGAGTTCTATTCCAACCTTCGGATTAAAATCTCACCTATCAACCAGAAACTTCAAAATTCAAACTTCGGCATTTCAAGCCTAAATTAGCTACGGACCTCCAAACTACATTTCAAACATGATTCCAACCTCGAAATCACCTAACGAAGCTAATGGAACCATCAAATTTCCAATATGAGGTTGTCTTCACACTGTTCTGACAAGGGACAACCTTCCAACACATATGCTCTCAATTAGGGACTAAGTGTCCCAAAACTCTCCTAGACTCTAATCTGAACGTCCCGACAAATCAAATTAACAGAAAAAACTTAAGGAAAATAGTTAATAGGGGATAGGGGCATAAAGTTTTAAGACGACCGGCCGGGTAGCCACATCCTCCTACCCTTAAACATTTGTTCTTTCTCGAACGAGCTAAGATTCGCCTCGAAGTCCTCAAGTCTCTGAGTGCACACTTCCAACATACACCCATGGGTGATCCCACATCACCCTAATCCACTTAAGCATTACGACACTATCTCCACTGAAATTTAGCAGTTCTAGCAATACTAATGAGTCTTCAAGTCAAAATTGTCACCTTCCATCCCTTTGTAAAAGACCCGATTCTAAATCCATGTCCTGTATTGGTCTCAACCAGGTGCTTCAATTCATGCCCACACATACAGGGTACAACCATACAACATGACACATCTCTTATTGGCCCACAGTAACATTTATGATAGCAATACATGCCTGAGATCAAGTCTGCATCGTTCATAAGCCTCATACTCAGTAGGAACTCTTTTAAAACCTCCATAACACTAGAGATGATACAATAGCCACGAAAACCATATAACAAAACTCCCGAATAATACCAATGGGAACGCGCCCCAAAAACTAGAACTCAAGCAGCATGCAGTGAAAATGGATTAATATGGGAAGGGGAAAACACATAAGTGAATTATCACACAGGTCAGACTAGCACCAATTTTCTAAATCACAAATCTATAGAACATTCTAACTAGAAAGAATAATAGCATATAAAAGACTCACAAGGATCTTATAGTGATATAACCCTTGTCGCGGTACACAGCCATGTCTCAACACATCAAATCACATGAAATCACGACGGTCCTGCCCTCACAATGAATCACAAAGGGTACATATCAGCCCATCTAGAGACTCTCACCCAGATCAATTTTGTCTAAAATTTATAACACAGACTGTCTCTCACACCGGTGGAGTATAAAAATTACAACTTGCAACCAAGAATACTCAGAATCGCATCAAACCTACCAGAACGGACATCAAGAGTTCTACAACTAGCCTCGTAACTCCCGACAATGGCCAGAAACAGATGATAGAAACGGTTATCACTAATAGAACCCCTCAATAGGATAATCACATACCTACATATTACAAAATGCACCCATAAATTGAACACAAATAGGGGAAAAAATCCCGATAAATAGTGCTATAATTAAATACTGATGGTGTTCCTTTATAACAAACTGAGGCATACCTGAATTATATCACTGGCATAGTAGCCTTAAGCCTACTACATGAAACACATCAGCGGGTTGGGCCTACCCCTATTGGGCTCCCTCTACTCGCCTGAATACCTCGTTGTGACATATCGGTCTAAAGCCTGGGACAATCTCTCCCATATGGCTAGTATCTCAACACTCAAAACGCCCTCTCTGTTGATGAGGCAGTGGAAAATGTGCGGCAGGGGTAATTTTGATACCTATGAACACCCGAGTCACCATGCACAGTCTGAAACGCGAATAGGACTAGCTAACCTGCAAAACCTCTACCATGACACACCCTACCTCCAATATAAGGACCAGTATACCTTCCCGGCCTACGGGGCCTCCTTATCTACTAAAACTCATTCTCCTGATCTTGGCTGCTCTCTCGCTCATGACCCTTCCTGCCCTCTCTCTCTCTGGCATGCATACCCTCTATCCTCCTAGCAATGTTCATAAGCTGTTGTTACAAAATATCTATCTCCAACTCACGATCCATGTTAAACCTGATGCTGGGAATAAGCGCCTAAACAAACCAACGAACCTTCTCGTGAACAGTAGACACCAATGCTAGGGCATGTCTAGTCAAGATGGTGTAACGGATAATATACTCCAAGACGGTTATAGTACCCTGGCGCAATGGCTCAAAATTCGCGCAACACATATTCCTGAGGCTGTGAAGGAAAAACTCTCTCAAGAGCATGTCTAAAAACGGAATCCAAGTCAGTGAAGCTGCCTCGTCTGGACTGTCTAACTCATAGGTTCACCACCAATCATAGTCGGCTCCTCGAAGCTCGAAAGTAGTGAAAGAAACCCTGGTCGATCCTTTGATGCCCATAGTATGGAGAATGTGGTAACACTCATCATGAAAACCCAAAGCATCCTCCGATGCTAGACCACTAAATACATGAGGCTTATATTTGTTGAACCTCTCAAGCCTTAGTTGCTCCTGCTCGGAAGACGCTATTATGCCCTCGGGCTGAATTGGCACTGCAAGCGCTGCAGGAACAATCTCAGAGACCTACCGACATGCACTCGCGGCTCTGGAGTGCGGGTAATGAGAGTCTGTTCTCCTCCCCCGGCCTGGGATATGGTTGCAGCAAGGGGAAGTAATCCTGCCTAGGCCAGAGTGGTGTACATGCTCATGAATTGTGCCAAAGTCTCCTGAAGACCTGGAGTAGTAGTAGCAGTAGGCGTGTCAGGTGCCTGGACTCCGGCTGGATCTGCTGGTGGTGCCTCGGCGACAACTCGCACAGGTGCTCTCGCTGCACCATGTGCGCGTCCTCGGTCTCTACCTCAGCCCCAGCCTCTGACGATCGCAGTAGTGAGCGCGGGTACCTGATCATCTCGGGTAGCACGTTTCCTCACCATCAGTGAGAGAGTAGAAGACATGGGTTTAGAATTATTATTTCATAAATCTCCCATGACAGTGAAATCAAATGAAGTGAAAGTTTTCCTAACGGTTATATAACCTCTTGAAGATAAGTACAGACATATCTGTATCAATTCACGAGGTTCTAATAAACCAGCTTGTGATTCGCGACTCTTATGAACATAGAGCTCTGATACCAACTTGTCACGATCCGGTTCTCCTTCCGTGAACCATTATGACAACACCTAGTCTCTACGACTAGGTAAGCCTAACAATGCGGAAATTAAACCATAATTACAGAAGAAATATTTAAAACTGAACTAGTAAAGTAAAACAATGTAAAGGTGCCACCCAACACATATAATAACATCTTTTGAAACAGATAATCACTCCCAAAACCCGAAATCTCACAAATCACAAGCTGAGGGATACATAAGAAGCTCTAACTCCAGAAACGTCTAAATAAAGGAACAATACTGAAAGGGCTATACTTATTACAAAAGGATATAGAAGGACTCTTCGGTTTGTAGACGTAGCAGATATACCTCGAAGTCTATACAGAAGCGTATCCTTCCAAGGATGATAGAGCTGAGTGGGAGTACCTATATCTGCACAACAAAAATGTGTAGAAGAGTAGTAAGAGCACACAGCAGTGGTGCCCAGTATGTATCAAGACTAACCTCGGTGGGACAGTGACGATGAAGAGTCACGATACCTACAGGTCAAATAAACAATATAATTATAGGAATAATGAAACATGATATATAAATGTATGTGAAGACTGTACGAAATGATCAATAATGCTACAATCATAAATTGAGGAAACCACAAGTAACACAAGAATAATAAGAATGATGACACATAATCACGACAAAATCCAATCCAAATCCTAAGATCACAATACAGAAAGGAAACACAACAATAACTCGAGTCCTGCTGTGGTGTCCACATCAGGTCTTATTTGACAATTCCCACCATTTTTCTAATCTCGGTGAAAATCACAACATCACCAGTCCCGGCATCCGAAATCTAAACTTGGCATCTTGTGCCTCTATCAACCTTATTGTCATACTAGAAAAAAACTGGCTAACTAGGGCCACTCTCACATATAAAATGATTAAACAAGGACATGCCTCCATACTTAGAAAATCAAGGGTATTTCACCCCAATAACAGTGTTTCAACTACGTGTATGCTTGTGCGAGTGCTTTAACAAGATTTCAACCAGCTAATAAAGATAAGAAAGAGAGCGGGCAGCGCGCACAATGTCTCCTCACCACATCCACATTTAAAAGCTCATACAGGAAAGTAACCATAATCAAATATTAACAAAAATAGAAATGCCTCCACAGGTCATCACAATCCTTACAAATATTCCCTGAGATAGCCCTCATTGTTTCGCCACATGTCCAATTAATAACATAATAAGCACCGCCTTATTTTGCCACCTGTGCATCATAGTATATCCCACCTTATATCACCACATGCGCAACCCACATATAAGCATATGAAGATATCCTGCCTTATTACAACGCATGTAAAATATATCAATAGCAACAGTAGCATGGCTTGTGCAAACCCCCAACAACAATCGCACGGCAGAAATCTCGTGCATTACGATATCAATAATTGCATGGCAGAAAACTCGTGCATCACAATATCAACAGTAGCACGGCAGAAACCTCATGCATCATAATATCAAGTAAAATAAAAACAAATAAAATATATACAAGAGCACAACAAGTGAATAAAATCTTTCGTTCACCGGGGTGGTATGACTAGCTCACGAGGAATAACAACAATAGAAAGTACTAAGCGTAATAAGAACAACTTAACAAGGGAGAAAAATAATATGAAGCAACGATCTCATAAAAAGTAGTTTAATAACATGGAAATTATGATGAATCAAATAATTTTAAATAAGAAAATATCAACTAAACATAGGATATCTAACTTATTTAAAGTTAGGCAAGTTACGAAGAATATACAACGATTCCAATTAAGGATGAACATAGGGAAAGAAATTCATAACCTCAATTAAGACCAATTAATTACATGAGAGATACTAATGATTTCCAAATAGAGACAAGCATTTATGAAAGATAACATGACTACAGAAGGGTAGGAATCTGTAGTTACACAAAGTAAGAGTCAATTAGGCAGCCAAAATAAACCAAAAGGGGAATTAAATTCTAAGTAAGAGATGTCGAGGTGAAAGAAATAATAGGGAACTTAATTATATCAAGAACAAATTCATACCCAGTGATTACAAGGATCTAAGAGCCTAAAAAGGGCAAATTTCCACAAAACAATCTGATCACGCACTCGTTACCTCGCGTACAAGGAATACAATCAATGGAGAAGACTCAAATCCTAAGGGAAGTCTCCCACACAATGTTAGGCAAGATACTTACCTCAAACAAATGCAAGTCAACCCGATACCACGCTTTTGTCACGAGTATCCGACTCCAAATGACCCAAATCTATTTAATTCAACTGCATAATTTAAATAATACGCCACGTGACTAATTCTACATTTATATTCTAAGCTAATACACGACATTATGTGAAATAACCAAAATTCCCTTCGGGCCCACATCTCGAAATTAGGTAAAATTTATATTTCCAGAAACCTCGCACTCTCACAAGTCTAACTATACCAAAATTGTCCAAATCTCATAGCATTTCACTGCCCAAATATTCAAATCTATCCGAGAGGGGTTTTCAAAAGTTTACCAATTAAATTCACAAATTTAATGCCAAAACATGTAATATATTCGAACTATCTAACCAAAACTAAGTTAAGAACACTTATCCCGTTTTTCTCTGTGAAAATCTCCCAAAACTCGCTTCTCTCTGAGCTCCAAATCGTTAAAAATAAAATATGAGACAAAGTCCCATTTTCGGAACTAAATATTTTGTCCAGGTGTTTTTTCCATTGCGATAGCGGCAGAAATTATGCGATCTCATAGAAGGAAAATATTGCTGTCTAAATTGTGCTTTGCGATTGCGAAAAAATCAATGCGATCTCATAGAAAGAAAATATTGCTGCCCGAATTTTTGCCATACGATCGCGGGAAAATAAATGTGATCGCATAGAAGGAAAATATTGGTGCCCAAATTTGTGCTATGCGATTTTTGGAAAAACAATGCGATCGTATAGAAGGAAACTATTGCTTCCCAAATTTGCGCTAATGCGATCGCAGGAAAATCAATGCGATCGCAATGAAGGAAAATATTGCTTCCAAAATTTGTGCTATGCGATCATAGGAAAATACATGCGATCGCATAGAAGGAAATACCAGATAGCAGGACAACTATTCCAACATAGGAAAAAATGACCCGTAGCCCATCAAAAACACACCGGAGGCCCCCGAGACCTTAACCAAACATGCCAACCAATCCCAAAATATCATACAAACTTTTTCAAACCTTCCTAATTCTCAAAATAACATCAAAAAACCTTTTTTTCATCGGATTTAATTTTGAAATTTTAAAAAAACTCTAAAAACACATTTTCGTTCAAAAAGTCTACCAACCTCGTCCGAATGACCTAAAACTTTGCACACACATCCCAAATGACATCATGGAACTACTACAACTCTCGGAATTCTATTCAACCCTTTGAATCAAAATATCGCCTATCAACCAGAAACATCAAAAATTCAAACTTCGGCATTTAATGCCTATATTAGCTACGAACCTCAAAAACACATTTCAAACATGCTCCCAACCTCGAAATCACCAAACAAAGCTAATGCAACCATCAAATATTCATTCAGAGGCCATCTTCACACTATTCCGACTAGGGACAACCTTCCAACACTTAGCTCTCAATTAGGGACTAAGTGTCTATTTCCGAAACTCAAAACCGAACATCCCGGCAAATTAAATTAACAAAAAAAAATTAGGGAAAATATTTAATAGGGTTTCGGGGCATAAATTTCTAAGACGACCGGCTGGGTCGTCATAAGATCCTTTGGGTATATAAACATATGATGGACTATGGGACGCTATCAAGGGAGGTCCACTGGATAGATGATGAAAGGGACTACAGGACGATGTCCTAGGAGATCCTCATGTTACTATTGGTATTGAGCTGATATGATTTTCGAGTTTACTTTGTTATTCCTATAATTATTGTTGTCTGGTATAACCTGTCTTATTTCATTATCGTTCTCATTCATATTGCTTATTTCATACAATTGAAACTTATTATTATGTTTTACCTCAGTAGGGCCTTGACCTTCCTCTTCACTACCCGACCAAGGTTAGTCTTGGAACTTACTGAGTACTACTGTGGTGTACTCATGCCCCTTCTGCGCATGTTTTTCATGTTTAGATCTAGGTACCACTACCCAGGCGTATCACCCTTGAGGCGGAGAGATCTAGCAGAGACTTCGAGGTACATCTGCCGCGCAAATAAAGGAGTCTCTATCTTATTCTATCTTTTAGCAGTAGCCTTCTCTCTTGCTTTTGTTTTGGATATTATGGAGTTATAGCATTGTACCACATTTCCTTCAGCTTGTGTTCCTTCGAGTTTTCAGGTTATGGGATAGTATTGTAGTAATTGAGTTATTGTGTTGTATGTACCGAGTGACATTCTACATTCTGCTTTCCATTTGGTAAAACCTTGGTTTTAGTTAAAAATTTTTGCAAGTTATTTATTTTCGCATTGTTAGCGTTACCTAGTCGTAAGGACTAGATGACCTCACGACATGTTCATGGAGGGCGAACTAGGGTCGTGACAAATAAAGAGGGGGAAATCAGAAAATTGATACCTAAAACAAAATAGAATGGATAATAAAATCAGGGCTCAACTTTTAGAATTTGAAAAGAAAAACTATAAATGAATGGAAATAAATGAACCCTAAATTAATCTAAAGGTAAAGACTAGGTTCGAAATTCTAGAGGGTAGACCACTCAAACAAACGTAGAAGAAAAGAAGAAGAGAAAGAGATGAAACGAATAGCAATAAAGAGAAAAAGAAAGACACATATTAGACTCGAGATCGATATTGGCACTCTAGGTTAGCCCAAAACAATGTCAAACAGTTGTTCTTGGGCAAGAACAAGCGAATGTCATTATTTTGTGCTATAATAGCCTTGAAAAGCCAGGGAATTTAGAGTAGCAACCTTGCATGCACAGGTTCAATTTTAAGCTTTTAGTGCTCGAAACTTAGATTCAAGATTCGAGGAACTCTGGACAGATTCGAGTGAAAAAATAGATTGGAAAAGAGGAGGTGAAAGGGGTCCTGGGATGTTAATTTGGGATGATTTGGGGGTGGCGCCGCCGGCCTGAAATGGTGGAATCTAGGGCGGCGTTCGGGTTTTGGGTAATGGTCTCTGAAGGAGATGAAGAATTGAGAGAGACGGTTTGGGGGGGTGGGTGGTCTTTATGACAGTCTTATAGTAACGAAGAAACCAATTCCGTACCGTCCGATGTAAAGAGATCAACGGCCCTGATCAACGGGTAATTGGAACGACGACATTTAGGTGCAACATGACTGGACAGGGTTGAAGGCGCGTCTAGGCTAATTTTAAATGGGTTTCAGGGTACAAATCGATTTGGGCTTGGGGCATTTGAGGATTTGGCCCAAAATCAGACTTCATTCTTTTCCTTTTCCTTTTCAATTTTTTTTTAATTCGTTTTTCCAAATAAAAAAGAAAAACCTAAATTAAATATCAAAACCAGATTAACCTTCCAGATTAAAATGATAAACCCTAAACAATAATTACCAATAATAATTAAATACCAAATTAAAAGAAAACTACAAAAATTCAAAACTCAAAAAAAAAATGCAAAAAATGAATCATTTTTTTGTGATTTTTCTATTTTTGTAAAACATACTAATTACTAAATATTCTAAAAATATAAAATTAATTCCTAAATACAATTTTTATTTTTTATTTTTATGATATAAATAAGATTAAACATCAACACAGAGAAGGCAAATAATTAGAAAAATTCTACAATGATTCCTAAATAACAAATAGTTAAAAATTTCAATTTTAGAAATTCTGTAAGAGTAATTCATGTGAGGCAAAAATCACGTGCTCACAGCCGCCAAAGCTGTCACACCTCTTTTCTATCAATCTGAGGGAATATATAAGGGAGTTTTTTCAAACTTAAGTGACATTATTTGTAATTAGATTATTTATTCAATTTTTTTCAGAGTTGCCACTTGGGATGTTTGTTTTCTGGTGTCCCAAGTCATCGGTTTTGAAATAAAAAATCCCAAATCGAGGAAAATTTAACTTTTTTTTGAAGTCTGCGAACTAGAAATTATGAATAAGGAATTCAGTTAATCCGATTGAAGGTGTTAGGCACCCTCGGATTCTGTGGTTCTAGAATGGTCGTTTAAACTATCAGTATTGGCCTATTATCTGATTTTAATATATGTTTTAAGCTATGGTTCAATTTAAACTTTATAACCGCTTTTATTTAATCAAATTTAGGAAAGATCCAACGTCATCTTAAATACGTCTTGAATCATATCACATAAATACATCCGCGGTCCACGATATTTTTTATCCAACGTTGTTGAGATTTGAATTTGGGCCTCACAAATGCACACCCCGAGTTTAGGGAAGTAATTTATAAATAGCGCGGCTAAAGCAACTACACACTTTCAACTTTGCTAGGGCCATTAAAATTTAACTAAATAGCACGCCACGATTTCCAAGGATTAAAATAAGCGAGGGTCATGCATTTTGAGGTTTTCTTTGGCATGGTGTACCTCAATTTCAATTTTAAAAGGAAGCTCATACTATTCTTGGAGGGCCATAAGCTATATCTTACATAACATGGCACACCCCTAATCTATTTAAGGGAATATAATTAATTAAAACATCAATGGAATTGGAATTCTACTTTTAATACTAATGTTCAAACTAATTAAAAGAAGATTGCTTTTAAAGAGAAAAGGGGGCTGATTATTTGAAAGAGGTCAGCTTGGGCCAACAACAACATTTAGGTGGGGAAATTAAAAA
Source organism: Nicotiana benthamiana (assembly GCA_034376525.1). NCBI lineage: Eukaryota > Viridiplantae > Streptophyta > Magnoliopsida > Solanales > Solanaceae > Nicotiana > Nicotiana benthamiana. The sequence goes on from CM067337.1 coordinate 57,674,316, forward strand.
GGAAAGTGTCACGACCCCAGTTCACCCTCTGTGAACATGTCGTGATGGCACCTAGCTCCTATAACTACGTAAGCCTAACAATGTGAAAAAATAACATAGCTTGCAGAATAATTAAATAAAAAATGAACAACTAAAAAGAAAATTGCGTAAAAATGTCTTGGAATATACAACTCAAAAATGCGAAAATCTACAATGTCAGCCCAAATCCCGGAATCTTACAGGAACACAAGCTAACGAAAAGTGACACATGGCTCTAAATCCAGAATATCTAAAGCCAAAGTAGGAAAGAAGGCTAAACACTACATATAGAGTAAAGAAGGAGACTCCTCGCTCTACGGACGCTGCAGATGTACCTCGAAGTCTTCGTAGATCTCCCTACTTCAAGGGTAGTGTGCCTAAGATGAAGTACCTGGATCTGCACATGAAAAACTTGCACAGGAGAAGCATGAGTACACCACATCGGTACTTAGTAAGTGCCAAGCCTAACCTCGGTTGGGTAGTGACGAGGAAAGGTCATGGCCCTACTGAGATATAACTTAATAAATAATAAGATGAGGGAAAAACAATATCGGTAAAGTGTACAAAGAGAATCTAAACAAGATAAATATGGACACCGTAATAGAAAGCAGAAAAACAGTACAATACTAGTAAATACTACTCACAACAGGAACCACAATCGGGGATCTCTAGGTATCCCGAAGATCTCTATGTATCCTCACAACATACACAAGTGGTCTCTTGGTATCCCGAGAATCTCTTGGTATCCTCAACACTTACAATTTAATGTGCCAGGGATTTTTTGGTATCCTCAAAAGTTGCAATTTCATGTGCGAGAGATCTCTTGGTATCCCGAGGATCTCTTGGTATCCTTAAAACATACAATTTCATGTGTCAGGGATCTCTTGGTATCCCAAGGATCTCTTGGTATCCTCAAAACTTACAATTTCATGTGCCAGGGATCTCTTGTTATCCTCAGGATCTCTTGGTATCCTCAAAAATTACAATTTCATGTGCCAGGAATCTCTGAGTATCCCGCACCCTCAGTCCAGAACATGTCAAGTGCAGAGGGATCTCCTGGGAGGCCATCATGCAGTCCCAATTTAAAAACACACAATAGCATCCAAAATATTAGGATAGTTACTAAACTCAGGACAAGAAATAGAAAATCCCAGCCAAACATGCTACACAGAGCACAAACAAGACAGTTTAAGCACTTAGGTAAGTAAGTCAAATAAACATGCTTCTCTAAACTAGCATAGAATAAACTTGCAATTTAAGATAAATAGGTAAGAAGGAAAAATCAATTTGAAAACTTCAAGTAAAAATGGATCTCCAATTATTTACTCAAGTACGTGCTCGTCACCTCACATACGAGTCATTGAAAGACCAAATATCATGTCATAAAGGGAAAAGCTCCCCTACACAAGGTTAGACAAGCCACATACCTCAAATCATCTCCAAAATCAACTCAAACAACACCTTTGCCACGAGTATTCGACATCAAAAGGCCCAAATCTATCCAATTCAATTACATCTCGTAAATAACATCTCGAGCAACTAATTCTACTATTTAATTTAAAGCTAAGACGCAAATTTAGGTAAAATAACTAAAAAGCCCCTCAGGCCAACGTAGTCAAAACCCGAGGTTCGAACCAAAACTTGATTACCCATTCCTCCACGAGCTCAAATATATGATTTGTTTTGAAATCAGACCTCAAGTGGAGGTCAAATCCCCCAATTTTAGCATAACCTAGGTTCTACCCAAGATAGCCAAATTTCCCCATAAAAATCTTTGATTTGAAGTTGAAATTATGTTAAAAGATGTTAAGGATTGAAGAAGGAGAATCATTTGGGAAATAGCCTATTATGTTTTCGGTTTTTGACAAGTGTAAAAAATAGAGTTTCCCGTTTATTTATACCCCTGTGAAGTACCAAGCAAACCACACAAAAAGGACCGCACCCGCGCCGACCTACCTGAAGACCTGTGGGTTCTTGCCCTGCGCAAACCGCGCAAAGCCAACCGCGGCCGCACAGCACCCACCGAGGACCGCGGCTGCACAGGACGCTTCCACGGCCCCATGCGATTTCTCGTGGACCGCGCTGGAGGGTTCAGTGTCTGCAACATTCGTCCTGAATCTGCGATAGCTGATATTTTTAATCTATTGCATCCCGGAACGTACTCAAAACTCACCCAAGCCGTCGGGGCTCCGAACCAAGCATACACACAACCTCAAAAACATCCAACGGATTTATCCGTGCGATCAAATCGCCAAAATAACATCATATACTTCCAATCAAGCCTATAAACTCATGATTTCTTCCAAATTTTCATAAAACATCGAATTCCCATTTTTAGTCTGAAACACGTCAAACGACGTCCGTTTCCAACCAAACTTTACATGAAGTGCTTAAAACACATATAGGACTTGTACCGGGCACCGGAACCAAAATATGGGCCCGATACCATAGTCTTATAATCAAATTTCATTTCCATTTACCTTATTTAATTCAATAAAACTCGGACTTAGGACCTCGGAATTCGATTTTGAGCATACGCCCAGGTCCCATATTTTCCTACGGACCCTTCCAGGACCGTCAAATCACGGGTCGGGGTCCATTTACCCAAAATTTTGATTGAAGTCAAATTTATTAAATTTAATATCAAAAGTAGCATTTTTCTCACGGAATTCATATTTCAGCTTTTCGGCTACGCGCCTGTACTACGCATGCAAATAGAGGCAACCCTAGAGGGGGTTTCAAGGCCTCGGCGGTACAGAATGGGTATGAAAATAAGTGATGATCTCTTTGGGTTGTCATATCCCCCACCACTAAAACAACTTTTTATCCTCGAAAGGACAAAAGAAAGAAGTACCTGAGTCGGGGAAAAGATGAGTATTACCGCTTCGGATATCAGACTCGGACTCCTTGTTGATGCTTTAGGAGGCTGACCGCTCCACCGGACACGAACAGAGGGAAATCTCTTGGACCTCAACTGCTTAACCTGTAGGTTTAGAATAGCTACCGGCTCCTCTTCATAAGACAAGTCCTTGTCCAACTGGACAGTGTTGAAATCCAATACGTGGGCTGGATCGCCGTGATACCTCTGGAGCATGGATACATGAAAAACAAGATGCACGGCTGATAAACTAGGCGGCAATGCACGTCTATAAGCCATTTGTCCCACTCGATCAAGAATCTCGAACGGACTAATGAAACTAGGGATAAGCTTGCCCTTCTTCCTAAATATCATCACGCCTTTCATAGGAGATACTTGGAGCAATACCCGCTCACCAACCATAAATTCTACATCTCGAACCTTGCGATCTGCGTAGCTCTTCTGCCTAGACTGAGCTGAGAAAGCCTATCCTGAAAAATCTTGACCTTATTCAAGGTCTACTGAACCAAATTCGTACCTAACAACCGAGCCTCTCCCAGCTCGAACCACCTAATAAGAGATTAACACCATCTTCAAAATAAAGCCTCATAAGGAGGCATCTGGATGCTCGACTGGTAGCTGTTGTTGTTTGCAAACTCCACTAAAGGAAAAAACTGATCCCAAGACCCTCTAAACTCAATCACACATGCACACAGCATATCCTCAAGACTCAGGATAGTGCACTCGAACTGTCCGTCTGTCTAAGGGTAAAATGTTGTGCTCAACTCCACCCGAGTACCTAACTCTTGTTGCATGGCTCTCCAGAACCGCGATGTAATTTGAGTACCTCTATCAAAAATTATAGAAACTGGAACACCATGTAGACAGACAATCTCCTGCATATAAATCTCCGCTAACAACTCCGATGATAAATGGTAGACACAAGAATGAAATGAGCGTACTTGGTGAGCCGATCCACAATAACCCAAATGGCATTAAACATCTTCATGGTCCGTTGGAGTCCAGATACAAAGTCTATGGTGATGCGCTCCCATTTCCACTCTGGAATCTCGATCTACTGGAGCAACCCATCATGTCAGTAGTGCTTATACTTCACCTGCTAGCAGTTGAGGCATCTAGACACATACCCAACTATATCTTTCTTCATCCGACAAAACCAATAGTGTTTCCTCATGTCCTGATACATCTTTGCGGCACCCGGATGGATGGAATACCGTAAAATATGGGCCTCTGCTAAAATCAACTCTCGAAGCTCATCAACATTGGGCACACAAATCCTACTCTGTATCCTTAATACCCGATCATCTCTAATGGTCACATCTCTGGTATCACAACGCTGAACCTTGTTTTTAAGGACAAGAAAAGGAGGGTCATCATACTGCCGCTCCCTGATATGATCAATTAGGGAATAATGGGAAATTACATAAGCTAGAACCCGATTGGGCTTCGAAAGGTAAATTCTCACAAATTGGCTGGCTAAGGCCTGAACATCCATCGACATAGGCCTCTCCGAAGCTGGTAAATATGCCAAACTCCCAAAACTCTCTGGCCGGAGACTCAAGGAATCTGCCACCACATTGGCCTTGCCCGGGTGATACAGAATAGTAATGTCATAGTCCTTCAGCAACTTTAACCATCTCCTTTGGCACGAATTTAGATCCTTTTTCTTGAACAAGTGTTGAAAATTATGGTGGTTAGCATAGATATCCCAAAGCACGCATTACAAATAGTGACGCCAGATCTTCAAGGCATGAACAATAGCAGCTTGCTCAAGGTCATGGAAAGGATAGTTCTTCTCATGTATCTTCAAATATTTGGATGCGTATGCAATTATCTTACCGCCCTGCATCAATACCGCTCTAAGGCCAACTCTCAAGGCGTCAAAACAGTCGTATAAAATCTCTAATCGGTAGGCAACATCAAAATTGGGGCTGTAGTGAAAGCTATCTTGAGCTTCTAAAAACTTACCTCACACCCCTCTGTCCACTGAAATGGGGCACCCTTCTAGGTCAATCTAGTCATATGGGCCGCAATTCATGAAAATCCCTTCAAGAAACAATGGTAGTAGCTCGCCAAACTAAGGAAACTATGAATCCCTGTAGCTGAAGACGGCCTAGGCCAACTCTACACGGTCTCTATCTTCTTCAGATCCACCCAATTGCCCTCACTCAAAATCACGTGGCCTAAGAATGCTACTGAACTCAACCAAAACTCACATTTTGAGAACATTGCATATAGTTTTTTCTCTCTTAGAGTCTGGAGCACTGTCCACAGATAATGCTCATGATCTTCCCGACTCTGGGAATACACCAGAATATCATCAATAAAGACAATGATAAAAGAATCAATACATGGCATGAACACAGTGTGCATCAAATGCATAAAAGCTTATGGGACATTGGTCAGCCCAAATGACATAACAAGGAACTTGTAATGACCATACCTAGTCCTGAATGCAAACTTCGGGATAGCTGGCTCCCGAATCTTAAACTGATGGTAACTTAGCGCAAGTCAATCATAGAAAACACATGTGCGCCTTGAAGCTTGTCAAACAGATCATCAATATGAGGCAAAGGATAACGATTCTTCACTGTAACCTTGTTCAACTAGCGATAATTAATACACATACGCGTAGAACCATCCTTCTTCTTCACAAACAGAACAAGAGCACCCCACCGTGAAACACTAAGTCGAATAAAACCCTTATCAACCAATTCCTGCAACTGATCCTTCAACTCGTTCAACTCGGGAGGAGCTATATAATATGGTCGAATGGAAATGGGCTGAGGGCCCGACAACAGATAAATGCCAAAATCAATGTCTGGATTGGGCGGCATGCCCCGAAAATCAGTCGGAAACTCATCGGGATAATCCTTTATCACTGGGACTAAATCAACAGAATGGGTATCGACACTGATATCTCTCACATAAGCTAAATACGTGGCGTAGCCCTTCTCAACCATACATTGAGATTTAAGAAAAGAGATAACTCTACTAGGAGAGTACCATTCCACTCAATACGCATAATACCTGTCATAGCCAGCATCACAATCTTGGCGTGACAATCAAGGATAGAAAAATGGGGCGACAACCAGTCCATGCCCAAATATAATTACAAAATCAACAATGCCGAGTAACAATAAATCCGCTCTAGTCTCAAGCCCATGAATAGTAACCAAACATGACCAATAAATGCAGTACATAACAAGAGAATCACCCACAAGAGTAGAAACATAAATGAGGGCACTCAAAGAATCCCGGGGTGCACCCAAATACGGAGCAAAATAAAAAAACACATAAGAATAAGTAAAGCCCGGATCGAATAGAAACGATGCCTCTCTGTGACAGATCAGTATAATACTTGTAATAACAGAGTTGGAGGCAACAACCGCGGTACGAGTTGGAATAACATAATATCTGGCCCGTCCCCTCTATCGAGGATGGCCTCTATCTTCCCAACCACCACCCTTAGCCGGCTGAGCAGATGGGGTAGCAGCTTGAGCTGTGATCATGGCCTGAGAACTATGCTGAGCACATTGTGGCTGAGAAGTCCGTGGGGTGCACTCCTCCCAAGTCTAGGGTAATCCCTCACCATATGGCGGGTGTCGCCACACTAAAAAAAAGCCCTAGGAGGGACTAGTGGATATGACTGGCTCAGGCTAGATCTGCTAGACTAGCCTCTAAAAGCACCCCGCGCAAGAGGCGCCTAGAAACTAGAGGTGCACAGTAAGGCTCCTGAGGTATAAGCGAAGCTGGAGCACTACTGGCTGGTGGATGAGCTGAATGAATGGGGCGACCCATATAACCCCTACCATAACAACCTGTTGCTGGGGTACAGGAACCAGAGAAGTGACCCGACTTTCGCGATCTCTTGGCCTCTCTCTCCCCTTGCTCCCTGGCGAGCGTACCTTCAATCCTCCTAGCAATACTCACTACCTACTGATAAGGAATGTCCATATCCAACTCTCGAGCCATGCTAGATCTGATGGGTGGAATAAGACCCTCGACTCTCTTACAAACTGTTGCAACAAAGCCGGTGCACGCGTGGCCAACCCGGTATAGCAGATAACATACTCCGAAACGGTCATAGTACCCGGGCGCAAATGCTCAAACACTGCGCGCCATGCGTCCTTGAGACTTTGGGGTACAAACTCTCTCATAAAGATATCTGAGAACTGGGTCCAGCTCAGTGAGGTAGCTTCAGCTGGACTGTCTATCTCATATGTGTGCCACCAATCACAGGCGGCTCCCCGAAGCTAGAACGCAGTGAAGAAAACCCCGCTAGGCTCTACTATGCCCATAGTGCAAAGAATGCTGTGACACTCCAATAGAAAGCCCAAGGAATCATCTAATACTAATCCCTTGAATACTGGGGGATCACACTTCTTGAATCTCTCAAGTCCCCACTGCTCATCCAATGAAGCAGTTGACCTGTCCTCAGGCTGAACTCGCACTGTATGTGGTGCGAGAATAATCTCAAGAACCTACTCCATCTGTACTCGCTGCACGGGAGAGCCGACGATGGGAGTGTGTGCTCCTCCCCTAGCGTGGGATGTGGTTGCAGCAAGGGGAAGCAACCCTTCCTGAGCCAAGGTGGTATACATACTCATCAACTAAGCCAAAGTCTCTTGAAGGGCTGGAGTAGTAGCGGCCCTCGTGGGCGGGTAGGTGCCTGGGCTTTGGCTAGATCTGCTGGTGGTGCCTCAGCGGCAACTCGAACAGTTGCTCTGGCTGCGCCACATGGAACCTAGTTCATATAACTAGGTTAGGCTAACAATGCAGAAAAACAACATAGCTTGCGGAATAAATAAGTAAAAAATGAACAATTAAAAAGAAAATTGCATATAAATGTCGTTCGGTATATACAACTCAAACATGCGGAAGTCTACAATGTCACCCCAAAACCCGAAAACTCATGGGAACACAATCAAACAAAAAGTGACACATGGATCTAACTCCAGTACTGCTAAAGCAAAAGTACGGAAGAAGGCTAAACGCTACAAATAGAGTAAGGAAGGAGACTCTTCCGTTTGCGGACGTTGCAGATGTACCTCGAAGTCTCCGTAGCTCTCCCTCCCTCAAAGGTAATGTGCCTGAGATGAAGTACCTGGATCTGCACATGGAAAACTTGCGTAGGAGAAGCATGAGTACACCACAATAGTACTCAGTAAGTGCCAAGCCTAACCTCGATTAGGTAGTGACGAGGAAAGGTCAGGACCCTACTGAGATATAAGATAATAAATAATAATATTAGGGAAAAAAAATATAGATAAAGTGTACAGTGAGAACCTAAACAAGATAAATATGGAAATTGTAATAGAAAGTAGAAAAACAGGACAATACTAGTAAATACTACTCACAACAAGAACCACAATCGGGGATCTCTTGGTATCTCGAAGATCTCTTGTTATCCTCACCACATACATGAGGGGTCTCTTGGTAACCTGAGGATCTCTTGGTATCCTCAAAACTTATAATTTTATTTGCCAGATATCTCTTGATATACTCAAAACTTACAATTTCAAGGGCCAGGGATCTCTTGGTATCCTCAAAACTTACAATTTCATATGCTAGGGATCTCTTGGTATCCCGAGGATCTCTTGGTATCCTCATAACTTACAATTTCATGTGCTTGGGATCTCTTTGTATCCTCAATACTTACAGTTTCATGTGCCATGGATCTCTTGGTATCCCGCACCCCCAGTCAAGAACATATCAAGTACATGGTGATCTCTTAGGAGGCCAACCTGTAGTCCCAATTTAAAAACACATAATAGCAACCCAAACATTAGGATAGATACTAAACTGAGGACAAGAAATAGAAAATCCTAGCAAGACATATTACACGGAGCAAAAAGAAGACAGTTTAAGCACTTAGGAAAGTAAGTCAAATAAATATGCCTCTTTAAACTAGCAACGAATAAACTTGGAATTTAAGATAAACAGGTAAGCAAGAAAACTCAATTTAAAAACATCAAGTAGAAACAGATTTCCAACAATTTACTCAAGTATACGCTCGTCACCTTATGTACTAGGCATTCAAATACCAAATATCATGTCCTGAGGGGAAGAAGTCCCCCACATAACGTTAGACAAGCCACTTACCTAAAATTAGCTCCAAAATCAACTCGAAACCACACCTTTGCCACAAGTATCCGACTACAAATGGCCCAAATCTATGCATTTCAATTACATCTCATAAATGACATCTGAAGTAATTGATTCTACTACTTAATTTAAAGTTAAGACGCAAATTTATGTAAAATAACCAAAATGCCCCTTAGGCAAACATGGTCAAAACCCAGGGTTCGAACCAAAACCCGATTACCCATTCCTCCACGAGCCCAAATATATAATTTTTTTGAAATCAGACTTCAAATGGAGGTCAAATCCCCAATTTTGGCAAAACCTAGGTTCTATCCAGCAAACCCAAATTTCCCCATTAAAATCTTTTATTTGAAGTTGAAATTTTGTTAAAAGATGTGAAGGAGTTAAGAAAATAAGTTAGAAATCACTTAACAATCTTTTTGAAGAAGGAGAATCGTTTGGCAAATCGCCTCTTATGTTTTGGGTTTTTGAAAAGTGAAAAATAACTGAGTTTCCCGTTTATTTATACCCCTCTAAAGTCCCTAGCGAGGACCGCACAAAAAGGACTACAACCGCGCCAACCTGCATGAAGACCTGCGGGTTCTACCCCTGCACATATCGCGCAAAGCCGACCGCGACCGCACAATGCCCGCCCGGACCGCGAAAAGCCGACCGCGGTCGTGTTGTCCCATCTACGACCACATACGATTTCTCACAAACCGCGCTGGAGGGTTCAGAGTCTGCAACATTTTTCCTGAACCTGCAACAGCTGATATTTTAAATATAAAACATCCCGAAACCTACTCAAAACTCACTTGAGCCCTCGGGGCTCTTAACTAAAAATACAAATGACCTCAAAAACATCTTACAAACTTATCCGGGCGATCAAATCGCCAAATAATATCATATACTTTAAATCAAGCCTCAAAACTCATGATTTCTTTCAAATTTTCATAAAACATTGAATTCTACTTTTAAGTCCGAAACATGTCAAACAATGTTCGTTTTCAACCAAACTTTACGAAAAGTGCTTAAAACACATATCGGACTTGTACTGGGCGCCGGAACCAAAGTACGGGCATGATACCATATCCTTCTAATCAAATTTCATTTCAAATTACCTTAATTGTTTTCAGAAAGTAATTTCACACAAAAATTCATTTCTCCGACTTAGGACCTCGGAATTCGATTCTGGGCATACATCCAGGTCCCATATTTTCCTATGGACCCCTTCGGGACTGTCAAATCACGGTACCAGGTCCGTCAATCCAAAATATTGATCGAAGTAAAATTTATTCAATTTATTATAAAAATTAGTATTTTCTCACAGAATTCATATTTCAGCTTCCCAGCTACGCGCCCGAATAAGGCACGTAAATTGAGGCAACCCTAGAAGGGTTTTCAAGGGCTCAGAGATACAGAATGGGTAATAAAATAATTCATGACCCCTTTGGGTTGTCACATTAGGCCCAAATAATACAAAGTATATAATACCATTTGCAAGTATCTTCTGACTTGGGCCCAAATGAGCCCAACTTTGGTAAAATGATGAGCGTCCCCACTATAGAATAGGCAGCTGAATCTAACATTGAACATTCATCAACCAGGCTAGCACTAGGCCTAATTTTCAAAACCAAATATTTGTGCAAAATCATTTAAATGTAAAGTAACTAAGACTATATGGAAACATGAAGTTGATGTAACTTTTAATTTCGTTTTTGATTATCTAAATGTGAATAAACTAAATTGAATTTCTGAAATTAATATTCATGCAATTTGGGCTAGGCCTGCCTTAGACCCAACTGGCCGCATCACTAAAAAATAGGTATTGGGCCCAAAAGAACCTATATCATATGCAAGACCAATTGCTGGAGACCTAAGATTCAGGAACAAATCCCTTTAGACGCAAACAACGTGTGTTTAAACTCCTCCTTCAAAACAACAGACCAAACTACAAAGTTTAACACCTCATATCATACTGAATTGATTGTGTAAGGATCTTGAACAAGCAGATTAAGTTACTAATAAGCAAATTAAGTTAATAAAAGTATCAAACCACCCCAAACATGAATCATAAAATCAAAATGACCTTTTACATCAGTAGCCAAATTGTAACCCATACTTCTAGTCTCAAACACCATGTAACTCGGCTACAACAAGTTTTCTTTGGTCATAGTTCATTTATACCAACGCCAAAACAAAATTCATGTAGATAAAATGACTAAACCTCATAATTTATCAAATGTTACAAGCCAAACTTAAAACCAAATAGAAAATTAAGTAGAACATGACAAAGAAACCAAGCTAACTACAGAGACTGATGATTTGTAAGAGGTAACACTTAATAAGACGATATACTTAGATTTCAACTCAATCAATCAAATTGTGTTCTTCCATTTCATATGTCAAAAATGTGATAAATACCTATAAATAAGAAAAGAAATAAAAGAAGTCAAGAATCAGTAGACAGTAGCAGCAGAAAAGAGCACAACAATAGTAAACAACTAGCAAAAAGTAGCTCAAAACCCGTTAATGGAACAGTCGAAGAACAACAACTCAAATCCCCATCTTTAAGACAAATTGAAACTATTTCTCGAATCAAAAATATAACTATGGAGATTTCAAGAGTTCTAGCTATGATGACCCGACCTGTCGTCTCATGAGTTACCGCTCGGTTTCCCCTATTTTTTTGCTTCTTTATGCTTCATTCTTAGTGTCTTGTGTGATCGAGTGGGCTTGGATTGGCTTAGGAAAGGAATGAGACACTTAGTCTCTTAAGGAACACTTACTTTGGAAAATTCAACCGGATGTTGACTTAAGTGTTAGAGGGATCGAATGTGAATTTCGACGATTCAATTAGCTTTGGGGATGATTTGTGACTTGGGAGTGTGATCGAATGTGATTTCGGTGGTCCGGTATAGAATTAGGCTTGAATTGGCAAAGTTAGTATTTTGGTGATTTCCGGTTAATAGGTGAGATTTTGATCCAAGGGTGGGAATGAAATTTCAAGAGTTTTTGTAGTTTTGTTAGGTGATTTGGATTGTGTGTGCAAATTTCAGGTTATTCGGAGGTGATTTGGTTGGGTTTTTTATCAAATGCATGATTGGAAGTTTTAGAAGAACTTAGGCTTGAATCCGAAGTGAATCGATGGTATTGGTGTTGTATGAGGTATTTTGAGGATTGAAACAAGTTTAGGTGATGTGAGGAGGCTTTCAGGCCTTGACTGTGATGTGAGGAGACTTTCAGGCCTTATGAGTGATGTAAGAAGGCTTTCAGGCCTTATGTTGATATGTCTCTTGCTCCGTATGGGGCCCCTCCGGAGTCTGCACACCCACAGTGAGCGCGGGTACCCATATAATATGATACTGAGCCTGAGGGGCTGATACTAGATTTAGTGACTGATACTGAGCCCGAGGGGCTGATACTATGCTGAGCGATTGATACTGCGCCCGAGGGGAGGATTGCTACTCACTGTTTACTTGTTGTTTTACATATTTTACCTATTTTTAAAAGGAGATTTCATTTGATTCTTTATGGTTTTTATTTATTTAAGTGAGTTATTGCCTAGTATAGAATCGCCTTTTGCATTTATGTGTTTCCTCACTGAGTTGGAGCACTCACTTTACTCCCTACACCTCCTATTCAAATGCAGGTATCTATTCACCCGGTAGCGGGTTTTGGCCAATCAGAGGCAGAGTTATATGAGTAATGAGGTGACTGCTAGCATTCGCAATACAATTTTTCTCTTCTTTGTCTATTATTCTGATTTTGTATAGTTTAGATCTTGTTATGAATTTTCATTCTGATAGATGCTCGAGACTTGTGACACCCCGACTAGGGTTGTGTTGGGTTGCATTTCCGTTAATTAATTTTTTAAGTCATATTTATGCTATTTATATATGTTTAGCTCTTTTTGAAAAGACGAATCAAGTTTAGTTGGCTAGCCTAGTCGCCACGAGAGGCGCCATCACAATCGGGTCCGAGTTTGGATCGTGACAAGTTGGTATTAGAGCCTAGGTTACTAGGTCTCACGAGTCATTAGCAGGTTTAGTAGAGGCTCGCGGATTAGTACGAAGACGTCTGTATTTATCCTCGGGAGGCTGCGGAACCTTTAGGAAAACTTCAAATTTTTAAATTCTTATAGTGTGTCCTTGATTCAACTTGAAAGATAACTCTTGAAATTCCTTCCATGTATTCGTATGCGCGCATGAGAGCTCAGTGTCAGATATGCCTTGATAGCTTTTGATTTTCCCCGATCGATGGGTGAGATGTGATCTCTGTGAGTTGATATTGGGCCAACATAGAAGACTTGAGGCTGGATATTTTCCTATGTCTTGAGCACCAAGGTTCTGATTGTGTGAGCAAGTGGTTTAAACTTATATGTTTGATATTGTACCTATTAGTGGAAGTGACGGTCGGGTAGATATATGATGGGTGCATTAGTATTGCGAGATGTATCTATGTGATTTGGAAGTGAAGAAGAAGGGTTGTTGGGTGATAGATGAACTATTAAGTGTATGATCTCATCGTGATTGGATGTATAGCTCCGAGTTATGGGCGCGTGAAGAATCTTTTCATGTTTCAAGTTGAGAGTGCAGTAAATTTCATGATGAGGTATGAGTTCAGACTCAGGAAGATAAAGTGGTTGTGTAATGTGTAAGACGATGGAAGGTATACGGAAATGTTAAATTGAGGCGAAGCAAGTGGGCTATCTCCTGCGGAGTGTTTTGAAGTGGTGTGATACTTATGGGTACGTTATATGATCTCATGTGTAATTGAAGGGTATGTGTTGAATATTGAAATTTCGGGTTTCTTAAGAGAGGGAGCTTAACTGTTGCAGGTGTCACACCTCCTTTTTTAACACTACTCACTGGGGAACGGCGTATAAAGGGAGTTTTTACAATTAAAGGACAATCAAAATGAGATTTATTTATTTAAAAGATTTGAGAGTCGCCACCCTGGATAATAAATGGTGTCCCAAGTCACTGGTTTAAATCTTGAATCGAGGAAAATTTTACCTTGTTATACAGTGTGCGAGCCAGAAATTCGGGTAAGGAATTGTGTTAACCCGGGAGAAGGTGTTACGCACTCCAATATTTGGTGGTTCTAGCACGGTCGCTCATGGGTTATACTTGGATTAACTATTTGATTTTAATGCATTATTGTACCTATGTGCCAATTTTAACTTTAACTGCTTTTTTTCATTTTTAGAGAAAATTGCAACGTTAATAAAACACATCTCAAACCACGTCACATAAATGCACCTGTGATTTTTGACATATTTTAACATTGTTGAGATTTGGATTTACATCACATAAATGTGCACCCGAGTTTAGGAAGGTAGATTATAAAAAATACGTGCGGAAAGCAACTACACGTTGATAACTGCGGAAGGCCATGAAATTCGCTAAAGGGTGCGTCCCGGGTTCTAAGAATTTTTGAAAGATATAATTAAACGACAGCCACAAATTCGTGATTTATTTGGTTGTGGCACACTTCAAATTTATTGTAAAAGGACATTTACCCTAGCACGTGGAAGGCCATAAACTATTTGTTATCCTATTATGGCTCAAATCCAATTGTTCTCAAGCCCGGCTACGAACAGATGTGAATTGAATTATGGGCTCAGACTTTGTGCCCGGTTTTGCGATCTAATTATCAGATCTATGTTGTAAATCAAACTTGAACATAGATAAACCAAATTGTTTGAATCTGTATATTATAACAAATGACCCACCATTTTTCACATAACCTAGATTATTAAAGCTTTATGCAACAGTTGAGTCTTAAATCAATTCTGCTAATGACCAGGAAAACATATAGAACTTTCATCCTGGAGATAGGTTGAATCATCGATTCATTACTTGAATCATGATTCTTCAATGATATACATATCTACCGAATGCTTCTGATTTGCTAGTATAGGAAGGGGAACTCGAATGAAAGTGAATTTAACATACTAGGACTTCTTTCAATTGCAGGAAAACATGATCCTCCTTAAAGCTAAAATAATAGAAAACGGTCCATAGTCCTCATGATTTTTATAGTCCAAAATAGTTATACAATAAAAACTACGAGCTAAATCTAAGTTCAATACAATCCAGTGATAGTCTCTAATAATATCACTAAATAGACTCATGATATTAACACAAGATGAATTTCAAACAACACAATCCAAATATGCTGAAGTAATTAAACTCTAGATTTCATTTCAAGCTTCAATTCATACATCATGATAGGGAGTTCAAGAGCAAGTACCTGATTACAACAAATACACAATGAGAATGAGTTGAAATTCAAGGAGAAACAACAGCAACAAACTCAACAAGGGAACAGAATGGGAATTGCTTTTGAAAACCAAGAAATTGATGTTCAAAGTTCAATATCAAACCAGTTCAACTCATTTTCAACTTTGAAATATTCAGAGATTCGTTTTTAACCAAGAAAACATCCAGGATATCAGAAATATTTTAATAGAACAACATTATTTTAGATGTATTTTTTTGTACTTTTTTATTTTCTTTTTCTAATCTTTTGTCTCTTTTAGAGCCTCTTTTAAGAATTTTACTGCTCAATAAATCCACTCTTTTTTTCTAAGTCAAGAAGAGTTGCCTGTATAGGCAAGCAAACTAGGGCACCCTTATATTTTTAGTTTTTATTTTAATCCTTTAGTTTTTGACTTATGGACCAAGTTTTAGTATTGAAATTAACTGGGCACCCCTACTAGAAGCTTCTATTATTGTTATCAAAGATTCCCTAGCTAGTTTATACCTAAACTAACCCTTCGCTATTCTAGACTTAACCTCAAGATAGGCCAATATGGGTAAAAATTTTAACCCAATAGACTGACTCAAATTGGGTGGGCTACTCTTTGCCAGTTGGCTCAGAGACAGCCCAAACCCCAACTGGACATTACCCATTGAACACATGCATTTAAAGCCTAATGGTTTCAAAAATAATTCTGGTCAATTCACTAATACCAACAAATTAATAACAGCTAATTATAGACCCGGCTAATTACAGACTGAATTAATACCAACTAACTAAACTGAATTAAAATAGAATGACTTGATGGTTCAATGAACCAGTTTCAGGGATGAGAAAAAAAAATTATAAAAGACAAAATTTTACATAAGTCCAGTTTGATACTCTAGCACTTAAAGGACGAAACTAAATGAATCCAGAATGAAGAACTTACTAATTTGAACACAAAAACCTTACTAAAACACCGGCTGGACTTGCATAGGCAAGCTTCTAGGGCTCGATTCTAATTTGAAATTTGAAGAGCCACAAAGGTGTTTGAAGGCTACTGAGTGTAGATATGGGATGAGGGAGGTACGAGGGTCATTTGGTGTTAGTTTGGGAGTGGATGGGTGGCGACACCGCCGTGCACGACGGAGGTGGCTGCTAGGGTTTCAAGTAATGGAATACATTGGGTAGGATTTAAGGGAAACGGGGCATGGAGTTGGAAAGAGGAGGGGAAGACGGTCAGCTGGTGTTAATTTGGTGTGATTTGGAGTTCCGCCGCCGACGGAGACGATTTACGGCCGGTGGTGCATGGAGGATGGTGGCGGCGTTATGTTCTCTGATGAACAGGGATTAGAGATGGGGGTCTTTGGGGGGTGGGATGGGAATTGGACATATATATATCTAGTGGTGTGGGCTTCTGGACTATTGGATCTATTATCCTAGACGGCTACGATTGAATGGATCCAAAGGACTTCGTTTTGTATTGGGGAAGGGCTGGACTGGGATAAGGGTTGGGCTGGATCGGGTTAAGGGTTGGGCTAGACCGGTTTTTGTGTGTTGGGCTGCTTTAAATCAAATGGCCCAATTTGTTTTTTAATATTATTTTAGTTTTGATTTTTTAGATTTCTTTTCTTTCTTTTTTTTCTTCTTTTTTTCACCTTCAAAATTTACTTAAAATCCTAAATTAATTGTAAATACTAAATTTAACTATACAATGCTAATCAATCCTACATAATTATTATCACAAATAACTAAAATGAAATTAAAGCAAAATCACCTAAAAATAAAAAAAATTAAAATTAAAGGGTGCAAAATGATTATTTTTGTTACTTTCCTTTTTCTGAAACAACTTAAATACTGAATAATTCTTAAAATGTGAAATTAACTCCTAATTGTACATGCTATATATTTTTATATTTTTTTCACTAATTAAAATGCTCAAAGTGCAAACAATTAACGAAAAATGCTACAAAATCCACAAAATTGCAAACAAATAATACAAATTATATTGTTTGAATTTATAGGAGTAATTCGTGTAAGGAAAAAATCATATGCTTACAGCTGCACCTCTTTGCCCGGAAACACGAAGAGTTTTGTGCAAAGATAAGTGAGCAGACACGAGCGATTATTGCCTGTTTGAATACTCCGCAAGAAACATTTTGAAAAGCTTGACCGCACCTGCTTCAAAGAATGCCTACATATCCTCGGATAAAAAGGAATTAGGTCAATGTAGTTCAGGAGTGTTTGGTAGCTGAGACCAATGGTGCTACTGCTTGTAACACCATGCAAAAATAAATGAATGAAGCTAGTCTAATCTACGAACTATGGATTATAAAAGAACCTGGAACCTATCTTATGCCTTCAAACTTGCTCCTGATCCTTGTTGCCTTTCTGCCTTGTACATCTCCCTATGAAACTTCTTATTGA
Source organism: Nicotiana benthamiana (assembly GCA_034376525.1). Taxonomy (NCBI): domain Eukaryota; kingdom Viridiplantae; phylum Streptophyta; class Magnoliopsida; order Solanales; family Solanaceae; genus Nicotiana; species Nicotiana benthamiana. Next base: position 57,691,975 of record CM067337.1, read on the forward strand.
CTTGTACTTCTTCCTATGAAACTTCTCGTTGCCTTGTTATCTTGTAGTCTCTTACTATGAAACTCCTTTTTGCCTTGTTGTGTTGCATTCTCTTATTGTGAAACTCCTTATTTCCTTGTCGTTTCTTTTTCTCCATGTTGATACCGAGTTGTTGGACTCGAATTGTATTCCTTTGTTCTCCAGGTGGGCGCCTGACTGCAAAAGCTTGAAATATATTCCCTTATTCTCTAGGTGGGCGCCTGATTACCAAACTTGAAATGTAATCCCTTGTTTTCCAGGTGGAGTTTTGATTACCAAAACTCAAAATTTGTAATGTATTCCCTTGTTCTCCAGGTGGGCGCTTGATTACAAAATCTCGAAACTTCAATATATTCCTTTGTTTCCGGGTGGGCGCCTGATTACCAAAACTCTAACCTTAAAATATTTTCCCTTGTTCTCCGGGTGGGCACCTGATTACCAAAGCTTGAAACATTAAATGTATTCCTTTGTTCTCCCGATGGGCGCTTGATTACCAAAACTTGAAACTTGAAATGTATTCCTTTTTCTCCAGGTGAGCGCCTGATTACCAAAACTCGAAACTTGAAATGAATTCCCTTGTTCTGTAGGTGAGCACCTGATTACTAAAACTCGAAACTTGAAATTTATTCCCTTGTTCTTCAGATGGACGCCTAATTACCAAAAATTGAAATATATTCCCTTGTTCTCCTGGTGGGCGCTTTATTACAAAAACTTTAGACTTGAAATGTATTCCCTTGTTCTCCAGGTGGGCGCCTGATTACCAAAACTTGAAACTTGAAATGTATTCCCTTGTTCTCCAGGTGGGCGCTTGATTACAAAAACTTGAAACTTGAAATGTATTCCCTTGTTCACCAGGTGGGCGCCTGATTACCAAAACTTGAAATTTGAAATGTATTCCCTTGTTCTCCGCATGGGCGCCTGATTACCAAAACGTGAAGCTTGAAATGTATTCCCTAGTTCTTTAGGTGGGCGACTGATTACCAAATCTTGAAACTTGAATTTTATTCCCTTGTTCTCCAGGTGGGCGCCTGATTACCAAAACTTGAATTGTATTCCCTTGTTCTCCAGGTGAGCGCCTGATTACCAAAACTTGAAAGTATTCCATTATTCTCCAGGTGGGCACCTGATTACCAAAACTTGAAATGTGAAATGCATTCCCTTGTTCTCTAGGTGGACGTCTGATTACCAAAACTTGAAACTTGAAATATACTCCCTTGTTCTCCAGGTGGGCTCCTGTCCAAAACATGAAATGTATTCCCTTGTTCTCCAGGTGGGCGCTTGATTACCAAAACATGAAATGTATTCCCTTGTTCTCCAGGTGGGCGTCTGATTACCAAAAAACTTGCAATGTATTCCCTTGCTCTCCAGATGGGCGCTTGATTACCAAATGCTTGAACTGTATCCCCTTGTTCTCTAGGTGGGCGCCTGATTACCAAAAACTGGAACTGTATTCCCTTGTTCTCCAGGTGGGCCCCAGAGTGCCAAAAACTTGAAATATATCCCTTTGTTCTCTAGGTGGGCACCTGATTACCAAAACCTGGAAATATATTCCCTTGTTCTCCAGGTGGGCGCCTTATTGCCAAAAACTTAAACTATATCCCCTTGTTCTCCAGGTGGGCGCCTAATTACCAAAAACTGGAATTGTATTCCCTTGTTCTCTAGGTGGGCTCTTGATTGCCAAAAACTTGAAATGTATTCCCTTGTTCTCAAGGTGGGTGCTTGATTACCAAAAACTAGAACTGTATTCCCTTATTCTCAAGGTGGGAGCCTTATTGCCGAAAACTTGAAATGTATTCCCTTGTTATCCAGGTTGGCGCCTGATTACCAACAAATTGAACTATATTACATTGTTCTCCAGGTGGCCACTTGATTACCAGAAACTTGAAATATATTCCCTTGTCTTCCAGGTGGGCGCCTGATTACAAAAAAACTTGAAATGTATTCCCTTGTTCTCCAGGTGGGCGCCTGATTGCCAAAAACTTGAAATGTATTCCCTTTTTCTCCATGTAGGCGCCTGATTACCAAAAACTTGAAATGTGTTCCCTTGATCTCAAGGTGGGGGCATGATTACCAAAAACTAGAACTATATTCCCTTGTTCTCCAGGTGGGCGCCTGATTACTAGAAACTTGAAATGTATTCTCTTGTTCTCCGGGCACGCGCCTGATTAACAGGACTGTAAATGTATTCTGTGAGGCTGCTGCCTTTTTACTTGATTACAACAAAACAAACAAAATAAAAGAAATTTTTCCTACCTCAGTTTGGTGCTGGGTGCATTTACGAGTGTTAATCAAATCCCGTTACCAAATATCTTTAAAATTTAAAAGTTAAACCCTCTTATCTAGGAAGGAATCTTAGTAATATCTACTGGGGACCAGAAACCAAAGCTATATCCCTTTATCCGAGAGGGTCCTAACAACTTTTAATTAAGACCAATTTTCAATCCAAATAATGTATGTTGGTGATTAGTATTTAGAGTTACGTCCTATTATCAATGAGGGTTCTAGGATTTCAAATTAAATTCCAGTTTCAACTCTCAGTTGTCTATGCTGGGGATTGATAACTAGAGTTACACCCCATAACCCAGGGGATTGCCAATTAAAGTTCATGGTCATACCTGCTAGGTGTTTGCTTTTTCAATGGAAGACCTTCTCGAGACCTCTGCAATTTCTGCCCCTTTTTAATCAAAGTAAATCTTGTCAGTTTAAAAATGTGGTGGTTGGTTTGTGGTCTTGAACTTTGAGGGTGATCGCCCCTTCACTTCCCATAATGACTAATTTCCATTCGAAGGCCTCGCTTGTTCCTGGATATCCACTTCCTTTGCCATCCTTAACATAGAAAATACTTCTTCTCCGTTCAACCTGATACCTTCTATTTGTTGCCTTGCTCCTAAACTGATATTTACCAACCTTTGTGTCTCACATGAACCCCAAAGCATGATCTTTGTCGCCCCTCATTGCGTATGTTGTTCTTCCTTGACTTAACCCACTGGTTCTATCTTTAAGGTCTACAGCTCCCTCATTTTCCATGATAACTTTGATTTCTGCTTGAAAGGTCTTGCTTGTCATTAGTTAACAACCCCTTTGTCAATCTTATCATAGAAGATACCTTTGATCTGTTCGCCCTAGCCCCACTTTCATTGCATTGTCCATAGATTGATATATAACCATCCTGTGTATTTCGCATGAATTCCAAAGCATGTTGACCAGTTCAGCGCATTTGTTGTTCATTCTGGACTTATGATACTTTGATGTGCTGACCAAATCCCGCTTTGTGCATTGAGAAGTTGGTGGAAAATTTTGAAGTCATTTCTTATTCTGACCCTACAGACTCAAGAAGAAGAAAGAAAGAAGAAAAATATCAAAGAGATGATTCCTAACAAGAAAACTACGAAGTAGAAAACTATCGGATGTGGATACTAACTCTAGTGACCCAGACATACGCCTCCGGTCTATCCTGTCAAGAAAGTTTGATGTTCAACTCCTGCTATACCCTTAACCATGAAACTGGGCTTCGATGCTCTGTCGTTAGTCATCTTTCACAATCTCCGTCTGGTGATCTGATTCTCAATCCTTATTTTACTCATAGTGCCGGTAAGGTTTTAAAAGAACCAGGTCAAACGTAGTTCATCCCAGAAACTGCTTTGTTTTTGTTGTGGTTTTCTCTTTCCTCTTTCTTCTCACTCTTTTCTTTTGTTTCTTCCTTTTCTTTTGTTGTTTTGCTGTTTTGTTTTTATGTTTTCTCTTTTCTTATCTTTTCCTTCCTTTTTTTCTTTTACTTTCTTTTTTTCTTCTTTTTCTCCCCTCTCTTTTCAGTTTTTCTGTTTTTATTCTCTCCTTTTCTTTTCCCTTTGTTCATTTCTCATGCTTGCATTTTTTGTTTTGTTGCTAATTCCAAAAGAGAGGTATGAAAGAAAATAATTAAAGCTCAAAAGGGTTAATAAAGGATAAAATGTTTATATAGCAGAATAAAATGTCTTCGTCATTCCAACCTTCAAAATATGCCAAGTACAAATAAAAACTACAGACAACTTTTCGTGACATCTTTTAATTGTACACTATACTGTTTACTAAAAACACCATTGGACAATACCGGCATTCTCATTACCACGAATGCCCCATGCCAATTTGGGGAAAACTTGTCATTAGTTTAAACTCGATGAAGAATGGTGTATTTCAATAGTGTTTCGCTATGTTCTACTTGTCCCAGTTTAACACAATTCAGTCTCGTAGTGATCTCAAAATTATCTGCCCAGTTTCACAGAGTTTGGGCTTCAAATGATCTCAAAATTGTGTACTTATTTCCTCCAAAGTTGCTTCATTGCATTATGAGCAATCTTTTAAGACCAGGCCTGGGATTATGCATGCATGGCATGTCACTAAAGTCAATCGGAAAAGGACTATAAAAGAAAAGAGAACTAAATGAAAATGACTAAAAATTACAGAGAACAGAAAAATGTATTAGACAAACGGTGAAAGGGTTTGGACACCAAAAAAGAAAAATAAACTGGAGTTGCAAACCCTAGAACAAACCTAAACAACACTACTACGACTAAACAAACTAGGAAAAATAAAAGGATTGAAGGGTTTGAGTCACAAGACAATATCTAGATTACAACCCTGCAATAACCTCGACAACTGAAATGAAAACAAAGTGAACCACCAGAAACTCTACTTAGGCTGATCAAGAAATGGAGCGTCTTCCCAATTACCAAGCATGGTATTTAGCCATTAAGTTTCACATCAATATTGCCAAGCATATTATTAGCTTTAAACACCACGTTCCTGAGAGAATTCGCACGCTCCCTGTCACTATCGTTGACCACAACTACCCCTTCTTGAATCATTCTTTATGCTTTCCTTTTCAAAGAATGACAATCCTCAATGTTATTCCCCTGGACATTAGAGTGGTACACGCACCAAGCAGTAGGATCAAAGCCTTTTGCATATGGCTCTGGAGGATAACCAAGGAGCAGTTTAATTAGTTTGGCACGCTTTAACTTTCAAACAAGCTTGTATAGGATTCTCCGATAGGCGTGAAAGCATTTTCTTTTTTTAGTAGACTTTTCCTTTTATACTCTGGTCTTGGTTGGAATCTTTTGCGGGCAGGTGGTTGACATGCCTGAGGGAGCGGGTAAGACATTTGGGGAAGTGGTGCGGTCCATCACGGGCCTCGTGGGTGTGGAGCATATGTTTGTGCATTACGGATAGGGTAATGGGAACATGGTGCGCGACTTCGAGGGTTCTGTGGAAAACTAGCACTGGGGAGGGTCATGTGGTGCACAAGGATACCCATGGGGCCACTGTCAAGGCTAAAAGCATTTAGCAAGAACGACCACTGAACCCTGTCGTCGATGGGACACAGCAACATCTTTTCTATCCCGGACAACTTGTTCGTTCCACCTGATCCAAAGATTCCTAAAGATTTCCGTGGGTTTCTTTTCCATATGAGGTGGGGAGGAGCATCCTAGGACACTACCTATATCATGCTAAAAGTGTCGCACAAAATCTTGCGACATGTCGTCCCATGTATGCCACTTGCTGACATCTAGACGATTATGCCATTCCAAAGCTGCCCCAATCAAGATCTTACTAAAATATGTCATCAACAAGTCATCTTACTCTCCAATATTTCTCATTGCATTGCAATAAACCTTCAAGTGGGCTAGAAAATCACCAAACCCGTCATACAAGTTAAATTTTGGCACTTTAAGTCCCGCGGGCAGATGAATGTCAGCGAGCAATAATAGTTCTTTGAATATCATGCTACCCTGGTATCTCGTCCCTTGCATGTTCTTTGATAACTGTTCTATGCTTTTCAGCTTCCCAGATATCTCATCCCGCCCTTCTTTTCCTCTAACCTTTTCATTTTCAGTATGAAGCTTATCCTAAGGGTTATCCTCGTGGGTAACCTTTGAGGGGTAATATTGGGCATTATGATCTTGGAGTGGGTATTCATTGTGATAACTGATAAGCTACTGGGGTGATTGGAAAGTTCCAGAGTTTGGGCAAAGCAAGCATCAAAGAAGCCAGGTGGTGGCGGGTGTGGTACCTTCCCGGTCGTCCAAGCATGATACATGTTCGTAATGTGTTGTCTTAACAGCCGCACCTCTTCAACAAACCCGTTGTCCCGTTCAACCAACTGCTTTGAGGCACCGCTATCAACCAACTCAGTTATCTGCCATTTGTCTTTGACTTTATGTTGTAGAGAAGAGTTACCACTTCAAAAACAACATACCAACTACCCTTCTGCTATGAACACAACAAAATAAAGCCATCATGTTAGTGGTAGGGCATTTAACATAAGTTAATCTCACTTTATGTGCAGTGTACCTAGCAACAGTTATCGGTTTCTATTATGCACTGAATTGGCTGCTTGCGTCATCCCAGCTTTTATCATATGCCACTTTTCTTTTCTCTCTTGTTTTTTCCATTTTTCCCCTCTCCTTTGCTCCTCTTGTTCTGCTTACCTTTTTTGTTTTATTCTTCTCTCTGTTGTCTTACCATTGTTTTTCTTTTTCTTTCTTTTTCTTTTCTTATTTTGGTTATGGTCGAATCCCATAGAGATTGCCTACGTAGCAGGACCCTGCATGAATCAGACCGAGAGTAGTTCTGGCGAATAAGTACAGAATATATTTTGGAAATTTTTCAATTTTCATATAGTAAAGCACTTGATTACAACAACTAAAAGAAACCAACAGAATCCGACTCAACCGAGAACAACAGAATTTAACTTAATGAAAACAACTTGCTTGAAAACCTACTAAAAACTCAAATGAAAGAAAATACAAACTCTCAAATAGACCAACAAATTTGAAAATCATGAATACATTAAATCCTCTAATACTTCTGGGGACTGCGGCACATCATTCGGTCTCGGTGCATGCCTGTGTGCTAAATCCCCTTGGAGGTGGTGGAGGTCTTCCATCACTTGACGAACAAAGGTCATGGCGGTGGAAAATAACATAGATCTTGTCATATCTTCATAGTGGCTACACTTTACAGTTATGTAATTAGCGATCATCCTTACTTTCTCTCTTACAACACCCTTTTCTTACAAGAATCACCCAATTTTCTGGGCCCTTGCCTCCAAAGTTTATTCGGCTACACGATTCATTTTTTGGAATTGTTACAAATATCTCTCCAACTGTGCTATTGATGTATAAACACGTTCTCTTTCAGCCTTGAAGTCCCTCGCTTCTTGACCATTTTGTTTTCAACCATGATGACCCACTTCTTCCCCACCACGACCTCGTTGACATACCTTTCTCTTAATTGTTTAATCATACGTGCCCGTTCTTTTGCATTTTCTGCCAATTATTTCCGGGCTCTAGACACTTCACCCTCTACTTTATTCACGTCAAAACCATATTCTCCTACTTTCTGCCTCAAGTTGTCTATGCGTTTTTCATGTTTCGCACTTCTTGCGGGATTCTCTGCGGCCATTTTCATTTTCTAAATTTGGGCTCGCAAAGCTTCCTTTTCTTTGTCTAGTATTTTCTTTTTTCCCTCGTCTTCCCCTACTTGAAAACTATTCTCGAATTGAAGGTCTTTGACTTGTTTTTCCAATTTCCCTATTTTGGCCCTGTATTCGTTTTCCTTGGCTAACCAATTCCATTGTTCTTGTGACGCCTCAGCAAACTCCTAAAGATGTAGCCTCTTGGCCGGCCTTCTAAACTCTATTTCCTTTATATACCAAGCAAGGTACCCTGGTGCAACCTCGCCTTTGGATAATTCTCATACTCGAGTGTCCGACGTCAGGTACTGATATTCGCTCCAAATTTGACGGACTGCTACTTCGAGACACTGTCCATTAGGACCAATCTCGACCACATGGAGACTAATGTCTTCATCTCTAGAAACCATTTGGCACCTCTCTAACTGCCTCATCACCCTGTATGGAGCATAAGGTTGGATACTCCGGAGACCCATCAGAAGGAAATGAAGCCTGGTAGCTAGCATATATATAATTTCATCAATAGGGAGCCACCCGAACGTCCATTCTATTTGACTTGCACTTATGGTCCGGAGATATGATACCTATTCTGTAACCCCTTGTGGTAATCTGAACCCATCAATTCTTGTCTAAAATCCCCCTATGCGGCTCTTTTCCTATGACCCATACCTTATGAATTGAGGTTAACGGCACAAGTGTTCAACCATCCACATCTGGAACAATAAATTGCATCCTTCGAAGTAATCTCCTTCGGTTTTATAGGCTGTGAGGGCACGGAAAATTTCAAATAATACCATGGGTACGAGGCTTCTCTTATTGAGTGAGCAATGTGTTGATAACCCCTACTATGCGTATTGTCAAATATTTATGTCTTCCGTGGAAACACCAAAATGCCTAAGAAGAATACTATAAATGCAAAACGCCTGTGTTCCTCCCACTTGAGTCGGTTTCCCTTGCTACAAATTTTATTTTCTTGGTCATTAAGCCCCCTTATATGCCCATATCTTTGGTATATAAACTGTGGAGTATCAGCTGACAGGTCTAGATTGTGACCCCTTGCTTATTTTCAATGAGTCCAAGAATTTTTGTACAGCGACGAACCTTGGCGCAATCAAATATTGTTGTCTTAGAGGATTTTGGGAACCCTGATATATCCAGTCCTTTTCTTTTCTCTTTTTTTTAAAGCAGACTCCTTTTTTTGGGTTTTTGTTTGTCTTTTCTTTTTTAAAATTTTTTCACCATTTCAGTATCGGTTTTTTATATGGGTAAATTCTTTTCTCACACCTCACATTGTCAAATTTTCCTCTCCCTTTTTTTTTCTCTTTTCTTCTTTTTCTTCTCTATTTTTTATTTTTTTACTCTTTTTCTAAAAAGCCGGTTGGCATGCAAGTCCAGAATAAATGCACGAGTAGCATCCAAAATGCACCATGATGGTCCATTATTTGGGGTGTAGCTGTCCTAGACAAACCCAACCCCTGTTTTGAGTCCCCTAAGTCAAATCATGATGCAAATAAGCGCTCCTACTAGGGCTCCAGCATGAGGTAAAGTTATTCTAGGTTCAAAACCTTGGTATAGGGTCTACACTGTGTACCCGAGCGGATAACTCGAGTTGAGGAGGCGACTACGTACCGGGAACTAAAAGGCCATCTTTCTTTTTAACTTGTCCGAGCCTCTTTCTTATTTCAAGGTATCACACAAACAGAATACGTAGTCTCGACCAGCGAGCACATCCTCGAAGACGAGAAGAAAAGGGTTTCGCAGCAATTTATATATAGTTCAAATAATATTAGAGCGGTAATAACAACATTTAGCACATTGGGCATAATATGCAATAAAATCAGATAATAATAAAGCCATATATAACAATTATTTAAAGCTCAAATTCTTAATCCCTGAACCAGAGATTTTGGGTTAAATTCCCAGCAGAGTCGCCAGACCTGTAACACCTCCTTTTTTAACACTACACCCCGGCGAAGGGCGTAGAAAGGGAGTTTTTCTTTCATTTTCCACTTTCAACTTGTTCAACGTGGAAAGCGGAAAAATATTTGCGCTTGAACCATCATCAACCAAAACTCGAGTTACCACAGAATCCTCGCACTTTACAGTGAGGTTGAGTGCTTTATTATGCTCGGTGCCTTCTATTGGTAATTCATCATCAGAAAAGGTGACTCTGTTCACCTCAAAAATATTATTGGATATCTTCTCTAAATTGTTGATTGTGATTTTATCAGGAACGTGGGCCTCGTTTAGGATCTTCATTAAAGCCCGACAGTGCTCGTCTGAATGAATCAACAATGATAACAAAGATACTTGAGCATGCGTCTTTCTCAGTTGTTCCACAATAGAGTAATCCTGCATTTTCTTCTTCTTTAGAAACTCTTCTGTCTCTTCTTCACTCATAGTTATCATTACCAGAGCTGAATTATCCTTGGGGTAATTTTCTTTTCTCAGTTCTTCGGGGAAAAAGCACCTCCCCGATCGGGTCAATCCATGAGTTTTACAAACTTCTTCTCTAACCTCCTTCCCTTTGTATGTCACTGTTACTCGATCATAATTCCAAGGTACTGCCTTGATGCTGATCATCAGTAGCTGAACTATAGGTTTAATTATGACAGGCTCTGAACGAGCACCTTCCATGACAACTACAGTCTTACTGCCCATCCCTGTTACAACCACTTTTGCATTCTCTTGTTTCACCATCCCATCTTTCGGGGATTCCTTTTTGACTTCAATAAAAGGCTCACTACTTTCCCTACCCAACTTAAGTGTCGACATCTTGCTTGTCAAATTCTCACATATCTTCCGTTCACTGGCTGGGATCATCATGATAGTTTACGAAGGCTTTTTGGGCTCCCATTCTTTGTGCACTATCTCAATCATATTTGTCTCTTGATAAGCAGGCAACATGTTTTGATTAATGTTGGGTGCTTCCGCAGCTTGCACCTCAATCTGATGTGAATCAATGAGTTCCTAAATAGCACAATTCAGAAGCTAACATTTCTCTGTGTCATGTCCCGGGGCACCAGAATAATACTCACAACTGATAGAATAATCCAGATTTCTTGGGAGAGGGTTTTGCAATTTTGCTTCAATCGGCCTCAACATATCTAGCTGCCTCAACCTGTGGAATAAGCTAGTATATGATTCTCCAAATGGAGTGAAGGTTTTCTTCTTCTGCATCCTCTCAGTTTTTAAAGCTTGGTTGCCCTGGAAAGCTGGTCGTGGAGGTTGTTGGAAGGCTCTTGGAGGGTAGTTATTTTGTGGAGCGGTAATTATCTTGTGTAGTTAGCGCTCTCCGTTGTGCGTGGGCGGGAGGTTGGGTATATGTTTTTGTATGATGGACAGGAAAATAGGGATCACGTGGTGGGTAGTAATGCTATGGTAGACTATATGGAGTGTGGGGATAGATTTGATGATGAGGTCGGGGCTGGTTGTAGTGGGATGGACCCCTGACCCGAACCAAGTTCCTGAATCAACTGTCGCTACCTCTTCCTTCTTCTTCTTTCCAATTAGTCCTCCCGTCTCGCTTTGGATAGCCTGGTGGTTTCTTTGACAGCTGAATAACTCATAATTTTGTTAGACTTGAGTCCCTCTTCGACCATGCTCCCCATTTTTACTACCTCACTGAAAGATTTACCTACTGATGATACCAGGTGACCAAAATATGTAGGTTCCAAAGCTTGTAAGAAATAGTCTACGATTTCACTTTCCTTCATTGGTGGGTTGACCCTCGCTGCCTGTTCCCTCCAATGGAAGCCATATTCTCTGAAGCTCTCATTGTGCTTCTTTTCCATTTTTATCAAAGATAAGTGATCTGGGATAATTTCAAGATTGTACAGAAAATGGCAAGTGAATGCTTGTGCTAGATCGTCCCAAGTGTAGTATCAAGCATGATCCTATCAGGTGTACCATTCCAATGCTAAGCCACTCAAACTTTGACTGAAGTATACCATCAACAATTCATCCTTTCCTGCTACCCCTCTCATCTTGCTGCAGAAACCCTTTAAATGTGCCACCGAGTCACCATGTCCCTCATATAAGTCAAGCTTGGGTCTTAAATCCTGGGGGCAATTGTACATCTGGGAACAAACAAAGTTTTTTTATGCCATACTCACTTGGCCACCAAACCCTCGCATATCTCTGAATGATTGCTCTAGACTTTTGACTTTCCTGAGCACACCCTCTTGCTCGGGTTTTTGACTGGCTTTTCAGCCTCACATCGATTTCAAAACGGTGGGCATAAGAGCAGGGTTAATGGGCTTTGAAAGTGTGATTTGGTTGGTACTACTGATTATCATGAGCTTGGAGCAAAGGCTTACTAGATGATCTTTGGAGTGTGGGGGAGGAGGTGCCACATAAATGGGAGCAACTAGTGGAGGAGGGTGAGGAATAACTTTGGGTGGTGGAGCTGGGGGGTGCTTGAGAAGTCGTTCCCTGGTATTGTGGGTAGACAGAGAAGCTTGGGGTTGGATTGGAGGTAGGATGGTCGTGTGACTGGGCTTGCGGTGGGACGAAGGTCAGGTTAGCAGGATAGGCTGGTGGTGGCTGCCCTCTCACTCATGCCTGATACATTTCTGCCATCTGATGCTACAGTTTGTACATCTCCTCTTTCAGTGCATTAACATCCAACTCTTCCACCACTTTCGGAGGATCAATGATACATGCATCGGTTTATTGATTGGACATATTCAGCTTGCTTTTGGAACGAGTGTTATTAGAATGGATTGCCAGACTGCCGCAAAAACTAACCACCTATCTGGACAGAAAGAGACAACACCAAAACTTGTTAGTGGTTAGGTTTCAACATGTAAGTAGCTACCTAAGCAGTTATCAGTTTCTATTATGCACATGAATTGGTCGCTTGCATCATCATGGCTCTTATCCTATGCTTCTTTTCTTTTCTCTATCGTTTTTCTTTTCTTCTTCCCTTATCTTTGCTCAGCCTGTGTTTGACTACCTTTCTTACTTTAGTATGCCTTCCCTTATTTTACCGTTATTTCTCTTGTAGTTTTCTCTCTTTTCTTTCCCCTTTTCTTTCTTTCTTCTTAGTTTTATTTATTTTTGTTATGGTTGAATCATATGGAGATTTCCTACGTATAATGACACCACATGAATCAGACCGAGCATAATTCTAATGAATAAATACAAAAAATATATAGGAAGTTTTACTTCAATTTTCATTAAGTAAAGCACTTGATTACAACTAATAAAAGAAATCAACAGACTCCAACCCAACTAAAAACAACAAGCTCGGACTTAAAGTGAAAACAACTGACTTGACAACCTACTACAAACTCAAGTAAAAGAAAATACAGACTCTCAAATGGACCAACAGATTTGAAAACTATGAATACATTAAAGCTTCTAATGCTTCTGGGGCCTGCGAGACATTATTCGGTCTCGGTGCAGGCCTTTGTGCTAAATCCCCTTGGAGGTGGTGGAGGTCTTCCATCACTTTACGAACAAAGGTCATGGCGGTGGAAAAGAACATAGATCCTGTCATATCGTTACAGTGGCTACACTTTATAGTGATGTAATCAGCGATTATCCGTACCCTCTCTCTTATAGCACCCTTTTCCTACAACAATCGCCTAATTAGCTAGGCCATTGCCTCCACAAGTTTGTTCGGCTACACGATTCAGTTCTTGGAATTGTTGAAAATCTCTTTCCAACCGTGCTATTGCTGTGTAACAATTCTCTCTCTCAGCCTTAAAGTCCCTCGCTTGCTCGGCCATTTTGTTTTCAATCATGATGACCCTCTTCTTCAACCCAACAACCTCGTTGTCCTACCTTTTTTTTAATTGTTCAATCATGCGTGCATGCTTCTCTGTATTTTTGGCCAATTGTTTTCGGGCCCTGGACAACTCATCCTCTGCTTTGTTCAAGTGAAAAGCACATTCTCCTAATATTCGCCTCAAATTGTCTATGATCTTTTCATCCTTCGCATTTTTGGAGCGATTTTCTACGGCTATTTTCATTTTTTGAATTTGGGCTCGCAAAGCTTCATTTTCTTTGGCTTGTTTTATTTTCCCCCTCGTCTACTGCAACAAGCAAGTTATTTTCTAATTGAAGGTCTTTGACTTGTTTTTCCAATTTCCCTATTTTTGCCTTGTATTGGTTTTCCTTAGCCAGCCAATTCCATTATTCTTACGATGCCTCAGCAAATTCCTAAAGATGTGGCCTCTTAGCCGGCCTTCCGAACTCTATTTCATTTTTATACCAAGCTAGGTACTCTGGTGCCACCTCGCCTCTAACAAGTCTCCTACTCGAGTGTCCGCTGTTTGGTACTAACATTCAATCCAAATCTGATGGGTTGCTGCTTTGGGAAACTGACCATTAGGACCAATTTAAATAACGTGGTGACTAATGTCTTCATCTTTGGGAATCATCTAGCATCTCCCTAGCTGTCTTAGCACTCTGTATGGAGTATAAGGTTGGATACTCCGAAGACCCATCAGAAGGAAATGAGGCCCGGTAGTTGGTATATATATAATTTCATCAATGGGGAGCTACCCGAATGTACACTCTACTTGACTTGCACTTATGACCTAAAAATATGATACCTATTTACGTAGCCCCTTCTGGTAACCTGGACACATCAACTTTGGTACAAAATTCTTCTATGCGGCTCTTCCCTGATGACCCATAACTCCTGAATTATATTGATGGCACAAGTGTTCAATAATCAACATCTGTAACAACAAATTATCCTTCGAAGAAGTCTTCCCTAGCTTTAAAGGTTGTGAGGGCACAAAAGATTTCAGATAATATCATTCCTGCAAGGGGTCTTTTGGCTTGAGTGAGCAAGGTGCTCACAACCCTTGCTATATATATATATATTCCCATCTTTCTGTGGAAACACGAAAAGGCCTAAGAAGAATACCATAAATGCGAAACTACGGTATTCCTTCCACTTGAGTCGGTTTCCCTTGCTACAGATTTTATTTTCTGGGTCATTTAACTTGGCTATATGACAATATCTTTGGTGTACAAACTAAGGAGTGCAAAAACCTCCTAACGGATTAGGATCGTGAACCCCCTACTTATTATCAATGAGTCCAAGAATTTGTGGATAGCGACGACCCTTGTCACAATCAGATACTAATGTCGTAAGGGACCCCCGATATATCCGATTTTTTCTTCCAGGGTCAGAGTGAGTTCAGAGTCCGGTAAATTAAATACGTTGTGGGCCGGGTCTTAGAATGTAACCAATACTTTTATGATGTCCCCTTTAGGATTAATTTTCAACAACCCAGTGAGTCCTCCCAAGTGCGTGTTGACATTATTTTTTCCCGATTCACCTAGATCATTCCAACCATATGTGTACCTCAAAAGAGATCTTGTTCATGACTAAGATTGGAAAATTTTGGCTCGTGCTCATTCTGCACATTTATTAGGGTGATTAAGTAAAAAATTGGACTAAGAAACAAAATTTAATTTTTCAAAATTTTCATTTCAAAAATAAAATCCCGACCTTGCAAATACGGCCTTTCAGCACTTCCGGGGGAAGATTTTAAGGCTGTGCCTTCTACCGACTAAAATTTGAAAAATAATCCAAGGTGGCTGTTCTTGCAAAAATAGCCTTCCGGCGCTCTTTTAGAGACACTCGGCTAATTTTTACAAAAACTGCTTTATTTATTAATCACAAACAAAATATGATTCTTTTTGGCTATTTTCGCAAAGATGAAGTTGGGCTCGATGGGGATTGCCTACATATTTCATGCCTTGTGAGAATAAAACTGGCTTAGTTCAGGCAATTTTGACAGAATTAAAAACCAACTTCTATATTTTTTTTCTTCTTTTTCTAAAAATAAAAAACCTTTTCTTTTCTCTTTTTTTTTTTGAAAGCAGACTCCTTTTTTGGGTTTCTTTTGTCTTTTGTTTTTTCAAATTTTTGTAGCATTTCAATATCGGGTTTTAATATGGGTAAATTCTTTTCTCTCCCCTCACATTCTCAAATTTTTCTCTCCCTTTTTATTCTCTTTTCTTTTCTTTTTCTTCTCTTTTTTTAATTTTTCTACTCTTTTTCTCAAAAGTTGGTCGGCATGAATGTCCAGAATAAATGCACAAGTAGTATCCAAAATGCATCAGGATGGTCCATTATTTGGGGTGCACTTGTCCTAGACGGACCCAACCCCTGTGTTGGTTCCCTTAAGTCAAATGCATGATGCAAATAAGCGCTCCTACTAGGGATCCGGCATAAGGTTAAGTTATTCTAGGTTCGAAACCTTGGTATAGGGTTTAGACACTGTACCTGAGCAGACAACTCAAGACGAGGAAAGGGCTACGTACCGGAAACCAAAAGGCCACCGGGCTTTGTAACTTTTTCGAGCCTCTTTCTTATTTGAAGGTATAATACTAATAGAATAGGGAGTCTCGACCAGCGAGCACATCTCCAAAGATGAGAAGAGAAGGGATTCGCGGCCATTTATATACAATTTAAATAACATTAAAGTTGTAAAAATAACATTTAACACACTGGGCACAATTATGCAATAAAATCAGATAATAATAAGGCCAAATACAATAATTATTTAAAGCTCAAATTCTTGAACCCTGAACCAGAGATCTGGGTCCGATTCCCAGTAGAGTCGCCAAAGTTGTCACACCTCCTTTTTAACACTACTACCCCGGTGAAGGGCATACATAAGGGGAGTTTTCCAATTAAAGGACAATCTAAACAAGATTTATTTCTTTAGAGATTTTAGAGTCGCCACTTGGGATAATTTATGGTGTCCCAAGTCATCGGTTTAAAATCCTAAATCGAGAAAGGTTTCACTCAGTTATACAGTATGCAATCCAGAAATCTAGGTAAGGAATTCTGTTAAACCGGGAGAAGCTGTTAGGCATCCCGAGTTCCGTGGTTCTAGCACAGTCGCTCAATTGTTATATTTGGCTTAATTATCTGATTTTAGCGCTTTTTTTACCTATGTGCAAAGTTTGATTTTTAAATCGCTTTTGCTTAATTATTTTTAACAATATTGCAACATTGATAAAATACGTCTCGAACCACGTCACATAAATGCACCAATAGTTTTTCTCATATTTCAAAATCATTGGGATTTTGATTTGGGTCACATAAATGCGCACCCGAATTTAGGAAAGTAAATCAGTTAACTAGAGCGCCTAAAGCAATTTCGTATGTTTAAATTCGCGAGGGCCACGAAAATTCACTAAGTTGTGCACCTCATATTTGAGGTTAAATTAAAATTGATAACTAAATAAGGCCACGCGCTTCAATTTAATTTTAAGGGATTAATGCTTAAAGAAATTAACGAGGGTTGAAAGATACTTGTTTTATCTATGGCATGCCTCAAGTATTTAAAAGAGTTAGGTTATTTGAACCATTAAGGAATTCAAGAACGACTAAAGCTAATGGTTTTGAAACAATGCTTGGGCCGAGTGTGAGGCCCATTAGCCTGACCCAGCTGCCTCAACTAATCATTCTTATGTGTAGATGGAGGCCGTCAAATCATTCTTACCTATCTTAAAATCTCTTTTTTTAATATTTTTTCCCGATCCCTTTCAAGCTACAAGTGACTATTCCTTTATAGGCAAGTCACTATGGCAGCCCTAAGGTTCATTATTTCACATTAGTCACTCATTTTTTGACTTGTGGACCAGTTTTAGTGCTTAAAATTAATCGAAAACCCCTACTAGAAGTTTAATTATAGTTATGCAAAGATTTTCTTGGTGCACTGCCCTAAGTACCTTTTAAACTACTGAAATTGCTTAAATTACCTACCTTGGTCAATTTGAGCCAATGCAAAATTCTAATTGGGCCTTCAAGCCTTCGATATAACCCTTTTGTTTTGGGCTTTCACATGGCAGAATCAAAACTCATGAGCTAAACCTCCAAATTAAACATTTGAACTAAAAACCCCTGAATAACACCCCTAAAATTACTTTAGTCAATTACCCAACCTTCAACTCCTCGGTCATGCGTACAATGGCCTGTAGTGGGTCAAATAGACTTGAACTCACACCCAGGACAAATCCAAACTTCCTGGATTGGGTCTAAACCAATTTCAAAACCCAACAACCAAGGAGACCCAAATCCAAAAAAAGATAAACAATTAAGCTAACTAAATAATACGAACAGGTAGAAGAACTAATTGAGTTACTAACCTAATCAGACTAAACTAAGTGATCAAACATATTATTATACATACGAACAAACCTAGAATATTAGGGAACAATTTAAGACGAATAATATACTATGAAAAGAAGTCTTGGGTTTAGAACTTTGACCTAAAGAGGGAAGAAAGACAGAAGTGAAACACAAATGAAACGGAAAAATGAAGTGACTCAATGGCTAGGCTCAAAATCGAGATTGGTACTATAATTCAACCCAAAACAATGTCGAACGGTCTTGAACAACGAGGAAATTTAGAGTACTGACCTTGCATGTACAGGTTTAATTTGGAGTCCTAAGGCTCGAACCTTGGATTCAATATTCGAAGAGTTCTGGATGCATTTGAAGGGAGAGATTGATGAATTTGGGACAAGGGAGGTGTGGTGGCCTTGGGTGTTATTTTGGGACCAGTTAACGGGGGTGCCGCCATACACGGCGGAGGAGCCGATATTTTAAATTAATCTTCGAAGGGATGGGGTGGGATTTGAGGGACGCAAGGCATGGATTTTGAAAAAGGAAAGGGAGGTGTTCAAACATTGTTAATTTGGTGTGATTTTGAGTTCTGCCACTAGCGGAGGCGATTTCCGGCCAGTGGCGCACAATGGAGGACGGTGGCATTAGGGTTCTGGTGATATTTTTTTCTTAGTCAATCCACTGGGCAGAGCCTAGGGCTAGATTTTTTATTAATAGTTGAAAAGAAAATTACAACAGCAAATAGGCAAAATACAGATAAGGGAGTCAATCTCGCCGGAGTTGTTATCCTAAAACCACCGGTCTAACCTTAACGTATTCCTCCTATTGAGGCATCTAAAACCTCATTACAAATACGCCCTGCAAGGACTAAAAACTATGATCAACACAGAGTGTTGTATCAAAACTCTATGAGTTGAATAGCAAGATGACATGAGAGGTTGGAAACTATTGTGATGGGAATCTAGAAAATTGAAGAAGCCAAGCATCGCTCTTCTTTCTCCAGATTGTGGCATTAGGGTTCTGGTGATCAGGGTTAGAGACGGTGTGTTTTTCTTTGGGCGGGGGGGGGGGGGGGGGGGGGCGGTGTTTTGGACACTTATATACTAAATGAACCTTAGTTCTCAGCTGTTGGATCAAAGATCCTTGACAGCTGAGATTGATTTGGTCCGGACGACTCGTTTTGGCTTTTGTTGGGGAACTGGATCAAGTTGGGGCTGGTTGGATCGGGTTTGTGTATATGGGCTAGTTAATTCTAATTGCCCATTTTATTTTTAAAGACTTCTTTTTGTTTTGATTTTTTTTTAGATTTTCTTTTCTGCTTTTTCTCTTTTTTTTCATTTTCTAAAATTACTAAAAATCCCTATTTAATTATAAATCCTAAATTTAAATGCTAATCATCCTCTATAATTATAATCACAACTAATTAAAATGAAATTAAAAGCAAAATCACCTAAAATTAAAATTTAAATTAAAAGAGCAAATTAAGCTATACTTTTTTATTTTCCTTTTTGTAAAATGACCAAAATACTAAGTAATTCTTAAAATGTGAAATTAACTCCTAAATGCACATGCAAAATATTTTTTTGTATTTTTCACTAATTAAAATTCGCAAATAAAATGTAAACAATTAATGTAAAATGCCACAAAATTACAAACAAATAACGAAATTTATTTTGTATGAATTTATAAGAGTAATTCGTGTAGATAAAAAAAATACATTCTCACCTGTGGTTTATTCTTTAGATTTTCTTCCTAAAAAAGAATCAAAAAATATATTATTTTTCTCTTCTAGGGGTTATCCTTAATAATTTCCCATAGAGTGTTTATGTCAAAAAGAAAAATGAAGCAAAAAACATACACTCATTAAAGTGGAGTTTAGGATAAGTTATAGAACATTTAGTCTAGAAAATTCAAGAAAAAAAAGATTTGCTTCTTTTATTTTTCTTTTTTCATCGGAGTAGTCATTAAGATAAAAAGAAAAGAAAAAGAAAAAGAGGACGTCAGTTTGTTTAATCTATTCTCATTTTTTTTGAATTACACAAAGATCTGATTCATGCGGCGTTATGATACGTAGGCAGCCTACATAGGTTCGATCGAATCAATTTTATTTTATTAAGATAAAAAGAAAAAAAAGAGAAAGAAGAAAAAAAAGAAAAAAAAAAGAGAAAGAAGAAAAAAAAGAAAAAAAAGAAAAAAAGAGGTGAAATTATGGGATGCGAGAAATGAGACGAAAGAAAGAGTGATAATTAGAAAAAAGAGAGGAAGAAAAATGAGCTAGCAAGTGCTAGAAAAGAAAAGAAAAGAGAGGTTGAAATGAACAAATTGGAATCATGCCAACTGACCTTTGTACCCACGAAGTCATTTTAGAACCGTTAATTATTGCTAGGTGCATTGCACGAAATGTGATATGTTTAGATGTTAAATGCCCTAATGACAACTAATGACTTCATTTTGTTCCTCTTTGTTCTACTCATTATAGCAGAATGGTGGCTGGTTTTATGGTTCTTAAGGTAAATCGTCTGTACAACACAAGGTCCAAGGTCAAGGTAGCCATGGATAGCAAAAACTTGGGCACAAGAATTTTTGACCCGTCAAGGGGGTTTGTGGAGTCGAAGTCTGAATTGAAAGAGGAGGTCCAGATGGTGAAACAACAGATGGCAGAAATGTACCAGTTTTGGATCAGGGGCATCCTCCACTTTCATTCCCTACTAACTACATTGAAAACCCTGCGACTATCTCGCCGCTATCCCTAATTCAGATTCCCACTACTGTTGATATCACCCCACAACCTTTCCAAACTCTACCAACCAAAACCACCTCATCTCCCGCTCCTTTGGCAACTCATGCTCTTGTAGCTCCTCCTCCAGCTATTTTTCCTCAGTCCTCTAACGAGACTATGTTCAAAGTCCCCGATGCCCAACACTATGCTCCAGAACAAACTTTCAAATACTCGAATCCATACTCTCATGCTCCTTATTTTAAGTCCTGGTGATACTGAAAAGCCTGCTAAGATAGTGGGGCAAGATGTGATATCCAAGATAGTGAAAATATTAGAGCAGTCTTTAAGAAACATGCAAGAGATAGGGAGACAAATGAGCATGTATTACAAAGACTTGTGTTTGTTCTTCACGTCTAACTGCATGTTGGGTTAAAGATGCCAAAGTTTGATTTGTATGACGGGCATGGAGATCCCGTGGCCTATTTGAGAGGTTACTGCAGTAAGATGAGAGACGTCGGTGGGAAAGACAAATTATTGATGACATATTTTAGTCAGAGTCTGGTTGGGGCAACTCTAGAGTGGTTTACCCACCATGACGTTAGCAAATGGTACACGTGGGACGATATGGCTCAGGATTTTGATTCAGTACAACATAGAAATTATCCCGGATCGCATGTCCCTCACCAAGATGGAAAAGAAGCCTAATGAAAGCTTTAGGAAATACGGGCTCAGATGGAGAGAGCAAGCTGCTAGAGTAATCCCCGGATGGGAGAAAAAGAGATGGTCGAGTACTTTCTTCAAGCTCAAGAGCCAACTTACTTTGGGAATTTCATCATGGATGTGGGTAGGCCTTTTAATGACGTGGTAAAACTGGGGAAATAGTAGAAGACAGGCTAAAGTCGAGCAAGATTGTGCGCTATTCTACTTTAAAAGCCAGAACACAAGCAATTCAGAACGACACAAGAAGTTTCCCAATTCAAACTGAATACAATGATATTGTCATGGTTGTTTTAGAGGCACGACATGGTCCAAAGTCTCCGCCTCATCAATATACCCAACCTCAAATCCAACCCCAAACCAATCCCTGAGCTCCACGTAATTCACCTTAGTATTATCCTTTGAACAATGTCCGATCATCTATCCAACCACCAGGTCACTCCTTATGGAGAGCACCAACCCGCATAATGTATTCTTGCCTTCACAATATTTTCGAGCACCGAACAACCCTAGAAAATAGTGGTAAGGAAGGGACAAAGGCAAAGAAATAGTTTCACACCAATTGGGGAGTCCTACACAAGCTTATTTGAAAAGTTAAAGCATTTTGGCCTAATATAGATGCTCATCGACTATAATCCGGACCTATATGCAAAAGGCTTTGATCCTACTATGCGATGCATGTATCACTCTTAATGTCCAAGGGCATCGCATTGAAGATTGCCGTTCTTTGAATAGGGAAATAGAAAGAATGATTCAAGAAGGGGTAATTGTGATCAACAACAGTGACATGGAGCATGTAAATCCTCTTGGGAACTTGTTGACTGAAGTTGATGATATTGAAGTTGGTAATGGTCTTGGAAATATTGATGCGGAACTCAGTGGCTAAGATGTCGTGCTTTGTAGTTAGAAAGACGCGCCATTTCTTGGTCAATCGGAGAGGAGTTTTGGTGGTTTATTCTATTGTCATTTCTGTAGTCCGAGTTATTTTCAGGGTTGTAATCCGGATATTGTCTTGTGACTCAAACCCTTCAACCCTTTTATTTTGCCTATTTTTTTTAGTCGTAGTAGCTCGTTTAGTGTTGTCTAGGTTTGTTCCAAGGTTGTAACCCCATTTTAGTTTTGTTGTTTTGTTTTTCAAACCCTTTCACCATCTGTCTAATGCAATTTTCTGTTTTTTGTTATTTGTAGTCATTTTTGTTTAGTTCTCTTTTCCTTTTATAGTTCTTTTCCTGTTGACTATAGTGACATGACATGTGCGCATAATTCTCAACATGGTCTTAAAAAGTTAGTTTAGTCATTAAGCAATGAAACAATTTTGAAGATGATAGGGACATTTGAGAGAAATAAGTAAAGGCATTTTAAGATCATTTTAAGCTCGAATTATGTGAAACTGGGGCAAAAAAAACATAAATAAACCCTATTGAAATGCATCACGCCGCATCGGGTTCAAGCTAAAGGCAAGTTTTAACCAATTTGACAGGGGTTCTTCGTGGTAAAGAGAGTTAGAGTGTTGTCCAATGGTGCTTTATATTCCACAAATATAGAAGGCAAATTTTTGGATATGGTTATCAAGTCATGTACAATCAAAAGATTACACGAATGTTTTCTGTGGTTTTTTTAATTGTGTATTTTGTACTTGGCATGTTTTGGAGATTGGAATAAAAAAGGCATTTTGTTCTGCTATCTAAACACTTTATCATTTGTTACCCCTTTAAGCCTTATTTATTTTCTTTCATATCCCTCTTTTGGAATTAGAAACAAAGTTTAGAAATACAGATATATAAAAAAGGAGAGAAAAGAGGAAAAAAGAAGAGAAAAAGAGAAAGAAAAATTGGAAAAGAGTAAAGAAAAAAAATGAAAAGTAAAAAGCAAATAAGAACAAAAAGAGAAAAGAAAATCTGAAAAAAAAAACAAAGCAATTCCTATATCATGAACTACGTTATTCCTTTAAAGGATACGTAGGCAGCCTCATGATTCGGTCCTATCAAAATAAAATCCAAACGTCCCCAAGAAAAGAAACTAGGGCAGAAGTTGTGGTTGTTATAAGATCTGATTCCAAAAGTTGTAAGTTTGAACCTATTCAAGTTGTTTTGAGCCTTTATGATGCCCTTTCTTTCTAACCCTATCCAAAAGCACACATTACGGTCCAAAGAAAGACCATTCGACCTGTCTTTGAGAGATGCCAAGTCGAGCAAGTAAAGGTGATTCATATTAGGGGCAACACTCCGTTTAGAACAAAGAGAAGAACAAAATGAGAGATTTTATCGGTTAAAACCTTCACAGGCACCACAAGGAGACGATGAGTTGAGCGAATAAAAAAAATGAGGGAGGCTTGATGGTGAAAACCCTTCGGGCACTACAAGCTGAATAAGGATCGTGAATCAGATTAGATAATCGGAGCATTGAAGTCCAGTTTCATGGTTTAAGGGGTCTAACAAGAGTTGAACATCAGTCTTCCTTGATAGAACAGGCCACAAGTGCATGTCATGGTCATTAGAGTTTGTATCCATATTTAATAGGTTTCTACTTTGTAGTTTTATTGTTACGGATCAGCTCTTTCCACTATCCTTCGCGCTGTTTCTTTTTCCTTGATTACTTCCTCTTCCTGAGTCTGTTTGGTCAGAACAAGTGGGAAATGACTTCAAAATTTTCCACCAGCTTTCTAATCGCACAAAATGGGATCTGGCTATCACATCAAAGTGGCATAAGTCAGGAAAGAACAATGTGGCACTGAGTTGGTAACAATCATCATGCTTTGTGTCTCATGTGAAATATAAGGGTTTGGTATATATCAATCCATGAACAATGCAACAGATAGAGGATGTTGGATTAATGGATCAGAGGTATTATCTGCGATGAGGTTGATGGAGAAAGTGGTTAACTAATGAAAAGCGAGGTCTTCCAAGAAGAAATAAAAGTTATCATGGCAAGTGAGGGAGCAATAAACCTCAAGGACAAGGCTAGTGGTCTGAGTCAAGAAAGAACAACATACGCACTGAGTGGGTGGAAATTGACGTGATTTGGGATTCATGTGACACAAAAGGTTTGGTAAATGTCAGTTCATGAAGGGTATCGAGTGTGAACGGAGAAGATGTATTTTTTGCGATAAGGGTGACAGAAAAATTGGTTAGTCAATAAGCAAGGAATGTCTTTTGAGGTGAAATAAAAGTTACCATGGCAAGTGAAGAAGCAATCGCCGCAAAGTCAATGCCACAATCCAACTACCATGTTTAAACTCACAAGTTTTCTTTGTTTGAAATAGGGACGAAAACTGTGTTCATATCAAAGCTTGGAAGCTTGAAATTTTCAAGTGTAATGCCCTAATTCTGCTTACGCAAAGGCTATCAGAAGATCACATAGCACCCCCAGGAAATGCACTTCATAGTCTGGGTAGTTCAGGTTGTATTTTTGGTTTTAGGAGAAGCACTTCCAAAATTGAGAATTCATACCTAGGAGATGCACGTCCTAGTTGGGTCATTAAAATTTTACACGTTAGGAGATACACTTCCTAGTAGGGATCTTTCATGTTATAATTTTTAGGAGACGCACTTCCTAGCTTTGGTCATTTAAATTCATTCATAGGAGACTCACTTCCTAGTTTGAATTATTGAAGTTTCACCCCTAGGAGACTCACTTCCTAAGTTTAGTTTCACCCATAGGAGACGCACTTCCTAAATTGAGAGTTCATTCATAGGAGACAGACTTCCTAGTTTTAGTCATTGAAGATTCACCCCTAGGAGACGCACTTCCTAAGTTGATTTTCACCTGTAGTAGACGCACTTCCTAAATTGAGAGTTCATACATATGAGACACACTTCCTAATTTGAGTCATTGAAGTTTCACCCATAGGAGACGCACTTCCTGAATTCAGAGTTCATTTATAGGAGATGCACTTCCTAGTTTGGTTAATTCAAGTTTTACCCCTAGGAGACACACTTCTTAGTCTGGGTCTTTCAGGATACACCTGTAGAAGACACACCTCTTAAATTGAGAGTTCATTCATAGTAGACTCACTTACTAGTGTGAGTTATTGAAGTTTCACCCCTAGGAGACACACTTCTTATTCTGGGTCTTTCAGGATACACCTGTAGGAGACGCACTTCCTAAATAAGGAGTTCATCCTTAGGAGACGCACTTTCTAGTATGAGTCATTGAAGATTCACCCATAGGAGACACACTTCCTAAGTTTATTTTCACCCCTAGGAGACGCACTTCCTTGTCTGGGTTTTTCCGGTTATATTTTATTTTAGGAGGCGCACTTTCTAAATTGAGATTTCACCCCTAGAAGACGCACTCTTAGTCTGTGTATTTTAGGATACACATGTAGGAAACGCACCTCCTAATTTGAGATTTCACCCCTAAGAGATGCACTTTCTAGTTTGAGTTATTTAAGTTCGGCCCTAGGAGACGCAATTCCTAGTCTGGTTCATTGAAGTTTTACCTATAGGAGATGCACTTCCTAATCAAGGTCTTTCAAGTTATTCTTTTAGGAGATGCACTTCCTAAATTGAGGGCATTCATAGTAGACGCACTTCCTAGATTGGTTCATTCAAGTTTAACCCTTAGGAGACGCACTTCCCAGTTTGGTTTGTTCAGGTTTTATTTTCAGCAGATGCATTTGCTAGTCAAAGGTTTTTTGTTTTACTCATAGGAGACACACATCCTAGTGTAGTATTTAGTTTACTATCATTATTGCATCAATAGTATAAGTGGTAAAAAATTTTGCTAGCAACTCACAAATCCTCCTAGTGCAAACTGGGGCAGAACATTTCATTTGTTTTGAAGAAACTCTCCATAAGGAAAATCAAGCACCACAAAGGTATGATCGTAAATTTTCAGGACCCTCCTGGAAAATGGGACCTAATTTTAAAAATTGAGTAGCAAAATCTAGCATAAATGTACCCCAAAAGAATATAAGGTTGTTTTAAAATTTTCATCAGGAGATAAAATTCAGTTAGGAGTTTTCAGGACTCTCATGGAAAATGGGATCTAGTTTAAAAATCAAAACAATAATGAGTTGCAGAACATTAATATATCCCAAAAGAATATAAGTTTGCTCCAATTTTCATTCTGGAGATGGAATTCAGTTAAGAGTTGTCAAGACCCTCCAGAATTATGGGACCTAGTTTTAAGATTTCCATTAGATAACAAGATGTAGCGTAAGTTCTATTGTAGGGTAGTATAATTTAACCGTAAAATTGGCACTCTTAAGATAAGACTTAATTTTTGATTTTCAGGACCATCCTGTAAAATGTGACCTAGTTTAAAATTCAAAACAATTATGAGAAGCATAAGCTAGTTTTAATAAATGCGCAGCAAAATCTAGCATAAATGTACCCCAAAGGAATATAAGGTGGTCTCAAAGTTTGCATGTTTAAGATAGGATTCAATTAGGAGTTTTCAGGACCCTCCTGAATAATGGGACCTAGATTTCAGATTTCCATTAGATAACAAGACCCAGATCAAGATCTGTTGTAGTGAAGTATAATTCAGCCGTAGAACTTCTGCCCTAGGGAAGTATAATTCAGCCATAAAAGTTGCACTCTTAAGATAATTTTTGATTTTGATTTTCAAGACCCTCCTGGATAATGGGGTGTAGTTTTAAGACTCTCTTAGATAACATGATTTAGCTGAAGTCACACGTTTAGAAGATATAACTTAGATTTAAAATTGTCGTTTAGTTAAGAGTTGTAAGGACCCTCTTGGATAACGGGATCTAGCTTTCAAATTCTTAAAATATTTGGTAACATTGTTCTGTTTAACACTCATATATGTGCCTAGATACCAAACTGGGGTAGAAAAGTTTCTTTGTTTTGTCCGTTTTTGTTGAAATCGGGTACCCACTTGGAGAACATAGAGATATTTTAAGTTTAGCAATCAGGCGCCCACCTGGAGAGCACAAGAATACAATTCAAGTTCAGTAGTCAGGCGTCCACCTAGAGAGCATGGGAATACAATTCAAGTTCATCAATCAGGCGCCCACCTGGAGAGCACATGAATACAATTCAAGTCAGTAGTCAGGCGCCCACCTGGAGAGAACGGGAATACAATTCAAGATCAACAGTTACGCGCCCACTTGGAGAGCATGGGAATACAATTCAAGTCATCAGTCAGGTGCCCACCTGGAGAGCACGTGAATATAGTTCATGTTATGTAGTCAGGAGCCCACCTGGAGAGCACGAGAATACAATTCAAGTTCAGAAATCAGGCGCCCACCTGGAGAGCATGGGAATACAATTCAAGTTCAGCAATCAGACACCTACCTGGAGAGCACGTGAATACATTTCAAGTTAAGTAATCAGGCGCCCACCTAGAGAGCAAGGGAATAAATTTTAAGTTCAGCAGTCAGGCACTTACTCGAGAGAGCGTGAATACATTTCAAGTTCAGCAATCAGGCACCCACCTGGAGAGTACGAGAATACATTTTAATTTTAGCAGTCAGGCACACACTTGGAGAGCATGGAAATACAGTTCAAGTTCAGCAATCACGTGCCCACCTGGAGAGCATGGGAACACAGTCGTTGTCTTGGAAATCAGACGTCTACCTAGAAAGTACGGGAATACAGATAAAAGTTTTGGAATCAGGAGATTAGCTGGAGAACAAGGGGGAACAACACCAGTGTTAAGGAAGGGAAACAATTTAGGTGTCGGTAATCAGCCAACCTAGAGAAAAGGAAAGTATCTCAGATTATAATTTGAGTTTAGTAATAAGGCGTCCACCTGAAGAAAAAGGAAAAAATTTCAAAGTACAAGTCAAATTAGCAACAAAAGGCTCGTGGCAAAAATATGAGTCAACCGTCTGAGGTGATCAACAAAAGTTACTCACAATAAAGAAAAAAGGGAGAGAAGAGCAAGAATTTAATCCAAATGCAGAAGCTGATAGAAGATGTGGGCTGCTTTAGACATGACTGAAGTCACAAGCATGGTGTGGTGTCTGGTCCTAATTCGAAAAGCTAAAGAAGAACGAGCTAGTACCAACAGCTAAGAACGTCAAGGTTGAAATCTAAAGTCTGTATGAAGAACCACTCAAGATTCAAGATCTAGCTTCAAAAGACTTATTTATAGGAATCTTGTAACTCATAGTTGACAGACTTAACTAGTGTTTTTCATTTCTTTTGATTTTGATGCAATAACAGGACTGCGGACCAGAACCTCGGCAGAACGGCACTTCGACCAGATCTTCATCTCAGCATACTCTATCATCTCACTCACTTGTAAACTACACTGACCTGATTCCTTTACAGCCAATGATACGTAGGCAACCCCAGAAACAAGGTTCGGTCAAATATTTCAAAAATTCTTCCAACGGAGTATCCAAACGGGTAAAAATCACTCGTATCCACTCATTTTATCTTTGCACGAAAACTCTTCATGTTTCCGAGCAAAGAGAGGCAGCTGTGAGCACGTGATATTTGCCCTATATGAATTACTCCCATAAAATATTAGAAAATAATTTTCCCTATTTCTGCAATTTTATAGGATGTTTTGTAGGATTTTTTTAATTATTTGCATTTTTTGTGCATATTTAATTTCCATTAAAAATAAAAAAATACCAAAAAATATCATGGATTGCATATAGAGTTTGTGTTCATATTTTAGGATTATATAACTAATTAACTGCTTTATTAAAAATGATAATTACAAAAATAGCTCATTTTTACATTCTTAGCTTTTAATTTTGGATTATTAAATATTCTCTTTAAATTTAGGATCAACTAGTTTTTATCAATATTATGGTTAGATAATTAGCTTAATTTTACAATTTGAATTGACTTAGGAATTTAATTTAAGTTTTTAATTAATTACAGAAAGAGAAGAAAATAAAAAGAGAAAAGGAATTGAAAAAAATCTTGGTCTTAATATCAAATTGAGCCAAACATTTCAGAAGCCCAAGTTGTCCCCCAACCTAGTCCAAACCGGGTCGACCCAACCCAATACCCAACCCTAAGACCCGCTATTAACCTGGACACAAAAAAATATACGCAAGAAATCTGAAGAGAAGAGACGGAAAAAAAAAGCTTCAGCCGCAAGATGAAGGAACGATCCCCCCTTCCTGAAACCTGATCTTCTTCTTAATGCACAACACAACAGACGGCCCCTCTAAAGATCATCGTCTTGGCAGCTCCTAAAATCAACGACCCCAATCTCCAAATCTCCATAGTTGTAGACCCAACCCCATCGGATCTCTATCTCATCGACACCCATCAAAACCCAGCAACAACACCCTAGAAGCAAGAAAAAATTGACCGCACCCCATCGACTCGCCAGATTTAGCAACAAAAACAACCGGAATTCACTCCATCTCCCCCACGCCAGAGACATCAGCACACACACACAAGAATAGATAATAAAATTGAAAATTTGAGCGTAAAATTCAGGCTGATTTTTGGATAGAATTGAAAAACGAGGCCCCAAGTTTAGCTTTCGATTTTCTTCTTCTTCTTCTTCTTCTTCAGTTTTGTGGGTCCGATTTGGAACATAAACATAAACATAAACATAAACATATCCATCTTCTTTTTTGATTTCTAATTGTGAATGATAAGATTGTTCAAGGTTTTGAATTGCCGCTGTGTTGAGGTCCAAGTCGAGTTCGCTGAGTTCAATTGGGTCCTTCATGGTTTAATTCGCTTTCAGATTACAAAGCTGTAAAGCAATTGAAAGTTCAAATTCATATTTTAGCTTTTATATAGCTGGCTTGTTATCAAACTCCAAGATACATTATCTCATACACGTACTTTTCTTTGATTAATGTTGAACTTCCAGATTTGTTTCGGATTCATTGGTTACCATTGTGAATCTGTTGCCTCAATTTGGTTTGAGCATAAGTGGAGTGTCCACATGTGTAGCAGAGGTGTGGTACTTGTTTGGTGGAATTAGATTTTGTGGCGTTTTTATGAATTTGATTTGAATTGGTGTCGAAATGTTTGGTTTAACTCATACTTTAAATGGGCTATACATTTTAAATATAATCGTGAAATGAATTCTATGATGTTGAATGATATGTGAATATCAAATGTTATTATTGAGGTTTAGTTGATGATATGAGCACCGAATTCTATTTAGACGGGTATTTCCGAAGCATGGGTTCAATGGGTGTTTGTTCCTATATTTCCTTGCATTTTTCGCATGTTCTTTTAGCGTTTTCTGTGAAAGCTGATGAATGGTTATTGGTGTCAATCCCACAACATTGGTTGATGAATCAAGGTTGTGATTTATCTTGGATTGTCCTTTAGTGAGTAAAGCCATGATGCAATTATACTTTTTCTGCAACCCATGTTTCTAATTAACTATGCAAGTATATCTTGATGAGGAATGAATTGTTATATTAAATATTGTGAAGTTGAACAATGATTCTCTTATATTATTCCAGAAGGAATTCTTGTAAGATCTTCCCTTTAATTTCTTATCCATAAATCATGGCCCTCGCTAAATCGAGGTGTGCCATTAGCGAACTTACCATGGCCCTTACAACTTTGTCATTAATTTGAAAGTGCGCAATTGTTTTAGGCGCGCTATTTTTAAATTTACCTTCCAAAACTCAGGTGCGCGTTTATGTGACACAAATCCAAATCTCAATAATGTTATATAAAATGTGCTGCAGACTGCGGGGTGCATTTATGTGACGTATTTCAAGACATATTTTAAAAACGTTGCAATCTTCCTTCAAATGGATAAAAGCGGTTAAGGTGAAAAATGCACATAGGTTAAAACATATTTCAAATTCAGATAAATAGTCCAATTATAACAGTTGGGCGACCGTGCTAGAACCACGGAACCCAGGAATGCCTAACACCTTCTCCCAGTTTAATAGAATTCCTTACCCGTATTTCTGTGTTCGCGGACTATAATATAGAGCCAACCTTTTCCTTAATTCGGGATTGAAACAGTGTATTGGGACACCATAAGTTATCCCAAGTGGCGGGTCTGAATTTAAATAAACAAATAATCCCATTTTGATTTTCCTTTAATTGAAAAAACTCCCTTATACCCCCCCTTCCGGGGGTGTAGTGAAAAAAGGAGGTGTGACAACTGGTGACTTGGGACACCAGAAAGCAAGTATCCCAAGTGGCAACTATGAAAAAAAAGTAAATAAATAATTCCATTTCAAATAATGTTTTTTAATTTAGAAAACCCCCCATTATATATCCCCTCGGATGGATAAAAATGTGTGACAGCTCTGGCGGCTGTGAGTATGTGATTTTTGCCTCCCATGGAATACACCTACAGAATTCCCAAATTTAATTTTTTTAAAGTATTTGTTATTTAGGAATCATTGTAGAATTTATATAATTATTTGCATTCTTTGTGTGCATAATTTATCTTATTTAAATCAAGAAAATACAAATACATTGCATTTGCATTTAGATTTAATTTTATATTTTTAGATTACTTAGTAAATTATCATGTTTTGCAAAAATTGAAAAATCACAAAAAAAATTGCTCATTTTTTGCATTTTTAATTTTTTGAGTTTCACATTTTCGTAGTTTTTCTTTTAATACGGTACTTAATTATTATTGGTAATTATTATTTGGAGCTTATTACATTAATTTGGTAGGTTAATGTAGTTTTAATATTTAATTAAGGTTTTAATTTTTTATTTGGAAAAAGGAATTAAATAGAAAATTAAAAAGGAAAAGGAAAAGAATAATGTCCGATTTTGGGTCAAATCATTAAATTCCCCAAGCCCAAATCGATTTGTACCTTGAAAACCGTTTAAAATCATCCCAAACCCGCCTTCAACCCAATCCAGTCCTGCTGCACCCTAAACGTCATCGTTCTAATTACTCATTGATCTGTGCGGTTGATCTCTTTCCGTCGGACGGTTTGGACCTGGTTTCTTCATTACTATAAGTGTGTCTTAAAGACCAGTCTCCCCGTCCCCAAACCCCCCTCTCTCAATTCTCCATCTCCTTCAGAGACCATTACCTAAAACCCTAATGCCACCCTAGTTTCCACCGCATTAAGGCGGCGGCGCCACCCCCAAATCATCCCAAATTAACACCCCAGAACCCCCTTCACCTCCTTTTCCCAATCTATCACTAGTTCCCTAGAATCTATCTAGAGTTCCTCGAATCTTAAATATGAGTTTCAAGCCCAATAAGCTTAAAATCAAACTTGTGCATGCAAGGTTGTTCCTTTGAATTCTCTGGTTGTTCAAGGCTATTTTAGCGCAAAATAATGACATTCGCTTGTTCTTATCCATGAACAAGCGTTAGAAATTGTTTTTGGTTAACCCCGAGTGCCAATATCGATCTCGAGTCTAATTGGTGAGTTTTCTCTCTTTTTCTGTCCGTTGCTGTTTGTTTCATCTCTTTCTCTTCTTATTTTCTTCTATATTTGTTAAAGTGGTCTTTCCTCCGTTTAATTGTTTAATAATTTCGAATCTAGTCTTTCCCTTTTGATTAATTTGGGATTCATTTATTTCCGTTTCAAATTCTAAAAGCTGAGCCCTGATTTTGTTTATCCATTCTATTTAGTTTTAGGTTTTAAGTTTCTAATTTTTCCCCTCTTTATTCACCTATTTAATTTAATTAAGTTGATCTTGATAACTTAGTTAAGTTCCGGCCTATTTGTGTTAATTAATCAGTCGATTAGTCAAGGTTTTAGTTTTTGTAATTATTTAAGTGTTTTCTTATATTTGGAATAGATCACTGATTTGATTTCGTTATTGCTGTTTGGGCTTTAAAGCCCTTTTGACCCCACTCTAGGAGATTGGTTTAGGTTATTGAGTCAGATCTGAGCCCATGTCTTGTTGAGACACTGGTTCAACTTGACCCATTTGGGTCCTTGAAGTAAATAGTAGGGCTTAAGAGGGTAGTCTATGGATTTAGGCTAGGGTATATATCTGTTAACTGAATAGGAAGCTTCTTGGAAGTTGTCATTGGGACTTAAGAGAAAATTCATTTTTTACACTGAGGGTATTAGAGAAAAAATAAAAATTCAAAAAAGTTTTAAGTGTAAAAACTGATTTCTTTATACTGCCTTAAAGACTTGCCTATAAAGACATCCTTTCTTCATTAGCAAAGCAAATTTTAGAGATCAAAAATATTGAAAAAACTGAACGACTGATTCTGATGATAATCCTAAATTTCCTGCATTTCTTTGTTAAAAAACAACAAAAGCTCGGCATGTTTTGGATTTCTAATTCTCTTGTGTTAGTTACTGTCACGACCAAAACCCGGACCCGGTCGTGATGGCGCCTCTTGTGGCGACAAGGCCATCCAACTAAACCCGATTCATCTTTTTCAAAAATAGTTATACATTAATAAACAACTTAAATATGACTTAAAATATTAATTAACGGAAATGCAACCCAACACAGCCTTAATCGAGGTGTCACAAGTCACGAGTATCTATTCGAATGGAAATCCACTACAAGGTCTAAATTATACAAAACTGGAATAATGGACAAAGGAGAGAGACATGGTGTTACGAAAGCTAGCAGTCACCTCCTTACTCATATAAATCTGCCTCTAATTGGCCAAAACCCGCTACCGGGTGAATAGATTCTTGCATCTGCACACTCGGTACATGGAGTAAAGTGAGTACTCCAACTCAGTGAGTAATAACAATAAACAATGGCTGAAAGCATGGAAACACATAAATGCACAAGGCAATTTTATACCAGGCAGTAAATCACTTAAAATAGAACCGTAAAGAATCGAATGAAATCTCCTTTTAAAAACAGGTAAATCAAGTAAAACAACAAGTAAACAATAAGTAGTAACCTTCCCCTCAGGCCCAGTATCAATCGCTCAGCATAGTATCAGGCCTTCGGGCTTGGTATTAGTCACTCAGCATAGTATCAGCCCCTCAGCCTCAATATTAGATCACATGGGTACCCGCGCTCACTGTGGGTGTGCACATTCCTAACGGGCCCCTTACGGCCCAAGCGCTATATCAACATAAGGCTTGAAAGCCTTCTTACATCACTCATAAGGCCTGAAACCCTCCTCACATAACACTCAAGGCCTGAAAGCCTCCTCACATCACACTCAAGGCCTGAAAGCCTCCTCAATCACACTCAAGGCCTAAAAGCCTCCTCACATCACCCAAACTTGTTTCAATCCTCAAAACACCTCAAACAACACCAAAACCATTAATTCGCATCGGATTCAAGCCTAAGTTCTTCTAAAACTTCCGAACATGCATTAGATCAAAAACCCAACCAAATCACCTCCGGATGACCGGAAATATTGCACGCACATGCCAAATCCCCTAATGAAACTACAGCAACTCTCCGAATTCCATTCCGACCATCGAATCAAAATCTCATCTATCAAACGGAAATTGCTAAAATACTAACTTTGCCAATTCAAGCCTAATTCTACACCGGACCTCCAAAATCACTTTTGATCACTCCCAAGTCACAAATCATCCCCCGAAGCTAACCAAATCATTATTATTCACATCCGAGCCCTATAACAATAAGTCAACATCCAGTCGACTTTTTCAAACTAAGCCCTTTAAGAGACTAAGTGTCTCATTCCCTTCCAAAATCAATCCAAGCCAACTCGATCACACAAGACACTCACAATGAATCATAAAGAAGTAGAAAAATGGGGGAAACAGAGAAGTAACTCATGAGACGACGAGTCGGGTCGTCACATCCTCCCCAACTTAAACAAACGCTCGTCCTCGAGCGTATCCAAAGTTTTTCTAAGAGACAATCAATCGCTAAATAACCTACCATGCATATACACGGGGGTGATCCCACGTCACGCTATCTCATATAGGTCTGAAAACACCTCTTAACTTAAATACACAATCTGATATAGCCCATAAACAATAGAACCACAATTCCACTTTTGAAACTATACACAAGATCAAAACCTCACATCACTACTTAGAATAAGCCCGAACCAGCTATAATAACCCATACTTGCAACCTCAGGTGCAATTATATGATATACCACATAACTCCGACACTCGAAACGATAAATCTTATTCATAGCAGCCGCATATAACAACCGAATGTTGATAGGAAACCTATTATCAAATAAAGTTTCATGCCAACACTTCAATATACTGCTAATGATAAATGAAACATGCAGTAAACCGTAATCATCTCTCAGGTCAACCATTCATAAAGTCATTTCCTGTTGGGCAGATACCACATCATATTTCCGAGCCGAACCTCGACATTGTCCTTCCGACAAGCTGAAATCAAATTCATTCGTACTTATTAATGACCCCAACGATCACCTCGAATAAAACACACCACTCTGGTGATATGACACATCAATACAAGCCTAAGCCACAACTTGTATAATTCTCGCACCAATAGGGAACGGTCTGAATATACTCAAATCATGAAAAATTACTCAAATGCAAGAGCTGCACCTCAAACTCACCCGTACCACCACCACGCAAGGCTGAGAACCTGTCTCACATCATAGAATAGAACATATGAACCTACCTCGAAAGGTCATATCTCCACGTAGCCTCACTATAATGAGCGATCCTATCCAATTATTCAACGATAGATACTCTACATTTTCCTGTGCCATCAAGCAAACCCAAATACCACAACTTGATCCAATCATAAAGTACTGCAATACTACTGAAGTATCATAAGTCTAATCACATTACCCTTTTCCTGAGACATATACTCTCGTCAAATCACTTCCAACTAGCAGTACCATATCCTTAATCATTTGAGGCTACTAGTTGGCTGAGTTTTATGAACTTTCTTTCAAAACTGAATTGTAACTTAGCACATGCTAGTCTCGATCCTCTGCAATATACCGCATATACCATACCATCCAAGGATAACATGAAAGCTTTTATCTCCCTTCCGAGCCACAGACATCTACGTGCTCAACTAGTCTAGTACTTCCATTGATCCCATCTAGAAGAAAACATCATTACACGTCCCATGCCTCTCACATTCGTAGAAAATGCACTTCTTTAACCACGATAGCGATTAACAAGAACTCTCCCAATTCTGTTTGCACAAATTAAACTACGAGGACTGAATCCTTCTAACTAGACCAAGCTAAGCAAGCCATCAAAGCCCATGAGCTTTGCTACAAAATACCTGTAAAAACCTACTTCCTCGAACATATACAAAGAATTAATCATTTCCTTACCATACCGATTCGGTCTACTTTCAAGCTACTCCATCTATCTAAGTTTCCTTCCGATTCATCATCAAATTGATATTTCCTCTTGTTATAGTGCAACAATTCCTCAACCCAGGCCTACTGCACGAGACCCTTACATAAACCACACCGACTAAGACCTATAAGCCACTGAATATTCTCTAAAATATTCCCCGAAACACCACATTCCTGAATACCTTACTCCAAAGAACTTCCTTCGAATCTAGGTCTGTTACCTTTATCTTCGTGATACTAATACGTAGAACCCCATGATTAACATGGAACTGCCACAAGTCTTGAACTCTTCCAATGAAAACTCAGTTTCTAATCACATATAAAACTTCAAGATAACCAATTATTGCATGTAGAATCTTGAACACATTAGAACCATTCTCGAGAGTCCTTCACTCTATTTAAACTGCAATTAGCCTGATCGAGTGAACACCACCACCTGTGCCTCATTAGCACTCTAGCACCACAAAATGAATCCTAACCCCAATACAACCAAGAATCTACCTGCTTTATGCGCCGAGCATTCCTTGCCAACAAGAACTTAAGACATTTCGTGATTCCCATATTTTATAAAGCATAATATAACCTTTGTCAGAATTTTCCTTTACTCTAGCCATAGCTAATTCACTTGTACGCCCCAAACTGGAACCAACATAGCTCCTAACTAGGTAATCAACTTCTCACAGCAGACTCCCCCCCACTTGGCTCGAAGAAATAAATCCAGATACACTCAATAACTCATAACGCTTTTACCCTATTGATGCCACAATGCCAAAATGATATTAAATTCAAATTATTTATAAGTTTGTGAAAACAGAGATCATCCAGTATTGTAAATCTTCTACAAACTTGCATTCATCCCCGCTGTGAGCATCTGATTTTTTCCCTACACGAATTACTTCTATAAATTCCAACAAAATAATTTTTACTATTTGTTTGCAATTTTGTGGATTTTATGGCATTTTTCGTCAATATTTTATATTTTGTGCATTTTAATTAGTGAAAAAATACAAAAATATGTTGCATGTGCAATTAGAAGTTAATTTCACACTTTAAGAATTGTTCAGTAATTAAGTTGTTTTACAAAAATGAAAATCACAAAAATAGTTAGTTTGCACCCTTTAATTTTAATTTTTGAGTTTTAGGTGATTTTGCTTTTAATTCGTTTTAGTTATTTGTGATAATAATTATGTTGGATTGATTAGTATTTTATAGTTCAATTTAGGATTTTTAGTAAAAATTTGTTAAAAAAAACAAAAAAAAGAGAAGAAAAGAAATCTTAAAAATTAAAAAGAAAAGAAGATTAAAAAACAAATTGGGCCATTTGATTTAAAATAGAACAACACAAAAAAATCGATCAACCCTAACCCTTAACCCGATCCAGCCCCTCCTCAATACCAAACGACATCGTTTGGATCCATTCAATCCTAGCTGTCTAAGATACTTGATCCGACGGTGCAGAAGCCCACACCCTTTGACATATATATGTCCAAACCACACCTCACTCCTGAAAGACCCTTGTCTCTAACCCATGTTAATCAGAGAACGTAACGCCGCCACCATCTACCGTGCATGTTGGCCGAAAAACGTCTCCGCCGGCGGCACAACTCCACATCACAGAAAATCAACACCACTAGACTTCCTTCCCCTCCTTTTTCCAAATCCATGCCCCGTTTCCCTCAAATTCCATCTATTCGAATAATTGAAACTCCAGCAGCCGCCTCTGTCGTGCACAGCGGCGCCGCTACCCAACCACTCCCAAACTAACTCCAAATGACCCCCGTCCCTCCCTCATCCCAAGTCTACACTCAGTAGCCTTAAAACACCCTTGTGGATCTTCAAATTTCAATCGAAATCAAGCCCTGAATGGTTGATCATGGAAGTTGAGCCAGTGTTTTAGTAAGGATTTCATGTTCAAATTAGTAAGTTCTTCATTCTGGATTCATTTACTTTGTTCCTTTAAGTGTTGGAGTGTCAAATTGGACTTATGTAAACTTTTATCGTTAATAATTTTCTTTCTCATCCCTGAAACTGGTTCATTGAACCCGCAAGTCATTCTATTTTAATTTAGTTTAGTTAGTCGGTATTAATTCAGTAATGTTGAAACACTTTAGGCCTGTAATTAACTGGTATTAATTGGTTCGTATTGGTGAATTGGTCAGAATGATTGTTGAAACCATTGGGTTTGTAATGTATGCATTCAATGGGTTAAGCCAAATTGGGTTAGGCTGTCCTTGAGCCAACTAGCAAAGTTCAACCCACCTTTGAGTTAGTCTATTTGGTTAATGTTGGACCCATATTGTCCTGGCCTTCAGGTTATGTCTAGGATAGCTAAGGGTTAGTTAGGTATCAAATTAGCTAGGGAATCTTTTGTAAACAATAATAGAAGATTCTAGTAGGGGGTTCCCGATCAATTTTAATGCTAAAACTTGGTCCACAAGTCAAAAACTAAAGGACTAAAATAAAAACTAAAAATATAAGGTTGCTCTAGTTTGCTTGCCTATAAAGGCAGCTCTTCTTGCCTTAGGAAAAAGAGGATTTTTTGAGTAGTAAAATTCAGAAAAGAGACACTAAAAAGATCAGAAAAAGAACAGAAAAAATACAGCTAAAATAATACTGTTCCATTAAAAAAATTGAGATCCTGGAGGTTTTCTTGGTTAAAAACGAATCGTTTTAAAAAGCAATTCCCATTCTGTTTCCTTGCTGAGTTTGCAATTGATGTTTCTCCTTGAATTTCAACTCATTCTCATTGTGTATTTACTGTAATCAGGTACTTGCTCCTGAACTCCCAATCATGATTTATGACTTGAAGCTTGAAATGAAATCTGGAGCTTAATTACTTCAGCATATTTGGGTTGTCTTGTTTAAAAGTCATCTTGTGTAAATAATATAAGTCTATTCAGTGATATTATTAGAGATTATCACTAGATTGTATTGTACCTAGAGCTAGCTCTTAGTTTGTATTGTATAGCTATTTTGGACGGTTAAAATCATGAGGACTATGGACTGTGTTCTATTATTTTAGGTCTAAGGAGGATCATGTTTTCTTGCCATTGAAAGAAGTCCTAGTATGTTAAATTCACTTTCATTCGAGTTCCCCTCCCTATACTAGCATATCAGAAGCTTTCATTAGATATGCATGCCATTGAAGAATCATGATTCAAGTAATGAATCTATATTCAACATATCTCTAGGATGCAAGTTCTATACGTTTTCCTAGTCATTGGTAGAATTGATTTAAGACCCAAATGTTGCATAAAGTTTTAATAATCTAGGTTATGCGAAAAATGGTGGGTCAATTGTTATAATTTACAGATTCAAATAATTTGGTTAATCTATGTTCAGGATTGATTTACCACACAGATCTGATTATCAAATCACAAACCAGGCCCAAACATTGAGCCCATAATTCATTTGACATTTGTTCACAACTGGGCTTGAGAACAATTGGACTTGAGCCATATTTGGATAACAAATAATTTATGGCCTTCCACGTGCTAGGGTAAATGTCCTTTAAAAATAAATTTAAAGTGTGCCACACCCAATAAAATCACAAATGTGTGGCCGTCGTTTAATTATATCTTTTAAAATACTTAGAACCCGGGACACGCTATTTAGCAAATTTCATGGCCTCCCGAAAAGTTATTAACGTCTAGTTTCTTTAGGCGCGTATTTTAATAATCTACCTTCCTAATCTTGGGTGCACATTTATGTGACTGAAATCCAAATCTCAACGATGTTAAAATATATCAAATACCATGGGTGCATTTATGTGACGTGTTTCGAGACGTGTTTTAATAATGTTGCAATTTCCTCTAAAAAATGAATAAAAATGATTGAAGTTAAAATTGGCACATAGGTACAATAATGCATTAATACTAGATAGTTAAGCCAAGAATAACATTTGAGCGGCCGTGCTAGAACCACAGAATTCGGGATTGCCTAACACCTTCTCCCGGGTTAACAGAATTCCTTACCAGGATTTCTGGCTCTCAGACTGTATAACATAGTGAAAATTTTTCTCGATTCGAGATTAAAATCGGTGACTTGGGATACCATTAATTATGCTTAGTGGAGACTCTAAAATTTCTTAAATAAATAAATCATATTTCGATTGTCCTTTAATTGTTCACTAGAACAACATATATGTGCGAGGATTTGATGGCGGAGGAAAAGATTTGGTCGGTGACATAGTGCTCGAATTGACAATTGGGCTAGTTGATTTTACCATAGAGTTCCAGGTGCTTGATGTGGTTGTCTTTTATAATCAGCTTTTGAGATGACCTTGGATCCATGCTGCCAGAGAATTCTCCTCTACTTTGCATCAAATTGTGAAATTTGAATAGGATGAAATAGTTGTGCACAGTGAGGACCATATGTATGCTCATAGTGATGCTATCATACAATTCATTGAGGCAAATGATGATAAGGGGCCCTGGGTGGATCAGGTTCATGACTCGATATCAATGGAAAAGGTTTAGAAGGGGAGCGTGTTCCAACACCAAGATTAGCTACTGTAGTAGTCCGGGTGGCAGTTGAGATACTAAATAATGGGTTTGTTCTCGGATAGGGTTTGGGGGCCTCACTTCAGGGTATCATACAGTCAGTATCTCTTCCCACGAACATAGAAACTTTTGGTTTGGGATTCAAGCCTACAAGTGTCGAAATCAAGAGAGCAAGAAAGATGAGAAAGAAATCATGCGACCTCCCCAAGCCTGAGCTTCGTCTCTTAAAATCATTTGTGAAGCATGGCACCAAGAAGTGCCTGACAAACAAGTTCCAGTGTTGTAGTTGATCCTGATAAAGAATTACTCGAAAAGTTTGAAAGGTTGTTTGAAGATGTGAATATAGTGGAAGCAAGAGAGGGTCCTAGCAAGGCAGACGTGCAATTTGTTGGGCCCCGTGCGAAAGTCAACAATTGGGAAGCTACTCCTCTCCTGACCAGGAAGGAGTTTTGGTAGTTTGCTTCGATTTTTCTTTCAAATTTCTCTAGATTATTCCAGGATTGTTATTCATAGTCTATGTTCCGTCCATTTGGATGTGTAAAATCTTGTTATCTTTCAGTTTCAATGAAATGTAATTTCCATTTTCTTTAGTGCTAATAGTTTTCATTTTGCTTTGCTTTTCTTTTCCTTCTTTTTACAGTTATTTTTATGTTGGCTTTAGTAGTGACATGCATAAGGACTCTTCGGCGCAATTTTAAAAGTCTACCTAATTTAGAAGTAATAATTCAAAAGATAGAATATAAGGATGAACTAGAATACGATGAGGAAAGAGCATTTGAGGAAATTAGTAAAGAGTTGAGTCATTTTGAGGAAAATCCAATTCCAAACCTGAGCGATATAAAAGTAGTCAATCTAGGGGACCCGGATAATATCAGAGAAACCAAAATAAGTGTCCATATTGAGCCAAAGCTTAGGGAAGAAATAATCGAAGCGCTGCTTGAATAAAAAGATTTTTTGCATGGTCTTACGATGATATGCCAGGATTGAGCACTGACTTGGTGGATCACAAATTTCACACTGACCCGACCTGCCCTCTGGTGAAACAAAAGTTGACAAAGTATAAAACTGATGTGAGTGTAAAGATCAAAGAGGAAGTTACCAAGCAATTTGAGGCAAAGGTCATTCTAGTCATATGATATCCCACCTGGTTAGCTAATGTCGTGCATGTGCCAAAGAAAGATTGTAAAACCAGCGTGTGTGTCGGCCATCGTCAATAAAGCAAGTCCAAAAGAAAACTTCCCACTAGCAAACATCCACATATTGATTGACAAATATGCAAAGTATGAGATGGGTCCTTCGTAGATTTTTACGCAGGCTATCACCAGATTTTGATGGACGAAGAGGATGCGGAGAAGACAACATTCATCACACCATGGGGAAAATATTGCTACAGGATCATGCACTTTTATTTGAAGAATGCTGGGGCTACCTATATGAGGGCGATGACAACCATCTTCCACGCTATGATACATAACGAGATTGAGGTCTATGTGGATGATGTACTTGTGAAATCCAAGAAGCAATGCGACCATGTCAGAGATCGGAGGAAATTCTTCTAAAGGCTCCACAAGTATAATCTCAAACTCAATCCTACGAAATGCGCATTTGGGGTCCCCTCAAGGAAGTTGCTAGGGATTATAATCAGCCGCCGAGGCATTGAACTAGATCCATCAAAGATCAAAGCCAGAAATTAATTTCCGCCTCTGAAGAACAAAACAGAGGTGATGATTCTGTTGGGACGATTGAATTACATTAGTTGATTCATTGCTCATCTCACAACAACTTGCGAGCCTATCTGTAAGCTATTGAAAAAG
This sequence comes from Nicotiana benthamiana, assembly GCA_034376525.1. Lineage (NCBI taxonomy): Eukaryota > Viridiplantae > Streptophyta > Magnoliopsida > Solanales > Solanaceae > Nicotiana > Nicotiana benthamiana. The sequence goes on from CM067337.1 coordinate 57,734,426, forward strand.
GATCCCATGGTCAAATGGACGGGGGAATGCCAGGAGGCTATTGATGAAATAAAAGAATACTTGTCTAACCCACCGGTATTGGTCCCACCGGAACCAAAGAGGCCTTTGATCCTATATTTGACAGTCTTGGACAATTCATTTGGATGTGTGCTGGGTCAGCGTGATGTCACAGGGAGTAAAGAGCATGCAATATACTACCTCTGCAAGAAATTCACAGCCTATGAGGTTAAGTATACTCATCTCAAAAGGACATGTTGTGCACTTGGGTAGCACAAAAGTTAAAACATTACTTATCATTGTACACCACTTAACTCATCTCATGTTTGGACCTATTGAAATACATCTTCTAGAAGCCTATGCCCACAGGGAGGCTTGAAAAGTGGAAAAATCCTGCTCATCAAGTTCGACATCCTCCACGTGACAAGGACTGCAATGAAAGCACATGCATTGGCTGATCATCTGGCCGAGAATCCGGTGGATGAAGAATAAAACCTTTAAAGACATACTTCCCGGATGAGGATGTAATGCATATTGATGAAGTAGAACAGTACGAGAAGCCAGGATGGAAATTATTCTTCGATAGAGCCGCCAACATGAAAGGTGTCAGGGTAGGAGCAGTACACATTTCTGAAACAGGGCAATATTACCACGTTAAAGCTCAGCTCCGGTTCTATTTCACCAACAACATAGCAGAATATAAGGCATGTATTTTGGGTTTGCGGTTTGCTGCAGACATCGGTGTATAGGAAGTCTTAGTCTTGGGAGACTCTGACCTTTTGGTACCCCAAATTCAAGGGGAGTGGGAAACTCAAGATTTTGAAGCTCATACCATAGCGGTAATGTTTGCATGACCTTTATCAACAATTCTGGTCAGTAATGTTCAGGCATATCCAAAGAATTCACGATGAGGTTGTTGATGCTTTGGCAACTTTGATTTCAACGTTACATCATCTAGATAAGCCTTATGTTGATCCATTGTATATCCAAGTCCATGACACACATGCTTACTATAATATGGTGGAAGAGGAGCTTAATAGTGAGCCTTGGTTTTATGACATCAAAGAATACATCAGCATGGGTGTGTATCCAGTGCAGGCCACAAGTGACCAAAAGAGAACAATCTGTCATTTATGAAGCGTTTTTTTCTTCAGTGGAGGCGTGCTATACAAAAGAACGCCAGATCTTGGGTTGTTGAGATGCATAGATGCTGGACAGGCCACAGCCATCATGACTGAAGTAGATTCTGGGGTTTGCGGACTGCACATGAGTGGATATGTTTTTGAAAAAAAGATTCTCCGGATAGAGTATTATTGGCTTACCATGGAGCGAGATTGTATCAGCTTCATGCGCAAGTGTCATCAATGTCAGGTGAATGGAGACTTCATTCACTCCCCACCATTTGAATTACATACAATGTCTGCACCCTGGCCCTTCGTTGCCTGGGGCATGGATGTCAACGGACCCATCGAGCAAGCAGCTTCCAACGGACACAAGTTCATCCTGGTGGAGTTTGATTATTTTACCAAGTGGGTCGAAGTGAAAACCTTCAAGTCAGTAACCAAAAAAGTTGTAGTCGAGTTTGTGCATTCAAATATCATTTGCCGGTTTGGAATCCCAAAAATACTCATCTGACAATGGAGCAAATCTCAACAGACATTTTATGAAAGAGGTATGTCAGCAATTTAAGGTTGTGCATAGCAATTCCACCCCATACCGCCCCAAGGCGAATAGAACAGTTTAGGCGACCAATAAGAACATAAAGAACATACTCCGAAAAATGGTGGAAGGGTCAAGGAAATGGCATGAGAAGCTACCATTTGCATTGTTAGGTCATCGCACTACTGATCGCACTTCAGTAGGGGCAACTCCATAGTGTGTGTGTATTGCACAGAAGCAGTAATACCGGCGAAAATTGAAACCATGTCCCTTCGGACTGTAGCTGAAGCGGAAATAGATGATGATGAATGGGTCAAAACCCGGTTGGAGCAATTGAGCTTAATTGATGAGAAAGATTAGTAGCAGTATGTCACAGCCAGTTGTATCAACAGAGAATGGCTAGAGCATATAACAAGAAGGTTCGCCCAAGAAAGTTCAAAGTGGGTCAGCTGGTATTGAAGCGCATCCTCCCTTACCAAGCAGAGGCAAAGGGCCAGTTCGCCCCAAATTGGCAAGGGACGTTCATCAAGTCAAGAGTGTTGTCCAACGGGGCGTTGTATCTAACAGATGTGGAAGGCAAGTGTGTAGAAATAGCCATCAATTCTGATGCAGTTAAGAGATGCTATGTATTATTTTATTTGTTTAGATCATTGTCTACACTTGGCATGTTTGTTTGTATATTGGCATGTTATAGAGAGTTGAATGACAAAGGCATTTTATTCGGCCATCTCAACACTTTATCCTTTTTTAACCCTTTTGAGCTTTAATTGTTTTCTTTCATACCCCTCTTTCGAAATCCGTAATAAAAGTGAGAAACGCAAGTGTGAGAAGTAAGTGAAAGGAAAAGAAAAAGAAAGAATGGAAAAGAAAGAAAAAAATAAAGAAGAAAAGAGAAGAAAGAAGAAGGAAAACAAAGAAAAGGAAAGAAAAAAAGAGAAAGAAAAGAAAAAAAGAAAGATAAGATAAAGAAAAAAAAACAAAACAACAAAAGAAAAAGGAAGAAAGAGAATAAGAAAAAAAGGAAAAGAAGAAAAAAAATGCAGCAGCAAAAACAAGGATCTGGATGAACTACATTTGACCTGATTACTTTTTAAGGATACGTAGGTAGCCTCACGGTTCAATCACCTTACAATAAAAATCCAAAGGTCCCCAAGAAAGAAACTGGGGCAGAACTTATGGTTGTTGCATGAAAATTTGATTCTGAAAGTTGTAACTTTTGAACCTATTTGAATTATTTTGAGCCTTTTATACCCCTTTCTTTATAACATTATCAAAAAGCCTACATTACGGTCCAAAGAATACCTTTTGACCAGTCTTCAAGAAATGTCGAGTCAAGCAAGAAGAGGTGATTCATACCCGGGGCAACACTCTAGTTCAAGCAAGAAAAGATGAAAATGAGAGAGTCTTATTGGTGAAAACTCGCACGGGCACGATAATGCGACGAGAGATGAGAGAAATGAAACTGAGATAGTCTTATCGGTGAAAACCCTCACGGGCACCACAAGGCGAAGGCAAGTCGAGAAATGAACAACAAAAAAGGGTTGTTGGTGGGAATCAGTGCATAGCACCATAAGATAAGAAAGGTCAAGATTTGGTTAATGAAATTGGGTTAAAGAAGGTCATAATAAAAAAGCAGGACATCTAAAGGCCAATCATTTGGACAGACTGGGTCGACTAAGCTGAAGTGCATGTCATGATCATGGGAACCAGCTGCTCCTCCACATATATGTTTCTCCATTTTTCCCCTCATTAGTCACCAAATTCGGAATTCTTCTATTCTAAAAACAAAACAATTTAAAGTCATTGCATTTCATTTCGTTGGGATCTCCATTTCTTCCAAGATGTCTCCAAAGTCATTCTGTTTAGGCAAGAAGGAGAGAAATTTCGAAGCTTACTACCAGCTCCCGAATAAAAAAGCACATGCCGGTCAAAACATAACAACGGCAGTAAAGATGAAATGGCAAGGGGAAGAATAAATGAAAGTTTCACTAATAAACTGACTCGGTGATTTCATGAAGGTTGTAAGGATTCTGGCAAAAGGGTGAGGAGTGTAACACAATGATAGGGAACATAATAAAGCCAAAGGGTTTAGGGGTAAGCCGAGCAAATCAAGCAGCTCATCGGCAGTGCAGGAAATTGGACACAATGAAACATGATAGTGGGGAGGCCATTTTCAGCAAGAATGCCGCAAGCTAACCACCATTTTTCAAACTAACAAGATTTTCTTTGAATGAAACAGTGATAGAAAATTCCGAAGGTCTCGGGGAAATCTTCAGTCAAAAGCAATTACCTGGCAGGTATGACTGTGAACTTCAGGACCCTCTTAGAAAATGGGACTCAGTTTAGTATTCAACAGGAAACATAATCTGGCACAAAATAATTCCCCAATAAGAGTCGTCAGGACCCGCCTAGATAATGGGACTTAATTGTAAAAGTTGTCAGGACCCCCTAGATAATGGGACGTAGCTCTAAATACCAATCCCCCGCATACATGATTTGTCATCTAATTAAGAGTTTTCAAGATCCTCCTGAATAATGGTATATGACTTTAACTAGCAATCCCCGGCAGAAACAACCGAGAGTTAAAAAGGGCATTTAATATAAAAATTCTGAGGACCCTCTTTGAAAATGGGACTTATTTTAAGGGTTGGAGATAATCATGAATAAAGTGAGTTGAATGTTGAAATAGGATTCAGTTAGGAGTTATCAAGACCCTCCTGGAAAATAGGACCAGTCTAAAACTCAAACAAGCATAGGTAACATGGTTAGGCACTAATATTTCCCCAATAAGAGCCCTCAGGATCTGCCTAGTTAATGGGACGTAGCTCTGAATACCAATCCTTCGCAGACATGATTTATCACCAAATTAAGTGTTGCCAGGACCCTCTTTGATAATGGGATGTAGCCTTAATTACGGGTCCCCAGCAGATAACTTAAATAACAAGACACAATAGAAATAATACCTTGGGAGAACTTACCCTAATCCTAAAGTCTTCATTAATCAAGAGTTGTCAGGACCCTCATGGATAATCGAATTTAGCTTTTAGAGATATTCAGTAACAAGATTTTATTAACACTCACAGATGTGCCCACCACCCAACTGGGGCAAAAACTTTCTTTTTTTTGTTTCTTTTCTTGTAATCAGGTTTAAAGGTAGCAGTTTCAAGTTTTGGTAATCAGACGCCAACCTGGAGAACAAGGGAATACATTTAAAGCTTCGAGTCTTGGTAATCAGGCGCCCACCTGGAGAACAAGCGAAAACATTTCAAGTTTCAAGTTTCAAGTTTTGGTAATCAAGCGCCCACCTGGATAATAAGGGAATACATTTAGAGTTTAAAGCTTTGGTAATCAGGCGCCCACCTGGAGAACAAGAGAATACATTTCAAGTTTCATGTTTTGGTAATCAGGCGCCCACCTGGAGAACAACGGAATACACTTTAAGTTTTGAGTCTTGGTAATAAGGCGTCCACATGGAGAACAAGGGAATACATTTCAAGTTTCAAGTTTCGGTAATCATGTGCCACCCTAGAAAACAAGGGAATACATATTAAGTGTCAAGTTTGGTAATAGGCGCCCACCTGGAAAATAAGGGAATACATTTCAAGTTTCAAGTTTTTGTAATCAGGCGCCCACGTTGAGAACAAAGGAATACATTTAAAGTGTCAAGGTTTGGTAATCAGACGCCCACCTAGAGAACAAGGGAATACATTTCAAATTTCATGTTTTGGTTATAAGGCGCCCACCTGGAGAACAAGTGAATACAATTCAAGTTTCAAGTTTTTAGCAGGCGCCCATTTGGTGAACAAGGGAATACATTTCAAGTTTCAAGTTTTGGTAATCAGGCGCCCACTTGGAGAACAAAGGAATACATTTCAAGTGTCAAATTTTGGTAATCAGCGGCTACCTTGAAAACAAGGGAATACATTTCAAGCTTCTTTTTGGTAATAAGGCTCCCACCTGGAGAACATGGGAATATATTTCAAGCTTTATGTTTTGGTAATCAGGTGCCCACCTGGAGTACAAAGGAATACATTTCAAGTTTCATGTTTTGGGTAATCAGGCACCCACATGGATAACAAGGGAATACATTTCAAGTTTCAAATTTTGCTCTCAGGTGCCCACGTGGAGAACAAGGAATACAATTCAAGTCCAACAATCAGGCATCAACATGGAGGAAGATATACTAGGCAACAAGGCAACTAGAAATTTCACAGGAAGATATACAAGTCAACAAGGATCGAGAACAAGTTTGAAGACATAGATAGGCTATTTTATAATCAATAGGTCATAGCCTAGTCTAGAATCTTTTATTTTTGCATGGTGTAATAGAGTGATCTAGCAAGCGGTAGCAGCACCAGCACCAGCAGCAACCGCGAGATCACAGCTTCGGTAGTCCCAGCCACCAAACACTCTTGAACTACGCTCACCTGATTCCTCTTTAGCCGAGGATATATAGGCTACCTCTGAAGTAGGGTGCGGTCAAGAGTTTTCAAAAAGGCTTCTCACGAAGTATTCGAACGGGCAAAAATCATTCATGTCTGCTCACTTATCTTTGCATGAAAACTCTTTTGTGTTTCGGGGCAAAAAGGGGCAGTTGTGAGCATGTGATTTTTTGCCCTATACGAATTACTCCTATAAATTCAAACAAAATATTTTTTGCTATTTGTTTGAAATTTTATGGATTTTGTAGCATTTTTCATTAGTTGTTTATATTTTGTTTGTACAGTTTAATTAGTGCAAAATACAAAAAATATGGTGTATGTGTATTTAGGTGTTAATTTCACATTTTAGGAATTATTCAGTATTTTAGTCATTTTATAAAAAGGAAAAATCAAAATATATAGCTTAATTTGCTCTGTTAATTTTAATTTGATTTTTAGGCGATTTTGCTTTTAATTTCATTTTAATTAGTAGTGATAATAATTATAGAGGATTATTAGCATTTAAACTTAGTATTTATAATTAAATTAGATTTTTTAGTGATTTTGTAAATTAAAAAAAATTGGAAAAAATAAAAACAAAAAGAAGTCTTTTTAGAAATAAAATGGACCATTATAATTAACCAGACCAGATACACAAACCCGATCCAACCAGCACCAACCCAATCTAGTTCCTCCACCATAGCCAAAACGACGTCGTCCGGACCAAATCAGTCTCAGCCGTCTAGGATATTTGATCCAACGGCTGAGAACTGAGGTTCATTTAGTATTTAAGTGTACAAAACACCCACCTCCTCCCACACCCCAAAAAACACCCCATCTCTAAACCTATTCACCAGAACCCTAATGCTACCATCCTCCTCATGTGTCGCCGGCCGGAAATCACCTTCGTCGGCGGCAGAACTCCAAGTTACACCAAATTAACACCGTTTGAACCTCTTTCTCCTCTTTCCAAATCCATGCCCCGCTTCCCTCAAATCCCACTCCATCCCTTCTAATATTAATTTAAAATATCGGCTCCTCCGTCGTGTGCGGCGGCGGCGCTGCCAACTGGTCCCAAAATAACACCCCAAAGCCAAAGACCTCCCTTGTCCCAAATCCATCGATCTTTCCCTCCGAATGCGTCCAGAATTCTTCGAATATTGAATCCAAGACTCGAGCCTTAGGAGTCCAAATTAAACCTGTACCAACAAGCTCACTGCTCTGAACTTCCTCATTATTCAAGACCGTTCGACATTGTTTTGGGTCGAATTATAGTACTAAACTCGATTTTGAGCCTAGCCATTGAGTCTCTTCATTTTTTTCGTTTCATTTGTGTTTCACTTATGTCTTTCTTCCCTCTTTAGGTCAAGGTTCTACATCCAAGACTTCTTTTCTTAGTATATTATCCGTCTTAAATTGTTCCCTAATTTTCTAGGTTTGTTCAGCTGTATAAATAATATGTTTGATCACTTAGCTTAGTATGATTAGGTTAGTAACTCAATTAGTTCTTCTGCCTGTTCGTATTATTTAATTAGCTTAATTGTTAATTTTTTTTGGATTTGGGTCTCCTTGGTTGTTGGATTTTGAAATTGGTTTAGACCCCAATCCAGGAAGTTTGGATTTATCCTGGGTGTGAGTTCAAGTCTATTTGACCGACTAGAGTCCATTGGACTCATGACCCATGAGTTGAAGGTTGGGTAATTGACTAAAGTAATTTTAGGGGTGTTATTGAGGGGTTTCTAATTCAGAGGTTTAATTTGGAGGGTGAGCTCATGAGTTTTGATTCTGCCTTGGGAAAACCCAAAACAAAAGGGTTATATCCAAGGCTTGAAGGCCTAATTAGGATTTTGCCTTGGGTCAATTTGACCCAGGCAGGTAATTTAACCAATTTCAGTAGTTTAAAAGGGTATTTAGGGAAGTGCACCCAGAGAATCTTTGCATAACTATAATAAAAACTTCTAATAGGGGTTTTCGATTAAATTTAAGCTCTAAAACTTGGTCCACAAGTCAAAAAATAAGGGAATAATGTGAAATAATGAACCTTAGGGCTGCCTAGTGACTTACCTATAAAGGCATAGTCACTTGCATCTTGAAAGGAATCAGGAAAAAAATATAAAAAAGAGATTTTAAGAGAGTTAAGAACTGAAAATTAAGAGAAAATATAACAAAAATGGGCTGAAATTATTGTCCATTGAGTCCCTCTGCTATAATTTTTGATTTTTTAAACTTCTGGGAATTTCCACCTAACACATGACTGAAGATGGTTTAGGTTTGGGTTTAGGAAACTGTTACTAAGTTGGATCTATGTTCAAAGTTATTTTTTGGAATTTGAGTGTTTTCAACATTGGATCCAAGTTAGATAAAATTTGGCTTGAAGCTGGACTGATTTCAATACTATAATCATTGTTATATCAATACTGCTCTATTATTACTGTTACCTCATTGCCCTACTTTCTTTTCATCCCAGGTACATGTTTCTGCACCTTACTTTATGTTAAAGCTGGATCGGGGAATTGAAATGGAAATCAACTGATGTGATCAATAGTCATAGCATTTGTGTTCATTGCTAGCTCTTTTACTTTGTTCATTGTCGATTCGTGCCTTTTGTTTAAAATATGCAAATAGAAATTGATATTTAATGCATCATATGCATGGTTGCTAAGTTGGAGGAAGCCATTGAAATATAATTATTATGTGTAATTATTATGTGTTTTTCATTTCTATCTAGGATTTGGATTCCAAGCTGTACAGATGTGGCATAATTCAGGCTATTTTGGAATTTTAAATATGTATTAGACAAGTGATCCTGAATTTTAAATGTGTAATATATAGGTGACTATGGCTGTTTTGGAATTTTGTTTCTTATTTTATATCCTGAATTTACATCTTGATCTATCATCACTTGTTTTGGAATTAGGGGAATACGTTTATGACCTTAAGAACTAGAACTCAAATGATGAGTTTGAAGTTCAGCAAGCTACTAAAACTAGTTGGTCAATACAATGCCTCACCCTTTGCTGTTTCTCACGTTTATGACTGAATTTTGTGTTTCATTTCACGCATTTTAATCTGGTGTTTTTCATGATGTTAAGTTTTTTTATTATTTAACGCATGTCACAATAGTGGTTTCATGTTCATTTGTTGTTGGTAATTTAGTTAATGTTATTGGGCCCATATTTGGTCGACTCTCTGGGCCTCGGGCCATGAGTTTATTTGAATTGAATTTGCCGGCCTTCATCTAGCCTTAGGAATGATCAGTTGAGGCAGCCAGATCAAGATGCTGGGCCTCACACTTGGCCCAAGCTTTGTTTCAAAACCTTCAAATTTTTTCATTATTGAATTCCTTAATGGTTCAAATAGCCCAACTCCTTTAAATACTTGAGGCATGCCATAGATAAAACAAGTATGTTTCAACCCTCGTTAATTGCTTTTAGCATGAATCCTTTTAAAATAAAATTTAAGCGCGTGGCCTTCATTAGTTATTAATTTTAATTTACCATAGAATCTGAGGTGCACCGCTTAGCGAATTTTTATGGCCCTCGTGAATTTAAACATACAAAATTGCATTAGGCGCGCAAGTTAACTAATTACTTTCCTAAATTCGGGTACGCATTTATGTGACCCAAATCCAAATTCCAACGATGTTGAAATATGTGAAAAATTAGGCGTGCATTTATGTGACGGGGTTCGAGACGTATTTTTAACGACGTTGCAATATTCTTAAAAAAAATTAAATAAAAGCGATTTAAAAATAAACTTTGGACATAGGTACAAAATGCGCTAAAATCAGATAATTAAGCGAAATACTCCGTTTCATATTCAATGAGGTACTTTCCTTTTTTATTTGTTCCAAAAGAAATGACACATTTCTAATTTTGGAAATAATTCTACTTTAAACTTTTCATTTTACCCTTTTTGTCCTTAATGAGAAGCTTTTGTAGCCACACAAATGGTATGGCCACGCAAACCTTTTATCCCCCACAATTTTCAAAAGTCTTCTTTTTTTTTTATTAAACTCTGTGCCGAGTCAAACTACCTCAAACAATATGAAACGCATGTAGTATAAAAGTTGAGCGACCGTGCTAGAACCACGGAACTCGTGAATGCCTAACAGCTTCTCCCGGGTGAATAGAATTCCTTATCTAGATTTCTGGCTCCCAAACTGTATAATAGAGTCAAACCTTCCTCGATTCGGGATATTAAACCGGTGAATTGGGATACAATAAATTATCCCAAGTGGCAACTCTGAAATCTCTAAATAAGTAAATGTTGTTTCGATTGCCTTAATTGGAAAAACTCTCTTATCTACGCCCTTCGCAGGGGTAGTGGTGTTAAAACGAATGTGTGATAGCTCTGGTGAGTCCGCTAGGGATCGGACCCAAAATCTCTGGTTCAGGGTTCAAGAATTTGAGCTTTAAATAATTGTTGTATCTTGCTTTATTATTATCTAATTTTATTGCATAATTGTGCACAATGTGTAGAATATTGTTTTTACCGCTGTAATATTATTTGAATTGTATATAAACTGCCGCAAAACCCTTCTCTTCTCGTCTTTGGGGATGTGCTCGCTGGTCAAGACTCCCTATTCTGTTAGTGGTATACCTTCAAATAAGAAAGAGGCTCGGACTAATTACAAAGGCGGATAGCCTTTTGGTTCCCGCTACGTAGCTCCCTTCTCGACTCGAGTTGTCCGCTTGGATACACAGTCTAGACCCTATGCCAACGTTTCGAACCTAGAATAACTTAACCTCATGTTGGAGCCCTAGTAGGATCGCTTATTTGCATCATGTATTTGACTTAGGGGACTCAACACATCGGTTGAGTTTGTCTAGGACAGGTGCACCCAAAATAATGGACCATCCTGATGCATTTTGGATGCTACTTGTGCATTTATTCTAGACTTGCATGCCGACCGGCTTTTGACAAAAAGAGTAGAAAATGAAAAAAAGCGAAGAAAAAAAAGAAAAGAGAAAAAAAAGGGAGAGGAAAATTTGACAGTGTGAGGGGTGAGAAAGGAATTTACCCATGTTAAAAACCGATATTGAAATGCTGTTGAAATTTGGAAAAGAAAAGACAAACAAAACCCAAAATAAAGGGATTCTATTTTCAAAAAAAAAGGATTTTAATTTTTTGAAAAAGAAGAAAAAAAAAATAGAAGTTGGTTTTTCTGTCAAAATTGCTCGAACTACGCCAGTTTGATTCTCACAAGGCGTGAGATACGTAGGCAAGCCCCATCGGGCCCAACTTCATTTTTGCGTAAATAGCCAAAAAGAACCAGATTTTGTTTGTGATTAATAAATAAAGTAGTTTTTGTCAAAATTAGCCGAGTGTCCCTAAAAGGGCGCAGGAAGGTTGTCTTTGAAAGAATAGCTACCTTAGATTATTTTCCAAATTTTGGCCGGTAGCAGGCACAGCCTTAAAAATTTTCCCCCAAAAGTGTTTAAAGGCTATATTTGTATGGCTGAGATTTTATTTTTTAAATGAAAATTTGGAAAAATTAATTTCTTTTTTTGCATCAAGATAGTCTATTACTTTGGATACACCTGTCCTAGACTGACCCAACCCTTGTGTTGAGTCCCTAAAGTCAAATGCATATGATGCAAGCTTGGATATGTTGTTCCTACTTGGGATCGGGCATGAGGCTGATTTATTCTAGGTTCAAAACTTGGGTATGTTGTTCAAGACTTCTGTACCTGAGCGGACAACTCGAGGCGAGGAGGGGACTACGTACCAGCAACCAAAAGGACATCCGACTTAGTAACTTGTCCGAGCCTCTTTCATATTTCAAGGTATGACACTAACAGAATAAGGAGTCACGCCAGCGTGCACATCCCCAAAGAAGATGAGACGAGAAGGGTTTCGTAATTCACGGTCGCCACTTGGGATAATTTATGGTATCCCAAGACACCAGTTTAAATCCCGAATCAAGAAAAAGGTTGACTCTATATTACAGTCCGCGAACACTTATATCCGGATAAGGAATTTTGTTAACTCGGGAGAAGGTGTTAGGCATTTCTGGGTTCCATGATTCTAGCACGGTCGCTCAGCTATAATAATTGGCCTATTTATCTGATTTTAAAATATGTTTTAACATATGTGCATTTTCAAGCTTGACCGCTTTTATTCAATTTTAAGAAAGATTGCAGCATCATTTAAAATATGTCTTGCACCACGTCACATAAATGCACCTGCAGTTCGCAACACATTTTATATAACATTGTTGAGATTCGGATTTGGGTCATATAAATGCGCACCCGAGTTAAGGAAGGTAAATTTTAAAATAGCACGCCTAAAGTAACTGCGCCTTTTCAAATTAATGACAAAGTTTGCGAGGGCCATCGTAATTTCGCTAATGGCACACCTCGATTTCAAAGGATTCAAAATTAATTAAGAGAGGGCCATGATTTATGGATAAGGAATTAAGGGGAAGATCTTACAAGAATTCCCTCCGGAATAATATAAGAGATCCTTGTTCAAGTTCACAATGTTTAATAAAACAACATCGTTTCTCATCAAGATATACTTGCATAGTTAAATTAGAAACATGGGTTGCAGCAACAGTATAATCGCATCATGGCTTTACTCACTAAAGGAAAATTCAAGATGAATAAGAACCTTGATTCATTAACCAATGTTGCTGGATCGACACCAATAATCAGTCATCAGCTTTCTCGCAAAAGGCTAGTACCACACCTCTGTTGCACCTGTGGACACTCAACATATGGTCAAACCAAATTAAGTCACTAGATTCACAATAGTAACAAATGAATCTAAAACAAATCTAGAAGTTCAACATTAATCAAAGAAAAGTACATGTTTGAGATAATATACCTGGGAGTTTGATAACAAACCAGCTATATAAAGGCTAAAATACGAATCTGAACTTTCAATTGTTCTACAACTAGTAATCTGAAAGCAAACTAAACCATAAAAGACCTAATCGAACTCAGCGAACTCGACTTGGACCTCAACTCAGTATCAAATCAGAACCTCGAACAATCTCATCTTTCACAGTTAGAAATCAAAGAAGAAGCTGGAAATGTTTATGTTTATGTTCCAAATCAAACCCACGTAACAGAAGAAGAAGAAGAAGAAGAAGAAGAAGAAGAAGAAGAAGAAGAAGAAGAAGAAGAAGAAGAAGAAGAAGAAGAAGAAGAAGAAGAAGAAGAAGAAGAAGAAGAAGAAGAAGAAGAAGAAGAAGAAGAAGAAGAAGAAGAAGAAGAAGAAGAAGAAGAAGAAGAAGAAGAAGAAGAAGAAGAAGAAGAAGAAGAAGAAGAAGAAGAAGAAGAAGAAGAAGAAGAAGAAGAAGAAGAAGAAGAAGAAGAAGAAGAAGAAGAAGAAGAAGAAGAAGAAGAAGAAGAAGAAGAAGAAGAAGAAGAAGAAGAAGAAGAAGAAGAAGAAGAAGAAGAAGAAGAAGAAGAAGAAGAAGAAGAAGAAGAAGAAGAAGAAAATTGAAAGCTAAACTTAGGGCCTTCTTTTTCAGTTCTGTCCAAAAATCGGCTTGAATTTCCAGCCCAGATTTCCCCTTTTTTTATATGTTCTTGTGTGTGTTATTGTTTCTGGCGTGAGGGAGATGGAGTGAAGTCCAGTGGCTGTTGTTGTTGAAGCACGCGAGTCGATGGGGTTGGGGTCGTTTTGTTCTGGCTAATAGGGTGCTGCTGCTGGGTTTTGAGGGATGTTAATGAGATGAAGATCTGATGGGGTTGGGTTTGCATCTATGGAGATTTGGAAATTGGGGTCGTTGGTTTCAGGGGCTGCCAAGAAGATGATCTTCAGAGGGGGCGTCTGCTGTTTTTTGCGTTGAAGTAGAAGATCAAGTTTCAGGAAGGGGGGTCATTCCTTGATCTTGCAGCTGAAGCTTTTTTTCCATCTCTCCTCATCAGATTTCTTGAGTATTGTTTTGTGTCCAGGTTAATAATTCTAGGTCTTAGGCTTGGCTATTAGGTATTTGGTTGGGTCGACCCGGTTTGGACTGGGTTGGAAGAAATTTTGGGCTACTAAAATGTTTGGCCCAATTTAAATTTAAGACCAAGCCTTTTTGAATTCTTTTTCTCTTTTTGTTTTCTTCTCTTTCTTTAATTAGTTAGAAACCTAAATTAAATTTTTAAGTCAATTAAAGTTGTAAAATTATGCTAATTATATAACCATAATATTGATAAAAATTAGTTGATCCTAAATTTAAAGAGAAAACTTAATAATCCAAAATTAAAAGCTAAGAATGTAAAAATGAGCCATTTTTATAATTTTTATTTTTAATAAAACAATTAATTAATTATCTAATCCTAAAATTTTAATACAAACTCCATATGTAATGCATGATATTTTTTTTAATGAAAATTAAATATGTACAAAAAATGCAAATAATTAACAAAAATCCTATGACACATCCTATAAAATTGTAAAAATTGGGAAAAATTATTTTCTGATATTTTGGGGGAGTAACTCATATAGGGAAAACATGCTCACACCGGTTTATTTTGGAATCCATAATCGAGGAAATTTTGATTTTTCTTTTGAAGTCTGCGAACAAGAAATTCTGAATAAGGAATTCTGTTAACCCAAGGAACTGTGTTAACCAGCCCCAGATTGTGTGGTTCTAGCATGGTCGCTTAAACTATCATAATTTGCTTATTATCTGAATTTTATACATGTTTTCACTTATGGTTCATTTTTAACTTTATAACCATTTTTATTTAATTTTTTATGAAAGATCCAACGTCATCTAAAACACATCTCGAACCATGTCATATAAATGTACCCGCATTCCACGAAATATTTTATCTAATATTGTTGAAATTTGGATTTGGGTCACATAAATGCACACCCGAGTTTAGGAGAATAAATTTTAAGTAGTGCGCCTAAAGCAACTATGCACTTTCAATTTTGCGAGGGCCATGAAAATTCAACTTAATAGCACGCCTCGATTTCGAAAGATTAAAATAATAATTAAGCAAGGACCATGCATTTTGAGGTCTTATTTGGCATGGTGCACCTCGATTCCAATTTTAAGAGGAAGCTCAAAAAGCTTGGAGGGCAAAGCTATATCTTACTTAACATGGCACACTCTAAATCTATTTAAGGGAATCTAATTAATTAAAACATAAAAGGAATTAGTATTATACTTTTAATAATAATGTTCAAACTAATTAGCAGAAGATTAGTTTAAAAAAGAAAAGGAGGCTGATTACTTGAAGGAAGCCAGCTTGGGCAAACAACAGCATTTAGGTGGGAAAATTAAAAAGGCAAGCCCAAATAATACAAAGTATATTATTCCATTTGCATGTATCTTCAGACTTGGGCCCAAATGAGCCTAATTTTGGCAGAATGATGAGCATCCCCACCATAGAATATGCAGCTAAATCTAACATTGATCTTTCATCAACTGGGCTACCACTAGGCCCAATTCTTAAAACCAAATATTTGTGCAAAATTATATAAATGTATAGTAACTAAGACTATATGGAAACATGAAGTTCATCTAACTTTTAATTCTAGTTTTTTATTATCTAAACGTGAATCAACTAAACTGAATTTCTGAAATTAATATTCACGCAATTGGGCTAGGTATGCATTAGACCCAACTGGCTGCATCACTCAAAAATAGGCATTGGGCCCAAAAAAGCCCAAATCAAATGCATGACCAATTGTTGGAGACTAAGACTCAGGATCGAGTCCCTTTAGAGGCAAACAACATGGTTTTAAAATCCTCCTTCATAACCACAAACCAAAATTCAAAATTACAAGGTTTAAAACCTCATTTCATACTAAGCTGATTGTGTGGATATCTTGAACAAGCAGATTAAGTTATTAATAAGCAAATTAAGCTACTAATAAGTATCAAAACCACTCCATACATGAATCAGAAAATCACAATGGCCATACAACATCAGTACTCAAATTGTAACCCATACTTTTAATCTCAAAGACCATGTAACTCAGCTACAACAGGTTTCCGTTTGTCAGAGTTCATATATACCAACACCAAAACCAAATTCATGTTGACCAAATGGCTAAAACTCAAAATTTATCCAATATTACAAGCCAAACTTAAAACAAAAACAGAAAATAAAGTAGAACAGGACAAAGAAACCAAACTAACTACAGAGTTTGATGATTTGTAAGAGACAACACTTAATAAGATGATATACTATAGATTTCAACTCAATCAAACAAATTGTGTTCCTCCATTTCACATGTCAAAAAAGTGAGAAATACATGGAAATAAGAAAGAAATTAAAAGAAGTGAGGAATCAGTAAACAGCAGCATCAGAAAGAGCCCAGCAATAGGAAACAACTAGCAAAAAATCAGTCAATAGAGCAGTAAAAGAACAACAACTGAGAACCCCATCTTCAAGCCAAATTCAAACCATTTCTCAAACCAAAAATATAACTATGGAGTTTTCAAGAGTTCTAACTAACACAGGAGAATGAAAAATCCAAAACAAGCAAAGTTTTTGTAGTTTTTTAACAAAGAAATGCAGGAAATTCAGGATTATCTTCAGAATCAGCCGTTCAATTTTTTCACTATTTTTGATTTGTAACTCTGCCTTGCTAATGAAGAAAGGATGCCTTCAAAGGCAAGTTTTTGGGGCAGCATAAAGAAATCACTTTTTGCACTTAAAACCTTTTTGAATTTTTACTTTTGCTCAAATACCCTCAAGGTTAAAAATTAATATTTACTTATACCCAATGACGGCTTCCAGGAAGCTTCCTATTAAGTTGACAATATATTCCCTAGCCTAAATTCATAGACTACCCTTTTAAACCCTACTATTTACTTCAGGGACCCAAATGGGTCAAGTTGAACCAATGGCCCAACCAGACATGGGCTTAAATCTAACCCTATAACCTAATGCAATCTCCTGAAGTGGGATCTAAAAGGGCTTCAAAGCCCAAACAGAAATAGCGAAACCAAATCAGTAATCTATGCCAAACAGAAGAAAATATTTAAATGATTTCAAAAATTAAAATCGAAACTAATCGACTGATTAATTAACGCAAATAGGCATAAAATTAACTAATTTATCAAGATCAACCTAATTAAATTAACTAGGTTAATAAAAAGGGGGAAATCAGAAACTAAAACCTAAAACTAAATAGAACGGATAAACAAAATCATGGCTCAGCTTTTAGAATTTAAAAGAAAAACTAAAAATAAACAGAAATAAATGAACACCAATTTAATCTAAAGGAACAGATTAGGTTCGACATTTTTCAACAATTAAATAGAGGACAAGCCACTCAAACAAATGTAGAAGAAAATAAGAAGAGAAATATATAAAACGAATAACAACAGACAGAAAAAGAAAGAAAACTCACCAATTAGACTCGAGATCGATACTGGCACTCTGGGTTAGCCCAAAACAACGTCAAACTCTTGTTCTTTGTCAAGAACAAGTGAATGTCATTATTTTGTGCTAAAACAACCTTGAACAGCCAAGGAATTCAGAGGAGCAACCTTGCAAGCACATGTTTGATTTTAAGCTTTTATGGCTCGAAACTCAAATTCAAGATTCGAGGAACTCTTAACAGATTCGAGGGAAACTAATGGTAGATTGTGAAAGAGGAGGTGAAGGGGGTCCTAGGGTGTTAATTTTGGATGATTTGGGGTTTGCGCCGCCGTCCTGAAGCGATGGACACTAGGGCGACATTAGCGTGTAGGTAGTGGTCTCTAACGGTGATAAAGAATTGAGAGAGACGGTTTGGGGGTGGTCTTTAAGAATGTCTTATAGTAACGAAGAAACCAGTTCTCTTTTAGTGGGGTCTAAAAGGGCTTAAAGCCCAAAGAGCAATAACGAAACCAAATCAGTAATCTATGCCAAATAGAACAAAAACACTTAAATGATTTCAAAAACTAAAACCTAAACTAATCGACTGATTAACTAACACAAATAGGTAGGAAATTAACTAGGTTATCAAGATAAACCTAATTAAATTAACTAGGTGAATAAAGAGGGGGGAAATAAGAAACATAAAACCTAAAATTGAATAGAATGGATAAACAAAATCAGGGCACAGCTTTTAGAATTTGAAAAGAAAAATTGAAAATGAACGGAAATAAATAAACGCCAAAAATAATCTAAAGGGAAAGATTAGGTTCGAAATTCTTCAACAATTAAATGGAGGACATGCCACTCAAAAAACGTAGAATAAAAGAAGAAGAGAAAGAGATGAAATGAATAGCAATGGACAGAAAAAGAAACAAAACTCACCAATTAAACTCGAGATTGATACTGGCACTCTAGGTTAGCCTAAAACAATTTCAAACACTTGTTCTTTGTCAAGAACTAGAGAATGTCATTATTTTTTGCTAAAACAGCCTTGAACAGCCACGGAATTCAGAGGAGCAACCTTGCATGCACAGGTTCGATTTTAAGCTTTTAGGGTTGGTAACGCAGATTCAAGATTCGAGGAACTCTGAAGAGATTCGAGGGAAACTAATGATAGATTGGGAAAGATGAGGTGAAGGGGGTCTTGGGGTGTTAATTTGGGATTATTTGGGGGTGGCTCCGCCAGCCTGAAGTGGTGGAAACTAGGGCAGCGTTATGGTTTTGGGTAATAGACTCTAAAGGAGATGAAGAATTGAGAGAGACGGGTTTGGGGGCTAGTATTTAAAATAGTCCTATTGTAACGAAGAAACCAGTTCTGGACCGTCCGATGGAAAGAGAACAACGACCCTGATCAAGGGGTAATTGAACGACGATGTTTAGGGTGCAACAGGTTTGGACCGGGTTGAAGGCGGGTCTAGGCTGATTTTAAACAGGTTTCAGGATAGAAATCAATTTGGGCTCGGGGAATTTGAGGATTTGGCCCAAAATTAGACTTCAGTCTTTTTCTTTTCTTTTTCAATTTTCTTTTTAATTCTTTTTTCCAAATATAAAATAAAAATCTAAATTAAATCTCAAAACTCGATTAACCTACCAAATTAAATTAATAAACTCTAGATAATAATTACCAATAATAATTAAGTACCAAATTAAAAGAAAAACTACAAAAATTCGAAACTCAAAAAATTAAAAATGTAAAAAATGAGTTATTTTTTTGTGATTTTCCATTTTTGTAAAACATGGTAATTTACTAAATAATCTAAAAATATAAAATTAAAACCCAAATACAATTGCAATATGTTCTTTTATTTATATGATTTAAATAAGACCAAACATGCACACAAAGAATGCAAATAATTAGAAAAATTTTACAATGATTCCTAAATAACAAATAATTACAAAAAAATCTAATTTTTGGAATTCTATAGCAGTAATTCATGTGAGGAAAAATCACATGCTCATAGCCGCCAGAGCTGTCACACCTCCCTTTTATCCATCTGAGCGGAATATATAAGGGAATTGTTTTCAATTTAAGTGACATTATTCGAAATGGGATTATTTGTTCAATTTTTTGTTCAGAGTCACCACTTGGGATGTTTGTTTTCTGGTGTCCCAAGTCACCGTTTATTTTAAAATCCCAATTTTTTGAGGAAAATTTGACTTTTCTTTTAAAGTCTCCGAACCAAAAATTCTGAATAAGGAATTCTGTTAGCCCGAGGGAAGGTGTTAGGCACCCCGTATTCCGCAGTTCTAGCACGGTCGCTTAAACTATCATAGTTGACCTATTATCTTATTTTAATACATGTTTTAACATATGGTTCAGTTTCAACTTTATAACCTCTTTTATTTAATTTTTTCAGAAACATTCAACGGCATCTTAAACATGCCTTAAATCACGTCACATAAATGCATCTGCGGTCCATGACATATTTTATCTAACTTTGTTGATATTTGGATTTTGGTCTAATAAATGCACCCCCGAGTTTAGGGAAGTAATTTTAAAATAGTGTGCCTAAAGCAACTACATACTTTCAACTTTGCAAGGGCCATGTAAATTCAACTAAATTGCGCTCCTCGATTTCTAAGGATTAAAAAAATAATTAAGCGAGAAGCTTAGACTAAGCTTGGAGGGCCATAAGTTATATCTTACTTAACATGGTGCACCCCAAATCTATTTAAGAGAATATAATCAATTAAAACATCAATGAAACTAATTAAAAGAAGATTGCTTTTGAAGAGAAAAGGGGGGTTCATTATTTGAAAGAAGCCAGCTTGGGCCAACAATACATTTAGTGGGAAATTAAAAAGGCAAGCCCATATAATACAAAGTATATAATTCCATTTGCAAGTATCTTTATACTTGGGCCCAAATGAGCCCATTTTTGGCGGAATGATGAGTGTCCCCGCCATAGAATAGGTAGTTGAACCTAACATTGAACTTTCATCAACTGGCACTAGGCCCAATTCCCTAAGCCAAACATTTGTGCAAAATCATTTAAATATAAAGTAACTAAGAATGTATGGAAACATGAAGTTGATGCAACATTTAATTTGGGTTTTTTATTATCTAAACTTGAATCTACTAAATCGAATTTCTAAAATTAATATTCATGCAATTTGGGCTAGGTTTGCCTTAGACCCAGTTGGCCGCATCATTCGAAAATAGATATTGGGCCCAAAATAGCCCAGATCAGATGCAAGACCAGTTTCTAGAGACCTAAGACTCAGGATCGAGTCCCTTCAGCGGCAAACAACGTTTGTTTAAACTCCTCCTTCATAACAACAAACCAAACTTCAAAACTACAAGGTGTAAAACCTCATTTCATACTAAATTGATTGTGTAGCGATCTTGAACAAGCATATTAAGTTACTAATAAGCAAATTAAGCTACGAATAAGTATCAGACCACTCCAAACATGAATCAGAAAATCACGATGACCATTCAACATCAGTAGCCAAATTGTGACCCATACTTGTAATCTCAAAGACCATGTAGCTCAGGTACAACATGTTTTCTTTTGTCATAGTTCATGTATACAACAACCAAAACAAAATACATGTTAACCAAATAACTAAAACTTAGAGTTTATCTAATATTACATGCCAAACTTAAAACCAAAACAGAAAATCGAGTAGAACATAACAAAAAATCAAACTAACTACATAGATTGATTATTTGAAAGAGGCAACACTTAATAAGATGATATACTCTAGATTCCTCCATTTGACATGTCAATGTAGTTAGAAATACCTGAAAATAAGAAAGGAAATATAAGAAGTGAGGAATTAGTAAACAGCAGCAGCATAAATGAGCCCAGCAACATGAAACAACCAGCAAAATACCAGTTCAAAGCTAGTAAATGGAACAGTAGAAGAACAACAACTAAGAACCCCATCTTCAAGACAAAGTGAAACCATTTCTCGAACCAGAAATATAACTATAGAGTTTTCAAGATTCATAACTAACACAGGAAAATCAGAAATCCAATACAAGCAGAGTTTTTGTAGTTTTTTAGCAATGAAATGCAGGAATTTAAGGATTATCTTCAGAATTAGTTGTTCAGTTTTTTCAGTATTTTTGATCTCTAAAATTTGCCTTGCTAATTAAGAAAGGATGTATTTATAGGCAAGTCTTTAAGGCCGCATAAAGAAATAAGCTTTTGCGCTTAAAACCTTTTTAAATTTTTATTTTTTCTCAAATACCCTAAGTGCAAAAAATTAATTTTTACTTAAGTCCCAATGACAGCTTCCAGGAAGCTTCCTATTCAGTTAAAAGATATATTCCCTAGCCTAAATCCCTAGACTACCCTCTTAAACCCTGTTATTTACTTTAGAGACCTAAATGTGTCAAGTTGAACCAATGGCTCAACCAGACATGGGCTCAATCTGACCCAATAACCTAAACCTATCTCCTAAAATGGGGTCTAAAAGGGCTTCAAAGCCGAAATAGCAATAACGAAACCAAATCCATGATCTATGCCAAATAGAAAAAAAACATCAATTATTTCAAAACCTAAAACCTAAACTAATCGAATAATTAACTAACACAAATAGGTAGGAAATTAACTATGTTATCTACATAAACCTAATTAAACTAACTAGGTAAATAAAGAGGGGGAAAATCAGAAACTTAAAACCTAAAACTGAATAGAATGGATAAACAAAATCAGGGCTCAACTTTTAAAATTTGAAAAGAAAAACTGAAAATGAACGGCAATAAATAAACCCCAAAAATAATCTAAAGGGAAAGACTAGGTTCGAAATTATTCAACAATTAAACGGAGGACAGACCACTCAAACAAACGTAGAAGAAAAGAAGAAGAGAAAGAGATGAAACGAATAGCAATGGACAGAAAAAGAAAGAAAACTTACCAATTAGACTCGAGATCGATACTGGCACTCTAGGTTAGCCCAAAACAATGTCAAACGCTTGTTATTGGTCAAGAACAAGCGAATGTCATTATTTTGTCCTAAAACAGCCTTGAATAGCCAGGGAATTCAAAGGAGCAACCTTTCATGCACATGTTCGATTTTCAAGATTCAAGGAACTCTGGATAGATTCGAGGGAAACTAATGATAGATTGGGAAAGAGGAGGTGAAGGGGGTCATGGGTGTTAATTTGGGATGATTTGGGTGTGACGTCGAAAATATGGAAACTAGGGCGGCATTAGGGTTTTGGGTAATGGCCTCTGAAGAAGATGAAGAATTGAGAGAGAAGGGTTTAGGGGTATTGTTCTTTAAGACAGTCTTATAGTAACGAAGAAACCAGTTTGGGTCCGTCCGATGGAAAGAGATCAACGGCCCTGATCAATGGGTGATTGGAACGACGATGTTCAGGGTGCAACAGGACTGGACCGGTTTGAAGGCAGGTCTAGGCTGGGTTTGGGTTTCAGGGTACAAATCGATTTGGGCTTGGGGAATATGAGGATTTGGCCCAAACTCAGACTTCATTCTTTTCCTTTTCCATTTCAATTTTATTTTTAATTCTTTTTTCAAATAAAAAATGAAACCTAAATTAAATCTCAAAACTAGATTAACCAACCAATTAAATTAATAAAATCTAAATAATAATTACCAATTATAATCAAGGACCAAATTAAACGAAAGTCAACAAAAATTTGAAACTCAAAAAATTATAAATGCAAAAAATGAGTTATTTTTGTGTGATTTTCCATTTTTGTAAAACATACTAATTTACTAATTAATCTAAAAATATAAATGCAATGTATTTCTGTGTTTTTATGATTTAAATAAGATTAAACATACACACAAATAAATTAAAAAATTATACAATTATTCCTAAATATTAAATAATTTTTCAAAATCTAATTTTTGGAATTCAATAGGAGTAATTTATATGAGGCACAAATCACGTGCTCACAACCGCTCTATTACACCTCCTTTGTATCCGTCCAAGGGGGATATATAAGGGAGTTTTTCCTCAATTTAAGTGACATTATTCGATATGAGATTATTTATTCAATTTTTTTTACAGAATCGCCACTTGGGATTTTTGCTTTCTCGTGTCCCAAGCCACCTGTTTATTTTAAAATCCCAAATCGAGGAAAATTTGATATTTCTTTTGAAGTCTGCAAACCAGAAATTCTGAATAAGGAATTCTGTTAAACCGAGGGAATATGTTAGGTATCCCTAGATTCCTTGGTTCTAGCACGGTCGCTTAAACTATCATAACTATTATCTGCTTTTAATACATGTTTTAACCAATAATTCAATTTCAACTTTATAACTGCTTTTATTTAATTTTTAGGAAAGATTCAACGTAATCTAAAACACGTCTTGAACATGTCACATAAATACACCCGCGGTCCACAACATATTTTATCTAACGTTGTTGAGATTTGGATTTGGGTCACATATGTACACACCCGAGTTTAGGAAAGTAATTTTAAAATAGTGCGCCTAAAGCAACTACGCACTTTCAACTTTGCGAGGGTCATGAAAATTCAACTAAATAGCACGCCTTGGTTTCTAAGGATTAAGAAAATAATTAAGTGAGGACCATACATTTTGAGGTCTTGTTTGGCATGGCACACCTCGATTCCAATTTTAAAAGGAAACTCAGACTAAGCATGGAGGGCCATAAGCTATATGTTACTTATAATGGCACACCCTAAATTTATTTAACGGAATCTAATTAATTAAAATATTAATGGAATTGGAATTCTACTTTTAGTACTGATGTTCAAACTAATTAAAAGAAGATTGCTTTTAAAGAGAAAAGGAGGCTGATTATTTGAAAGAAGCCAGCTTGGGCCAACAACAGCATTTAGGTGGGGAAAATTAAAATGGCAGGCCCAAATAATACAAAGTATACAATTCCATTTGCAAGTATCTTCAGACTTGGGACCGAATGAGCCCAATTTTTGCGGAATAATAAGCGTCCCTACTATAGAATATGCAGCGGAATCTAACATTGAACTTTCATCAATTGGGCTAGTACTAGGCCTAATTCTCAAAACCTAATATTTGTGCAAAATTATTTAAATGTAAAGTAACTAAGACTATATGGAAAAATGAAGTTGATCTAACTTTTAATTCTTGTTTTTGATTATCTAAATGTGAATCAACTAAACTGAATTTCTCAAATTAATATTCATGTAATTGGGCTAGGTCTGCCTTAGACCCAAGTGGCCGGATCACTCGAAAATAGGTATTGGGCCCAAAAGAGCCCAAATCAGATGCAAGACCAATCAGTGGAGACCTAAGACTCAGGATCGAGTTCCTTCATAGGCAAAATACGTATGTTTAAGCTTGTTACAACCCGGCTGGTTGTATTAAGAATAAACGCCCTGATCCCCTCATAACTGCTTTTCCCAAGTTTATTTCTACTAATTCGATTTGCCGGGATGTTCAGTTTTGAGTTTTGGGGAGTTTTGGGACACTTAGTCCTTAAATGAGAGCTAAATGTTGGAAAGTTGTCCATAGTCGGAATAGTATGAAGACAGCATCAGAATGAAAATACTATAGTTCGGTTAGCTTCGTTAGGTGATTTCGGGGTTAAGAGCATGTTCGGATTGTGTTTTTGAGGTCCGTAACTAATTTCGGCTTGAAATTTCGAATGTTTGAATTTTTGGAAGTTTCCGATTCAATAGTGAGATTTGAACCGAGGGTCGGAATGGAATTCTGAAAGTTGCCGAAGCTTCATTATCTCATTTGGGATGTGCGTGCAAAATTTCAGGTCACTCGAACATGGTTTGGTTGGGTTTTTTATTGAAAGAGTATTTCGGAAGTTTTTAGAAAACTTAGGCTTGAATTCTATGTGAATTGATGGATTTGGAGTTGTTTGAGGTGTTGTGATAATTGGAACAAGTTTGAATGAGGTCTTAGGATGTGGTGGTTCTTTTGGTTGACGTCCCGCGGGCCTTGTGGTGATTTCGAATGGCTAACGGGAAGTTTTGAGTCTTCGAAGATTGCAAAAATTGCAGCTGCAGTTGTAGAGAAATTTTGGCCTTCGCAATCATGTAGAAGGATTTTGGAAGGCAGGTGTTTTGCTCTTCGCGTTCGCGGTTGAGGTTCCTCGTTCACGGAAGGTCTTGATCTGGTGCTTCGTGATCGCATGGGTATGTTCGTGTCCGCGTATGAGGATCTAAGGTCCAGTATATTTGTGTTTCGCGTTCGCGTTGGTGTGACTGCATTTGCATAGGTATGAGAGTCTGAAGCATCGCGTTTGCGGGGAGAGTTTCGCGTTCGCATAGGGTTAATTTTGAGAAAAATAAAAATGTGCTTCTTGATCGCGAAGTGATCGTGATGAAGGATTTTCAGAACTGGGAAGTGAATTATAAAACATTTCATCCACGATTTTGAGCCATATTTTCCACCATAACTTAGTATTATAGAGCTTTTTGAGGGAGATTCAAGAGGGAATCAAGGAGAATCGATTGGAGGAAAGATTTTTGAACATAAAACGTGATTATATTGTGAAATTTACCTATAAATTCATGGAAGCTTGGAAAAATGGAAGAACTAGGGCTTGGGATTTTGAATTTTAATCTTGGATTTGAGGGGTCATTTGAACTCTAGTTTTTATGTTCTTGTTATGTATAGACTCGTGAGAGTATGAGGTTTCCGAAAATATAAGTTTCATCTGACTCTAAGGCATTGGACAGGGGGGAGTTTTGGTAAGTTTTGGTTATTTACTATATGCAATTGAATTGAATAGATTTGGGTCATTTGGAGTTGGATACTCATGAAAAAGGCGTGATTTCAAGATACTTTGAGCCGATTCGAGGTAAGTGGATTTTCTAACCTTGTGTGGGTGAATTCTTCCCTTAAGATATGTTATTTGGTAATTGAATTGCCTTGTGCGTGAGGTGACGAGCGCGTGCTTGGGCAAGTTGTTGAAAAATCTGATTTCCATGAAGTATTCCTTAGCATGTTTCTTTTTTTTCTGCTTTACTTTAATTGGTGACTTAACCTGTTATTAGTTAGAAGAGCATGATTAGTGGACATAAATTGCCTATTTGCTTAAACTGCCTTAATTGTATTACATGCAGCATGTTAGGCTAGAATTGATTGTTTACTTATACGAAGTTGGCAATTAATTTAATATTCTTCTGTCACTGTCGTGTATTTTAAATTAGTACTACCAAACGGCCTTCCAGGAGATCCCCCATATGGAAGATATGATTTCGACTGAGACCCTAGGGATACCAAGAGATCCCCAACATTCATACTGAGGAAACCAAGAGATCCTCAAGATACCAAGAGATCCCTTGCATTTATATTGAGGATACCAAGAGATCCTTAGAATTTATATTAAGGATACCAGGAGATCCCCGACATTTATATCGAGGATAACAGAATATCCTCGGGATACTAAGAGATCCCCGATTATTATTAGTCTTGTTGGGAGCAGTATCACCTTGTGTTCTACTTGTATTTCTATTTATTCGGCATTACACTCTTTTTATCTTGTAGACTCTTGCTCTAGATTCTCAATTATACATTTTATCTTATCTCGTCATTACTATTATAATATTATCTCAGTAGCCCTGACCTTCCTCATCACTACTCAACCGAGGTTAGGCTTAGCACTTATTGAGTACCGTTGTGGTGTACTGCTGCCCTTCTTGCACAAGTTTTTCATGTGTAGATCCAGGTATCGCTACCCAAGCATATCACCCTTGAGGCATGGAGAGAATTTGGAGACCGAAGAATCTCAATCTTTATTCTGTCTTGTAGTGTTAGCCGTTCTATCGTACTGTTGAATTAGATACTCTGGAGATTAGAGCACTTTAGTGCATTTTTCTTCTAGCTTGTGTTCCCCTGAGTTTTTGGGTTTTGGAATAGTATTGTAGTCGTTGAAATATTATGTTGTATGTGTCGAGTGGAATTCTATATTCTGCTTTCCATTTTGTTAAATCTTGGTTGGAGTTAAAATTTCCGCAAGTTATTTGTTTCCGCATTGTTAGGCTTACCTAGTCTTAGAGACTAGGTGCCATCACGAAATGTTCACAGAGGGCAAACATGGGGACAAGTTGGTATCACAGCTTTAGGTTCATAGGAGTCATGGAAAACAGGCCGGTTTATTAGAGTTTCGCTTATCAGTACAGAGACGCCTGTACTTATCTACGAGAGGCTATGTAACTGTTAGGAAAATTCCACTTCATTTGCTTTCCTTGTCGTGCAAGATTTGTTATGTCAAAATTAAAAAAAATTCTTTCTATTCTCTCACATATGGTGAGGACACGTGCTACTCGAGATGATCGGGCACATGCACCCCCTCCTTCACCTATCAGAGGCCATGGCTAGGGTAGAGATCGAGGACGCGCACGTGCTGTAGCAAGAGCACCTGCACGATCTGCCGCCAAGGTACCACAAGCATGTCTAGCTGGAGTCCAAGCACCTGACACACCTACTACTATTGCTACCACTACTCCAGCTCTCCAGGAGACTCTGGTACAGTTTATGAGCATGTACACCACCTTGGCTTAGGCAGGTTTGTGTCCCCTTACTGCAACCGCATCCCACGCCGGTAGAGGAGCACAAACTCTCGCCGCTCGCACTCTTGAGCAGTTAGTGGATGTTGAGCAGGTCCTACAGGTTATACCTGTGCCACCTACAGTACTAGATTAGCCCCAAGACAGGGAAGCGGCTTCCGAGGATGAGCAACTGAGACTTGAGAGGTTGAAGAAGTACAAGCCTCCTGTATTCAGCGGTCTAGCATCGGATGACTGTTACCGCATTCTCCATACCATGGGTATTTCAGGATCTAGAGCGGTTCTTTCACCATCTTCCAACTTCGATGGGCCGTGTATGAGTGGTGGTGCACCTATGAGTTAGATAGTTCAGATGAGACTGCTTCACTAACTTGGACTCAGTTTTTAGATTTGTTTTTGTGAGAGTATGTTTCTCAGAGCCTTAGGGATGCACGGCGCGTAGAGTTTGAGCATTTGCACGCATGCACCAGCCTTGGTTTCTACTGTTCGCGAAATGGTTTCCAGTTTGTTGAGGGGCATATTCCTAGCATCAGATCTATCATGGATGGTTAGTTAGAGACGGATTTTTCTTATCAGTAGGTGGTGAGAATTTCTAGGAAGATTAAGGGTGTGCATGCTAGGGAGAGATAAGAGAGAGAGGCCAAGAGGTCTCGAGAGTTGGGCCACTATTCTAGCGCTCGTATCCCATGTACAAGTCGTTATGGTAGGGGTTATATGATTCCCCCGTTCATTGAGCTCTTCCAGTAGCTAGAAATGCTCCAGCTCCAGCTCTTCCTAGGCTTTAGGAGCCTTATTATGCACCTCCAGTTTCTAGCGCGCCTCCTACGCGGGGTGCTTTCAGGGGTCAGTCCAGTAGATCTAGCCTTAGCCAGTCACAGCCACCACATCCCCTCATAGCTTGTTTTGAGTGTGGTGACACACGCCATGTGGTGAGGGATTTTCCTATACTTTGGAGGAGTACACCTCCACAGACTTCTCAACCACAGCGTGCCCCGTAGAGTTCACAGGCTATGGTTACAGATCCAATCGCCGCCCCATCCGCTCAGCCAGCTAGAGGTGGAAGACGGGGAGGAAGAGGTCTCCCTCTAGGGGGAGGCCAAGCCAGATACTATGCCCTTCCCACTCGTGCCGAGGTTGTTTCCTCTAATTCTTTCATCACAGGTATTAGTTTGGTTTGCCACAGAGATGCTTTGTTTCTATTCGATCCAGGATCTACTTACTCTTGTGTGTCCTTTTATTATGTATTGCATTTAGATGTATCTCAAGATTCTTTGAGTTCCCCTGTATATGTTTCTAGTCTTGTGAGGGATTCACTTATTGTGGACCGCATTTATCGTCATGTTTGGTTACTATTCGTGGTTTTGAGATCGAAGCAGACTTATTGCTACTCAGCATGGTTGATTTTGATATTACTTTGGGAATAGACTAGTGTTCGCCCCATTATGCTATTCTTGATTGTCACACCAAAACTGTGATGCTGGCTATACCAAGTGTACCGCGTGTTCAGTGGAGTGGTATTTTATATCACATTCCCATCAGAGTTATCTCTTTTCTTGAAGCTCAGCATATGGTTGAGAAGGGGTGTGCCGCGTATTTAGCTTATGTGAGAGATTTCAGTGTTGATACCCCTTCTGTTTATTCAGTCCTAGTAGTACAGGATTATCCCGATGTATTTCTAGTTGATCTTCCGAGCATGCCACCTAATAGAGACATTAATTTTGGCATTGATTTGTTGTCATGCACTCAGCCCATTTCTATTCCTCCATATCATATGGCTCCTCCAGTGTTGAAGGGGTTGAAGGACCAGTTATAAGAATTGCTTGATAAGGGCTTTATTCGACCAAGTCTTTCACCTTGGGGTGCTCCTATCTTGTTTGTGGAGAACAAGGATTGTTCTATGCGTATGTGTATTGATTATCCAAAGAAGGATGGTTCTATGCGTATGATTCAATGGCATTCTTTGGCCACGTGGTATCGAGTGAGGGAATTTGGGTGGATCCGAAGAAGGTAGAGGTTGTGCAGAGTTGGCCCAGGCTGTCCTCAGCTACAGAGATTCATAGTTTCCTTGGCTTGGTGGGCTACTACCATTGTTTCTGTAGAGGTTTTCATCAATTGCAGCCCCTATGACTAGATTGACCCAGAAGAATGCTCCATTTCAGTGGACAGAGGAGTGTGAAGAGAGCTTTCAAAAGCTCAAGACAACTTTGACTACAACTCCAGTTTTGGTGTTGCCTATAGGTTTAGGGTCTTATACCATCTATTGTGATGCCTCGAGAGCTGGACTTAGATCAATATTGATGCAGAACGGTATGGTGATTGCCTACGCATCCAGATAGTTGAAGATATATGAGAAAAATTATCCTATCCATAATCTTGAATTAGCTGCCATTGTTCATGCCCTGAAGATTTGGCGCCATTATCTATACGGTGTGCCTTGTGAGATTTATATTGATCATAGGAGTTTGCAGCATTTGTTCAAGCAGAATGTCTAAATTTGCGCCAAAGGAGGTGGTTAGAGTTGTTGAAGGATTATGACATCACTATTTTGTATCACCCGAGCAAGGCCAATGTAGTGGTTGATGTCTTGAGTCATTGGATGGAGAGTTTGGGAAGTTTGGTATATTTACCCGTACCAGAGAGGCCAATGGCGATGGATATTCAGGCCTTTGCTAGCCAGTCTGTGAGATTGGATCTTTCGTAGCCCAGTCGGGTTCTAGCTTGCGTGGCTTCTCAGTCTTCATTATTTGAGCGTATCAGGGAGTAGAAGTATGATGACCTCATTTGCTTGTCCTTAAAGACAGGCTTTAGCATGGTGATGCTAGATATGTGACCATTGGCGAGGACAGAGTACTGAGGATACATGGTTGGGTTTGTGTACCCAATGTCGATGGGTTAGGGGAGTTGATTCGAGAGGAGGCCCAAAATTTGCGATATTCCATCCATCTGGGTGCAGTGAAGATGTGTCAGGACTTGAGGCAGCACTATTAGTGGATACAGATGAAGAAGATATAGTTGGATTTGTAGCTAGATGCCTCAACTACCAGCAGGTGAAGTACGAGCACTAAAGACCAGGTGGGTTACTTCAGCAGATAGAGATTCCGGAGTGAAAGTGGGAGTGTATCACTATGGACTTTGTATCTGGACTCCCTGGGACCTTAAATAAGTTTGATGCTATCTGGGTTATTATGGATCGGCTGACCAAGTCTGCTTATTTCAATCCTGTGTGTACCACTTATACTTTAGAGCAGTTGGCGGAGATTTATATCCAGGAGATTGTCCGTCTGCATGGTATTCCAGTTCCTATATTTTCAGACAAAGGTACTCAGTTCACATCACGGTTTTGGAGGCCCGTTCAGCAGGAGTTGGGTACTCGGGTGGAGTCGAGCACAGCATTTCACCCCTATACGGACGGACTTGCCGAGCGTACTATTCAGATTCTTGAGGATATGTTCCATGCGTGTATGATTGAGTTAGGAGGGTCTTGAGATTAGATCTTAACACTGGTTGCGTTTGCTTACAACAACAGCTATCAGTCCAACATTCAGATGGCACCGTATGAGGCCTTGTTTGGTAGGCGGTGTAGATCTCTTTGTTTGAGCCAGGTGAGGCTAGACTATTGGGCACAGATTTGGTTCATGATGCTTTGGAGGAAGTTAAGTTAATTCAGGATAGACTCCATGCATCCCAATCCAGACAGAAGAGCTACACGGACCGAAAGGTTCGTGACGTTTCCTATATGGTTGAAGAGCGGGTTCTGCTTCGATTTTTGCCTATAAAGGGTGTTATCAGATTTCGGAAGAAAGGGAAGTTGAGTCCGAGGTTCATTGGCCCTTTTGAGATATTTATGCGTGTTGTGGAGGTTTCTTATTAGCTTTCCTTATCTCCCAGCCTGACATGGGGTTCATCCGATATTTCATATTTTGATGTTTTGGAGATATCACAGTGATCCGTCGCACGTGTTGTATTTTTGTCCAGTCCAGCTGGACATAGATCTATCTTATGTTGAGGAGCCAGTTACAATATTGGACAGACAGATCAGAAAGTTGAGGTCAAAGAACATTGTTTCAGAAAAGGTTCAATAGGGAGGTCAGCCGGCCGAGCAGGCGACCTGGGAGACCGAGCAGGATATGTGCAATCGTTACCCTCACCTTTTCAATACTTCACGTATGTCTCTATGCTCATTTGAGGATGAACGAATGTTTAAGCGTAGGAGGATGCGCCCAAGTTTATTTATGCTAATTCGATTTGCCGAAACATTCGGTTTTGAGTTTCGGAGATTATGGGACACTTAGTCACTAAATGAGTGCTTAAGTGTTTGAAAGTTGTCCAAAGTTAGAACAATGTGAAGATGGCCTCGGAATGTAAATCTACTGGTTCTATTAGCTTTGTTAGGTGATTTTGGGTTTGGAGCGTGTTAGGACTGTGTTTTGGGGGTCCGTTGCTAATGTAGGCTTGCAATGCCGAATGTTTGAATTTTTCGAAGTTTTCAGTTAGATTGTGAGATTTTTATCCGAGGGTCGGAATGGAATTTCAAAAGTTATTGTAGATTCAGTATGACATTTGGGATGTGCGTGTAAAATTTTAGGTCATTTGGTCGTGGTTTTGTTGGGTTTTTGATCGAAAACGCATTTCGGAAGTTTTAACAAAACTTAGGCTTGAATTTGATGTGAATTGATAGATTTGTTGTTTTTTAAGGTGTTGTGATAATTGAACAAGTTTGAATGAGCTTTTAGAATGTGTTGGTGCTTTTGGTTGCGGTCCCGGGGGCCTCGGGGTGATTTCGGATGGCTAATGGGAAGTTCTGAGTCTTGGAAGATTGCAGAATTTGCAGCAGCAGTTGCAGAGAAATTTTGGCCTTCGCGATCGCATAAGGTCCCTTGAGATCTCATAGAAGGATTTTTGAAGGCAGGTATATTTCTCTTTGCGATCGCGTTCGTGGTTGAGGTTCCACATTCGCGGAAGGTCTTGATCTGGTGCTTCGCGATCGCATGGGTATGTTTGCGTTAGCGTATAAG
This sequence comes from Nicotiana benthamiana, assembly GCA_034376525.1. Taxonomy (NCBI): domain Eukaryota; kingdom Viridiplantae; phylum Streptophyta; class Magnoliopsida; order Solanales; family Solanaceae; genus Nicotiana; species Nicotiana benthamiana. Next base: position 57,767,305 of record CM067337.1, read on the forward strand.
GATTTAGGGTGGAGTATATTTGTGCTTACCGTTCATGTAGGTGTGACCACGTTCGTGTAGGTATAATAGTTTAAAGCATCGCGTTCGCGGGGAGAGTGTCGCGTGAGGGAAGGTTAATTTTGAGAAAAATAAAAATTTGCTTCGTGATCGCGAGACTAAGGTCACGATCGCGATGAAGGATTTCCAAAACTGGGCAGTGAGTCATAAAGCATTTCATCCGCAATTTTGAGCCATATTTTATACCATAGCTGAGAATTTGAAAGATTTTTGAGGGAGATTCAAGATGGAATCAAGGAGAATCGATTGGAGGTAAGACTTTTGAACGTAAAACGTGATTCTATTGTGAAATTTACCAAGAAATTCATGGAAACTTGAAAAAAAATGGAAGAACTAAGGCATGGGATTTTGAATTTTAATCTGTGATTTGAGGGATCATATGGACTCCGATTTGTATGAGGTTTCCAAAAATATAAGTTTCATCCGATTTCTAGGCGTTGGCCTGAGGAGCATTTTCGTTATTTTACCTAATTGTGCGTCTTAACTTTGAATTTAATCGTAGAATCAGTTGTTTGAGATGTTATTTACCATATGTGATTGAATTGAATAGATTTGGACCATTTAGAGTCGAACTTGTGGCAACAGCGTGATTTCTAGTTGACTTTGAGCGGACTCGAGGTAAGTGACTTGTCTAACCTTGTATGGGGAACTTCTTCCCTTAGGATATGTTATTTGGTAATTGAATTTTCTTGTGCGTGAGGTGACAAGCATGTGCTTGAGCAGGTTGTTGAAAAATCCGATTTTCTTGAAGTATTCCTTAGCATGTTCCTTTTTTTTCTGGCTTTAATGTAATTGCTGACTTAACCTGTTATTAGTTAGAAGAGCGTGTTTAGTGGACTTAAATTGCCTATTTTCTTAAACTACCTTAATTGCATTACGTGCACCATGTTAGGCTAGAATTTACTATTTACATATACGAAATTGGCATTTAATTTAATATTCTTGTGTCACTGTTGTGTATTTTAAATTGGGACTACGTAACGGCATTCTGGGAGATCCCCTGTATAGAAGTTATGATTTGGACTGAGACTCTCGAGATACCAAGAGATCCCCGATATTTATATTGAGGATACCAAGATATCCTCAGGATACCAAGAGATCTCTAGCATATATATTGAGGATACCAAGAGATCCTCGGGATATCAAGAGATCCTCGGGATATCAAGAGCATTTATATTGAGGATATCAAGAGATTCTCGGGATACCAAGAGATCCCTAGCATTTTTATTGAGGATACCAAGAGATCCTCAGGATACCAAGAGATCCCTGGCATTTATATCGAGGATTCTAGGAGATCCTCAGAATACTAAGAGATCCCTGATTATTATTATTCTTGTTGGGAGCGCTATCTCCTTATGTTCTGCCTCTATTTCTATTTTTTCGGCATTGGACTCTTGTTATCTGTAGAGACTCTTGCTGTAGATTCTCAATTGTACTGTTTATCTAATCTTGTCATTACTATTATTATTCTACCTCGGTAGGGCCCTGACCTTCCTCGTCACTACTCAACCGAGGTTAGGCTTCGCACTTAGTGAGTAGCGTTGTGGTGTACTCATGCCCTTCCTACGCTTGTTTTTCATGTGTAGATCCTGGTACCGCTACCCCGGCATATCACACTTGAGGCACGAAGAGCATTTGGAGACTTCGAGGTATTTCTGCCACGTCTGCAGACCGAAGAGTGTCCATCTTTATTCTGTCTTGTAGTGTTAGTCATTCTATCGTACTGTTGATTTAGATACTCTGGAGATTATAGCACTTTACTGTACTTTTCTTCTAGCTTGTGTTCCCGTGAGTATCCAGGTTTTGGGATAGTATTGAAGTAGCTGAGATATTGTGTTGTATGTGCCAAGTGGCATTCTACATTCCGCTTTTCATTTTGTTAAATCTTGGTTTGAGTTAAAATTTACGCAATAGTTATTTCTACATTATTAGGCTTACCTAGTTGTATGGACTAGGTGTCATTACTACACGTTCACGAAGGGAAAACTGGGGTCTTTACAAAGCTCCTCCTTCATAACAACAAACCAAACTTCAAAGCTACAAGGTTTAAAACCTCATTTCATACTGAACTGATTGTGTAGAAATCTTGGACAAGCAAATTAAGTTACTATTAAGCAAATTAAGCTACTAATAAGTATCAAACCACTCCAAACATGAATCACAAATTTATGATGACCTTTTAACATCAGTAGCCAAATTGTAACCCATACTTGTAATCTGAAAGACCATTTAACTCACCTAGAGCAGGTTTTCTTTTGTCATAGTTCATGGATACCAACACAAAAACCACATTCATGTTGACCGAATGGCTAAAACTATAAATTTATCAATTATTACAAGCAAAACTTAAAACCAAAACAGAAAATCGAGTCGAACAAGACAAACAAACCAAACTAAGTACATAGATTGATGATTTGTAAGAGGCAACACTTAATAAGATGGTAAACTCTAGATTTCAACTGAATTAAACAAATTGTGTTCCTCCATTTCACATGTCAAAGAGGTGAGAAATACCTAGAAATAAGAAAAGAAATAAAAGAAGTGAGAAATCAGTAAACAGCAGCAGCAGAAAAGAGCCCAGCAACAGGAAACAACCAGCAAAAAACCAGCTCAAAACTAGTCAATGGACAGTAGAAGAACAACAACTCAGAACCCCAACTTCAAGCTAAATTGAAACCATTTCTCGAACCAGAAATATAATTATGGAGTTTTCAAGAGGTCTAACTAACACAGAAGAATCAGAAATCCAAAACAAGCAGAGTTTTTGTAGTTTTTTAGCAAAGAAATGCAAGAAATTCAGGATTATCTTCAGAATCTGCCGTTCATTTTTTTTATCTCTAAAATCTGCCTTGCTAATAAAGAAAGGATGCCTTTATTGTCAAGTCTTATGTGCAGCATAAAGAAATCACTTTTTTGCACTTAAAACCTTTTTCAAATTTATTTTTGCTCAAATACGCTCAGTGTAAAAAATAAGTTTTCACTTAAGTCCTAGTGACAGCATCCAGGAAGCTTCATATTCAATTAACAGATATATTCCCTAGCCTAAATCCCTAGACTGCCCCTATTATTTACTTTAGAAACCTAAATGGGTCAAGTTGAACTAATGGCTCAACAAGACATGGACTCAAATCTGACCCAACAACCTAAACCAATCTCCAGAAGTGAGGTCGAAGAGGGATTCAAAGCCCAAACAACATTAACAAAACTAAATCAGTAATCTATGCCAAATAGAAGAAAACACTTAGATAATTTCGAAAACTAATACCTAATCTAATCAACTGATTAATTAACAAATAGGCAGGAAATTAACTAATTTATCAAGATAAACCTGATTAAATTACCTAATTGAATAAAGAGGGGGGAAATCAGAGACTTAAAACCTAAAACTAAATAGAATTGATAAAAAATCAGGGCTCAGCTTTTAAAATTTGAAAAGAAAAACTGAAAATGAACGGAAATAAATGAACCCCAAATTAATCTAAAGGGAAAGTCTAGGTTCAAAATTCTTCAACAATTAAACGACGGACAGAACACTCAAACGAACGTAGAAGAAAAGAATAAGAAAAAGAGATGAAATGAATAGCAATGGATAGAAAAAAAAAACTTATCAATTAGACTCGAGATCGATACTGGCACTCTGGGCTAGCCCAAAAAAATGTCAAATGCTTGTTCTCGGTCAAAAACAAGCGAATGTCATTATTTTATAGTAAAACAGCCTTGAACAGCTAGGGAATTCAGAGGAGCAACCTTACATGCACAGGTTCGATTTCAGCTATTAGGGCTCGAAACTTAAATTCAATATTCGAGGAACTCTGGACAAATTCGAGGGAAACTAATGATAGATTGGGAAAAATAAAGTAAAGGGATGGGGGGTTCTGTGGTGTTCATTTGGGATGAATTGGGGGTGGAGCCGCTAACCTGAAGCAGTGGAAACTAGGGCCTTACGGTTTTGGGTAATGGTCTCTAAAGAAGATGAAGAATTGAGATAGACGGGTTGAGGGATGCTGGTCTTTAAGCCAGTCTAATAGTAACGATGAAACCAGTTTCGAACCGTCCGATGGAAAGAGATCAACGGCCCTGATCAACGGGTAATCGGAACGATGATGCATAGGGTGCAACAGGACCAGACCGGGTTGAAGGCGGGTCTGGGCTAATTTGAAATGGGTTTTAGGTTACAAATAGGTTTGGGCTTGGGGAATTTGAGGATGTGGCCCAAAATCAGATTTCTTTCTTTTCCTTTTCCTTTTCCTTTTCAATTTTCCTTTTAATTCCTTTTTCAAAATAAAAAATAAAAGCCTAAATTAAATATCAAAACTAGATTAACCTACAAAATTAAATTAATAAACTCTAAACAATAATTCCCGATAATAATTAAGTATCAAATTAAAAGAAAAACTACCAAAATTCGAAACAAAAAACTTAATAATGCAAAAATGAGTTAATTTTTTGTGATTTTTCATTTTTTTAAAGCATACTAATTTAATAAATAATCTAAAAATATAAATTTAGATCCTAAATCAAATTGCAATGAATTTTTTTATTTTTGTGATTTAAAAATGATTAAACATGCACAAAGAATGCAAATAATTAGAAAAATTCTACAATAATTCCTAAATAACAAATAATTAAAAAAATCTAATTTTGGAAATTTTGTAGGAGTAATTCATGTGAGGCAAAAATCACGTGCTCACAGCCGCTAGAGCTATCACACCTCCTTTTTATCCGTCCAAGTGGGATATATAAGGGAGTTTTTTCCAATTTAAGTGACATTATTCGAAATGGGATTATTTATTCAATTCTTTATACAGAGTCGCCACTTGGGATGTTTGCTTTTTTGTGTCCAGAGTAACTAGTTTATTTTAAAATCCCAAATCGAGAAAAATTTGAATTTTCTTTTGAAGTCTGCGAACCAGAAATTCTGAATAAGGAATTTTGTTAACCCGAGGGAAGGTGTTGGCACCAACAGATTCCGTGGTTCTAGCATGATCGCTTAAACTATCATAATTGGCATATTATCTGATTTAATACATGGTTTAACCTATCGTTCAATTTCAACTTTATTATCGCTTTTATTTAATTTTTTTTAGGAAAGATTCAACGTCATCTAAAACACGTCTTGAACCACTTCACATAAATACAGTCACGGTCCATGACATATTTTATCTAACGTTGTTGAGATTTGGATTTGGATTTGGATCACATAAATGTACACCCTAGTTTAGGTAAGTAACTTTTAAATAGCGTGCTTAAAGCAACTACGCACTTTCAACTTTGTGAGGGCCATGGAAATTCAACTAAATAGCATGTCTCGATTTCTAAGGATTAAAAAAATAATTAAGTGAGGGCCATGCATTTTGAGGTTTTGTTTGGCATGGCGCACCTTGATTCCAATTTTAAAAGAAAGCTCAGACTAAGCTTGGAGGGCCATAAGTTATGTCTTACTTAATATGGCACACCACAAATCTATTTAGCTGAATCTAATTAATTGAAACTTCAATGAAATTGGTATTCTTTTAATACTAATGTTCAAACTAATTAAAAGAAGATTGCTTTAAAAGAGAAAATGGGCTGATTATTTGAACGAAGCCAGCTTGGGCCAACAACAACATTTAGCTGAGGAAATTAAAAGGGCAGGCCCAAATAATATAAAATATATAATTCCATTTGCAAGTATCTTCAAACTTGGGCATAAATGAGCCTAATTATGGCGGAATGATATGCGTCCCTACCATAGAATAGGAAGTTGAATTTAACATTGATTTTTCATCAACTAGGCTAGGAATCGGCCCAATTCTCAAAATCAATCATTTATGCAAAATTATTTAAATGTAAAGTAACTAAGACTACATGAAAACATGAAGTTTATCTAACTTTTAATTCTAGTTTTTGATAATCTAAATGTGAATCAACTAAACTCACTTTTTTAAATTAATATTCATGCAATTTGGGCTAGGTCTGCCTTAGACACAACTGGCCGCATCACTCGAAAATATGTATTGGGACCAAAAGATCCAAGATCAGATGCAAGACCAATTGTTGGAGACCTAAGACTCAGGATCGAGTCCTTACATAGGCAAAAAATGTTTGTTTAAACTCCTCCTTCACAACTACAAACAAAACTTCAAAACTACGAGGTTTAAAACCTCATTGCATACTAAACTGATTGTGTAGAGATCTTGAACAAGAAGATTAAGTTACTAATAAACAAATTAAGCTACTAATAAGTATCAGACCACTCCAAACATGAATCAGAAAAAACCACGATGACCATTCAACATCAGTAGCCAAATTGTAACCCATACTTGTAATCTCAAAGACCATGTAACTTAGCTACAGCAGGTTTTGTTTTGTCAAAGTTCATGTATACCAACACCAAAACCAAATCCATGTTGACCAAAAGAATAAAACTCGAAAATTTTTCAATTATTACAGCAAAACTTAAAACCAAAACAGAAAATCGAGTCGAACAAGACAAACAAACCAAACTAAGTACAGATATTGATGATTTATAAGAGGCAACACTTAATAAGATGATATACTCGGGATTTCAACTCAATCAAACAAATTGTGTTCCTCCATTTCACATGTCAAAGAGGTGATAAATACCTAAAAATAAGAAAGGAAAAAAAAGTGAGGAATCAGTACACAACAGCAGCATAAAAGATCCCAGCAACAGGAAACAACCAGCAAAAACCCAGCTCAAAACCAGTCAATGGAATAGTAGAAGAACAACAACTCAGAACCTCATCTTCAAGAAAAATTCAAACCATCTCTCAAACTAGAAATATAACAATGAAGTTTTCAAGAGTTCTAACTAACACAGGAGAATTAGGAATCTAAAACAAGCAGAGTTTTTGTAGTTTTTTGACAAAGAAATGCAAGAAATTCAGAATTCTCTTCAGAATCATCCGTTCAGTTTTTTTCCGTATTTTTGATATGTAAAATTTGTCTTGCTAATGAAGAAAGGATGCCTTTATAGGCAAGTCTTCAGGGTAGTACAAAGAAATTAATTTTTTTACTTAAAACCTTTTTGAATTTTAATTTTGCTTAAATACCCTTAGTGTAAAAAATTAATTTTCACTTAAATCCCAATGATAGCTTCCAGGAACCTTCTTATTAAGTTAATAGATATATTCCTATGCTTAAATTCTTATACTACCCTCTTAAACCCTGATATTTACTTTAGGGATCCAAATGGGTCAAATTGAACCAATGGCTCAACTAGACTTGGGCTCAAATCTGACCCAATAACCTAAACCAATATTTTGAAGTGGGGTCCAAAAAGGCTTCAAAGCTCAAACACCAATAACGAAACCAAATCAGTAATCTATGCCAAACAGAAGAAAACATTTAAATGATTTAAAAAACTAAAACCTAAACTAATCGACTAATCAATTAACACTAATAGGTAGGAAATTAACTAAGTTATCACGATAAACCTAATTAAATTAACTAGGTGAATAAAGAGGGGGGACATCAGAAACTTAAAACTTAAAACTAAATAGAATGGATAAACAAAATTAGGGCTCAGCTTTAAGTATTTGAAAAGAAAAACTGAAAATGAGTGGAAATAAATGAACCCCAAATTAATCTAAATGGAAAGACAAGGTTCTAAATTCTTCAACAATTAAACGGAGGACAGAACACTCAAACAAACGAAGAAGAAAAGAAGAAGAGAAAGAAATGTAACGAGTAGCAACGGACAGAAAAAGAAATAAAACTCACCAATTAGACTCAAGATCGATACTGGAACTATGGGTTAGCTCCAAACACTGTCAAACGCTTATTCTGGGTCAAGAATAAGTGAATGTCATTATTTTGTGCTAAAACAGCCTTGAACCGCCAGGGAATTTAGAGGAGCAACTTTGGATGCACAGGTTCAATTTTAAGCTTTTTGGGCTTGAAACTCAGATTCGCGATTCGAGGAACTCTAGACAGATTTGAGGGAAACAAATGATAGATTGGTAAAGAGGAGGTGAAGGGGGTCTATGGGTGTTAATTTAGAATGATTTTGGGGTGGCGCCGCTGCCCTGAAGCGGTGGAAAGTAGGGCAGCGTTAGGGTTTTGGGTAATGGTTTCTGAAAGAGATAAATAATTGAGAGAGACAGGTTTGGGGGCTAATTTTTAATACAGTCTTATTTTAACAAGGAAACCAGTTCCATACTGTCTGATGGAAAGAGATCAACAGTCCCGATCAACGGGTAATTGGAACGACAACGTTTAGGGTGCAACAGGAGTGGACCGGGTTGATGGTGGGTCTGGCTGATTTTAAACGAGTTTTGGAGTACAAATTGATTTTTCCTTGGGGAATTTGAGGATTTGGACCAAAATCAGGCTTCATTCTTTTCATTTTCCTTTTTAATTTTCTTTTTAATTCCTTTTTTCCAAATAAAAAATAAAAACCTAAATTAAATCTCAAATATAGATTAACCTACCAAATTAAATTAATAAACTCTAAATAATAATTACCAATAATAATTAAGTACCAAATTAAAAGAAAAAGTACCAAACTTCGAATAAATTAGAAATGCAAAACATAAGTTATTTTTTTATGATTTTCCATATTTTTAAAACATACTAATTTACTAAATAATCTAAAAATATAAAATTAAACCCTAAATGAAAATTCAATGTATTTTTGTATTTTTATAATTTATATAAGATTAAACATGCACGCAAAGAATGCAAATAATTAGAAAATTCTACAATGATTCCTAAATAACAAATAATTAAAAGAAAACAATATACTTTTGGGAATTCTGTAGGAGAAATTCATGTGAGGAAAAATGACGTACTCGCAAACCCTAGTGTGGGTAATTGATGGATCGTGTATTTTAGGGCTAAGTTGATTATGGTTTTTGATATTTGGGTTAATATTCATAGTTAATTATTGAATTAGTGGTTGCAAACACTAGTTTGTGCTTAGTTGATTAGGATTCGTCTTGAGAAAGAGAACCTAAGTCTCCGAAATTGATCCAACAAGGAATTGGGGCGTACTTAAGAGACTGATAGCCCTAATTAAAGGATTAAACCTCAAGAGAGTAATACCCGACTTGAACCTTAGTTGCTTGTGCAAATTTGCATACCCAATTGGTCTTGAGAAAGTCAATTGAGAAAAATTACTTGAACCATCGAGAGGCGTAGAGTGGGTAAATTAGTGCAACGGTTATATTATATTCCCCAAATATGTCAAAGATGCCTTAGACTCAAATACCCGTCAATTGACCACCTAGGCAGAAGTCACCTCCTTAGTGACTTTCTAAACCTATTTGAACAACTTGTAGCATTTTAACTCTTACCTTAATTTACAATTTATAGTTTGATAATAGTAAAATTATAAATAAAATCCCAAAATATGAATAAGAGTACATACACAATCCTAAACTAGATAGATACTCGATTCTATTTCTAGCTCTTTGTGGATTCGATCCTGACCTAAAATTGGATAAAAGCTATTGCGACACTCTTTTGCTACTTATTAGTAGTACGTAGTTGGCAGCGATCACCTTTTGGCGTCGTTGCTGGGTAACTAATGGTTTTGGCTATCTATTTAGTTAGTTTTGTGTGTTGTTCTTCTTTCCCTCTTTGTTACTAATTTTTGTGTGTCAATTATTCAGGTACAAAATGGCTTTAAATGCTAATGACTCTCTTGGAAACGTGCTTGCGGCGGAGGAGGTTGATGATATTGGAGAAGATGAGGTGCCCCTTGTACCTCCCGGACCACGACGAGGCCGCCAGGCCAATGCTAATGAAAATATCCCAGACCCTCCTCCGCCACCTCGAAGAGCGGTTCCTCGGGTTCTACAAACCAAGGTTATGCAAGTGCTATTGTCCCACCCAAAATTCGGGAGGGCAATTTTCAGATAACCAATGTGATGTTGTCCTTACTTGAGTAGCGTGGGTATTTCACAGGCGCTGCGGATCAAAATGGCTACAAACATCTCAAGGGGTTTGTGGATACATATTGGGGGAGAAAGAAAATGAATATGTCTGAGGATGCTCTTAGGTTGAGGCTTTTCCCATTCTCACCTCGGGGGAAAGCATTTGATTCGATGGAGAGACTCCCCAACCATTCTATCACAACTTGAGATGAGTTGGCGGACAAGCTTATTGCTAAATTCTTCTCACCCGGGCACATGGCGGTACTTTGAGATGAGTTATTGGCCTTCAAGCAAGAGCCCACGAAACCTTTGCATGAGATTTTGGATCGGCATAGAATGATGGTGAAGGATTGCCCAAATAATGACATGATGGAGAATATGTTGCAACAAACTTTCTACCAGGGCATCAATACCATAAATCAATGTATAGTCAATCAACTCGCTGGGGGTAATTTTATGAAGTTGATATGTGATGAAGCTTGTGTCGTGCTTGATGAGATGTTTGACACTTCTTATGCATAGCAAAGTAAAGCTAATGTTCCTCAAGGTGACCCTACAGTTATTCATTTGCATAAGGAATTACATGACCATGGGAAAGCTATAGCGAAGTTGACAACTATAATGAACCAATTGGCTAAGGCCCAGCTGCAACAGGTCCAAAATCCTGACCAAATGAATGCCATAAAGGGTGTTAATATATATGTCAACAAGAAAAGGCCAAGAAGGCAACAAAACCAAGGGAATTCTGAGCAATTTGAGGATGCATGTGGGTTTCAAAATGATGATTATGATAACTAATGTAAAGAGGTTCAATATGTAAACAATTATCAAGGCCAACAGGGTAACTCTTCCAACCAACAACAGTGGCGGCCTAAGGGAAATTGGGGCAATCAACAACAAAATAGTGGTAATTGGGGGAACAAAAACTGGGTCAATCAGAACAACAATCAAGGCAACCAAGTGAATTAGAATGGTAATAATAACAATTGGGGCAACAATAACAATCAAAGTGGATGGAATAATAGAAACCAAGGAAACCGATGGGCAAGGCTTTCAAAGACCCCCAGTGTACCAACAACCGAACAATCCACCCCCGTTTTCTTCTCAAGGTCCTAGTTCTTCCAACAATGATATGGGTAAAACTGAAATGATGTTCGAACAGATGATGATGAAGAATGCGGATTCGGATGCACAGTTGGTTTCCCACAATACCTCTATCAGAAACTTGGAGGTGCAATTAGGCCAAATCTCTCAATCATTGAATACTCATTCAAAGGGTGCTCTACCAACTAATACAGTAGTGAACCCAAAAGGCGGGAACAATCATGTGATGCTGGTTATAACAAGAAGTGGAGGAGGCGGTGATGTGAATTCATAAAAAAGCAAGTTATGGATGACGATGTTGAGTTGCAAGAAGAGGAACTTCCTTTGGTAGTTGAAGATGTGGTTGATATGTGAACAATGAAATGAGGATTGATATTAATGAGGTAGAGGTGGAAAATCAAGATGCCATGAACCCATCTAGAGAACACGTGATTTACATGTCGGAGTTGGTTGTGCCAAAAGCCAACACTCCTTTGACAAGGCCACTTCCACCTTATCCTCAAAGGCTAGCAAAGCAAAGAAATGATAATCAATTTAAAAAGTTCATTGATATGATGTAGAGCTTGTCCACTAATATGCCTTTGGTGGAGGCTCTTGAACAAATGTCAAGCTATGCAAAGTTCATGAAAGCCTTGGTCATAAAGAAGCGTTCTATGGATTGTGAAACTATAAAGATGAATCGCCAAGTGAGTGATATAGTGCATTCAATGGCCCTGAAGCTAGAGAATCCCAGTGCTTTCACCATTCCTTGCACCATTGGGAGTGCGGATTTTGCCAAATCTTTATGTGATATGGGAGCTAGTATCAATTTATGCCTTACTCAGTTTTCAAGACTCTGGGTATTGGGCAACCTAGACGAACTTCCATAAGATTACAAATGGAGATCGATGAAGAGACCTTTGGGTATTATTGATGATGTGCTTGTCCAGGTGGACAAATTTATCTTGCCAGCTGACTTTGTGATTTTGGATTGTAAGGTGGACTATGAAGCTCGTATTATCTTACATAGGCCTTTCCTAGCTACGAGGAAGGTATTAGTAGATGTGGAAGTAGGGGAATTCACCTTTCGGCTGGGTGATAAAAAGGTTGTTTTTCATGTGTGTAACTCTATAAAACAACCCAATAGTACTGAGGTGTGCTCTTTTGTTGACCTCGTCACAACTGTGATAATTGATGAAACCAATGCAACAATCAATGTCGAGGACCCGTTGGAGGCCATATTGTTGAATCTTGATGTCAATGAGGATGCAATCCGAGTGGAGTTATGTGAGTGCTTTACATGGAATAGGCTTTTATTCTTATGATCCTAGGAAATTGTCTTTGGATCTCAAGAATAGAAAGACTCCACCAACCAAAACTTCAATTGAAGAGCCTCCGGTATTGGAGTTGAAGCCATTTCCTCCACACCTCAGGTATGAATTCATATGCACTGGTTCTACTTTACCAGTTATTCTTTCCTCGTGTCTTACTAACTTGTATGTAGATGCCCCTTTGGCGGTGCTCAAAAAGAGGAAGAGAGAAATTTGATGGACTTTAGCCGACATTCAAGGAATAAGCCCCACATTCTGTATGCACAAAATCATTTTGGAGGATGATGCAAAACCTTTATTGGAACATTAAAGGAGGTTGAATGAAGCAATGCAAGAAGTGGTGAAGAAAGAAGCGATAAAGTGGTTAGATGGCGGGGTTGTGCATGTTATTTTCGATAGCTCGTGGACTTATCTAGTGCAATGTGTGCCAAAGAAGAGTGGTATGACTGTGGTGACAAATGAAAATAATGAACTTATTCCCACTCGGACAGTTACCGGATGGAGGGTATGCATGGACTACCGGAGGCTGAACAAGGTGACCTGCAAGGATCACTTCCAATTGCCATTCCTTGACCAAATGCTTGATTACCTTGTGGGGCTTGCCTGTTATTTCTTTTTGGGTGGGTATTTGGATATAATCAAATCTTAGTCGCTCTAGAGGATATAGAGAAGACCACATTTACTTGTCCATATGGCCCCTTTACTTTCTCTTGGATGTCGTTCGGTTGTGTAATGCCCCGGCGACATCCCAAGATGTATGATGGATATTTTCACCGACATGGTAGAAGATATTTTGGAGGTTTTCATGGAAAATATTAGTATGCTTGGTGATTCTTTTGAAGATTGCTTGGGAAATATAAATAGAGTTTTTGCCCGATATGAATATACAAATCCTGCACTCAATTAGGAAAAATGCAAATTCATGGTTGATGAGGGCATAGTGTTAGGCCACAAAATTTCAAAGTAAGGGATTGAATGTGACAAAGCCAAGATAGAGGTGATTTTTCCCTCCACTTCTGTCAATGGGATAAGGAGTTTTCTTAGGCACGCGGGGTTTTACCGGAGGTTTATAAAAGATTTTTCGAAGGTGGAGAACCCATTGTGCAAGATTCTAGAAAAGATGCCAAGTTTGTGTTCGATGAGGGATGCATGCAAGCATTTGAGCCTCTCAAGCTTAAGTTGACTACTGCCCCTATAATTACCGCACCAAATTGGAGCTTTCCTTTCGAGCTCATGTGTGAAGCAAGTGACATTGCGGTTAGGGATATATTTGGTCTAAAGGTTAACAAAATATTCCATCTGGTGTAATACACAAGCAAAACCATGAATAAGGCTTAAAGGAACTACATGGTTACCGAGAAAGAGTTATTGGCCATAGTGTTTGCAATTGAAAATTTTGGCCGTATCTTAAGGGGACCAGGGTCATTGTGCACACCGATCATGCCACTCTTAATTACTTGATGAAAAACAAAGAGTCCCCGGGAAGGTTGATGCGATGGCTGTTACTACTTCAAGAGTTCGATCTAGAAATTATGGACTGGAGGGTAGTGAAAACCAAGTTGCGGACCATTTGTCCCATTTGGATGAGGAGAGGAGGCCTTGTGATAGCCTAGATATCAATGAATCGCTTTCTGAATGAGCAACTCCGTTCGGTGTCGGTGAATGATATGCCATTGTTTGCCGATATTGCTAATTACTTTGTGACTGAAATAATCCTGTGTGAGCTGTTTTCTAACCAAAGGAAGAAACTCAAGCAAGATAGTTTGGATTTCTATTGGGATGAGCCATACTTTTTCAAGATTTGCATAGATGGTGTGATCTGAAGGTGTGTCCCGGAGGAAGAGTAATTGAGTATTTTGGAGGCTTGTCATTCCTCTCCCTATGGTGGCCATCATGACGAGGCGAGGATGGATTCAAAAGTTTTTAGTTGTGGGTTTTATTGGCCAACTTTATTCAAAGATGCAGGTGATTTTGTGAAGAGATGCGACAAGTGCCAAAGAGCGGGTGGAATTTCAAAAAAAGATGAGATCCCTCTCAATAGCATCCTTGAGGTTGATATTTTTTATGTATGGGCCATTGATTTCATGGGCCCATTTATTACCTCTTACAGGAACACTTACATTCTTGTGATGGTGGATTATGTTTTAAAGTCGGTTGAATTCATGGCTTTGCCAAACAATGAGGCCTGGAGTGTTGTTGTGTTTCTCAAGAAGAGCATTTTTACAAAGTTTGGTACTCCTAGAGCAATCATAAGTGATAGGGGGTCTCATTTTTGTAATAGAGATTTTGACACTTTGCTTTCAAAGTATGGTGTCAATCACAAAGCTTCTATCTCCTATCATCCTCAAGCAAGTGTACAAGTTGAAGTCTCCAACAGGGAAATCAAAAGCATATAGTCAAAGACGGTCAATGCAAATAAGACCAATTTGTCAAAGAAGCTGGATGACACTCTATGGGCTTATAGAACTGCTTACAAGACGTCAATTGGTATTTTTCCGTATCGGTTGGTGTTTGGGAAAGCTTTCCAACTACGGTTGAGTTAGAGCATAAGGCCATGTGGGCCTTGAGAAAGTTGAATCTTGAGTGGGATGTAGCTTCCAATCTTCGGGTGGAGGAACTCAATGAGTTTGATGAATTTAGATTCCACGCCTACTCTAGTTCGTCCATGTATAAGGATAAAATGAAATACCTTCATGACAAGTATACTCGGGGTAAATAATTTAAGGTGGGGGATTTGGTGCTCTTATTCAACTCTAGGCTAAGGTTATTCCCGGGAAAGCTCAAGAAAAAATGGAGCAGGCCATTTGAAGTAGTGGGTGTGACCCCGTTTGGTGCTCTTGATTTAAAGAACAAAAATGGTGAAGTCTTCAAAGTTAATGGGCATCGGGTCAAGCATTATCTAGGGAAAATTGATGATGGCCATGTGGTGGCAGTCCTTCATTTCAAATAATGTGACAGTAACCTGAGTCGTGTCATGACGTTTAATCAGGCACTTCTTTGGAGGCAACCCACGTGTCTTTATTTTTGTTTTTCTTTGATTTTTCTTTGTAGTATAGGATTAATTTTTGGACTAATTGGTTGTGAGATGTCATATGGTTGTGTTTATGTAGTGCAAGACATAGTGGAAAAAATGCACAGTTCTATGAAGTTTCTAGTGCAGCCGCACTATATTTTGTGCGGACCGTACTAGTGAAGGATAAAGTATAGCCTCTCTGAAGTTTGCCACTGCGGCCGTACTACATTCTGTGCAGTCTGTAGTGGACTTCTGTGGCCGCAGTCCATTTTGTGCTGACCACAAAGCGTTGCCTTCTCAAACTTGAACAAAGCAGTTTAGTGCAGATTGCAGTCCATTTTGTGCGGTCCGCACTGGTTGGTGAGAATGGGCCCTAGGGGCTTTTCTATTAATAGTCCCTGAGGGTCTCCTTTTACTCTTTTCACAAATTGGACTCTTAGAACCTTAGAAATACTATTCATGTTGCCTGTTTCTTGTAATTAATTGTTGGACTTGTTATTCTTCAGTACCTCTCGTAGTTGGTACCATTTCATTTCCTTTAATTGTTTTCTTTTGTTAAGTTCTTTTAAGTTTTGTTTCTCCATCTTCCCCTTCTTTGCTTTCCATAATATTTCTTCAATTATTTAGGTAGGTTAGTGTAAATTTTGATTAATGTGGACTTAGTTAGTTTAATAAACTGGGAAATCACTTAGAGACACTAATTAGTTGAAAAATTGAGCCTAAAATAAAAAACCCATGAACCCTAACTTACTGTCATTTCTGGACACTCAGTGCGGACTGTAATTGATTATGCACGGTCCGCGGTGCCCTCGTGTGGTGCGCACTACCATTTTGTGCGGACCGCACTGATAAAGTCTAGAAAGCTAAACTTTGGGCTGTGCGGACCGCACTGGCCACTTTGCGGCCGCCCTACGATTTTGTGCAGACTGCACTGTCAAGATACCAGGGGTGGGTATTCTAAACCCTACCCCTGTGTGGTTGCACTCCATTTTTTGCATCCTCTAGTGGGTTGTTTTTTGCAACCTTGTGCTTTTTTTCTGCAACACTAACTTTAACTGATGTTACTAATACTAACGAGCCCTTTGATTGTGCTTGCACACCATGGTTAAACAACAAGGAAAAGGCTCTAAACGACCCGGCAGAGGTGGGTCCTCCCAGGGTGGGAAGCAGAAAATGGTACGACTCACTCCCCAAGCGAGGCAAAACATCAAGAACATAAGGAAGGTAATCAAGGTTGCTGACAGAGCCACTAATATGTCGGGGAGTGAGTACGAGCCCTCCCGGGAAATTTCTTCAGACTCTATACCCAAATACATCCCTGACTAGCCGGAGAGGCATCAATTGAGAGGCTCTCCTCCACCATAACCCACTACCTAAGCACTAACATATGTTTCTTCTGGGTTATCTGAGGGCTCAGTAGCTGGTAGTGGGGAATACTCCACCACTCCCACGGCTTCATTATCCGGGAAGGGTGCAGAAGGAGGTGATGAGGAAGTATAGGGAGATTAGGAGGTAGCTGAAGGAGGTGAGCCTCAGGTGGGAGGCGTTTCTAGAACTAAGAAGCCTAAAACTCGGGAGGATAGATTTATAAGTGAGGTAGCATACCATAAGTTTTGGGAGTGGTGGCTGGTGAGAAATTTGATTCCAGAGAGGAGCTTCAGAGATAGAGACCTACTATCCCACAACCCCAACGTGCAGAGATAGATTACGATTAGGGTTGTTTGGGAGCACTATATGGATGACTGTGTGGATGCCAACGAACACTTGGTAAAGTAATTTTATTGCAATGTAGCCCACATAAAAAATGGCTCAAAAGTGACCAAGGTTCAAAACTTAAAAGCTTTATTTGATTTAAGTCGTTCAATCAATACCTGGGCTTCAATAAGGAGGAAGAGACATTGTACATGGCGAAGATGGAAATAGGCGAGAAGGTCCGTCCATGGTTAGCACAGTACCTGGCAATCCCAGGTATCATCACCGACTAGCTGACTATTGGAGTCAAAATACTGAGAAAGAGCTTGAATTTTGAAGTGATGGGATGGGAGAATTTTGTTTTCAGCTGGTTGGACCCTACCATTCATGACAACACCTTACCTCTCCACCGGGCTGTGTTAGTGTCTTTTATCATGGCAGGGTACCCCATCAACAGGGGAAATGTGATGTCCAAAATCATTACCACAGTGGGTGCAGGGAATGACCGGAAGTATCCTTTCCCCAGCACCATCACTATGTATTTTTGGGACCTTCAAGTGCATAAGAGGCCCTATGACATCAAGGTCAAGGCGAAAGCCCTGTTTTCCTGGTACAGCATGCAAGGGGATGACAACCCCAAAAGCAAGAACTTCAAGGGTACAGCTACATCTATAATTGGCCAGTCTGAAGAGCCAGTTGTGGTAGTGGCTACTACTTAACCAACATCCACTTCCATTGATGTCCCTCCTGATCCTTCCACATCCACAGCCACTCCTGTCAGTCCATCCATATCAACAATCCTGGAGATCCCATCTTCCCAGGCCCATCCGATTACTGCTCACCGACTGAGCCAGGTGCTTCTTAGCATAAATAACTGGATATATACTGCCTCATCCAAGTTGTCCTTACTCACCACTATGGTAGAGGCTCAGTCAGCACCTCTAGCTCCGCAGGTTCCACAGTCTATAGAGGATACGCTCATGGAGATACTTGACAACTAGAAGAAGATCCTCGACACTCAGGCAGCGCTCTCCAAGGCAGTTGATTCACATAGAAAGGCTCTCAAGGATCTTTCTCGAGAGCACAAGAAGCTGAGAAAGATACTGGCCTCCAATGAGTCTGTGAGGGAGTTGAGAGTAGATGTAGACAGACTGAAGGCGGATCACCTGCCTTTAGATCTATTGCTCCATGACATAGCCCCAGCAGTTCATCCAGAGTCCGAACAATCACATAGGCCTCCTAAGAGGAAGAGAATTATCCCTTGAGACGATGATGCAATCATCCAGCTGGCAGACCCACAGGAGACTTCCTCGAGCCAGCCACAAGGTGTACCAGATCCAGAGCCTGTCCAGGTCCAGACTTAGGTCCCAAAAGTATAGCAGCGAACCACAAGGGACCAGTCTGAGGTCCCCGAGCACAGAGAGGATATAGGGACCACACATGACCCAGTGCAGACAGACAGGCCTTAGGGAGTCTTCTATTTCCTTCTCCTCTTATCTTTCAATACAATATTTAGACTAGTTGCCATTGGGGACAATGCCAGCTTTCATTTGAGGGGGTAGGCCCTACTATTTATTTCGATGATTGTATATATATTTGATACATTTTATTCTTTCTTTATCTTTTTATCTTTTGTCTGCATATAATTTTGATGTTCTGTTACATTTATCATACTTTTATTTTACTTTTGTCTATATATAAAGTTATGCTACATTATACATATTCATCCCCATCTATTGTATATTCTACAAATACCCTCTTGTGCATATTCGTTCTATTTTTCACAACAAAATTTCGCTTTTAGCTTCTTATTTGCGATTATTAGCTTTTTGTTTTCGAAGTTTGCAATAAGCCTTTGGTTTTCTTAATGCCACGGTTCTTTCCAAAGGTGGAATGTTGTGTGAACCAGGTGGCTCTTCCCAATGATGGATGGCGTGACTACCTTCTTATGGGTTTGAGTCCATTTTTCTTTTTAGTTTATAGTAGTAAGTAGTTAAGGGTGCCTCAAACAAATCTTCACTTGGGCCTAGCACATTCGCCTTTGATCTTATGGTAAAAAATAATTGGTTGTGTTTAGGATGGTGAAAGTCGTGACCTTGAGACTCTTGTGTTAATCTATAATGATCAAGTGTTTTTTCGGGACCATTGTGTGCTCAAATCGTATCTAAGGTTATTGTGGGCCCCTAACTCTATGTCTTTAGCAATCCCTTAGCTTGTGTGGTGAGTAATTGAATTGCAAGTCCAAGTCCCGAGCCATTGGTCTAGAACTTGCCTTAATGTTTGTTGAGATGAAATGCTAAGTGAATTTTGACTTGAGACATAACTATAGGCTATCCTTGATCCAAATGATAGCTTGAGCAATTTCATGGCCTACCAACGATAAGATCCCTAGTCAACCCTGTTGAACCTTATAACTTTTTCTTTCAAGAACCATGATAAAAGCCGATACCCATTCTAAAAGATACCCTCTCTTGGCACGCGATCTTTTCTTAGCACATGGAAAAAGTATACGTTTGGGGGGAGAGACGAGGAATGCAACAAAATGGTAAAAAAGATACAAAAATGAAGAAAAGGAAAGGCAATGGAAAAGAAAGAAAAGCAAAAAGACAAAAAGAATGTTAAAAGTGAAAAAGGATAAAAAAGGATTCAAGAAAAGGAAAGAATGAAAGGTGAGGAGAGTTGAGAAAGGATAAAAGTTTGAGGATTTCTAGGGCCTTGGAGATTCCCTTTTTAATTTAATGGAGAGGATTTCTTGGTATGGAAGATGATGGCATTTGTGGAGTTTGGTGGTCGATCCTTATAAAGACCGGCTCTACCGTTGGATACCTCGTCATCAGATCTTGGAAGAATGGAAGGGTTTGGAAGGTTTGGAGCATTTAATTGCTAAGTGTTTGAGGGTCAGTTATGGGTGAGTTGATGTCCCTGTTGACCATCGACTTCCATAGGAGAGGCCCAAAAGCTGCTAGGGCTTTGCTTAACACTTCCACAGTGACTCTTGTTAGGTGGGCTGCATTTTGTGCAATCAAGGTCACATTCTGATTGCTAGGGTTAAATTGTAGGAGAGGCTCTGGACCTGAAGAGCTACCTCCAATCAAGAATTTGGTTGGTGGTCCGGTGGTGGCGGGAGGGATGTGTTGATAGTTGGTGACATATCTTTTTCCATTTTTATGTTTCTTAGCATTACTACTTTGGATAATATGAGGGGTTATCTTAATGGAATGGTGATCCATCAGTACTCCTTTTCGTGTCAAATCTCTATCAGTGGAGGGGTTATTGGTAATGGGAACTAGGGGTGGATTGGTCATTAATTGTGAATCTATTGGAATTAACGGTTTGAGTCTTTTCATCTGGAATTGGAAGGGTTACCAGATTGGGCACTTGATTGTTGGTGATGACTGTTGAAATTTCCCCATTAGAGATTGTTTCAGAGGAATTAGTAAGGGAAGTGTAGCTGAGTGTATTTGGGGTTAGATGGGGTGACAATTTCCATTTGGAGGTGGTACCCATTTGGAGAAGAGAGACCGACCCTATTGGTTTTCTCTCTATCTCTGAGATGAGAGACCTCGAAAGTTGGGCTCACAGTGGCACCTTGAACGAGGAGTTCATGATTGGGGTCGGTGGAGTCATTGGGCCTCGGTCTCGCCTTTCGTTTGGCTCTTGTACTGGGCTAGGCACGCGTACTGGGTTGTGACCGATATTGGGTCAGCTGTTGTGGCTTAGTGGGGCTTGCGTTGTTTATTAGGCCATTAGGCATCTTTTAGGAATTTCGGGTGGGGTTGACTTTTTTGAATTGTAACGCAGTGATTGAGTTTGAAGGAATTTACCTGTATATGTCTGCCTGTGGAGCTTGGTGTGGACTATTCAATCATGCGCCATTCTTATTATTTGATTTTGCTAGCCCTTTCTTCCTTCTTCTTGGAAAAGTGACATTTTTTCACTCACCCTCTTTCGTTTGCACTACATTTCTATGTTGAGTCTCATGTGTTTCTTGAGTTGCTTTGGGTGTAGAGGACTGGTAATTGCACCTACTAAAATATGCCCAATTCTGTCTCAAGAGGTGCACAGAGTCCTTTCTCCTTTATAGATCACTGCATGTTTATAATCTCCTATTATGACTGATATTTTTACATGGATTCCAGTGGCACTTGAATACAAATAAGAGCATAGCGTCCCCTGAGAGTAGAGAAAGTGCATTTATCGATTTTTAATAGTTTGCCAGCTTCATTCCAACCTTTTCTAGGATAACCTTATCGTAGAATTATGTTGGTAATTGTAGAAGTCATATCCATATGGCAATAGAAGTAAGGGTAGCCTCTTGATGAATGAATTTGGTTCCTATTTCCACACAGATAAGAAATTTTCGAGATGAACCAAGGTCCAAGGTGGAGTGCCTTAATCATTTTCTCTTCTAAACTAAATTTGACTATGTAAAAGTTCCAACCTAGGTCAATTAAAATTAACTGTTCGGATAACTTCCATAGTTCAATTAGTTTAGAACAAAGAAAATGATGTGGCATTTTTCGCTTAAAGACCTCGATGATTACAGAGTTACGCCATAGAAAGTAAAGACACTTCTTATCATCCTGGTAAAGGGGTATTGAGCCCTCTATGTATTTCTCTTTGTCGATTTCTATTTTTGAATGGGAATCATCTTCATAGTAATCAGTTTGATGGCTCTCAGTTTATCCAAAAGCATTTTCTTAAAGGAATGGGTTGATTAGATGAATTCTACATTCATTTGATTATGCTTATCCGAAAATTCCGATAAGATATATGGTTTAGTTAGTGAGAAATTCATGTTTGGAAAGTACTGTTTCAAGTTGCTAGTAAGGAGAGCAAAGTTTTTGAGTTACTCTTTCTATAGGTCAACTGTTACTTGCACCACAAAGCAACCTCAGTACTTTGATCAAGGAAAATAAAATAAACTTCAACTACGCATT
The DNA here is from genome assembly GCA_034376525.1 of Nicotiana benthamiana. NCBI lineage: Eukaryota > Viridiplantae > Streptophyta > Magnoliopsida > Solanales > Solanaceae > Nicotiana > Nicotiana benthamiana. The sequence goes on from CM067337.1 coordinate 57,789,302, forward strand.
ATACATGATAAGAATAAAAGTTAGGAGTAGAAAGAAAAAGAATTGTAAAATACAGCCTGGTGTACAAGTATTTTATCCCAAATAGTCACACTCTAAGAGGTGTGGTCACACTTTAATAGGTTTGATGTGAATAATCTGTTTTAATATAGATATTTTATGGTTAAATTTGAGTTTTAAAAAGTACACATAAATAATTTTACTGTCGCTTTTTTTTAAAGATTCCCCTTTAAGAATAACTTAAAGAGACATAATTATTCCAAGAAAGGGGAAGAAGGTTCGTCATATATAGAGAAAATTGGAAATAAAAGTAAATGGGAGAACTTAATAGGGGAATCACATGGTAGCTGATTAAAGTCCATGCTGTCGACGCCATTGAATGCTATGTTATCTATAAGTGCGTGACAGATTTAAGAATTATTTCAGCATTTCGTCTTTTCCCATAGGAATTTTCTGCTTCTTTTCATTTAAGAAAAATACAGGCTGATTTTTAATATACCGAGACTTTTTAGTCGGTGGACAAAAAGTAGTTGGTATGTAATTCATAGTACGTACTTAATTGGTATATTAAAGCATATTGCTATTAATTTTCTCATTTTACTAAAACTACTCTGTCTTTCTACTTTTGAATATTTCGTAAAGCTTCAAATCACTTGTTCACGTTACGCTTAATTAATTACTCGCTTCGGTTCGAAATAAGTAATTTTTTAGATGTTTTTATACAGATTAAAAAATTACTTTTTTACCGTTAATTAGCAATAAAATTGACCATATTAATCTTTACTATCTCACATAAACATTCCTAAGACATATTCCAACGTTATTTACTCCAAGGACAATATAGGAAAAATAATTAATTCATTCTTAAAATCTGAAAATATCATTTATTTTAAACCATAAAAAAAATACTAAAAAATTACTTCAATACGTCCTTAAAATGGGACCCAAATTTTCCACGGGAAAGCTTCCATAAACTATAATATGATCCAGGTTATTTTGACCCAAGTTTCAAGTAATTTAAATTCGCCCCACCAAATATAATCAAATCATTTATACATAAAAACTAAACAGTGGTCTTTTCATTCCAGTAACAGAAGTAAGTCGAGGTTCTCTGGCACGAAAAAAGATTTCTTTAGAATTTTATAGTCCAAAATGGAAAGAATTAAGAAAATGGTTTTTCTCTGCTTTTAATGGAGATGAAACAGAATATTTTTCTAAAGATTTTTATAAAGATTTAAAAAAAAATATTTCATTATCATTCGTCCCTTGGTTTATGATTAAATATGTGGGATATTATTTATCAGTCATTGAACATGAGTATCATTTGTCTAATGGAGATATAATGATTTCTTCTTTACCTCCAACACAGTCTTTTGATATTAATAAAGATGGTAAGACTATTAATTTTACTGCCTTTTCAAAGTTATCTGAATATAAAGGAGCTGTAGTAACTTGTGAGCATGTAAATTCGATTTTGAAACAACAGAATTATGCTAACTATTATTTGAATGTTTTAGGAGAACATGTCATGGCTTTACACAAAAATTTAGATAATTATTTGAAACAAACTCAGATTTTACATGAAAAAATAGAAGCATTTCATAAACCAAAACAAGAATTGACAGTTGTTAAAAATACTTTACAACCTCCTCCTGAAATAAGAAATTTCAAAACTGATTCTTCTGAAGAAATTGAACAGCTTTTAAAAGAAAACATAAAAAATATTCAATTTTCCTCCAATCTCACTGGAATAAATTTACAATCACAACCTGTTTTATCTGCAAAACAAGAAGATTTTATTACTCAAAATATTTCAAAGGATGATTTTCTAAATAAAATTAATACTAAATGGGCTGATAAACCTATTCAAAGAATGTATTAATACAATCGGCCAACTCCTATGGATGTTTTAAATGAAGAAAGAGATCAGATTTTTAACAATAGTTATAGTAGCAAAGAAATTTATGAATGGAATATAGATGGTTTTAATGATAAACAGATTTTTACTACTGTGCATAGAATGTTAATGTATAGTACTATTTGTAAGATTAATAAAAATCAAGATCGTGATATTGCTGCTATGATAGTTGCTGGTTTCACTGGCCAACTAAAAGGTTGGTGGGATAATTTTTTAACTCAAGATCAAAAGATTACAATTATAAATACTACTAGTGTTCATAAGATTGAAGGTCAACTAGCCTATCAAACTGTAGATTCTGCTAATTCTTCTCAAGTACAACAAAATGCTGTTTATACTTTAGTCACTACCATGGTTGAACATTTTTGTGGTAGATGGACTGATGAGGCAGAGACTATTAGAACAACATTACAAAATTTACGTTGTAGACAATTATCTGATTTTAGATGGTATGAAGATGTATTTTTAAGTCGTGTTATGGAATTGCATGATTGTAGTCATGAACATTGGAAGTCTAAATTTATTGATGGATTGCCTTCGATTTTTGCTGAAAGAGTTAGAAAGCATTTACGTGGTACTAACAACAAGATCCCTTATGATTCTCTTACTTATGGCAAAATTATTAGTGTTTGCACACAGGAAGGTTTGGCTGTTTGTAATGATATTAAGATGAATTATCATATAAAAAAGAATAGACTAAATGAAAGAAAACAATTAGGAGAATTTTGTGATCAATTTGCTTTTGATATTCCTGGTTCTTCAAAAAGAAAAAAGAAGATTTCTAGTTCTAAAGATGATAGAAAGTATAAGTATAAGAAAAAGTTGTTTAAATCCCGTGATAAAACAAATTGGGATAAAAAAGATAAGAATTTTTATAAAAAGAAGGGTAAGAAAGATTACAAAAAAAGGATTAAGTGTCATAAATATGGTAAATTTGGTCATTATGCAAGTGAGTGTAAAACTCAGAAAAAGATTAAGAGTTTAGATTTAGATGATAAAATCAAGGATTCTTTGTGTAAGATTCTACTAAATTCTGATTATAGTTCTGATGTATCTGATTCCTCTTCTACTGATTCTAGTTCTGATGAAAATCTAAGGGTTTTACATGATGAAGATTTATATTCTGATTCTGACAGATCTTTTTCGAATGATGATTGTGCTTGCAAGAAAGATGATAGTTTGTATGATTTAATTTCTAATTTTCAGGATCTGAATGTGAACATGATTAATGATGAGAAAATAATAAAGATTTTAAAAACAATAGAAGAAAAAGATTTGAGAAATAAAATTTTGGATACTGTTTTGACTGATGATGAGCCTAATAACAATTTTCCCTCTTCAAATTTTAGTTTGAAACACCCTGATTACTATTCGACTGCTGAATTAAAAAGGATTTTAACTCAAAGGAGTTTTCCAGAAAAAGAAATTACTGTTTCTGATTTAAAACAAGAACTCCTTAATTTAAAGGAAGAAATTGTTTATTTAAAAAATCAGTCCAAAATCTATGATAGAAGAATTTCTAGCTTAGAAGATAATAGGACTGTTGATTTACATTTACAGGCAAATAAGAATGAAGCTGAGACTTCTAGAACAAATGAAACTGAAATTTCTAAACCTGGTAGTGGAGAAAATACTAGCCAAGATATAGATATTACAAAAAATTCTTTTTTAACGAATATCCTCAGCGAGGATAAAAATGAATTTTTACAAAAAATGAGTAAAATTACATCTCAAAAGTTTTATACTAAAATTACTTTACAAATTGATTACAATTTTAGAAAGGAATTCATTGCCTTATTTGACAGTGGTGCAGATGTAAATTGTGTTCAGGAAGGACTTATACCTTCGAGATATTTTCATAAAACAACTCATTGTTTGAGATCTGCTAATGGTAGTCAAATGAAATTGAATTATAAACTACCAAAAGCTTTATTATGTAACAATGGTATTTGTTTACCTCAAAGTTTTATGATTGTGGAAGATATTTCTTGTCCAATTATATTAGGGGTCCCATTCATGCATGCTATATTTCCTTTAAAAAGGTGGGATCATACTAAAATAATAGGGACTTATAATGATAAAGATTTTCAGTTAGATTTTATTAGTAAACCTTTTACAAAATCTATAAACATGATTATTGAGAAATTGATTCTGAAAAATCAACAAATCAATTTTATAAAACAAGAAATTACTTTATTAGAAATAGATGTTTTGCTGAAAAACCCAAAATTACAGGAAAAAATTGATTTGTTAAAAAACCAATTTATTACTAATATTTGTGATGATCATGCATTTTTGGGATAGAAAAAAAACATGTTGTTTCTTTACCATATGAAGATTGTTTTGATGAAAATAATATTCCTACTAAAGCAAGACCTTGTCAAATGAATTCTGCTTACCTAGATTTGTGCAAAAACGAAATTGATAATTTATTAAAGAAAAGGTTAATTAGACAATCCAGTTCTGCTTGGTCATGTACTGCTTTTTATGTCAATAAGCATGCTGAACAAGAGAAGAGGTGTACCAAGATTAGTAATAAACTATAAGCCTCTTAATAAAGTCTTGAAATGGATTAGGTATCCTATTCCTAATAAAAAAGACTTATTGAATAGATTACATTATGCGATTGTTTTTTCTAAATTTGATCTAAAATCAGGATATTGGCAGATTCAGATTGTTGAACAAGATAGATATAAAACTGCTTTTAATGTTCTAATAGGGCAATTTGAATGGAATGTTATGCCTTTTGGATTGAAAAATGCTCCTTCAGAATTTCAAAAGATTATGAATAATATATTTATTCCCTTTACAGATTTCATTATTGTCTATATAGATGATATTTTAGTATTTTCTAAAAATATTGAATTACATTTTAAACATTTAGAATTATTTCAAAAAAAATAGTTATTCAAAATGGATTAGTTATTTCTAAACCAAAAATGAGTCTTTTCAAAGTAATATTAGATTTCTCGGTCATAATATTGGAAAAGGAACAATTACGCCTATTAATAGGACTATTGATTTTGGATCAAAATTTCCTGATATTATTACTGATAAGACTCAATTACAAAGATTTTTGGGTAGTTTAAATTATATTTCTCCATTTATAAAGGATTTATCAAAAGATACTGCTATTTTATATGAAAGATTAAAAAAGAACCCTCCTCCTTGGAATGATTTCCACACTAGTGCTATTAAGAAAATAAAATCCAAAGTAAAAGAACTTCCTTGTTTAACTTTGGCAAATCCAAATTGGGAAAAGACTGCAGAAACTGATGCCTCAGACATTGGATATGCTGGTATTTTAACTCAGTTTTCCCCTGTTGAGAAAAGGGACTATATTATACAATTTTATTCAGGAAAATGGAGTAATAGCCAAAAAAATTATGCAACGGTGGCGAAAGAAATTTTAGCTATTATCAAAAGTGTTTTAAAGTTTCAAACGGATCTTTATAATCAGAAGTTTCTAATTAAAACAGATTGTCAAGCTGCTAAATTTTTGTTTAACAAGGATTTTAAGCATAATGTTTCTAGACAGATGTTTGCCAGATGGCAAGCATTGTTAGCTCCATTCGAATTTGAAATTGTTTATAAAAAAGGAATGATAATAATTTACCAGATTTTCTTACAAGAGAATATCTAATTGATAATTAATTTTTAGTTTTGCAGGATGCGGCCAAATTGGCCAATACCCTCCTCTGGAAGAGGAAGAGGGGCAAATCAGAACAGATTTCAAACCTTGGGGCATATTCCAGCCCAAAATAGATTTCTTGAGGAAGGATCTTCATCAAGTATGAGACCTTCTTTTGCAGAATATTAAAAATATTTAGATTTCATTGCCAGCAATGCTGGAACTACTGGAAGTAGCAATGCTACCATTCAACCCACCTCTGTTGAGGATCATAAAGATTTGGAACCCTTAAATGAAGATTCCTATGCTGCCATTACAGGAAAAACTGATAATGAGATTTTTGATACAAATCCTATGAAAGAGATTATAATTTATGTGGATTACAAAGATTTTCAGTGGAAACAAAATCCTTGGATTGTTATGAAGAGATATTTGAATAATGCATTATTTCCAATGCAAACCTATAAGAATAGATTACACTTTGAAATGATTTTAACATCCACAGGATCAGTAGAGATTTCTCATAATAATACTGGTGGTTCAAATAAATCATACTTTTCATTTTCAAAAATGATCATTAAAAGGATTATACTACCTGAAGAATGGGGATTAAGTACCTTGAAAGATTGCCAATATGTACATCCAGTACAGAAGATTTCGATTAACTATAACTATTGGGATTATGTGGATACATTTTCTAAAACGTTATTCTATGAGAATAATGATCATAAACATTCATGGTTTATCAAGATATGTGCTCAAGTTTTTAGAAGCACTCAGATTCCAACATGGTTCATCAGATGGTGGTCTTTTTTCGGACCTTCTCAAGGAATTCTACCATTACAATTCAAAGATTTATATAATAAATGGGTTGAAATTTCTCCTAAGATTAATGAATTGGATAGAGAAGATAGACTTTATCCAAGGACACCTATTATGAATTTCTTTATGGAATTTTCTGTTCCCTGGATTTTTAAATGGACCATTGAAATGGGAAATGATTCAGATGAGATGCCTTATTTGTATCGAAGATTTCATGCAAAATTTTGGCCTAAATTGATTTCCAAAGGACCTGATGGGAAATTAGTCGGGCAAGAACTATTGGATACAATACAGATTGCAATTGTCAAATATAGTAAGGAGTCTTCAGAAGATCCAATAGTAGAAGAAAGTCATTTTGCCAAGATTACTAAAAAGATTCAGATTAAGAGAGGTGGATTATTATCCAAAGAAGAATTGATTGCAGCCTACATGGACCAAATAAAACAAGATATTCAGAGGCAAATTGTTGGCGATGATGTTTTAATGGGAGATAATTTTGAAGATTCTCAGTGTGTTAAAGTGTGACTTCAGAAGATTTACAGACCTGCTCAAAAAAGCAGAGGAAGAGATTTCAAAACTCAAAAAAGCCACATAGATTCTAGAAAAAACTATTGTATTATGTAAATTTACTGTACATTTTTTGATACTGTACATTTTTTGACTTTTGTGCACTTTACTATGCACAATATCTTCTATATAAGAAGGATAGATTTCATCAAAGAGGGCACGGTTAGTAGAACCCCTCTCTCTCTAAAAATATTTGCTCTCACTGCTCTCTAAGATTTCTTCTTTGTAATTCAGTTGTAATAAGAGTTGTGAATAAATAAAATCGAAAGTTCTGCAGAATCAGGTATTTCTATTTCTTTATTTGTGTTTTAAATATTGTTTATACTAAACTTTGTTTATATTTTCCCATTGATGGGCTAAGTTCTTAAGTGTTAAATAATAACTGATATAGCCTAAGGATGATCTGAAAGGGTGATGACTCTAAAATAAGAGCTTTGCCTTGAAGGGGTTAAGGTTGTAGCATGGGTAGAGTTTAAACAATTTTATGCAAACTAAGCTTAAATCATGGCGTTGGTAAGCCCTAGAAGGGGTGTTCCCGACTTGGTTAGTGATGGATTAAATCGGGTATAAACCTTGTGATTCCGTTGGTATGTCCTGTATGGCAGGTTGTATCGCCTATGGATGTTCCCGGTTGGGTTTATAACGATTAATTCGTGGTTTGTATAAAATATATTGAACTTAATAAATCCTAGCTTCCTAAAAGATCCTACAGCCCTAGAAGAAATCTTAGAGAGAAGTGAGAGCAAATATTTTTAGAGAGAGAGGGGTTCTACTAACCGTGCCCTCTTTGATGAAATCTATCCTTCTTATATAGAAGATATTGTGCATAGTAAAGTGCACAAAAGTCAAAAAATGTACAGTATCAAAAAATGTACAGTAAAATTACATAATACAATAGTTTTTTCTAGAATCTATGTGGCTTTTTTGAGTTTTGAAATCTCTTCCTCTGCTTTTTTGAGCAGGTCTGGTAAATCTTCTGAAGTCACACTGTTAACACACTGAGAATCTTCAAAATTATCTCCCATTAAAACATCATTACCAACAATTTGTCTCTGAATATCTTGTTTTATTTGGTCCATATAGGCTGCAATCAATTCTTCTTTGGATAATAATCCACCTCTCTTAATCTGAATCTTTTTAGTAATCTTGGCAAAATGACTTTCTTCTACTATTGGATCTTCTGGAGACTCCTTACTATATTTGACAATTGCAATCTGTATTGTATCCAATAGTTCTTGCCCGACTAATTTCCCATCAGGTCCTTTGGAAATCAATTTAGGCCAAAATTTTGTATGAAATCTTCGATACAAATAAGGCATCTCATCTGAATCATTTCCCATTTCAATGGTCCATTTAAAAATCCAGGGAACAGAAAATTCCATAAAGAAATTCATAATAGGTGTCCTTGGATAAAGTCTATCTTCTTTATCCAATGCATTAATCTTAGGAGAAATTTCAACCCATTTATTATATAAATCTTTGAATTGTAATGGTAGAATTCCTTGAGAAGGTCCGAAAAAAGACCACCATCTGATGAACCATGTCGGAATCTGAGTGCTTCTAAAAACTTGAGCACATATCTTGATAAACCATGAATGTTTATGATCATCATTCTCATAGAATAACGTTTTAGAAAATGCATCCACATAATCCCAATAGTTATAGTTAATCGAAATCTTCTGTACTGGATGTACATATTGGCAATCTTTCAAGGTACTTAATCCCCATTCTTCAGGTAGTATAATCCTTTTAATGATCATTTTTGAAAATGAAAAGTATGATTTATTTGAACCACCAGTATTATTATGACAAATCTCTACTGATCCTGTGGATGTTAAAATCATTTCAAAGTGTAATCTATTCTTATAGGTTTGCATTGGAAATAATGCATTATTCAAATATCTCTTCATAACAATCCAAGGATTTTGTTTCCACTGAAAATCTTTGTAATCCACATAAATTATAATCTCTTTCATAGGATTTGTATAAAAAATCTCATTATCAGTTTTTCCTGTAATGGCAGCATAGGAATCTTCATTTAAGGGTTCCAAATCTTTATGATCCTCAACAGAGGTGGGTTGAATGGTAGCATTGCTACTTCCAGTAGTTCCAGCATTGCTGGCGATGAAATCTAAATATTTTTGATAATCTGCAAAAGAAGGTCTCATACTTGATGAAGATCCTTCCTCAAGAAATCTATTTTGGGCTGGAATATGCCCCAAGGTTTGAAATCTGTTCTGATTTGCCCCTCTTCCTCTTCCAGAGGAGGGTCTTGGCCAATTTGGCCGCATCCTGCAAAACTAAAAATTAATTGTCAATTAGATATTCTCTTGCAAGAAAATCTGGTAAACTATTATCAATTCCTTTTTTATAAACAATTTCAAATTCGAATGGAGCTAACAATGCTTGCCATCTGGCAAACATCTGTTTAGAAACATTATGCTTAAAATCCTTGTTAAACAAAAATTTAGCAGCTTGACAATCTGTTTTACTTAGAAACTTCTGATTATAAAGATCCGTTTGAAACTTGAAAACACTTTTGACAATAGCTAAAATTTCTTTCGCCACCGTTGCATAATTTTTTTTGGCTATTACTCCATTTTCCTGAATAAAATTGTATAATATAGTCCCTTTTCTCAACAGGGGAAAACTGAGTTAAAATACCAGCATATCAAATGTCTGAGGCATCAGTTTCTACAGTCTTTTCCCAATTTGGATTTAACAAAGTTAAGCAAGGAAGTTCTTTTACTTTGGATTTTATTTTCTTAATAGCACTAGTGTGGAAATCATTCCAAGGAGGAGGGTTCTTTTTTAATCTTTCATATAAAATAGCAGTATCTTTTGATCAATCCTTTATAAATGGAGAAATATAATTTAAACTACCCAAAAATCTTTGTAATTGAGTCTTATCAGTTATAATATCAGGAAATTTTGATCCAAATTCAATAGTCCTATTAATAGGCGTAATTGTTCCTTTTCCAATATTATGACCGAGAAATCTAATATTACTTTGAAAAAGACTCATTTTTGGTTTAGAAATAACTAATCTATTTTGAATAACTATTTTTGAAATAATTCTAAATATTTAAAATGTAATTCAATATTTTTAGAAAATACTAAAATATCATCTATATAGACAATAATGAAATCTGTAAAGGGAATAAATATATTATTCATAATCTTTTGAAATTCTGAAGGAGCATTTTTCAATCCAAAAGGCATAACATTCCATTCAAATTGCCCTATTGGAACATTAAAAGCAGTTTTATATCTATCTTGTTCAACAATCTGAATCTGCCAATATCCTGATTTTAGATCAAATTTAGAAAAAACAATCGCATTATGTAATCTATTCAATAAATCTTTTTTATTAGAAATAGGATACCTAATCCATTTCAAGACTTTATTAAGAGGCTTATAGTTTATTACTAATCTTGGTACACATCTTTCTTGTTCAGCATGCTTATTGACATAAAAAGCAGTACATGACCAAGCAGAACTGGATTGTCTAATTAACCTTTTCTTTAATAAATTATCAATTTCGTTTTTGCACAAATCTAGGTAAGCAGAATTCATTTGACAAGGTCTTGCTTTAGTAGGAATATTATTTTCATCAAAACAATCTTCATAAGGTAAAGAAACAACATGTTTTTTTCTATCCCAAAAAGCATTAGGATGATCATCACAAATATTAGTAATAAATTGGTTTTTTAACAAATCAATTTTTTCCTGTAATTTTGGGTTTTTCAGCAAAACATCTATTTCTAATAAAGTAATTTCTTGTTTTATAAAATTGATTTGTTGATTTTTCAGAATCAATTTTTCAATAATCATGTTTATAGATTTCGTAAAAGGTTTAGTAATAAAATCTAACTGAAAATCTTTATCATTATAAGTCCCTATTATTTTAGTATGATTCCACCTTTTTAAAGGAAATATAGCATGCATGAATGGGACCCCTAAAATAATTGGACAAGAAAAATCTTCCACAATCATAAAACTTTGAGGTAAACAAATACCATTGTTACATAAAAAAGCTTTTGGTAGTTTATAATTCAATTTCATTTGACTACCATTAGCAGATCTCAAACAATGAGTTGTTTTATGAAAATATCTCGAAGGTATAAGTCCTTCCTGAACACAATTTACATCTGCACCACTGTCAAATAAGGCAATGAATTCCTTTCTAAAATTGTAATCAATTTTTAAAGTAATTTTAGTATAAAACTTTTGAGATGTAATAATACTCATTTTTTGTAAAAATTCATTTTTATCCTCGCTGAGGATATTCGTTAAAAAAGAATTTTTTGTAATATCTATATCTTGGCTAGTGTTTTCTCCACTACCAGGTTTAGAAATTTCAGTTTCATTTGTTCTAGAAGTCTCAGCTTCATTCTTATTTGCCTGTACATATAAATCAAAAGTCCAATTATCTTCTAAGCTAGAAATTCTTCTATCATAGATTTTGGACTGAATTTTTAAATAAACAATTTCTTCCTTTAAATTAAGGAGTTCTTGTTTTATATCAGAAACAGTAATTTCTTTTTCTGGAAAATTCCTTTGAGTTAAAATCTTTTTTAATTCAGCAGTCGAATAGTAATCAGGCTGTTTCAAACTAATATTTGAAGAGGGAAAATTGTTATTGGGCTCATCATCAGTCAAAACAGTATCCAAAATTTTATTTCTCAAATCTTTATCTTCTATTGTTTTTAAAATCTTTATTATTTTCTCATCATTAATCATGTTCACATTCAGATCCTGAAAATTAGAAATTAAATCATACAAACTATCATCTTTCTTGCAAGCACAATCATCATTCGAAAAAGATCTGTCAGAATCAGAATATAAATCTTCATCATGTAAAACCCTTAGATTTTCATCAGAACTAGAATCAGTAGAAGAGGAATAAGATACATCAGAACTATAATCAGAATTTAGTAGAATCTTACACAAAGAGTCCTTGATTTATCATCTAAATCTAAACTCTTAATCTTTTCCTGAGTTTTACACTCACTTGCATAATGACCAAATTTACCATATTTATGACACTTAATCCTTTTTTTGTAATCTTTCTTACCCTTCTTTTTATAAAAATTCTTATCTTTTTTATCCCAATTTATTTTATCACGGGATTTAAACAACTTTTTCTTATACTTACGCTTTCCATCATCTTTAGAACTAGAAATCTTCTTTTTTCTTTATGAAGAACCAAGAATATCAAAAGCAAATTGATCACAAAATTCTCCTAATTATTTTCTTTCATTTAGTCTACTCTTTTTGATATGATAATTCATCTTAATATCATTACAAACAGCTAAACCTTCCTGTGTGCAAACACTAATAATTTTGCCATAAGTAAGAGAATCATAAGGGATCTTGTTGTTAGTACCACGTAAATGCTTTCTAACTCTTTTAGCAAAAATCGAAGGTAATCAATAAATAAATTTAGACTTCCAATGTTCATGACTACAATCATGCAATTCCATAGCACGACCTAAATACATCTTTATACCATCTAAAATCAGATAATTGTCTACAACGTAAATTTTGTAGTGTTGTTCTAATAGTCTCTGCCTCATCAGTCCATCTACCACAAAAATGTTCAGCCATGGTAGTGACTAAAGCATAAACATCATTTTGTTGTACTTGAGAAGAATTAGCAGAATCTAAAGTTTGATAGGCTAGTTGACCTTCAATCTTATGAACACTAGTAGTATTCATAATTGTAATCTTTTGATCTTGGGTTAAAAAATTATCCCACCAACCTTTTAGTTGGCCAGTGAAACCAGCAACTATCATAGCAGCAATATCACGATCTTGATTTTTATTAATCTTACAAATAGTACTATACATTAACATTCTATGCACAGTAGTAAAAATCTGTTTATCATTAAAACCATCTGTATTTCATTCATAAATTTCTTTGCTACTATAGCTATTGTTAAAAATCTGATCTCTTTCTTCATTTAAAATATCCATAGGAGTTGGCCGATTGTAATAATACATTCTTTGAATAGGTTTATCAGCCCATTTAGTATTAATTTTATTTAGAAAATTATCCTTTGAAATATTTTGAGTAATAAAATCTTCTTGTTTTGCAGATAAAACAGGTTCGGATTGTAAATTTATTCCAGTGAGATTGGAGGAAAATTGAATATTTTGTAATTTTTCTTTTAAAAGTTGTTCAATTTCTTCAGAAGAATCAGTTTTGAAATTTCTTATTTCAGGAGGAGGTTGTAAAGTATTTTTAACAATTTTTAATTCTTGTTTTGGTTTATGAAAAGCTTCTATTTTTTCATGTAAAATCTGAGTTTGTTTCAAATAATTATCTAAATTTTTGTGTAAAGCCATGACATGTTCTCCTAAAACATTCAAATAATAGTTAGCATAATTCTGTTGTTTCAAAATCGAATTTACATGCTCACAAGTTACTACAGCTCCTTTATTTTCAGATAACTTTGAAAAGGCAGTAAAATTAATAGTCTTTCCATCTTTATTAATATCAAAAGACTGTGTTGGAGGTAAAGAAGAAATCATTATATCTCCATTAGACAAATGATACTCATGCTCAATGACTGATAAATAATTCCCACATATTTAATCATAAACCAAGGGACGAATGGTAATGAAATTATTTTTTTCTAAATCTTTATAAAAATCTTTAGAAAAATATTCTGTTTCATCTCCATTAAAAGCAGAGAAAAATCATTTTCTAAATTCTTCCCATTCTGGACTGTAAAATTCTAAAGAAATCTTTTTTCGTGCCAGCGAACCTGGACTAAAATCAATCTTTTTACTATCCATGTAAACCAGTTGGAAAATTCATATCGGAATCTGTAGGATCACTTAAACGATCTTCACCTTTAGCAATATTATTATTGTCTAAAACAATTTTATCAAAATTTGTTTCTCTAATCTGAGAAGTCGAAGCTCTTGATGGAATATCAACAATATAATCTACTGGTGAAATATAAGAAGATACAGATCTGGTTAATCTTGAATCTGTTAGTCTAGGGATGTCCTGAGTTTTAAAACTCAAAGTTACACTACCATCTTTACTTTGCCTAATATTAGAAATTTCATTACTAGTAATCTCACGAGGTACTGCTGCTTCTTCAATAATCCATTCACTAGGAAAGTTAATTTCTTCCCACTTAATTAATCTACGGGTAATAATTTTAGATTTAGAAAAATTATTTTCAAACAAAACAGTCTCATGATTTTGTTCAGAAATTTTACATCTAGGAGATAAAGTATAAAGAGGTCTATAAACAATTCTAGTACAAATACACATCACTTCTGTTCCAGGTAAATAATCATATCCATTAATCTTGATATTCAAAATTAATGATTGTAAAATATTCACATCAGTTAAGGCAATATTCAAATTTGGATAAGTATTAAAATATATTGCACCATAAGCCAAAGTTGATTGTATAGAGCCAATCAAAGAATTTTTCCAATTTAAATTTCTTCCATCACGTAAAGCCGCAACAAAACTTTCAGGTAACCCTTTCAAGGTTAATGGCTTAAAAGCAACTTGTACTAAACCAATATGCAAATAATTGAAATCTTTAGATTTATAATAATCTAGGTCATTTTGAGATAATAGATTAAAAACTCCACTATCTTTATCCATTGTAAAACTTAATTCTGTAGTCTTCACAGTAGTTTTCCCAGCAAATTTTTCAAAAGTTCCTAATTTATAAATAGTCTCTATATTAACTTTAGGAATTACCCAAGTATTTAATAAATCTTGTTGTACAGGAAAATCTACTTGTTCCTTCATCATATTTTTAATAAATTTTGGTTTATTAAACCAAGCCATAAGACAATAAAGTAAGTGTTAAATAATAACTTCCATAGCCTTAATAGATCTTCCATGGCTCTGATACCAAGTGTTGAGCAGGATCTTTTTAGGGCTGTAGGATCTTTTAGGAAGCTAGGATTTACTAAGTTATATATATATATATATATATATATATATATATATATATATATATATATATATATATATATATATATATATATATATATATATATATAAAATTGATTATTCCTAGTATGGCGCTAGGACATAATGTTTGATATGCCAACTGCTATATTTAGGGTCTAAGCTAAGGGTTGCAGCGATTTGATATTATTCTTTCCTACAATTTTATACCAGAAAACTTGTGTGGGATAAAATTGGTTAGCAATAGTTGGACAAATGATGAAGTCATGTAGAATTAAAAATAGTTAGGATGTGAATCAGCAAATAGTTGGCACCTAATGCAAAAATGTGATCGCTACTGGATGAATCCTGAAAACATAGTAGTCGATAACAAAGATTCAAAGAATTATTATCGGGCTGCATTCAATGAACAGCTGTTACAAAAAATATCTTATTCATAGCCAACCGTTATGCGGTCATCAATGATGGTTTTTTTCATTTAAGAGAAGCTTGATTTAGGGATTCTATCTCCTTAAATAAGCTACAAATAGCAGAATTGTCGTCCATTCCGAAAATTCTGTACACAAAAACTTAAATCAGCTCTGACCTTATAATATTATTATTTGCCTTTATTCTTGAATATTGTTCTTACTTCTGTCACCGACGAGGCTAAGTTCATAGTCAGATTTGTATTTACTTTAAGTTTATTTCTTAATCGTATTTTTGTTCGTTATATTTCTGGATCAAATTGATTTACGTATCTATAAATCACGTTACAAATTTAATTGTACCATTTTACGACTAAATAAAATTATGCGAAAATTATTCATTACACATTTTTTTCCTTCTACTACTCCAGAGCATAGGAAGAGTAGAAATTACGGGTTTTGCCATTTATATACTTATCTTTAAAAAGTTCATTAAATATGAAAAAGCTGTTAGTTTAAAATCTAATAATTTAAAATATCGAAATTCCTTAATCGATAAGCTTAATCCTAGCTCTGGCTCTTGCTACTACTCACGATAACTTAACAGGCAAATTTTGAAGGAAAAAAGAAATACTGTAACAGGGAAAGCTGGTGGCGACACGGCCTTATTAAATGTACGGGCAGCTAAGTGTGTATTATAGATCTTAAAGAGTCAAAACTCTGGGTCGGCGTTCAATTTTCGACTTATGAGGCCCCACAATTTGAAATTTTATTTTTAACTTAGACAAAAAATTGTTTATATAACTTTTTGATACTTATATTATTATATATAATAAAAGTATAATAATAGTTTATTTACATAGTCTCTCAATCACTTAAACATTATTTTTCGTATAATATTGATCCATTTGGCTCTTTAAGAAAATGAATAACAACAATTTGGATGAAGGAGTACTTTCACAAAAATGATTAAAAGATATAAAATCCCAGTTTAAAAAGGGAGAAAGTAGAAATATCCTTATGCAGGCAAGTATAATGTATATAATAAAAATATTATTTTATTGCGTAGGTCGATTAGAAGGTACAAGAATATAGTTAAAAGTGAACGCAGAAGCATGAAAAAGCATCTCATAATATGTTTAATAAGGATAATTGATTGTGCTTATTTAGGGTGTCAATGAACATCTAAAAAGCGATTAAATTGATCGAACTATATTATACCGAATAGATTTTTAGGATTTTTAAAATAAAATTGTAGATTTTTATATAGAAAAAATTGCACATAAGTACAATTCATACACACACATTGCAACAGAATAGCCCAGTTATAACTTTGCAAATCTATAGTCCAAAAATAATAGGTCCAAATACGAAAAACCTAGCATTTTTTAATTCAACCAGCAGTTCATGCGGTTAATGCTATTCAACATTCCAATTGTTGAGGAGAGCTTCTGTATTTATCTTCTACCAAAATCAGTATTTTATTATTAATTTTATGAGAAAATTAATAAAAATATATTTAAATATTAAAAGAGAAAGAAAAAAATTGGTGGTTTTTTCCCTCAGAGACAAAGAATTTGCTGGGTTTCAATTAAATAGTTATTAAATATATAGTATTTAAATATAAAAGTAGAAGAACCCATAAAATAATTAGCAAAATATATATTCAAATATAAACAAACAAATAAAAAATACATTTGGCCGCTTTTTACCTTGTCAACGATATAACAAATGGTAATTCCTTCTCATACAAACATCATTGCTAGATTTTAAATTTTTTTTCCTTTAATGGTGCAAAGGTTAGAGTTTAACCCAAAACAAAGAATAAATTAAAAACAAACAAAGGAAGTTGTCTAGCTCGAGAAAAGGCAAGAAAACATACAAAAATTTAATTTCGCCTTTCTACATTCTTATACACTAATATATACATAATTATATAAAGTTCTACACACTTATACATATTTATCGACTTGGTATAATAGTGTATAAGAGATGTTTACATACTCATGTACACTATTATATAATATTATACGTTGTTATACAAATGAATCCTATAAATGGAGATTCATCGGTTTTCTTCTTCTTTCTTGAGCTTTTACTGAAATTGACTTAAATCTAGCTCAAATCTGCTCTAAATCACTACAAATTTAAGCTTTGAACTCCTCTTGATATTTCCAATCAATTAGAACAACACCTAATCATGTTTTCAAGCAAACTCAATAACACCCATTTCAAAATTAATCTTAAATCTTAGATCTAAGTGTGTGTTTAAACCCAAAATGTCGGATATGGTTCAAACTTAAAGCTTCAGCCTTCAATTGAGTTTTTTTAATCAATCAAAATTTAAATTTCAGAAACTTGAGCTCCAATAATAGAGGTTTTATGATTATATACACTTGAACGAAGAGAATACTAAACTTAGTAGCAAGGATGAGGCAAATTTGTAACTGAACAACTTCAAATCTTGTTCAACGATCAGCTTCGCTCTTGGAGTTGAAGTGCGCTTATATAATAAGGCAGAATACACATAAAAGAGAGATATTAAGAAGCTTAGGCGTGTTATGGATTGTGGAGGAACTGAGTATCTAATAGTGAGCTAAATGATGAAAAGATTCTTTCAAGTTATGTGCAACCCGGGCCACTTAGTGTAAGGACTTCAAACCTCGGCCATTTTCAGTTAGGTTGTTGGCCAAGCGACATTGGAGGTAATTCTTTTTTTTATATATATAAATCTATAACTGTATCGATAATTCAGATAATTTTATTATTTTATAATAAAAAAAACGAACCGTACCGAATAAATTTACAGGTAAAAGACATATTTATATATTTAATTCTAAAATAATGAAGCATAATTATTATTTTTTTGAGCTTTGAAATTACAAAAAAAGTTACAAGCCAACAAGTACTTAAACTCAAAATCCTAATTCCTAAACCTATTATGCTACTCCTATTAAAACTAAATATTTCACCCATATTCACTAGCAAAAGGTAATGTATTCTAGCGATTATGAGTAGCAAACTACATTATATTGAATGTGTTTCCTTTCATACGATTTAGATTTATCTTTTTGAATATTTAGCTTCAATAGACTTTATTCACGAGTCCCGACTTAATTAATATCTTTTCACTCATGTGATTTATATTTGCTTAGTTTCTTTTACGTCGTTGTAGAATAGTTGATTGATTTATACTCTACCACCTTTCATATTTTCTTTATTCATCACCCTTTAAATAGTAAAATGTCTAGAGAGTTTTTCTCATGTCCTATAAAAGAAAGTATGCTATTGCATTCTACTTCTACCAGTGACTTCTACGTAACATTTTAAATAAATTCTAAAAATTAACAGAACTGTACTGATATTGAAGAAAAACCGACATGATTGAGACGGTTTCAAAAAGTTTAATTTTGATTATATATAATAGAATGACCGAAAAGCTAGTATAAAGTGTAAATTTTATAAATAAACGACCAAACCGAACCATTGACACCCCTAATGCTCATGCAGATATATTTCCTCATTACGATCAATTTTACAAGTATAAAATGTATTCTTGATAAATAAAAGTAGATTCAAAATTTTAAGTTTATAAATTTCTATAACAACCTAAATTAATAAACAATAATAAATGAATCAACACATTGGATTTCAGGCTATATACATTTAATGAACTTTTAATATAAATTTAGGATTTAGACAAAAGATGCTGAATTTACTTAATCTAGTAACCACCGCACTACATCCTCAGCTGCTGATAAATTTTTGATAAGCAATCAAATGCGGTGAGAATGAGAAGTCTTAAATGTAGAGATTGTGACAATCGATGCCATCATCATTCACAGTTAATCAAGAATATCCGAGAGTTGAACACTTTGGGATCGTTTGGTCAGATGCGACCCAACTAATTTTGTGGCATAAAGTTCAAATTTTTAAGGAATTTTAACTCTTTTATTAATAAAAATATTTTATATTTATTTAAAATCTATTTTTTAAACTTTTTAAGATACAAAGTTATTATTAATTTTTTTATAATCAATTTTTCCTAATATGGTTTTAGCTAATGCGTTTAATATCTTTAAAATATTGTTGATCTTAAGTAAAATTTTATCAATTTTAATTTTTAAATACATTTCTTTGCTGAAGCAACAGTAGTAGAAGTTATTAACAATATCCTATAAGTGATATAAACATTTGAAATATAATCAAATCTTTATTTGATTGGGTATATCAATTAAACTGTTATCTTTTAATTGTGCAATTTTTATTAGTATTTTTAATTCAAAAAATAAATCTAAACTATCAATATCAGGTAGATTACTATGATTTAAGGAACATTCAAGATGAAGACAATCTTTTTTAAATTTCTAACATCTAGTAATTTCAGTTTTTACCAGCTAAATAGAAACCAAAAATATTTTCATATCCTATGATTGTTCAAATCTATGTTAAAGTGAAAAAATAACTTTGTCGACTTCTCTCGCTGAACCATAATAAGTGACTTTTTGGCTTTTACTTTGATCCACAATAAGTGTTCTTTTATATAACCGAGAAGGAATTAACTTTATTTTTTCAAAATTTTTCCTTATTTACATATCCCTATGTGTTAAGTTAACAACATATAAATTTTAATTAAGGATAATTAGCCAAAATATATTTTTATTATAGGAGTCAATATTTTCTTAAGGGGAACGTTAAAGGTTAAAATGTCAGTATGGACCCGAGGGAATATGTATAAAAAGTAATCTACTCTAAAGGACGCTTCGAGAGATTTTGACATTTCACCAGTAACATTCTCCTCAAATTATTTCTTCCTATATATTTTATACGTTTCTTATGAAATTCAGGTTCGATATTAATTTCAAATGCAATTTTCTTGGTAGAAATAAAATAGTTGAAAATCTTTCGTCTTTATATTTGCTAAATAAAGATATCAAATTTTTTCACTTTATATAATTTTTTAATTTTTTTATACATAGCTTATTAGGTGTAAAAAATAACGGGGTCTCTACAAATGTGAGGCCTAAAGTAGTTGTTTTACCTTCTTTATGGAGGTGTCGCCCCTGCGTTTGGTATGAGGTATAAGAAGGTATAAAGGTGTATAACAATTTAATATCACCTTAATACCCTGTTTGACTAGCAAACCTGATATAAGTTATTCCGGTGTTAATTTTAACAGTGTGATAACTTATACCTTATAGAAGGTGGGGTAATTAGTACATGTATAACTTATACCTTCTTCTTTGAAATTATGCAATATCGTTCTTAATACAACATACCAAATAATAAATAAATTACAATCCTAATATAACTTATCCCAATATAATTTACACTTACATAACTTATATCGATATAAATCATATTTCAAATAAATATTGATAACGAATATTATAGGAAACCAAAGTATTATGTATAGTGGGTAAATTTATGCCTTTTGATTGTCCAATCGAGTGATTGAATGGTGTCCTAGACTTGGTGCTATGTTCACTAGGATGTCACTGAGTAGGATGAATAGAAAGTGGCAAATAAGAAATAGATATACTTTGATTTCACTCCGCCAACCGATGTTCAGTATCATCTTAATATCCTTACTAATTTAAATTCGTAAACATCATTAAAAGAAAAGGCACTTTCAATTGAATTTCTTTTATTTTAAGACTCAAATCTAAAACACTTAATTCAAACTGAAATGTTTAATCTATCCCACCATAATCGTTGGTTATAACAGAAATGGCACTGTCCATCTGTCATAATACGAAAAAAAGATATTTTTTTCGTTTTAATTTATATGAATTCATTTGACTGAATATAAGAAAAAAGATAAGGTTTTTAAATTTGTAGTGTAAAATAAGGCATGTATATTTTATATGGCTATAAATCATTGTATAAAGTAAGACTGTATTATGGGTCGGACCGATCCGGGCCCGCGTGCCCAACGGGCCAAATGGACTGGTTCAAACGGGCCGATCTCTAGTAGTGCAAAAGCCCATAGCGGGCCGGTCCAAACCAAAAAGCCCATGCCCGGGACTATTTAGCCCGTGACCGACAGGCAGGCCCGGGCCGGTTCAACCGGTCCGAACGAGTTCAAACGACTATTTTTTTAAAAAAAATTTTAAAACGGGCCAATTTTTAAACTCTAGCCGTTGGCCTTCAATTTTTAGCCGTTTGAAATTTTAAAAAATAGTCATTTGACCCTTAAATTTTGTTTTAACCCCAAACTTTTTATAATTACACTCTCCTCTTTTCAACTATAAATACCCCCTCATTCTTTCATTTTTACACATAAATGAATCTCTCTTTAATTTTCTTTTATAATTGCTACATTATTATTGCAATTTCGTGAAATACTATAAAGTTGGTGTATTCAAGTCTTCAATAGTATTCAATTTTCAAGAAATTGTTCGTCAATTCGGTAAAATTGTTCCAACTCCTAAGTTTAATATTATAATTTTTTTGTTTTAGCTTGTATAATTATAATTAATATGGCATTTTCTTTGAAAAAGTATTTGGTAGTAAGAAAAGATCTAAAATTGGTGAATCTCGTCGCCAAGATACTACTCTTCCCCTGGCTCCCCGACCTAGACCTGTTACCCATCCTCATCCACCTATTATTCTTGATAGTAATTACCCTTGTTTTTAATTTTTCGATAGTCAATTTTGCCATGATATTGCACCAGGTCAACAATTAAATGAAGAAGTTATGAATGCTCTTTATCCTAATCAAACTATCTTTGCAAATAATGATTTAGATGAAACGCAACCGGATTTGGATGATACACCTACTAGTCTTGTTAATAACCCAATTATTGCCCCCCTACTTTTAATAGATAACGTTCTAAATGCCCCGAAACATTGCTTGTTTGAAATTTTTTTACTCAACTAAGAGAACAAAATAAGGCTAAGTGTAAAACTTGTACGTCTTTGTTGGCTCATAAATTTATTGGAGACCGTAGCGGTACAGGTAGTTTGACTAGACACATAAAGAAATACAATATAGATAAAGCTAGATATCTTCAAATGAAAGTTGCGCAAGTAGGACAAGTGTAGATATTACTGTTAACCTTAGTACATGGTCAAATCTAGTTCAACAGGGAATTAACATTGTTACTGATGGCATTTTATATTACAATCCAAATAAAAATCGTGAAGAATTGACAAAGATGGTTACTGTTATGTGCTTACCCTATAGTTTTCCTTCAAACCCTTATTTTGTAAAATATGCTAGAAGAATTTTTAATTCTACTTATAAAGGATGGCCTCGCGCAACCGTAAGGAGAAATATTCATAAATATAAACTAGAATATGAATAATATTTGCACTATCTGTTTACTCATATAGATTGTCGCATTGCTATTACTACTGATATTGGTAGAAGTGATAATGGCTGTGATTATCTATGTCACGACTCGAATTTTTCTCCCTCGGGAGTCGTGATGGTGCCACTAATGGGAGGTAGGCAAGCCAGACCTTAATCACTTTTTCATTACAATATACTATTTTTTAACAATTATCAGAAATAGCATAAAATAACGGAAATAATTAAATAAACAAGCGGAAGTCTTTAATTAAAGAAACTGATTAAAATGCTGAAACCCAACATACTCCTCTACCCAATACTGGTGTCACAGTACTCACGAACTACAAAGAGTACTAAATACAGTCGTCTGAAAGGAAATATAATTGTTTGTCTCGAATACAATGAGATAACAGACTGAAATAAAGGATATAGGAGACGCCGGGCCTGTGGCCGCCTGCAGGGCTACCTCGATGTCTCGCTGCACTAAAGGTTGGCTCCCGCGCTACTACTGCTACTATCCAAGACCTGGATCTGTGCAAAAGAGCCAAAAGTATAGCATCAGCACAACCTACCTCATGTGCTGGTAAGTGCCTAGCCTAACCTTGGCAAAGTAGTGACGAGGCTAGGACCAGACTACCAAATAAACATATTCAGTTCGAATATATATATATATATACAGCAGAAAATAAATACAGGAAGTAACCAGTCAATAAAGGAAGGGGAAACATGTTGTGGGGAGATAACAGTTTCAAATAGGAAATCTCAAATAAATAAAGAAGCAACAAGATAAGAATATAAAAAAATCAGAGATCACAAATTTGCACGGCATCACCGTTTGTGCTTTTACTCTCGTCCTCACCAAATCAAACAACTCACGGCATCACCCTTCCTCTTTTACTCTCGTCCTCACCAAATCAATCGTATAAATAGTCAAGTGCACGGCATTATCCTTCGTGTTTTTACTCTCTTTCCTCATAATATAGTCAATGAATATTAGTATGGAAAGGTACATCGTACGGCATGACATCACCCTTTGTACTTTACACTCTTTCCTCACAATATCAAATAATGGACGGCATCACCCTTCGTGCCTTATCACTCTTCTTCACCCAAACAACAATCACAACTAAGGGGCAAGGGAATGCAATTAAATAGTTAAATCCTGGCAAGGGAACAATATCAATAAATTTCAAAATCCTGGCAAGGGAGAAATTAACAAAACAACAAAATGTTCCGGCAAGGGAGTAAATAGAATAGAAACAGAAATCCCGACAAGGGAATGCAATTAAACAGTTAAATCCTGGAAAGGGAACAATATCAATAAATTTCAATATCCTGGCAAGGGAGAAATTAACAAAACAACAAAACGTTCCGGCAAGGGAATAAACCAATAACTCTTTCTCTTTCTTTCATTTTCACCTCATAAATCACATTATCACACGAGCCAATGCTCCAAGGATTTAATTATCTCATATACCTTCACAACTTGTATTTCAACTCAAGCCAATGGACGATTATCACATGCTCTTTACAACATAAATCACATTATCACATGCTCTTTAAAACATAAATCACATTATCACATGCTCTTTACAACATATAGAAATCATCAATTAAGCATTAAAGTTACAACAAAGATCATTAGACAATGATGAAAAAATGAAGGAAACGAGTTAAGGATTACTAACCTACAAAGTTTTTGTGAAAGAAAGCTTCAATGGATGCCTATGGACCTTGGAGAAGAAAGAGCTCATGAAAACTTGTGAAAAATCCCGAATCTACTATTCTGGAATAAAACTTATAACTGGGCAAAATTGCCCTTGACGTTCGAGACAGGCAGGTCGCGTTCGCGAAGGATAGAACTTACAGACCATCGCGATCGCGGAAAAAGTATCGTGACTGCGTAGAATAAAAATGCAGGAGTTCAGAAGTTGCCCTATGCGAACGCGTGGGACTTCATGCGAGCGCGATGAAAAGTGTTGCAAAACTACGCTATCGCGAAAGGGTGTATGCGAACGCGAAGATGAAAAGATGGCTAAGCCCCTAGCGCCAATTGAGCCTATGCTAACGCGAGGCCGATGATGCGAACATGATGAAGGGAAGGCCTGATGCTTCACGAACACGAAAGAGTCTTCGAGAACGCGAAGAAGAAAGGAACCTACGACTGCTGAAGCCAAAACCTGCAATTCTCCTAAGTTCGAAATCACTCCGAAACACCTCTGAAACACTCCAGAGCCCTCAGGGCTCCTAACCAAACACATGCACTAACTCAACGACATTCTACGAACTTAACCATGCAATAAAATTGCCAAAATAACATAAAAAACAACGAATCATACCTCAAAATCATTAGTTTTTCTTCCAACTTCATTAACTGCCAAATTTAGAACTTTAAGCCCAAAACACGTCAAACGACGTCCGATTTCATTAAAACTTTACAGAAATATGTTAAATCACATATGAGACCTGTACCGAGTGTCGGAACAAAAAATACGGTCCCGATACCAACACGTTCTATCAAATTTTCCATAATAATTCCAGAAAAATAATTTTACTCAAAAGTTTATTTCTCGGGCTTGGGACCTTGGAATTTAGTTCCTGGCATATGCCCAAGTCCCATATTTCCTACAGATCCTGTGGGACCATCCAATCACGGATCCGGGTCCATTTACCTAAAATATTGACCAAAGTCAAACTTATTCATGTTAATATAAAAAATTTAGTATTTTTCATAGAATTTTACATTTAAGCTTTTCGGCTATGCGCTCGGAGTGCACACGCCAATCGAGGCGGCTATAAATAAGGTTTTCAAGGCCTCGAAAGAACTGAATGAATAAGAAAATAGATGATGACCCTTTGGGTCGTCACATTCTCTACCTCTAAAAGAACCGTTCATCCTCGAACGGACAGAAGAAGGAAGTACCTGAGTCGGGGAACACATGAGGGTAATGGCTCCGCATATCGGATTCAGACACCTAGGTCGATGCCTCAGGAGGCTGACCTCTCCACTAAACACGAACAGAAGGGAAACTCTTGGATCTAAACTGGAAAACTTGCCGGTCCAAAATAGCTACTGGCTCATCCTCGTAAGATAAGTCCTTGTCCAACTGGACTATGCTAAAATATAACATGTGGACTAGATCGCTATGATACCTCCGAAGCATGGACACATGAAACACTGGATGCACGATTGATAAGCTCGGTGGCAAAGCAAGTCTTAAACCACCTCTCCCACTCGATCACGAATCTCAAACGGACCAATGAACCTAGGGCTAAACTTGCCATCTTCGTAAATCTCATCACGCCTTTCATAGGCGACACTCAGAGCAATACCTACTCACCAACCATAAAAGCCACATCTCGAACCTTGTGGTCTGCATAGCTCTTTCGCCTGGACTAAGCTGAACGAAGCCTATCCTGAATGATCCTGACCTTGTCCAAGGCCTCTTGAACCAAATGTGTACCTAACAGCCGAGGGTTTCCCGCCTCAACTATCCAATCATAGACCGACACCGCCAACCGTATAAAGCCTCATAAGGAGACATCTGAATGTTCGGCTGGTAGTTGTTGTTGTAGGCAAACTTTGCTACAGGAAAAAACTGATCCCATGAACCTCCAAAGTCAATAACACAAGCTTGGAGCATATCCTCCAGAATATGAATAGTTCTCTCAAACTGACCATCCGTTTGGGGATGAAATGTTGTGCTCAACTCAACTCGTGTGCCTAACTATCGCTGAACTACTCTCCAGAAGCGCGAGGTAAATTGCATAACCTGGTCCGAAATGATAGATACGGGCACACCATGGAGGGAACAATCTCTCAAAAATAGATCTCAGCTAGCGTCTCAAAAAAAATAGGAGACTGCCACAGGAATGAAATGCGGTGACTTGGTCAGCCTATCAACAATGACCCATGTCGCATCGAACTTCTTTCGGGTCTGCGGTAGCCCATTTACAAAATCCATAGTGATCTGCTCCCACTTCCACTTGAGAAGCTCAATCCTCTGAAATAGACCACCAGGCCTCTAATGCTCGTACTTAACCTGCTGACAATTCAAACAATGAGCCACATATGCTACGATATCCTTCTTTATTCTACGCCACCAATAATATTGCTGCAAGTCTTGATACATCTTCGTGGTGCCCGGATGAATAGAGTGCCGGGAGCTATGGGCCTCCTGTAAGATAAACTCTCGAAGTCCATCTACATTGGGCACACAAACTCGCTCTTTCAATCTCAAGACTCCATCAGCATCTAATGTAACATGCCTGGCACCTCTGCGCTGCACCGTGTCTCTAAGGACACACAAATGGGGATCATCATACTGATGATCACAGATATGCTCCAATAATAAAGAATAAGTGACCGCGTAAGCTAACACACGACTGGTCTAAAAAATGTCGAGCCTCACAAACTAATTGGCTAAAGGCTGAACATCTAAGCAAGCGGCCTCTCACCGACCGGAATATAGGCAAGACTGCCATACTAGCTGACTTCCTACTCAAAGCATCGACCACGATATTGGCCTTCCCCGGGTGATATAATATGGTGATATCATAATCCTTCAACAGCTCCAACCACCTCATCTGCCTCAAATTCAGCTTCTTTTGCTTGAACAAGTACTGAAGGCTCTTGTGATGCATTAACACCTCACATGCCACTCTATACAGATAATGCCTCCAAATCTTCAATGCGTGAACTATGGCTGCCAACTCCAAATCATGAACTGAATAATTCTTCTCATGAATCTTCAACTGCATCGAAACATAGACAATGATCTTGCCATCCTGCATCAATACTGCTCCAAGACCAACACGGGAAGAATCACAATAGACCGTATAAGGCTTGAATCTATGGGAAACACCAACACCGATGCCGTAGTCAGAGCCATATTGAGCTTCTAAAAGCTCGCCTCACACTCATTCGGCCATCTGAATTGGGCACTCTTCTGGGTTAATATGGTCATCGGGGCTGCAATCGATGAAAACCCATCCACGAACAATCGATAGTAGCCTACCAATCCTAAGAAACTCCAAATCTTTGTAACTAATGTTGGTCTAGGCCAGTTCTTGACTGCCTCAATCTTCTTTGGGTCCACCTGAATACCCTTTGCTGATAAAACATGAGCTAGAATTGCAACTGAACCCAACCAGAATACACACTTCGAGAACTTAGCATATAACCGACTATCCTTCAGAGTTTGAAGAACCACCCTAAGGTATTGTTTGTGCTCCTCCTGACTATGGGAATATATCATCAATAAAACTATCACAAATGAATCCAAATAAGGCCTGAACACTCTGTTCATCAAGTCTATAAAAGCTGTTGGGGCATTTGTCAACCCAAATGACATAACTAAGAACTCATACTGCTCGTACCGACTGCGAAAAGCTATCTTAGGGACATCGGAAGCCCTAACCCTCAACTGATGGTAGCCAGATCTCAAGTCAATCTTAGACAATACCTTGGCACCCTGAAGTTGATGGAACAAATCACCAATCCCAGGCAGCGTATATTTATTCTTGATTGTTACTTTGTTCAACTGCCGGTAATAAATGCACATTCTCATCGAACCATCCTTCTTCTTAACGAACAATACTGGCGCACCCCAAGGCGATACACTGGGTCTAATGAAACCCTTCTCCAATAAGTCCTGCAACTGATCCTTTAACTCTTTCAACTCAAACGAGGTCATACGATATGGCAGGATAGAAATGGGCTGAGTGCCTGGAGCCACATCAATGCAAAAGTCAATATCCTTGTCGGGCGGCATACCCGGCAGCTCTGAAGGAAAGATATCAGGGAACTCACAAACAACGATCATATAATTAATAGATGGAACCTCAACACTGGAATCTCGAACATAGGCTAAATAGGCTAAGCACCCCTTCTCGACCATATGCCGAGCCTTCACATACGAGATAACATGATGGGTAGAATGACTAGGAGTCCCTCTCCACTCTAAACGAGGCACACCCGGTAGAGCTAAGGTCACAATCTTGGCATAGCAGTCTAAGATAGCGTGATAAGATGATAACCAGTCCATCCCCAATATAATGTCAAAATTAACCATGACTAAAAGCAACAAATCTACACGAGTCTCAAGACCCCCAATCACCACAACACAAGAATGACGAGCTCGATCGACCATAATAGAGTCACCCACTGGTGTAGACCCATAAATAGCAATACCCAATACATCACTGGGCATGATCAAGTATGAGGCAAAATGAGATGACACATACAATTCGTAGACCCCGAATCAAACAACATTGAAGCATCCCGATCACAAACCAGAGTCGTACCTGTAATGACCGCATTTGGAGCCTCTGTCTCGGGCCTAGCCTGAAGAGCATTACAACAGGGCTGGGCCCCACCATCCAGGTCTACCTCCATAGGGCGTCCTGCTGCTGGATAGACTCCACATCTGGTGGCCCGAGCTTCACCACTATGACCTCTACCTCCCCCTCTGGCACCTCTACCCCTATCTCTAGCTGGCTGCGCGTGCCGTGGAACACCTAGTACCTGAACCATGGCACGAGAACCCTGGTGCTGAGAGTTGCTAGGTGCTCGAGGACAAAATCTAGAAATATGACCCCTGTCACCACAAGTGTAACAAGCTCTCGGCTACTGAGTTTACTAGCCCTGTTGACCTGAATGACCACCATGGAAACCCTGAAGTGGCAGTGCACTGATAGGAGCTGGAGGTGCACTGAAAGGTTGCTGATCAGAATAGTGCGCATGAGAACTGCAGCCACCTGGGCACCCTGAGAAACGTGGAGGGCTTACTGGAAAGGCCTAGAAGGCTGACCCCTATTATACGAATCTCAGCCTCCGAACGAGGTACCACTAAATCGTCCTAACTAACGGGGTCTCTTGTCTGCTCTTTGACCACCCCCTATGACAATACCATATCAATCCTCCAGGCCACATTGACCGTCTCCTGCAAATATATCTCACTCCCAGCCTCTCTGGCCATCTAGAGACGAATCAGCTGGATAAATCCATTAATAAACCGTCTCCCTCTCTATGTGGAAGTATAATAAGAGCATGGCGAGCCAAATCAATAAACCTAGTCTCGTACGGGGTGACTGTTATAGATCCTTGATGGAGACGCTCGAACTCCTCCAGTAGGCCTCTGATGGAGACGCTCGAACTTCCTCGTAAGCCTCTCACTGTGTAATAAGGAGAAACCTTTCTAGAAATATATGCATGAACTGCTCCCAGGTCAAGGCTGGATATCCTGCTGGTCTAGCTAAACAATAATCCCTCCACCAAGTCTTGGCAGATCCAGACAACCGCAATATAGAGAAATCTACCCCATTGGTCTCTACGATACCCATGTTTCGAAGAACCTCATGGCAACTGTCTAAATAATCCTGAGGATCCTCGGTAGATGCACCATTGAAGGTAGTAGTGAAAAGCTTGGTGAACCTATCCAGTCTCTATAAAGTATCGGCAGACATATCATCTCCATCATCGGCCTGGGCTACCACACTCGGATGAGCTACTCCAACTGGCTAGAGTATGAATTTGGGGAGCTACTTGCTCTAGAGTACGAGTAATATGAGTCTGGGCCCCTTCTCCAGCCTGAGATGGTTGGTGCTACAGGAAGCAAACCTGCTCAAGCAACACTCTCCATAAGACTCGCCGATCGAGCTAGAGCGTCCTGAAGAACTGGGATGGCAATGAACCCCTCTGGAACCTGAGCTAGGCCCACAAGAACTGCTGGAGCTAGGGCCGGAACCTCATAATCAAAGTTAATTTGAGGCTCTTCCACTGGT
Source organism: Nicotiana benthamiana (assembly GCA_034376525.1). Lineage (NCBI taxonomy): Eukaryota > Viridiplantae > Streptophyta > Magnoliopsida > Solanales > Solanaceae > Nicotiana > Nicotiana benthamiana. Next base: position 57,819,680 of record CM067337.1, read on the forward strand.
GCTGCTGCTCGGGGCTGAGCTCTAGCACGGCCTAAGCCTCGTCCTCTGCCCCTAGTAGGAGCTTCCTGGGGCTCGGACTGCTGGTTAGAAGATGAGAAAGCACGTGTTCTCTCCATCTGTGAAAGAACATAGTAGAAATTCAATTAGCATTGAGAAACCAAATCGCACAAAAAGAAAGATTAGATGTAAAACTTTTCCGATCTGTGTATCCTCCGGGGGATAAAGACAGACGTCTCTATACCGATTCCTCAGACTCTACCAAGCTTGTTCGTGAGTTTTGAGACCTATGCAACCTAGAGCTCTGATACCAACTTGTCACGACCCTGATTTTCCACCCTCGGGAGTCATGATGGCGCCTCCTAAAGGGAGCTAGGAAAGCCAAACCTTCATCACTTTTTCATTATAATATACTCCTTTTTAAAAATTATCAGAAATAGCATGAAATAACAAAAATAATTAAATAAATAAGCGGAAGCCTCTAATTAAAGAAACTGATAAAAATGCAGAAATCCAACATAATCCTCTACTAAAGACTGGTATATATATATATATATATATATATATATATATATATATATATATATATATATATATATATATATATATATATATATATATATATATATATATATATATATATATATAAAGTGGAAAATAAATGCAGGAAGTAACCAGTCACTAAAGGAAAAGGAAACATTTTGTGGGGAGATAACAGTTTGAAATAGGAAATCTCAAAAAAAAGAAAGAAGCAACAAGATCAGAATATCAATAAGAATCAGAGATCACAAATTTGCATGGCATCACCCTTTGTGCTTTTACTCTCTTCCTCACCAAATCAAAAAATGCACAACATCACCATTCGTTCTTTTACTCCCTTCTTCACCAAATCAATCATATCAATAGTCAAGTTCACGACATCACCCTTCATTCTTTTACTCTCTTTCCTCACAATATAGTCAATGAATATCAGTACAGAATGATACATCGTACGGCACGACATCACTCTTCGTGCTTTACACTCTTTCCTCACAGTATCAAACAATGCACAACATCACCCTTCATGCTTTATAACTCTTCCTCACCCAAACAATAATCACAAATAAGGGGCAAGGAAGTAAACAGAATAGAAACAAAAATCCCAGCAAGGGAATGCAATTAAACAGTTAAATCCCCGCAATGGAACAATATCAATAAATTTTAATATCCTGGCAAGGTAGAAATCAACAAAACAACAAAATGTCCCGGCAAGGAAATAAACCAACAACTATTTCTCTTTCTTTCATTTCCACCTCATAGTTCACATTATCACAAAAGTCAATGCTCCAAGGATTTAATTGTCTTATATACATTCACAACTTGTATTTCAACTCGAGCCAATGCTCCTCGAAGTTTAAAGATCACATTTCCTTTCACATGCTCTTTACAACATATAGAAATCATAAATTAAGCATGAAAGTTACTACAAAGACCAAAATATTCGCAATATAAAGACTCATGGTCATGCTAGACACCAATGTATAGATACTCGTCACCATGCCTATAGATTGCACTCGACAATTAACTAGTAGCAAGTAAGACTCAACACCTATTCCCTCAAGATTAGGTTAGACCAAACACTTACCTTAACTTCCACGGCCTAATCAATCCACAATCACCGCTTTTCCTCTCGAATTTGGCTTCAACCCAATTGAATCTATGCATAAATGACTCAATACCATCAATAAGAGCTGAACAAACCAATTCCTATGTTCAATTACAACTTTCCGTTCATTCTTCCCAAAATCCCAAAAATCAACCCCGGACCCTCTTGGTCAAAACACGAGGTTCAGACCAAAATCAAATCCCCCACATCCAACGAGCCCGAATATATAATTTATTTTCAAATTCAACCCCAAAACGAGGTCTAAATCAAGAAAATTAAAAAGCCCTAATTCTATCCAAATCCCCCAATTTCTACCCTTAATTATATATTTTAGGCTTAGGAATTCATTAGATATGATGAAAAAGGAAATGAGTTGAGGATTACTAACCCACGATGTTTTGGTAAAAGATAGCTTCAATAGACTCCTAATGACCTTGGAGAAGAAAGAGCTCGTGAAAACTTGTGAAAAATCCCGAAGCTATTATTCTGGAATAAAAATTATAACTGGGCAAAATTGCCTTGGCCTTCACGACAGGCAGGTCGCGTTCGCGAAAGATAGAACTTACAAACCATCGCGATCGCGGAAAGAGTATTGCGAATGCGTAGAATAAAAATGCAGGGGTTTAGAAGTTGCTCTTTGAGAACGCGTGGGACTTCACGCAAACACGATGAAAGGAGTTCAAAACTACGCGATCGCGAATGGGTGTATGCGAACGCGAAGAGGAAAAGAGGGCTAAGACCCCAGGGTCAATTGATCCTATGCAAACGCGAGGCAGATGATACAAACGCGGTGAAGGGAAGGCCTGAAGCTTCGCGAACAAGGAAGAGGCTACGCGGATGCAAAGAAGAAAGGAACCATCAAGTGCTGAAGCCAAAACCTGCAATTCTCCTAAGTTCAAAGTCACTCTGAAACACCTCCGAAACACTCCCGAGCCCTCGGGGCTTCTATCAAAATACATGCACTAACTCAACGACATCCTACGAATTTAACCGTGTGATCAAATTGCCAAAATAACATCAAAACAAAACCTCAAAATAACTAGTTTTTCTTCCAGCTTCATTAACTTTCAAATTTAGAACTTTAAGCCCGAAACATGTCAAACGACGTCCGATTTCAACCAAACTTTACAAAAATATCTTAAATCACATATGAGACCTGTAGCGGGCGCCAGAACCATAAATACGCACCCGATGCCAACACGTTCTAATCAATTTTTATTTTTATTTTCTATAATAATTTCAGAAAAATAATTTTACTCAAAAATTCATTTCTCGGGCTTGGGACCTCAAATTCAATTCCGGGCATATGCCCGAGTTTCATATTTTCCTATGGACCATTCGGGACCGTCCAATCATGGGTCTGGGTCTATTTCTCTAAAATATTAATCATAGTCAAATTTTATTCATGTTAATATAAAAAAATTAGTATTTTTCATAGAATTTCACATTTAAGCTTTCCGGCTACGTGCCCGGACTGCGTACGCAAATTGAGACGACTATAAATGAGGTTTTCAAGGCCTCGAAAGTACAGAATGAATAAGAAAACAGGTGATGACCCTTTGGTTCATCACAATCTAACTGTTACCACTCATTTAATTGATGAAGAATGGAAAATGCAAAAACGTATTATTACATATAGAATAATTAATTCACGTCACCCATGTAAGTTTATTGCTAACATAGTTGCAGATATTTGTAGATATTTTTGCATTAGAGATAAAATAATGTCAATTTCTATGGATAATGCTTCTAGTAACACAAATGCTATAGGATTACTTATAACTACACTAAATCCTGCATTTAGTAATTATTTTCATATTATATGTATTTGTCATATTTACCATTTAATCGTCAGATGGTATGAAAATTTTAAATTTGGATGTTGAAAAGGTTAAAATGGCTTTTAAATGGCTTTTTTTATTCAAATCGTAGAAGTAGACTTAGAGAATATTTTAAAAAATAAAATAAATTTGGCCTTAGAGAAAGAAAGGTTCCTAAAGCTTGTTCGACTAGATGGAATTATATGTACAAAAGTTTAGTTGTTACATATAAATATAGAAACCCAATAAATGAAACGTTTAATGCTTGTGTTGGTGGTGAGGATGATGATGAAATCCTTACAAATCAAGATTGGACTAATATTAAAATTCTTATAGATTTTTTAGAATAATTTCATATTGCTACAAATGAATTGTCTGGCTAATATTATCCTGCTATTTCAAACTGGTTAATTTATATTACAGCACTATGTAATTTATTTGTTTAATTTTCAGAGGGTGGGGTAATCTATCAACTTGCTATAAATGCAATGAAATAAAAGTTTAAAAAATATTTTTCCCTATCCCCCATATTATGATATTTCTACCATGTTAAATCCTACCATGAAATTAGGAGGACCTCACTTTTGGTATTCAAATATTTATAGGGCTTTAAATCTTTCAGATGAGAAATTAGCTACACTTGCAGATGCAAAAGCCTTAATAAAAATAAATGCTCAAACAATTTATAATGCTTGTCAACAAACCTTAGAGCATGCAGATCAAATCTTTTAACTCCTATTTCATCTAGTTCGCAATCATCTAAAAGAAATACGAGCCTAAAAGCATTTAGTTCTTGGATGGATTTCAGGGGTTCTCAAGGTGATAATATTGATGATACTTCACATCTAAATGAGCTTCAAATTTATTTGTCGCAAGGCCTTGAAAAGGAGAATCCAAACGGCACCTTTGATCTTTTGGAATGGTAGAAGGCCAAAGAAAAATACTTTTCGATTCTTTCAAGGATGGCTCGAGATATTTTATGTGTTCAAGCTTCAACAGCGGCATCAGAGAGCGATTTCAATCAAGCGCGACTTCAAATAAGTGATCATAACGTGTCTATGAGGGAGAGCTTGGAAAAATCATTACTCTTCAGAGATTGGATCCGTTTGAAAATAAGAAATTTTGGACTTGCTGAATCACAATCAGAGATAGACGAAGCTTATGAAGAAATGATAGCAGAAGTTGCGGAGGATGATACTTCTCCTAGAAGCGGTGATGAACAAGCTTCTTTTCTGCCTCCACCAATGAAAATTCCTCCGAACCATGAAAAATTTATGAAATTTATTAGAGATAATACATATATTAATATGTAACTTGTATTTTGGCACATCTTCATTAGTTTTTTATTTTAATGGTGGTATTACAATCTTGTTGTGCTCATTCCATTGGGGGGACGAAGACTAAAAAAGATATTGTCATTTTTGTTAATGTCGTAATAATAAAATTTCTAAGGCATTCTCTTGAATATCTCTTTGCAATTTTATTTTTGTGTGCCTAAATTTGACTCTTTAGAAGATTTAACTTACAATTCTATAATATATTTACAAGAAATTATATAAGCTAATATATATATATATATATATATATATATATATATATATATAAAAGCTATATTTATATAAGATAATATATAACTATATATACCTACTATATAATATATATAAGTTATATATTATATAAGGCAATATATAATTATATATACATACTATACATATTATATATATAAGAAATTTATATTAGTATACACATATATAGTTTACAAGAAATTGGCTTAAACAAAAAAAATTTAAGAAAAATAGCCCGGAACGAAAAAACTCGTTTAGGCCCGTGGGGCGACCCATTTAGCCGGGGACCATTTCGGCTTAGGATCGTAGTGGGCCGGTTCCACTCATTTGGCCCGTTAGGCCCGGGACTGCCAAAGCCCAGATTCGTTTGGTCTGACCCATTTGGCCTGTTTAGCCTCGGTTCCGGACCAAAATACAGCCTTAGTATAAAGGAAATTTATTTCCAAATAAGAAAATAAGTTATTTTTTAACACAGACAAAAAAAATAAATTCACATAAATTAAAACAGTAGAATAATAGAGAGTTTAATTTGATGGATCATTCGGTAAAGTTAAATTACTCTAAACTTACTTCTATATTAATCCATTAATCGGAGGAAAGGAGAAGAGACCAAAATACACTCTTTTACTCCATACGAAAGTGGACCCATGAAATCATTGAAGGAGACAGAAAGAGGTTGGAGATGAGCTTCTTATGGAGCAGTTGATAAATTCAGCCAAATGATAATATTGTCCGGCTAGCCTTTATATAAAGTTCTCCTATTTGTACCCTACTAGTGGTGGTACCCGTATATATTAAAAAATATTAATTAAACTAAATTATGATTGAACTTGTTTGAGTATATTAAATTATATTACTAATAAATTTTAATCATTATGTTATTTGTCAATATGTATGTTTACTAATAAAATTTTTATTTAATTAAATGTACTTATATAGTTATTGAATAATTTTTATGTTCTATTATTTTCTTTTTTATATTATTCAATGTTTAGTATTATTACATTGTTAATAGAAATTTTTATTAGCATATTACTTTATTTAATTTTTTATCTACTCTATCTTTTTTTTAATGTAATAAAAGATATATATTTTATTAATCTTGAAATATTATTTATTTTAAATTTTATTCTATTGTTCTAGATAATAGTATCTGAATTTAGTGAATAAATTTACTATTAAATTAAAGGGACTTATATATGCATTGTGTAAATTATTTTTCTTGTATTTTTAATTATATTATCCAATATTAATATTATTACATTGTTAGTAGAATTTTTTTATTAGAATATTACCTAATTTGATATATTTGGTTGCTACTTTTTTTTTCTAATATAATAGAAGATTATATATATATATATATATATATATATATTTATGACTCTCAAAATAATTTTTTATTTTAATTTTTATTCTATTATTCTCAATAGTATTTTTAAAATTTTAATGAATAAATAAATTTTTTAATTTTAAAAATAAAAATAGAATTTAAAAAGAAAAAGAAACAAAGAATTTAACTTACATAAACCAATTTCTGTGTGAATTTTTTATTATTTTGTTTTTTCCTTTTTTTAAAATAAGTTTCGAATCTCCAAATTGCATGGAGCTTTGTGCTAATATTTTATACTTAATAAATTTTTATTGATGCACTTGGTATTATTACATTTATTTTCTTCTCCTATTCTATATAAATAGAATATAGATAGATTATATTATCCAATATTTAATATAATTTGTAGTGTTAATAAAATAATTATTAGAATATTACTTTGATTAATAGTTTTGTCTGTTGTTTTCTTTTTGTAATATAATAGAAGATATACATTTTATTACTGAATATATTTTTTTAATTTTATATTTATTCTATTGTTCTGAATAATATTATCTGAATTTTAATAAATAAATATGCTTTTTATTTTAAAATAGAAATACAAAATCATTTAAAAAAATGAATGAAGAAATTAACCATCCAAAAGCAACGATCACATATGTTTGAGTAGTTAATTTTAGGCAGTTAATTTCTTTGTGTCTTTTTTATTTATAATTTTTTCTTATAAATAGTTTTTGAATCACCAAATTCTTTGGAGTTTTATCCTATAATTTGATACTTGTTAAATTTGTGTTTTCACACTTGGTATCATCGTATTGAGTTGCTTCTCATATTCTATAAGATAGAATAGATATTGTCTAAATTTTAATAATTAAAATTTCTATTAAATTAAAGGCACTTATATAGTCATCAGATAACTTTTTTATTATGTATTTTCCTTCATTATGTTATTCAATATTTAACATAATTATATTTTTAATAAAGATAATTAGTATATTACTTATTTAATAGTTTTTGGCACTTTTTTAATAATATAATAGAAGATAAATATTTTATTACTTTGAAAATATTTTTATTTTAAATTTTACTATATTGTTCTTGTTAATAATTTCTGAATCTTAATAAATAAATAAAAATTTTATTTCAAAAAAGAAAATGAAAATAATTTTAAAAAATGAAACAAAGAAATTAACTAATCTAAACCAACTATCGTGATCCTAAATCCCGCCACAGGTATCGTGATGGCACCTAGTCTCTAAGACTAGTTAAGCCGATTACATTCAACAATTAAGCCTAATTTACAATGTTAATTCAAAATAGAGTTTAATAAGAATATCGAAACAAAAGAGAAATGACCCTACACGACAATATTCACACAACCTCCCAAGAATAGGTAATGTAGAGTGACGAACTCTAGATGAATACATGAAAAGATCTCAAAGATCGAAAGACAATATTGTTCAAATAACCAGCTGAAAGTAGAATGAAAGGAAAAGACACCAAGGGAATACGATGACCAAGAAACTCTACCTTGAGTCCTCGCGATCGATAAGCTAACTCTGCCCGAGTATGATATCTCCAATATCTGGCTGTCATGACCCAAAAACTAACTAGCCGTGCTGACACCAAACTGAACCCACTAGGTAAGCAAGTTAACCGTGAATCAATTCAAATGAAACTTATTAAGAGAAAAAAATACAACTAAACTATTATATAAAGAATTCCCAAGGACTGGTAGTACAAATCATGAGCTTCAAAGTTTTAGAGTTAACAAGCTGATATAAAATAAATACATCATCTGCTTGAAATATACATGAACATATTAAAAATTCTAAAGCTACCAAGGACAAGAGGCATCTATGATTGGAGTGCAGGTACATCTTCAAATCCAGCTCTCGCCATACACAGCAACATCAGCATTCAATATCTGCACGCAACGTCTAGAAGTATAGTACGAGTACAAATGACTCCGTGTACTTAATAAGTAACAAACCTAGCCTTAGGTTTAAAGTAGTGACGAGCAACGATATGGGTCAGAGCCAACTCCAATAACTAGCAACGGTTCATAACAATATAATAAAAATGGTACCATAAGTAACTTAGAAATATAATACTCAGCTCGTTCATAGTTATGGAAAATAGGTATGTTTTTTAAGTATAGCAGTAAACCCCAAATCTTTCACCTAAAACGCCAAAAATATGAATAAGTTTGAAAACTGTGATTTTTCCCAAAGAAACTTCCAACAACAGATAAGATGTTCAAGTATCAAATGTCATGAGGAAAGTATATCTTTATGCCTTTATGTCAATGTATGCATGCCAATTATAATGATGAAACTATACACATACTCTCGGTGTATCAATGCACTTAGTCCTCCCAATCACTCAATCCTTACAATCACTCAGTCCTCACAGTCACTCAATCCTCCCAATCACTCGGCACTCACGCTTAGTAGGTACATGTTCTCACTGTGGGTGTGCAGACTTCAAAGGTACAGATCCATCCCAAGCGCTATAATAAGCCAGTCACGGCATAAATCAATAAAGCATATTGCGGTGTGCAGCCTGATACTATATGAATCAATTGTTGTGGCGTGCAATCTGATTCCATTAGTATCGTTACAATCTGACCCTCGGGCTCCCTCAGTCATCAATTTCTCCAGTATTTCAACAGTTATTATTGGCCTAATTATCTGATTTTTACAATTATGAACCTATGTGCAAATTTTAACTGTTAAACAGTTTTTATTTAATTGATTAAAGGAATATTGCAATGCTATTAAAACAAGTCTCGAATTGCATCACATAAATGTACTCACGATCTTTGACATATTTTAACATTGTTGAGATTTTTGGGTCACATAAATGCACACTCGAATTTAGGAAGGTAAATTATTTAGCTTGCATGCATAAGGAAATTATGTATTTTCAATTTTGCGAGGGCCACAGAAAATTCGCTTAGTGGCACACCTCAAATTCTAAGGATTCAAAATCAATTAAGCGATGTTCATGGAGTTATTAATTTTATTTGGCATTGGCACACCTTGATTATATTTGCAAAGGGGATTAAACTAAATTTTGAAAGGTTGTAGGCATTTGTATTTGATGCAGCTTTTTTTTTTTTAATTAATGGATGAGTGATCCAAATACAGTTATCACTAGCTGAACCAAATTGTGGTACCAGTCTTGTTCCAAATTTCCTTCAAGGTTTCAAATTCCCTTCAGGGTTTTAGGCTTAAGCTAGCCATTAGCCCAATTGTTGTGCGACAACCCTCTATACTAACGAGATAGGGCAACTGGGGTCAAACACAAGCCCAAACGAGGCTGCAACAAACGAGTGAGTTCATTGACTCTATTGGAAGCTCAAATCATTGTAAACTTATTATTTACTAAGCATCAAAGTAGACCTACAACTACTAAAAACTGATACAGCTACAGATTATTTAAAATATGACATATTCATATAATAATTTCAATCTTTGTACATCACACTACCAGTACATTCACTTTTCAACAAAATCATCACTGACCAAACACACCTATTTCGACAAAAATCAAGACCAAAACCCAAACACTCAAATGATACATATTGTTGCAGTATTTTAACAGTTCCCTAATAACATGCATTTAGCTGACAACCTGAACACAAATTCAGCCCCTAATCCCGGTGCAATCAAATAAATACCATACTAACATGAAAATTCCTGCACATATAACTTCACACAACCTTCAACATCATTACAGATTCAAACAAAGTTATGGCTACATTTTCTAAAGTAAACATGAAGCAGGAGATGATGGCTATTAACTTATCTAACAACCTTGTTCAACAAATTCCTATAATGACGGTTCCAACCTTATTACTTGAGCATGTTGTCATTAAACCAGAATCAAGATAGCACGGCCTAAAATAGATTATATAAACCATGACTGGATAAAATAATATTTCAATAATTATACTAATTTAAACTAGTAAGTATATAACCAATCATTTGACAATGAAAACCATTATATCCATTATCCGAGTCATATAAGAAGATTTTATTTACATCTCACATATTATTCAAGCTGAGGCATACCTGGAAATAAGAGAAAACAGGGGAGAATTACCAGCAGCAAGAACAATATGGATTAGTAGCAAAACAGTTAGCCAAATATAGCTCAAACCCAGGGATTGCAACATTCAAAAAGCTTGAACCAAAGATTTTCATAAAAACCCACTACCAGCTGATACTTATTCTCAAATCAACCAAAAAATATTTCAGAATTTGGAAATCTTCAGAAAATCAGTTGACAGATCAATAAAACAGTAGTTTTTCTCAATTTTCTACTATCCTTTGGATTTTTATCTAGGGTAGATTGTTGCAGGAATTTCAGTATATATATTTTCTCAGACCTCCTGATTTTTTGGCGCTCTAATCTTTTTATCTTATTTCAGGATTTCTTCTATTCTCCAGACTTCTAATCTTGTCTTGAAAGGCAAGAATGAATGTCTTTATAGGCAAGCAATTAGGGTATCTTTCAAGTTTTTTATTTTTATTTTATTCCCTTATTTTTTAACTTGTTGACCAAGTTATAGCACCTAAATTAATAGAAAACCCCTGCTAGTAATTACTATTAGTGTTACTAAAGATTCCCTGGGGTTCTTTTTCCAAAGTACCCCTTAGCCAACCTAGAATTACCCTTTTGTTTTGGGCTCTCACAACCAGCCTGCGCCCCAGGATTCAAACAAGTGGACCAAATACTTTAAAACAAAAAAAACCTCTGAATTGAACGACTCCACTTTAATCCGGAATTAAAAAGCAACTGAAAAACTAAAATAATTTATGTAAAATAAAATCATACAATTCTGATAAAGAGACGATTAACAGGCATAAAATTATCATGATAAAAAGAAACATACAAAAACAGGAGGAGGATGAACAAATTAAAGAAAAACTTAACAAATCAAACATGATTCGAGTTAAATAAAACCATGCAATTAAAGGTGCAAAATAATATCACAATGAATAAAACCCTTCATACAATTAAACATGGAAAACGATTGAACAATGAGATTTAAACAAGATCTAATTTCGTACTGTTTGAACATATGCAAATTTCCAAAATCTAATAAAAAAAATCATTAGAAGCAACTAGAAGAAATCAAAAGAAGAAATAAAAGAAAAGAGAAAGAAACCAAACCAATATATATTTAAACGTGAAGCTAAAGAGGGGGAATTGGGTTCAAACTCACCGAAAACTTCTATTGGTAGGGTTCTGATTGGTAACCTCTCTTCGAGCCTTCAAATTTCGAACCTTGACTCTTGACGGATGCTTCAATTGATAAGACTCTAATTTAGGGTTATCTAAGATTTAATATTTGAGACGAATCAGTGGGATTCGAGGGTAGTGGGTTGGGTATCTAGGAAGAGGAAACCATGTCAAAACTTTCAGACGATATTCGAGAGGCTTGGCTAAGTTTTGAGGGAAAGTGATGGTGTATTTGAGAAGAGGAGAGGGAGGAGAAGCGGTGGTGTTAAATTGGTGGCCATCAGAGCTTTAACGCCGGCGAAGGCGATTTTCGGTGGGCGGTTCACGGCGGCAAATGACAGAGATGACGAAGACGGTCTTTAGGGTTATGGAGTGATGGTGAGAGATGGGGTTTGGGGGGTGGGGGGGGGGGGCTTTTGGACATTAGTATACCTAGAGCTCCTCAGTTCTCAGCCGTCGATCAAATATCCTAGACGGATGAGATTGATTTGATCCAAACGACGTCGTTTGGTTATTATAGCGCTGGACCGAGTCTGGGACGGGTATTGGACCGGGTTAGGGGGAGAGGGCATCCGTTTGGGCTGGCCCAAATGCTTTTGTTCTTCTTCTTTATTTTCATTTTTCAGATTATTTCTTTCTTTTTTTCTTTTTTATTTCAAAATTAACTAAAATCTAAATTAAATTATAAACCCCAAATTAACCTGTAAAAATACTAATTAATCCTACATAATCATTATCACAAATAATTAAAATATATTTAAAAAATTACCTAAAAATCAAAATTAAAATTAAAAGTGCAAGTTAAACTATTTTTTATTTTTCCTTTTTATAAAATGACTAATTTCTAATTAATTATTGAAAATATCAAATCAACTTCTAAATGTACATAGAACACATTTTTTGTATTTTTCACTAATTAAAATGCATAAACAAAATGCAAACAGTTAATGGAAAATGCCACAATAATTCACAAAATTGCAAATAACTAAAAGAAAATATTTTGTTTTAAATTTATGGGAGTAATTCGTGTAGGGCAAAAATTACATGCTCACAGCTTCCCCTCTTTGCTCGGAAACACGAAGAGTTTTCGTGCAAAGATAAATGAGCGGACACGAGCGATTTTTGCCCTTTTGAATACTTTTTGAGAAGCATTTAGAAAGGCTTGACCACACCCTGCTTCAAGGTTGCCTACATATCCTCGGCTAAAAAGGAATCAGGTCAGTGTAGTTCGGGAGTGTTTGGTAGTTGGGACTATCGAAGCTGTGATCTCACTGTTGTTGCTGCTGCTGCTGTTACTACTTGGTAGATCCCCTTATTACACCGATTCAAAATAAAAAGAAGCTAGCCTAAGCTATAAACAATGGATTACAAAAGAACCTATCAATGTCTTCCAACTTGCTCTCGATCCTTGTTACCTTGTTGACTTGTATTTCTTTCTGTTAAACTCCTAGTTGCCTTGTTGACTTGCCTTCTCCCAATGAACTCCTTGTTGCCGCTTTAAATTTTAATTTGAGATGTTTTTCCTTGTTCTCTGGGTGGGCGCCTGATTTCTGAAAAATTGTATTATATTTTCTTGTTCTCCAGGTGGGCACCTAATTACCAGAACTTGAAATGTATTCACTTGTTATCCAGGTGGGCGCCTGATTAACAAAACTTGAAATGTATTCCCTTATTCTCTAGGTAGTTGCCTAATTACCAAAACTTGAAATGTATCCCCTTGTTCTCTAGGTGGGTGCCTTATTACCAAAAACTTGAAATGTATTTTCTTGTTCTCCTGGTGGGCGACTGATTGCAAAAACTTGAAGAAAGATTGAAATGCCTGATTGCAGAAACTTGAAATGTATTACCTTGTTATCCAGGTGGGCGCCTGATTACCAAAATGTGAATAAAGATTGAAATGTATTCCCTTGTTCTCCAGGTGGGCGCTTGATTGCCGAAACTTGAAATGTATTCCCTTGTTATCCAGGTGGACGCCTGATTACCAAAACTTGAATAAAATATAAATGATTCCCTTGTTCTCCAGGTGGCGCCTGATTGCCAAAATTCAAATAAAAATTGAAATGTATTCCCTTGTTCTCCAGGTGGGTGCCTGATTTCCAAAACTCAAATAAAAAATGAAATGTATTCCCTTGTTATCCATATGGGCGCATGATTACCAAAACTTGAATAAATATTGAAATGTATTCCCTTGTTCTCCAGGTGGGCGCCTGATTGCCGAAACTTGAAATGTATTCCCTTGTTATCCAGGTAGGCACCTGATTACCAAAAAACCAAAAACTTTAAATGTATTCCCTTGTTATCTAGGTGGGCGCCTGATTGCTGAAAACTTGAAATGTATTCCTTGTTATCTAGGAGCGCCTGATTGCCAAAAACTTGAAATGTATTCCCTTGTTTTTCAGGTGGGCGCCTGATTGCTAAAAACTTAAAATGTAGTCCCTTGTTATCTAGGTGGGCGCCTGATTGCTGAAAACTTCAAATGTATTCCCTTGTTATCAGGGTGGGCGCCTGATTGCTAAAAACTTGAAATGTATTCCCTTATTATCCAGGTGGGCTCCCTTATTATCCAGGTGGGCGCCTGATTGCTAAAAACTTGAATTGTATTCCCTTGTTATCCAGGTGGGCACCTGATTTCCAAAAACTTGAAATGTATTCTCTTGTTCTCCAGGTGGGAGCGTGATTGATGAAAATTTGAAATGTATTCCCTTGTTAACCAGGTGGGTGCCTGATTACCAAAAACCAAAAACTTAAAATGTATTCACTTGTTATCTAGGTGGGCGCCTGATTACCAAAACATGAAATGTATTCCCTTATTCTGTTGCCTTTATACATGATTACAATGAAACAAACAAAACAAAAGAAATTTTTCTATCCCAATTTGGTGCTGGGCGCATCTATGAGTGTTAATTAAATCTTGTTACCAAATATCTCTAAAATTTGTAAGCTAACTCCCATTATCCAGGAGGGTCCTGACAACTCTTACTTAAAATGACAGTTTTAAAAGCTGAATATCTAGTTTTCTAAGAAGACAATAAAGTCGCATCACATTATCCGGGAGGGTCCTGACAACTCTTAACTGACGACAACTTTAAGATTAGGCTATGTTCTCTGAAGGTATTAATTTAATTATTTTTTTTATCTAAGTTATATCTATTGGGGACCAATAATTAAAAGCTACATCCCATTATCCAGGAGGGTCCTGAGAGTTTAAAACTAAATACCATTATCCAGGAGGATCCCGACAACTCCTAGCTGAATCTATTCTAACTCGCAAACTCTTAGGTCCGTTTATGTTCCTTTGCCATTCCCAATTATTTCAAGCTTTAACTAAGTCCCATTTTCCAAGAGGGTCCTAATGTCACAGTCATACTTGCAAGATGCTTGCTTCTCCAATGGAGGACTTCCCCAAGACATCCAGAATTTCCCGCCCCTGTTTCAATCAAAGAAAATATGGTCAGTTAGAAATTTGGTAGTTAGCTTGCGACATTATTGCTGAAAATGGCCTCCCTGTTCTCATGCTCTGTTGTGTCCAACTTTCCGTACTGATGATGAGCCGCCTGATTTGTTCGACTAACCCTTGAACCATATGGCATTTAGATGACCCGAGTAATCTATTCCCCAATCATTGTGTTACATTCTTGACCCTTTTGCCAAAATCTTTACATCCTTCCCAAAATTACCGAGTCAATTCACTGACGAAACTTTCATTGATTATTCCCTTTGCCACTTTAACTTTCGCTGCCTTTATAATGTTTTGGACGGCATGTGCTTCTCCATTTAGGGAGCTGGTAGTAAGATTTGAAATTTCTCTCCTTCTTACTTAAACAAAATTGATTCTCAAAACATCTTAGAAGAATGGAGACCCGAAAGAATTTGAAATGCAATGACTGCGAGTTGTTTTGTTTCAGAATAAAAGAATTCCAAATTGGGCGACTACTAAGGGGAAAAGAGGAGAAACTTATCTGTGGAGGAATAGCTGGTTCCAATGATCACGACATGCACTTCGGCTTATTTGACCCAGTCTATCCAAACGATCGGCCTTCAATTGCCATGCTTTGTTGTTGTGACCTAACTCAACCTAATTTCTTTAACCAAGCCTTGACCTTGCTTATCTTGTGATGTTCTGAACAGATTTCCACCAACAGCCCTTTTCCAGTTGCTCATTTCTCGACTTATCTTCGCCTTAAGGTGCCCGTGAGGGTTTTCACCAATAAGACTCTCTCATTTTGATTTTCTCTCAACCCTCATCGCCCTACGGTTCCCGTGAGGGTTTTAACCAATAAGACTCTCTCACTTAGATTTTCTCTCAACTTTTGTCGCCCTACAGTGCCTGTGAGGGTTTTCACCAATAAGACTCTCTCATTTTTATCTTTTCTTACTTGAACTAGTATGTTGCCTCGGATATGAACCACTTCTTCTTGCTTGACTTGGCATTTCTTAAAGACTGATCAGAAGGTCTTTCTTTGGACCGTAATGAAGGCTTTTGGATAAGGTTAGAAAGAAAGGGTATTAAAGGCTCAAAAAATTTCATATGAGTTCAAAATTATAACTTTCGGAATCAGATATCTTACCGTAACCACAACTTCTACCCCAGTTTCTTACTTGGGGACTTTTGGATGTTTATTTTAATGATACCGAACCATAAGACTGCCTACGTATCCTTAAAAGGAATCATGTCAAATGTAGTTCACCCAAGAAATTGCTCTGTTTTTGTTGTGATTTTCTGTTTTCTCTTTCTTCTCACTCTTTTCTTTTGTTCCTTCCCTTTTCCTTTCATTATTTTGCTGTTTTATGTGTTTTTTTCCTTCTATTTTCTCTTTTTTTTCTTTTTTTTTCTTCTTCTTTTCTTCTCTTTTTCTTTCCTTTCTTTTGTTCTTCTTTTCTTCTCTTTTTTTCCTTTCTTCTTTTCATTCTTTCCTTTTCTTTTACTTTTACTGATTTCTTACACTTGCATTTCTGACTTCTGTTACTGATTCTAAAAGAGGAGTATGAAAGAAAACAATTAAAGCTCAAAAGGGTTAATAATGGATAAAGTGTTTAGATAGCCGAATAAACTACCTTCGTTATTCAAATCTCCAAAACATGCCAAGCACAAACAAATATGATTTAATCAAAGAAACTTATATATAGTATCTCTTAACTGCATCGGAATTAATGGCCATTTCTATGCACTTGCCTTCCACATCTGTTAGATACAATGCCCCGTTAGACAACACTCTTGACACGATGAACGACGCTTGCCAATTTGGGGCGAACTTGCCCTTTGCCTCCACCCGATGAGGGAGAATGCACTTCAATAACAACTGACCGACTTCAAACCTTCTTGGACACGCTTTCTTGTTATATGCTCAGTCCATTCTCTATTGATACAATTGGTCGTGACATACTGCTACTAATCTTTTCTCATCAATCAAACCTAATTGCTCCGGCCGAGTTTTGACCAACTCATCATCATCAATTTCTTCTTCGGCGATAATCCAAAGGGACGAGATTTCAATTTCTACCGGTATTACTGCTTTTGTGTCATACACCAACAAATACGGAGTTGCCCCTACTGAGGTGCGAACAGTAGTGTGATAGACTGACAATGTAAAGGGTAGCTTCTCATGCCATTTCCTGGACCCTTCCACCATTTTCAAAGTATCTTCTTTGTGTTATTGTTGGCTGCCTCAACTACTCTATTCGCCTTGGGACGGTATGGGGTGGAATTGCGATATGTAATCTTAAAATGCTAACATACCTCTTTCATCAAATGATTGTTGAGATTTGCTCCATTGCCAGTGATGATTATCTTCGGGATTCCAAACCGGCAAATGATATTTGCATGCACAAAATCGACCATGGCTTTCTTGGTCACTACCTTGAAAGTTTTAGCTTCGACCCACTTGGTGAAATAATCAATAGCAACCAGGATGAACATGTGTCAATTGGAAACTACTAGCTCGATGTGCTCGATGACATCCATTCCGCAAGCAACGAAGGGCCATGGTGCAGACATTATATGTAATTCAGACGGAGGGGAGTGAATCAAATCTTCATGCACCTGACATTGATGACATTTGCGCACGAAACTGATACAATCTCGCTCCATGGTGAGACAATAATAACCTTCTCGGAGAATCTTCTTTTCCAAAACATACCCACTCATACGAGGTCCGCAAACTTTGGAATGTAAGTTAATCATGATGGTCGTGGCCTGTCCAACATCTATGCATCTCAACAACCCAAGATCTGGCATTCTTTTGTATAGTACCCCTCCACCGAAGAAACACCCGCTTGATAAGCGACGAATTGTTCTCTTCTGGTCACTTGTGGCTTGTACTCTGATGTTGTGAAACCAAGGCTCACCATCAAGGTCCTCTTCCACCACGTTACAGTAAGCATGTTGGTCATGGACTTGGATATGCACTGGGTAATCATAAGCCTTATTTGGATTATGTAACATTGACGCCAAAGTAGCTACAGCAACCTCGTTGTGAATTCTTTGATAGGCCTGAACTCTACTGACCGAAATTATTGACAAAGGTCATGCAGACACTGACGATATGGTATGAGCTTCAAATCTCGTGTTTCCCAATCCCGTTGTATTTGGTGCACCAAAAGGTCCGAGTCCCCCAAGACCAAGACTTTCTGGACACCCATGTCTGCAGCTAACCTCAGACCCAAAATGCATGCCTCATATTTTGACATGTTTTTAGTGCAATAGAAGTGGAGTTGAGCTGTAACGGGGTAATCCTGCCCCGTTTCATAAATGAGTACTGCTCCTATCCCGACGCCTTTCATGTTGGCGGCCCATCTAATAGTAGTTTCCATCCAAGCTTCTCGCCCTGTTCCACTTCATCAATATGCATTACCTCCTCATCCGAGAAGTAAGTCTTTAAAGGTTCATATTCTTCGACTATCGGATTCTTGGCCAGATGATCATCCAATGCATGGGCTTTCATTGCAGTCCTAGTCACATAGACAATGTCAAATTCGGTGAGCAGGATTTGCCACTTTGCAAGCCTCCCCGTAGGCATAGGCTTCTGGAAGATGTATTTTAACGGATCCAGGCGTGAAATGAGGTAAGTAGTATATGATGACCGGTAGTGTTTCAACTTTTGTGCTACCCAAGTTAGGACACAACACGTCCTTTCAAGTTGAGTATACTTAACCTCATAAGCTGTGAATTTTTGCTAAGGTAGTATATGGCCTGCTCCTTCCTCCTAGTGACATCATGCTGACCCAACACACATCTGAATGAATTTTCCAAGACTTTCAAATATAAGATCAAAGGCCTCCCTAGTTTCGGTGGGACCAACATCGGTGGGTTCGACAAGTATCCTTTTATTTTATCAAAAGCTTCCTGGTATTCCTCCGTCCACTTGACCTCATCATCCTTTTTCAACATCTTAAATATGGGCTCACAAGTCGTTGTGAGCTGAGCAATAAATCTACTGATGTAATTCAATCTCCCTAACAGACTCATCACCTCTTTTTTGCTCCTCAGAGGCGGAAATTCTTGTATGGCTATGATCTTTGATAGATTTATCTCAATGCTTTGACGACGGATTATGAATGCTAGCAACTTCCTTGATGGCATACCAAATGCGTATTTCGCTGGATTGAGCTTGAGGTTGTACCTGCGGAGCCTCTGGAAGAAGTTTCTCAGATCTCCGAAATGATCGGATTGGTTACTGGATTTCACAATTGCATCATCCACATAGATCTCAATATCCATATGTATCATATCGTGGAATATGGTTGTCATTGCCCTCGAATAGGTTGCCCCAGAGTTTTTCAAACCAAAAGGCATGACCCTGTAGCAATATGTTCCCCACAGTGTGATGAATGCCATCTTCTCCGCATCCTCCTCATCCATCAAAATCAGGCGATAGCCTGCGTAGCAATCTATGAAAGAACCAATATCATGCTTTTCGCAATTGTCAATCAATATGTGAATGTTTGTCAGTGGGAAGTTGTCATTTGGATTCGCTTTTTTAGGTCACGATAATCGACACACACCTTACCCTCTTTCTTTGGCACGGGGACGACATTGTCTATTCATGTGGGATATCATGTGAATTGGATGACCTTTGCCTCAAACTATTTGGTAACTTCCTCTTTAATCTTTACACTCATATCAGTTTTAAACTTCCTCAACTTTTGTCTGACAGGAGGGTAAGCCGGGTCAGTAGGCAATTTGTGAACCACCAAGTCAGTTCTCAACCCTGGCATATCGTCGTAGGACCATGCAAAAACATCTTTGTATTCAAGCAGCACTTCAATTATTTCTTCCCTAAGCTGCGGCTCAAGATGGACAGTTATTTTGGTTTCTCTGATATTATTTGGGTCCCCTAGATTGACTAGTTCTGTATCGCTCAGGTTTGGCTTGGGGTTTTCCTCAAAGTGGCTTAACTCTTTACTAATTTCCTCAAACTCCCTTTCCTCATCATATTATGGTTCATCCTCATATTCTATCTCTTAAATTATTACTTCTGAATTAGACCGGCTTTCAAGACTGGGCCGAAAAGTCCTTATGCATGTCATATCATTGGAGCCAGCATAAAAATAACTGTCCAAGAAGGAAAAGAAGAGCAAAGAAAAATAAAAATTATCAACACTAACGAAATAGGAAATTGCATTTCATTGAAATTGAAAGATAACAAGGTTTCCTAGAGAAATTACTACCCTGAAAAAATTCAGAGAAATTGAAAGAGAAATCAAAGCAAACTACCAAAACTTCCTTCTGGTCGGGAGAGGAGTAGTTTCCCAGTTGTTGATCTTTGCACAGGGCCCAACAAATTGCACATCGGCCTTGCGAGAAGCCTCTCTGGCTTCTACTACATTCACATCTTCGAACAACATCTAACCTTTCAAGCAATTCCTTATCAAGATGAACCACAACACTGGAACTTGTTATTGTCGGGCGCTTCTTGGTGCCAGGGCTAACAAATGATCTGGAGAGATGCGGCACAAGCTTGGGAGGACCCATGCCCCCTGCTTCATCTTTTTGGCTCTCTTTATGTCTGCAATTGTGGGCTTGAACCCCAAACCAAAGGTTTCTATGTTTTTGGAAGAGACACCGGTTGTATGATACCTTGAAGTAACGCCCCCAAACTCTTTCCTGGAACAAACCTATTCATCAACATTTCAACAGCCACCATGACTGATGCAACAACTAACTTTGGCGTTGGAACACACTTTCCCTCTAGCACCTTTCTTACTGATACCGTATCATGAATCTGATACACCAAGGGCCCCTTGTCATCATCTGCCTCGATGAATGGTACAATAGCATCACTGTGAGCATACAGATGGTCCTCGACGTGCACAACTATTTCTTGTCGATACCATTCAAATTTCACCATTTGATGCAAAGTAGAGGGGATTGCTCTAGCAGCAACGATCCAGGGTCATCCCAAAAGTAGGTTGTAAGAGACATCCACATCTAACACTTGGAATTCCATGGTAAAATCAACTGGCCCGATTGTCAGTTCTAGCACTATGTCACCGGCCGAATCTTTTCCCCTGCCATCAAACCCTTGCAGACAAATACTGTTCTTGCGAATTCTTTCATCATCCACCTTCAACTTATTCAACGTGGAAAGAGGGAAAATATTTGCGCTTGAACCATTATCAACCAACACTTGAGTGACCATAAAATCTTCGTACCTTACCGTGAGATAGAGTGCTCTATTATGCTTGGTGCCTTCTATGGATAATTCGTTGTCAGGAAAAGTGACTTTGTTCACCTCAAAAATCTTGTTGGCTATCTTCTCCAAGAGGTTGACTGTGATTTTATCAGGAACATGGGCCTCATTCAGGATTTTTATCAACGCTCCACGGTGCTCGTCCGAATGAATCAACAATGATAACAGTGAGATTTGAGCAGATGTCTCTCTTAGTTGTTCCACAATAGAATAGTACTGCATTTTCATCTTCTTCAAAAAATCTGTTGCTTCCTCCTCACTCACAATTTTCTTTACCAGCACTAAGTTATCCTTGGTCGGTTTTGATTTTCTCAATTCTTCGGGGGCAAATCACCTTCCCGATCGGGTCAATCCTTGAGTCTCACAAACTTCTTCTCTAACTCTTTCCCTTTGTAAGTCACTGTAACTCGGTCATAATTCCAAGGTACTGCCTTGCTGCTGATCAGGGGTAGCAGAGTTACAGGTTTGAAGATGACAGGCTCTGTGCGAACGCCTTCCACAACAACCACAGGCCTGTGGGCCACCCCTGGTACCACCACTTTTACGTTTTCTTGTTTCATCATCCCGTCTCTTGAAGATTCCTTCTTGACTATAACGATAGGCTCACTGCTTGCTCCACCTCAATTTAAGCATCGACATCTCGCTCGTTAAATTCTAACCGTCTTTTGCTCACTGGCTTGGATCATCATGACAGTTTGCGAAGGGTTTTTGGGCTCCCCCTCTTTGTGCATTATCTCAATCATATTGGTCTCTTGATGAGCAGGAAGTTGTTTTGGTTAAGATTGGGTGTTTCCGGAGCTTGTACCTCAATGCGATGTGAATCAATGAGTTCTTGAATAGCACATTTTAGATGCCAACATTTCTTTGGGTTATGCCCGAGGGCACCACAACAATACTCATAACTGACATAATAGTATAGATTTCTCGGAGGGGGATTCAGCAATTTTGCTTCAATCGGTCTCAACATATCTAAATGTCTCAATCTATGGAATAAGCTGGTGTGTGACTCTCCTAGTGGAGTGAAAGTTTTCTTCTTCTGTATTCTCTCAGTTTATAAAACTTGGCTGGCCTGGAAAGCTGGTCGTGGTGGGTGTTGGTAAGCTCTTGGGGGATAGTTATTTTGTGAAGCTGGGTAATTATTTTATGGGGTTAGCGTACTCCATTGTGCATGGCCGGGAGGTTGAGTATATATTTGCACATGATGGACTAAAAAACGGGGATCAAGAGGTGGATAGCAGTGTTGTGGTAGGCTATATAAAGTGTGTGGGTAGGTTTGATAATGAGGTCGGGGCTGGTTGTAATGGGATGGACCCTAGGGCCCGAACCAAGTTCCTGAGTCAAATGTCGCTACCTCTTCCTTCTACTAGTTTCCAATCGCTCCCCCCCCCCCCCGTCCCACTTTGGATAGCCTGAGTGGTTGCTTTGATTGCTAAATAGCTCATAATCTTATTAGATTTGATTCCCTGTTCTACCATACTCCCAATTTTCACGACCTCATTGAAGGATTTACCCACTGCTGATACCAGGTGACCAAAATATATAGGCTCTAGCGCTTGTAAGAAGTAATCTACCATTTCGCTTTCCTTTATTGGCAGGTCGACCCTTGATTCCTGCTCCCTCCAACGGAAGCCATATTCCTTGAAACTCTCATTGTGCTTCTTTTCCAGTTCCTTCAAAGACAAACGATCCAGGATAATTTCAAGATTATACTAAAAATGGCACGCAAATGCTTGGGCTAGATTGTCCCATGTATACCACCCAGCATTATCCTCTCGGGTGTACCATTCCAATGCTGACCCACTTAAACTTTGACTAAAGTATTCCATCAGTAATTTATCCTTTCCTCCTACTCCTCTCATCTTGCTGCAAAAATCCCTTAGATGTGCCACCGGATAACCTTGTCCGTCGTCTAAGTAAAATTTGGGCATCTTAAAATTTGGTGGAAACTGGTACATCTGCGAATAAATAGAGATCTTTGTATGCCACACTCACTTGGCCTCCTAGCCCTCGCATATCTCTGAACGATTGCTCTAAACTTTTGACTTTCCTGAGCACCTCCTCTTGCTCGGGATTTTTGACTGGCTTTTCAGTCTCAACTCGGATTTCAAAATGGGGAGCATAAGAGTAGGGTTCGTGGGATTTGAAGGTGGGTTCTGGTGGGTAATACTGATCGTCATGAGCTTGGAACAAAGGCTCACTGGATGATCTGTGCAGTGTGGCAGGAGGAGGCGCCACATAGATAAGAGCAACTGGTGGAGGGGTGTGGAACAACTTTGGGTGGTGGAGCTGGTGGCGTCTGGGAAGTTGTACCCTGGTATTGCTGGTTGGGGGAAGGTTGGGGTAGATTAGTGGCAGGGTGGTCATGTGATTGGGCTAATGGTGGGATGAAGGTCGGGAAGGCAGGATAGGCTGGTGGTGGCTGTCCTCTTACCCATGCCTGATACATTTCAGCCATCTGATGCTTCGGTTTGTACATCTCTTCTTTCATTGCATTAACATCCAACTCTTCTACCTCTTTTGAGGGATCAATGATACTTGCATCGGTTTCTTGGTTGGCCATAGTCAGCTTGCTTTTGGACCGACTGTTATAGGAGTGGATTGCAAGAATGCCGCAAAAACTAACCACCTGTCTGGATATGGCAAAGCAACACCTAAAACTTGTTAGCGGTTAGGCTTCAACATATAGGTAGCCACATATTCGGGGATGAATGCACCTAAGCATTTACCGATTTCTATTATGCACAATGAAATTGCTGATTGCGTTATCTCGGATTTTATCCTATGCCACTTTTCTTTTCTTTTTTTCTTTTTCTTTTTCCCCTTTCCTTTGCTCAGCTTGTTTTTCGCCTACCTTCTTTTGTGCTTTATTATTCTTTCCTTTGTTTTACCATTGTTCCTCTCATGATTTTCTCTTTCTTTCCTTTTTTCCTTTTCTTATTTTGGTTATGGTCGAATCCTATGGAGATCGCCTACGTATCATGACCTCGCATGAATCACACCGAGCGTAGTTCTGAAAAATAGATACATCAAAATATCTTTTGGAAATTTTGAATTTCATAAAATAAAACACTTGATTACAACTACTAACAGACCTTAAGAAAAGAAATCAATAAACTCTGACTCAAACGAAACCAAATAACTTACTTGACAACCTATTACAGACTCAAAAATAGAAGAAAAAACATATTTGCAAATGGACTAAAAAACTTAAGTGAAAGTCATGAATACATTAAGGCCTCTAACGCTGCTGGGGCCTGCGGGACATCATTCAGTCTCGGTGCATGCCTGTGTGCTAAATCCCCTTGGAGGTGGTGGAGGTCTTCCATCACTTGAAGATGAAGGACATTGCGGTGGCGAGAAACATAGATCTTGTCATATCTTCACAGCGGCTACACTTTATGATGATGTAATCAGCGATCATCCGTACCCTCTTCTTTAGCACCCTTTTCTTGCAACAACCGCCCAATCTGCTAGGCCCTAACTCCAAAGTTTGTTCTGCCACACAATTTAGTTCTTGAAATTGTTGCAAATCTCTTTCCAGCCGTGCTATTGTTGTGCAACAATGCTCTCTTTCAGCCTTGTAGTCCTTTGCTTGCTTAACTATTTTGTTTTCAACCATGATGACCCTCTTCTTCAACCACACAACCTCATTTTCATACCTTTCTTTTAATTGTTAAATCATGCGTGCACGTCCCTCTTCATTTTTGGCCAACTATTTTCGGGCCCTGGCTAGCTCACTCTCTGCTTTATTTAAGTCAAAACAATATTCTCCTACTTTCCACCTTAGATTATCTATGATCTTTTCATTCTTCACGCTTCTAGTAGGATTCTATGCAGCTATTTTCATTTTTTGAATTTGGGCTCGCAAAGCTTCGTTTTCTCTGGCTAATCTTTTGTTTTCCCCCTCGTCTGCCGCAGCTTGCAAACCATTCTCGAATTGAAGGTCTTTGACTTGCTTTTCAAATTTCCCTATTGTGGCCCTGTATTCATTTTCCTTGGTTAACTAATTCCATTGTTCTTGTGACGCCTCAGCAAATTCCTGAAGATGTTGTCTCTTTGCCGGCCTTCCGAACTCTATTTCCTTTTTATACCAAGCCAGGTACCCTGGTGCAACCTTGCCTTTAGACAAGTCTCGTACTCGAGTGTCCGCCGTCAAGTACTGACATTTGCTCCAAATCTGGCAGACTGTTGCTTCATTAACATGACCATTGGGACCAATCTCGACCACATGGCGACTAATGTTTTCATCCCCGAGAACCATTTGGAACCTCCCTAGCTATCTCAGCACCCTGTACAGAGCATAGGGTTGGATGCTACGGAGACCCATCAAAAGAAAATGAGGCTAGGTAGTTGGGACATATATATAATTCATCACTAGGTAGCCACCTGAACGTCCACTCTATTTGACTTGCACTTATAGTACGGAGATATAACACCCATTCTGGGACCCCCTCTAGTAATCTAAACCCATCAACTCTGGTATAAAATTCCTCTATGCAACCCCTTTCCGATGACCCATAAATCATGAATTGAGGTCGATGGCACAAGTGTTCAACCATCCACATCTATAAAAGCAGATTGCACCCTTCAAAGTCTCCTCCAGCTTTATAGGCGGTGAGGGCATAAAAGATTTCAGATAATATCATGGGTGCGATGGTGCTCTTGGCCTGAGTAAGCAAGGTGCTGACAACCCCTGCTATCCGTATATCAACATTCCTGTCTTGCCGTGGAAACACCAAGAGGCCGAGGAAGAATATCATAAATGCGAAACACATTTGAGTCAGTTTCCCTTGCTACAAACTTTATTTTCTAGGTCATTAAACCCCCCTATATGTCTGTATCTTTGGTATATAAACTGTGGAGTACAAAAACCGGCTGACATGTCTGAATTGTGAACCCCCTGCTTATATTCAATGAGTCCAAGAATTTATGTACAGCGACCGCCCTTGGCGCAATCAAATATTAGTGTCTCGGAGGGATTTTTGGCCCCCCTATATATCTGGCTATTTCCTCCAGGGTTGGGGAGAGTTCGAAGTCCGGGAAATGAAATACGTTGTGGGTCGGGTCCCGGAATGTAACCAACGCCTTTATGATATCTCCTCTTGGATTAATTTTCAACTACCTCGTGAGTCCTCCCAAGTACGCGTTGACCTTGTTTTCCCTGATTCCCCTAAATTATTCCACCACATGTGCAACTCCAAAGGGATCTTGTTCATGACTGTTATTGGGAAATTTTGATTCGTGCTCATTCTGGACATTATTAGGGTGATTAAGCACAAATCATGATTTATTGGACTCAAAACAAAGTTAAAATTTTCTTTAAATTTTTCATTTCAAAAATAAAATATCGGCTTTGCAAATACGGCCTTTCAGAACTTTTGGAGGAAGATTTTAAGGATGTGCTTGCTACCGACCAAAATTTGAAAACTAATCCAGAGCGACTGTTCTTACAAACACAGCCTTCCGGCTCCCTTTTGGGGACACTCGTCTAATTTTGACAAAAACTGCCTCACAAACATAATTTGTTTCTTTTGAGGCTATTTTTGCAAAAATGAAGTTGGGCCTGATAGCGATTTCCTACGTATCTCACGCCCTATGAGAATCAAACCGGTGTAGTTTGGGTAACTTTAACAGAATCAAAAACTAGTTTCTCTTTTTTTCTTCTTCTTCTTTTCGAAAATAATATCCCCTCCTTTGTTTTTTTTGTTCTATTTTTCGAAAACAAACCTTTTTTGGTTTTTGTTTTATTTTTTCAAAATTTCGGCAGCATTTCAGTGTCAGCTTTTTTGAAACAAGTAAATTCCTCCCTCATCCCAAACACTGTTATCTTCTTTGTAGGATTCTCTTCTTCCTTTTCTCAAAAATTCGGTCGGCATGTAAATCCCCAATAAATGCACAAGTAGCGTGCAAGATGCATCAAGATGGTCTATTATTTTAGGTGCTCCTGTCCTAGATGGATCCAACCCTTGTGTTGAGTCCCCTAAGTCAAATGCATGATGCAAATAAGCATTCCTACTAGGGATACGGCATGTGGTTAAGTTATTTCTACTTTAAGAACCAGGGTATGTGTTCTAGACTGTATACCCGAGCGAACAACTCGAGTCGAGGAGGGGGCTACATACCGGTAACCAAAAGGCCATCCGACTTTGTAACTTGTCCAAGCTTCTTTCTTACTTAAAGGTATGACACTAACAGAATAAGGAGTCTCGACCAGCGAGCACATCCCCTTAAGATGAGAAGAGAAGGGTTTCGCGGCAGTTTATACACAATTCAAATAACATTAAAGTGGTAAAAAACAATATTTAGCACATTGGGCACAATCATGTAATAAAATCAGATAACAAATAAAGGCAAATACAACAATTATTCAAAGCTCGAATTCTGAACCCTGAATCAGAGATGGGTTCGATCCCCAGCAGAGTCGGCAGAGCTGTCACACCTCCTTTTTCAACATTACACCCCGCAAAGGGCGTAGATAAGGGAGTTTTCCAATTAAAGGACAATCAAAACGCGATTTATTTATTTGAAGATTTCATAGTCACTACTTGGGATACTTAACGGTAGTTTTTCTCAGTTTTCTGTTGTCCTTTGGAATTTTATCTATGGTAGATTGTTGCAGAATTTTCAGTATATATATATTTTCTCAGACCTCCTGATTTTTTTGCTCTCTAATCTTTTTGTCTTATTTTGGGATTTGTTAACCAAGTTATAGCACCAAAATTGACAGAAAATTCCTGCTAGAAGTTTCTATTACTGTTATTGAAGATTCTCTGAGGTTCTTTTCCAAAACTACCCCTTAGCCAACCTAGAATTACCCTTTTGTTTTGGGCTCTCACAGCCAGCCTGCGCTTCAGGATTCAAACAAGTGGCCTAAATATTTTTAAACTAAAAAAAACCTCTGAACTGAACGACTCTACTTTAATCCAGAATTAAAGAGCAACTAACAAACTAAACACAATTTATGTAAAATAAAATCATGCAATTCTTATGAAGAGACGATAAACAGGTATAAAATTATCATGATAAAAAGAAACAAAAAAAACAGAAGGAGAGTGAACAAATTAAAAAAAAAAACTTAACAAACTAAACATGATTCGAGTGAAATAAAACCATGCGATAAAAGGTGCAAAACAATATCACGATTAATAAAACCCTTCATACAATTAAACATGGAAAACGATTGAACAATGAGATTTAAACAATATCTAATTTCATATTGTTTGAACATATGAAAATTTCCAAAATCTAATAAAAAAATCATTAGAAGCAACTAGAAGAAATCAGAAGAAGAAACAAAAGAAAAGAGAAAGAAAACTAAACCAATAAATATTTAAACGTGAAGCTAAATAGGAGGAACTGGGTTCAAACTCACCGGAAACGTCTATTGGTAGGGTTTATATTGGTAACCTCTCTTCGAGCCTTCAAACTTCAAACCTTGATGCTTGACGGATGCTTCAATTGTTAAGACTCAAATTTAGAGTTATCTAAGATTTAATATTTGAGACAAATCAGTGGGATTCGAGGGTAGTGGGTTGGGTATCTAGGACGAGGAAACCATAGCGGTTATTTGGAGTCGTTTTAGGGTGAAATAGAAGCGGCACCGCCGGACATTGTGGCAGAGTAAAAACTTTCAGACAATATTCAAGAGGTTTGGCTAAGTTTTGAGGGAAAGTGATGGTGGATTTGAGAAGAGGAGAGGGAGGAGAAGCGGTAGTGTTAAATTGGTGGCCATCGGAGCTCTGCTACCGGGAGAGGCGATTTCCGGCTGAAGGTTCATGGCAGTGAGCGACAGAGACGACACAGATGGTCTTTAGGGTTATGGGGTGATGGTAAGAGACGGGGTTTGGGGGGCGTTTGGACATTAATATAGCCAGAGCTCCTCAGTTCTCAGCCTTGTTGGATCAAAGATCCTAGACGGCTGAGATTGATTTGATCCAAACGACGTCGATTGGTTATTAGGGGGCTGGACCGGGCTTAGGACGGGTATTGGACCAGGTTGGGGGGGGGGGATTCATTCAGGCTGGCCCAAATGCTTTTGTTCTTCTTCTTTATTTTTCATTTTTCAGATTTTCTTTCTTTTTTTTTCTTTTTCATTTTAAGAATTAACTAAAATCTAAATTAAATTATAAACCCCAAATTAATCTATAAAAATGCTAATTAATTCTACATAATCATTATCACAAATAATTAAAATAAAATTAAAAGAAAAATCACCTAAATATTAAAATTAAAATTAAAAGTGTAAATTAAACTATTTTTTATTTTTCTTTTTTATAAAATGACTAATTGATAATTAATTCTTGAAAAAATGTCAAATCAACTTCTAAATGCACATACAACATATTTTTTATATTTTTCACTAATTAAAATGCACATACAAAATGCAAACAATTAACGAAAAATGCCACAAAAATCCACAAAATTGTGAATAAATAAAAGAAATTATTTTGTTTTGAATTTATGGGAGTAATTCGTGTAGGGGAAAAAACACAAGCTCACACCAACACCACAAAATAACTTGCTTTCGAGAACTCCCAATCTCCAAACCCATAGAATGCACGAATCGCCATATCTTATCTTAACTCCACCCCAGAATGTCTAACATATATCTTATACACAATAATCCAACGAGGAATACTTCTATAATTATTTTGTTCCATATTGAAAAATCTGATTATCAGCAGTCGATCAACCTGGCAAGTACCACATACCAATACAAAATCCGTAAATCAAAACACAATGCGTCTTCTGAATGTACACTCTACTTAGGTAATATCAATTAATGCCAACGTATGAGTATAAACACATGATTTTCCTTTCAAAACTAATCTGCGACCTTGCACATGAAAACCTCAATCCCACACAACCCACCACATATATTAGGTGATTATATAAAAAGTACGAGAGTCTCATAATCAACCCTGAGTCATAAGAAAACTACTTACTCAATTTACCAGGAACCTTCCATTTGATCTCATCCAGGAGGAAATCACAATACACATTATGCTTCTCACGTCAGTAGAAAATATCCATCTCAAACCGTGGTAAAAACTATCGAGAACTCTTCGAAACCCATTTGCTCATAATCAAGTTAGAACTAAATGTCTCTAGCTCCCCCAAGCCACACGGGTCACCAAACTGAAGAGTATTTACAAAAAACACATATAGAGACTCACAATATATTACGTACCCAAAGAATCGATCATATTCATTACTTTGCTGATCCACCCTACTATCAAGTTGTCCTATTTTTCCGATTTTCTTCTAAATTTCCTTCAACTGATACTTCTCCTCACCATAACATCACGATCCTCAACCAAAACGCACCCTACGATATCTTAGAATAAAACCACAGTGCTCTAAGTCCCATAAGATGTCGTATTCCCTCTTAAGCACCCCAAAAATACCACAGTCGAGATGCCCACTCAGAAGAGATTTTATGTGAATTTTAAGTTTTGTCCTTTTACCTTTATGATACTGAATGTAGAATCCATAGTGATACAAAAATATAACGAGTCCTAACACTATCCGATGCAAATCTCAGGCTCTAGCCATACGCAAATTTGGAAAGATTCTCAATTGCCACATAGATATTAAACTCTTTATAACCTTCTCGAGAATCATCCACTGTTCTTAAATCTCAATCGCACCGCCCAAACAGGCCGAACGACCTATGCTTAATTAGCATAACAACACCCCAAAGAAATAATCTACACCTTTAAGCAACCGAGAAAATTCCTACCCAGTACGCGTTATATTCATCACGAATAACAACTCAAATCATTCCATGATTTCCATATACCCATCATGTGTAACATAACCCGTATCCAAAAATTTCCTTGTATAACTCATCCTCAAAACCAGCTTCTACAAGTCATAACTGATTCACAAGTATGCCTCCAACCAAAAACTATACAACGCATAACCATGCAATCCACTCGTCGATAATAAACTTGCCCACTTGGCTCAAAGACACAGATCAAAACACTTTGCAACTCACAATGCTTATACTCTATTACATCCATAATACCTTAGTGAGATTCAACTCAATCCTTTATAAGGTCATGTAACACAAACCATATAATTCCTCAAATCATCTACTAAGCTCACATTCATCCTAGTAATAGTGAGGTCAACTTTCTCAACCAACCCAAACTCAAATTGCGCAAATATAACCTACTGGTAGAAAAGAAAGAATCCGCACAACATCATAAGAATCAAACATCTGTACATTACCTCGTAGGTTTAATACACCTGTTTAGCCTCAGAATGACATCTCTCTATACCCTTCCATAGCCACAACTACTACGTAATCACTTAATTTCCTGAGTCTAAACTCATCAGTAAGACATGCCTATCTAATTCGTTCCATAATTAAACAATATGAAAGATCCTTCAATACACCCATAACCTGACACTATGCATCACATCAAAGCAGAAATCAAGCACTCAATATCCTTTTTACTTCTCAAGCAAACTCTTCTCTTCACATTTAATCTATCTAAACACATCCCACAGTCACATCATACTCATTATATTGCCATCCAACCACTCAGCGAGCCACAAATTTCACTAATAGGGACACTACTAGTGTTTTAAGTCCAAAAGCACGTGCTCACACAACTGAAGTTCCCATGCTCAATCTACAGTCAAAACCCGAACTCAAGTCCTCCAGACTATCCCATCATCAGCACAGAGAAATAACATCTCGAACCTCATCCATGGAATTACAAGCCATTTATACATAGCTGATACCGAGCACTCACGTGTGCATACGAGTGCATGGAAGGAATTCAATGAGTTACTCTTTAAGTTAAATCAATGTCGCACAATAAGGAAGGAAAGATGGGAAGTTTTTCCTAAATTCCCCCTGTTGAAGATAGGTATGGATGTCATCATACAGATCCACAAGACTCTACTAGACACTTGCTTATGACTCATATAACATATGAACCTAGAGCTCTAATACCAACTTGTCATTTCCAAAATCAAACTAGCTTTAATGGTACCTAACCCCACCCGCTAGGTAACCAAGTTAATAGTAAACCAATTCAAAAGAGATTTATTAAGAGAAGAAATGATAATACAACTGAACTATTAAACAAAGAATTCCCAAGGACTCGTAGTGCAAATCATGAGCTTCTAAGATTTAGAGTTCACAAAGTTGGCATGAAATAAATACATTATATGTTTAAAATATACATGAAATATTAAATATTCTGAAGGTACCAAAGACAAGAGGCATATATGATCAGAGCGCATGTACATCTTCAAATCCAACTTCCACCATACACACCAATATCAGCATCTAAAATCTGCATACAAGGTGCAGAACTCTAGTATGAGTACAACCAACCCCATGTACTCAATAAGTAACAAACTTAACCTTAGGTTTAAAGTATTGATGAGCTGAGATAAGGTTTAGAGTCCAACTCCAACAATAATTAATATGTTCCATTATCAAATGGCATGAGGAAAGTACATCTCTATGCCTACATATCAATGAATGCATGCCAACTGCAATTCAATGCAGTGATAAGACCATATGTATACTCTCGGTGTATTTTAGTCCTCCCAATCAATCAATCGTCATAGTCACTAAGTTCTCACAGCCACTCAATCCTCACAGTCTCTAAATCCTCCCAATCACTAGGCACTCACTCTTGGTACTCAGACTTGGCACTCGACACTCGCAATAAGTAGGTACATGTGCTTATTATGGGTATACAGACTCCGAAGGGGCAGATCTAACCCCAAGAGTTATAACAAACCAATCATGGCATAAAACAATAAAGACTATTGTAGCGTGAAACCCTATCCCATCATGAATCACTAATACCTACTGCACATACAGCCCGATTCCCTCAATATCCTCATAATCAGGCCATCGATCTCACTCAATCATCAATCTCACCAGTTTGTCAGACTCACAATGTCATGAAAAAATAAGCCAAAAATGATGATTTGATATATCAATAAATGGCAACAGAGACTGAGATATGATATACAAAGGAATTTATATCTCACGCCCTAAACTCCAGGAGCAAGTCTGGCGATCAACCGAGTGAACCTGACTGAGCAAGCCTATCAGATTCTTTCTACCCAATTCACTCACATATTATGAGAAGATATATTTTCATTAACTAACTAATAGGGAGATTATGAACACAATTTCAGGTCATTTTCATTAGTTGCTTCATTAGTTGGAGCCTCCAATATATACATCTTTTCATAACATGAAGTAGATTAAAAGATTCAAACACAACAATATTTTGTTTGACTTCCCCACCACCCATATACAACCCACACAGTGTCTATAGGGCCTCTAAATAGATACAAAAGAGTACTATAAAAATGTCGGCAATAATGCCCCATCTTTACCTCAAGTACAATACATAAGGAACCAAAAGATGTATGACCCCGGAATCGAATGAGGCTCATCAAGACTGTTGGGAAAAGGATGTACCTTTAACACTAGTCAACACTACATGCTACGGAACAACCTGCATCCATTTAAGACGTAGCGGCCCCGGCAAAAGGGACGTTAGTACTGTTGACTGATACTAGTATATAACTAAACACCATATCACTAGAATGAACAATAATACAACAAGGATATAATCATAATATCAATAAAACCCTTAAACAACACCATAATATCGAATTAAGAGTCACATAATTTTTCAAGTAAATTTCCATAACATTAGGTTGGCACATCTTTATTTCTTATACACCATTGTCCATAGCACCAATGCATTCTCTCGCGGATTCAGATCATGACCGGATCGGCTACGTCATCTCATATAAGACATCAACCATAATCATAATTTCATTCTCAAATCCCTATTTCAATTTCTAGAACAATTACCCTCATGTGTGCAACATAGTGTCTGATCATGGCTCGATCAGCTAGATCGTCTCTCCCGGGGCATAACCATATAATATCAATCATTTCATTTCATACTTCTTCTATGTTTTCAATTCATCGACACCAGTGTCCACAATCGTTATATCATATTTGGAACTTGGGCACATTTCATATTCAAAGTCTTTTTAACATTTATAAATTATTATCATGTCAACAAAAACAAGGCTTTTCATACAAGACTTGATTACACAAGTGTACAAATTGAAGACTAAGGCATACAGAGGCTTTTTGCACCATTTTGCATAACAATATTTGTTCAAATGTGACTTGAAGTCTTGGAACTTTGTAGCACATATTCCAAATATTAACACATCATCATATGATAAGATAACATGATGATTGGTACATATATATTGAACATATTTATTTCAACGGGAGTGCATTTCAGAATAGTAATTTCTAAAACGATCAACTTGGGACTTACGCCGATTATTAGGAAAAATAAGGGATTAAATTCTAAAAAGACGACGTTTCAGCCATACATAACTCAATAGAGCTTCCTTAAATTTTACAATATTCTGGAACTCTTATCCACTTCAATCTATTTAGGAATATAACAAGTTGAGCCAAAAATTAGAAAGATGATCATAATTCTAGATCATTTGAGCACATTAAAAAATATTAGATGTGAATTATGTTTTTAAGACCCTTTTTTGAAAGACTTTACCATGCCTAAACCAATTCTCAGCTCACTACCTCCCCCGCATACTTTAAGAATCATGCATGCAAGATAAGCACTCCTATCCCCATGAATTACCTCACTAATGGCACATTCTAGTTACATTTTGAAATTAGGAGTTTGGGTGATAGAGTCTTACCTCTTGGGAAGAAGCGCTACGTTCCTTTCTTGATAATCTCCCAGGTTTAAGCAAGAATTAAAGAGAAATTTGTATGAAGAACACTTTCTCCCTCGAGGACTCTCTTTCTCACTCTAAAGATATCAGAAGATAGGCTTTAAAAGGTCGAAGGCATATGTTTTAATGACACAGGATCAGGTTTAAAAATATGAAATTAGGATCCCAGAACCAGAACTGTGGTCACATACGCGACAGCATAATGCATCTGCAGTCCGCAAAATGGGACACAAAACGGCCCTAAAGAACTGGAATTTTCTACATCAATCTACGGCCGGTCTGCGGTCACATAATGCACTGCAGAACACCCCTCCAAGAATTTCTATGTGGGGATTTACAACGGGTTATGTGGTCTGCAGAATGATTATGCAATCACAATAGTATACCACATATTTGGTCAAAAATTGGCTCAAATATCTGCTTTACTACGGCAGAATTGCACTCCGCAGATCAATTCTTCGGTTATAAAATTGACCACACAAAATGCCCTAAACTTCCAAAAAATTTCTTCAGTTCACCGCTCAACCCAAATAGTCTGTACCATGGCGAGCAAGTTCATCGGGAAGAATCACTAATATCTTTCATACAATAGTCTGCCTCGACACTATGAAATTTTGAGGTTTTAAGCAAAATTTTATGGGGCCTTACAGCGTATGACTGAGTATGTAATTTCAATGTAAGAAAATAACTCAACATAATAACCTCAGTGGATCCAAGATAAACATATAGCCTAGATATTGTTCTAACATGGATCACAGCTCAATTACTCTATCACGTAAAGATTTCATAGATACAGATAAGATTAGGTAACTATACAGTACCACAGAAACAACTGAGTTCATAACTCCCAAGGTGCACATCCGCACGTCGGTCACCTAGAATGTGTGTAACCTCAATACCAAACACATGTCACGTATATTCAAGAGTTCATATCCTTATCACATAGTTTAGAAGTGTTACTTACCTCGGACAAGCTGAATCCAATACCGAGCAAGCCAACTAATTCTCAAAAAATGCCAGCCCGCACGTACCGACTGCAGAACGACCCGTAACTAGCCAAAAGCAACTCAAGAACATCAAATAATTCCTAATGAAAAAATTCGAAATTATAAAGGTCAAATCTTTAATCAAACCCAAAAATCAACAA
The DNA here is from genome assembly GCA_034376525.1 of Nicotiana benthamiana. Classification (NCBI taxonomy): domain Eukaryota; kingdom Viridiplantae; phylum Streptophyta; class Magnoliopsida; order Solanales; family Solanaceae; genus Nicotiana; species Nicotiana benthamiana. Next base: position 57,855,908 of record CM067337.1, read on the forward strand.
AAAAGTTAAACTTGGCTCGCACCTCGAAACTTGATAAAACTAACAAAATCCGATATCCCATTCAATTATGAGTCTAGCCATACTAGTTTTATTCAAATTTGACTCTGAATCAATGTTCAAAACTCAAAAATTCACTCTATGAAACTTTAGAAAAACTCCCTAATTTATCTTTTTAAATGATTAATCCAATGCCAATAATGAGGATATATTCATAAAATATAATCTAAACCAAGTTAAGAATTCTTACCCTAATTCGTGTGGTGAAATTCCTCTCTAAAGTCTCCTAACCCGAGCTCTAGTACCCCTAAATGTGAAATAAGTCAAAAACCTCGAAATATATTTCTGCCCATGCGTGTTCACTTTTTTGCTAATAATTTACCCGTCTGACCTGAAGCCCACTTCTGCAGAATCAACTAGAGAAATGGATCTTCACACCTATCGAAAACATCCACTCGTCCGACCTCAAAGGTGTGATATGAATCAGGCATCTGCGCAAACGTCCGCTTATGCGCCTCTACCATCGCTTCTGCAATAACGCAGATGCGGCCCAAAACTTTGCATCTATGATGCTTCCAAACATATTCCTCTCCTCTCATGTGATCACTTTGCCACTTTTGTGACTCCGCACCTGTGCCCATAGCTCCGAAGGTGTGGTCACACCATAATCCCTGCCAAACCAGCATTAACCAAGCAGTTCCAAAATTATCTGAATCCCATCTGAAATGCACCCCGAGCCCCTCGGGACCCTGTTCGAGTATATAAATAAGTCCTATAATGTAATGCAGACTTTCTCGAGGCCTCAAATCACACATAATAACATTAAAAAAGGAATCACACCTCAATTCAAACTTAGATGAACTTTTAACTTCCAAAACTCGTGCTGAAACATATCAATTAAACCCGAAATGAGTTCAAATTTTTAACACAAGTAGAAAATGACATAACAAAGATATTCCAATTCTTGGAATCACAATCCGAACTCGATTTCCTAAAATTCAACTCCCAGTAAACTTATGAACTTTCAAATCCTTCAAATTTTCATCTTTCGCCAATTAGCAGTTAAACCTTCTATAAATATCCGAATGCAAATCCGGGCATATGGTCAAGTCCAAGATCACCATCCAGACCAAATGGAACCATCAAAACTCCAAATTATATTTCAAATACCAAAAAGTCATAATTGGTCAACTATTCCATCTTCAAAACTTCAATCATGAAATTCATTCTTCCAAATTAATTTCGAATAACCTGAAAATCATAACCGACGATTCACACAAGTCATTATACATCATACAAATACTCATGCCCCAAACAATCAAGCGGTGTGCAAATGCTGAAACAACCGATGGGGTCTGTACACTGGCTCTGCATAAAAATATGGTATTGCCTCGAGGTTAGGTTTATATGGTTAGCTCCCTAGAGATTATGTTTTGTTTTGACAAAGATCCTCAAGACATGTCACCATCTAGAGGCTTATAGTGATATTGACGGCTCCTTAGAACCTATTTTCAGGGTAGCAGAGATCTAGTACAATCTTGAGGATAGGTTAATGCGGGAACCTTTAATTCCATAGATATTGTACGATAGTGTTGATTGTACGATGTGGTTATGAAATGATCGAGATGATCCTACCGGTACATCTTATCGAGAGTGATAAAGGCCCAGCGAGAATTAATTGGCCCTTAAGGTATGCAGATAGTTGTCGCTTGCTCTACATGTGAGTTTACTTCCTCTTTTTGGAGGATTTCGCTATTTTGAGCCGTTATCCCTTTCATAGAGTTCTTCCTCCTTGCGCCAACCTATCCATCATTTTAATTCAAAGTTTTTGCTTGATTTTAATTTTCTTTCTTCATGGCCGCTACGCCCAAATCTATTTACAAAAAAGAAGAGGATTCTTCCTCTTCTTCTCGCTCGATCAGTGGTACACCGCTGGCATCTGGCGAACCAAAATCTAGATGCTTTATCTCGAGGAGGGACCCTTCAGAGATACCTCCCAACATCTAGGGCCATTGGAATCATGCATAAAGGTCACTTCATCAATTGGAGAGGGACACCTTGAAGTATTGTGGATGGGGAGACAAGGTGGTGCTGCAGGTACCTTCTCCGGATGAGAACATCACATCTCATATAGAGTGGTTTTTACATGTATACATATGCCCCTTCACATTGGGCTCACTGGATACGGTCGTGCTTGACTTCTATCAAAGATATCAGGCTACCCTGGAACAGGTCCACCCGTCGTTATAGAGGATAGTGCTGATGATAAGGTTCTATACGGAAGAAGCTCGGCTCGAGTTCAACCTTAGTCATCTCATCAGATTGTACCAACCATTTTATTGTCGAGGCCTAATAGCTTTGAGATGCTGATCCACCAGGTCCTTTGTTCTCGATGATGAAGAAGATGAGGAGCAAGGGTGTATGAATTGGTTCATCTGAGAATGGACTGCCAATATTTATCCTCGTGGAGTTCATACCATTTCCTGAGAAATGGAATGTCCACATAAGTGGTGCACTCGTGTTTTTATTTTTGCTCGTAGAAGAGACGGCCTCTATAAAGATGCTTTCTTTTTCCTTTTTGCAGCAATCCCGTGGATGTCATATGAGGTTCCGACCTGGCGGATTGGTCTCAAAAACTAAGAGGTTGTTTGACTTACGATGAGCATAAGTGGAGAGATCTGGCCAAGGGTAGATGGGAGGCAAAACATCACGGTACGTGGTATGTGGCTTGATTCCATTGAAAGGCACTTTATTTTATGTGTAATAACTCTATCACCATAGGCATTGGAGATTTTTCTGATATGAGGTTGTGCCCTCTCGGAGGAGGAAGAATCGTCAACTTTGGGGTATCTGCTGATCTGAGGCTTCTAGCCTCAGAAAAGTGGTTCCTCTATTGTTGCTGTATTAATTTTCAGCCGAAGGTACTTCGAGGGATACATGTGGTCGTCCTCGCCCCCCCCCCCCCCCCATCAAAGGTATGCCAAGAGGTATTCGAGACCAGGGGCCACCTAAAACAAGTAGGTCTCGAGCGTACCAATTACCAAAATCACATTTTTATTAGGTACTGTGCCCCTACCGAGATTGGTTCAACTAGGGCTGGTGAGACCAGGCCAGTAAGTGCATGCTCGACCTTTGAGGAGGCTCAACAACTTTGTTCTATGGTGAGGTTTGGTCGACTCCATTGATCTTATGATTTTATGTATTTGTTTTCCTATCGAGCTTCTTTTTCACAGCATTTGACATGCTCAAGTCTGAGCTGCTTCACTATAAAGCCCGATTAAGGAAAGTTTTGGACAAGGAGAAGTCTCTCAGGCTCCTTTGTGATGAAAGGGGAAAAGAATTGAGACACCTTCGGTACGAGGCGAATAGAAGCCTAAACTACGAGAGTCATCTTGAGAAATAAGTAAGTTTTGTTCTGAGGGCGTGCATGTTCTTTTATCTATCCTCATAGATTAATATTTTGATACCTTAGTTGCAAACCAAGAAAGAAGATATACAACGCCTTTGGGGAGAGGTCGGCCAGGCGAAGCATGAGTATAACGAGCTAAGGGCTCAAATAGATTTCCATGTTATGTCCAAGAAGAATGCTCTGGCCAAGGTTTTTGCACTTGAGGTGCAGCTATGAAACGCTCACGAAAATAGCTCGGTTCAGATGAGTAGGATTACAAGGCTCGAGTCTGACCTTTTAGAGATGAAGACCGAGGTCGTGGATGCCCGGATTGAAGCTGAAGAAATTTGGGCTAAGGTCAATAAGAAAGTGACTATCTATTTAAAAGACATCGCTGAGGTTCGAGCAAAGTTGAGAGGTGTTTTCGATCGAGAGAGCGAAAGCAATGAATATGCCTGGTGCGAATCTCGGAGGGAAACCCTTGAAAAGATTAATGTTAGGGGATTCGATCTCTTGGAAGATATAGCACATGCCAGGGCGGATGAATATGATGCCAAATTCCTCTTGTCTGACGCGAAGATAGTGAAGAAAAGGCCGATGGGGCCGCAGTACTCGAGGGGAAAATAGACTAGGCTTTTTTCTATTTTATTCTTTGTACAATATTCTTAGAGAACTTTGTAAATGTAACCTTGCATTGTTTCATACATGTGTACATATAAAGAAACCTTTCGGTTTTCTCCTTCCATGAATTTCTATTTGCTCGTGTGTGTATTTCTTTATCTTGAGCTCTGACATTTCATCAATGATTAGCTAGATGAATTGGCCTTTGAGTAAAAACCCTTCGATTTGTAATTCGTCCCTGAGGCTTGTTGGGATAGTTCATAGGCCCTTGTGTGTTGGGTCGGTACGACATCTAATACAGGCTCTGTCTGGGCTCTTACGCATTGGGTCGGTACGACCTTTATTTCTAAGCTGGCGATAGTGGCTGTCACATATGTGCCCTTAGGAATTTATTAGTTAACTATTTCGGGCTCAGACTCCGAGTCGAATTTTGACTCGAGCTCATTGGCCTTCAAATTTTTTAATTTCAAGTTGAACCTTAGGGTCTTACGTGTTGGGTTAGTGTCGCGCCCCCTTTTTTCCCTCCTGTGGGAGGGAGGTCCGTGTTCCGACATTTATGGGGGTTAATAACTCATTTCCTTTTGGGAATTTGGATTTTTGAAGAGTCACCACCTAAAGAATTGTGGTGCGTTAGGGCACCTAGAGCGATTAACTCTTAGTTTAGTTTGCATTACCAGAGATTTAGGGTAAGGGCTCGAAATAAACATGGAGGAAAGGTGTTAGGTACCCCTCTCGGTCCAAAAGTAGGGGTCCCGGCCGAACTTATACTTATGAATTAGTCCTTTTAACAAATAAATGGTTTAAACATATAATTGCAAATAAATGCATGTTTTGGATAATATAAGACTCAGGTAAATAGATAAAAGGAAAATACTTAAACAAGTTGCATGTATAGGGAAAGTAAAGTTTAAACATCAATGGAAAGAGGTACTAGGTTGGTTAGCCTACAGGATCAACATACACAATGCCCAATAATCACTCCTCAATGAAGGGCTACACATGACATTAGCGCGTAGTCATAATATCCTTACTACCCTATTCCCTCCCCTTAGTTATAGCCTAAAGCGTTCTAGCAGTCTTGAAAATTTCCTATGCGTGCATTACATGTCCCTTCCTCATGGCCCTGGAGGTATTTTAGGACCTCTAGTTTTTGGACAGTTCTAGACCATCCTAAGTTTGTAGAAGGATAAAAGTCTAGGCGTCAATCAAGAACAATTAGGACTGCATTTAAAGGGAAAAAGTATAACAAGTAAATGTATGTCTTCAAACAACAGTCAGGTATTTAAGAGAAAATCCTAGAACATGATATTTAGGTGAGCATGGATTATACAGCATGAATTAGGACCAAGTGTCAAAGACCTATTATCTTGCCTACTGATTTTAGACATGTTAAATCTGAATAATTTTAAATAACAAAGCACAATTTTATAGTTGCAAAATTTAAATCACCCTAGAGCCTTTCCTAAACGCATAACAATGACATCCTAAAAGCATGGTATCTATATTGACTAGGAATGCAACAAAATAGTGAACAGTTTTTAGAACGGACGACTCGAGATCCTATAGACATGCTTTCTAGTGACATCAATCTAAGGCAATGTTTAAAAATTCATTTAAAGAAACAAACAGTTAATTAAACCAATTCAGAATGAATAAACATGAATTTAACTAAGCTAATTTTAAGTTCTATATGCATGATTTCTATTAGAGCTGATTTTAATCCCTATAGGCATGGTATCTAATAAGACGAATGTGAATACATGCCATAACAAAACTGAATTTCAATTACTTTATCTCTATAGGCATGATATCTAAATATAAAGTTGATTTTAACCCTATAGGTATGATCTCTATTATTAGAGCCAATTAGATCCTATAGGTATGGTTTTCTAATACTGTGAAACTAAAGCAAACATAGAAAATGCATTCGAATTAACACAGCCCTATATGCATGGTATCTACCTGATTTACCCAACATATATATAACTACCCTCCCCTTTTTCACTAATCACTCCAATGTTATTTAAAATTGTAGCTACAGAAAAAGAACTAAACATAAATTACATAAAGAAAATAGAAAAAAAAATAATCGATAGGGAGCCAGAATCAAGCCCAAAACAATCATGGTGTCTCAAGCCTTTAGAGATCTCAAAAACCCAAAGTTCTATAGCCCAATTCATGTCTAGGTGTGCTAGAGTTTCCTAAGGATCTCAAGGATCCTGGGCAGTGCTCACACCAAGATTTTTATCAAACAGATACAGATTATGTGCAGTATGGAAGTGCCAGCCCTGATATGCCAGAGTTCATAGAGATCTCAAGGATCTCAAAGTAGTATGCATACTAAAGGGGAAAGACTTAGTTAATATAAGAGTAATGTGAGAGAGCATAATGACTTCAAAGAGTTTGATAGACAATAGAAAGAAGGTCTTACTGATGGGAATTTTTTTCTTTTGAAAACCAGACCATAGTTAGGGTAGAAAAATTTTGAGGAAACATGAAAAATTATTATTTTTTAATCAGAGAGAGCAAGTCATAGAGCACAGTTCCAAAGCAGACTTCATACAAGGGAAAGGGGAAGAAGGACACCTAGAATGCAAGCTAGTGATGGCAAGCAATTATACAGATTGTGGCCGCAAAGTCAATTTAAAGACTTTAGACACAAATAAGACCTCATTAGTGAAGTACAACAAGTTGGACTTAGATGAACAAACTAGACAAATACTTCATAAAGCCTTCAAGGTTTTAGAAATACTGATAATATACAAAACAAGCAGAATTTTGTCATGCGGGGTGAAATTATAAACATACAATGCAGTTTGGGACATGCTAGTAAACCAATTATTTAAAGCAGGATCAACATGCTAAACAGTATAATAGCTATAGCCTTTAACAAAATAAGCTTAAACATGCTTTGTGATTAATTAATCTAGGCATGTTATTTGCATATTAAGTAGAATAGCACATAAAACTGGAAATCACAAACTGATGAACTCCAGCAACAAAGAAAAACATATAGTTTTGAATGTGAATTGAATCAAAACATACCAGTTAAGGAGAGAATACAAAGTATAAAGCAAAGATGGTGCAAGTATCAAGCCTTGGCTTACAGTCGGCTGGAATAATAAGAAAAGCAAGAAATAGAAGAGAATATAGAGATTTTGAGAGTGTGAGAGTGTAGATGAACTAGTGTTCCTGTACAGAAGTGAGGAGTAAAGGAGAGCATATATAGAAGTTAAGAATCAAGAAAAATAAGGTAAAGGGAATCAACCCTTCTGCAATGAAGGAAGCCACAAAATCAATCATACATTAGTTAGTATAATTTTCCCTTAATTAAGGGTAACCAACCAAGGAGCAAGGCAGAACACATCTAAGGAAAGAAAATCAAACGAGCAATTAAGGGGAGATAGACAGAATTTTAATTAAGGCAATGATTGGTAAAGAATCAGTAAATATCATGGTTAATCGAACAAAGTAAAACTACTCAAGATTGAAAATAAGGAAATAGCCAGTAATAGGTCTTAACAAAACAAATTAATAAATCAAGAATTCAAATCAATCATTGATTAAGGAGAAAATATAGATTTACCATGAATAGATAAAAAATAAACATAGACATATATAATTTGCAGAAAATTTTGAACCAAGAACATCAATAGAGGCACGTTAGGATCAAAAGTCATCGGATTAGGCTAACGAGAATCACAGAAACAAAGCATAGGAAAAATTCAGTACCCAAATTACCTAAACGAACTCAGAATCCAAATAATAATACCGAGAAATTAGGGATTTTATCATAAAAAAGTTAGGGTTAAAGCAATCTTCATGAAATAGGTCAAAACATACAAGAAAAAGAAGATCAAGCACTTAAAAATCATTAAACATTTTGAGAAAGAAAATTTCAGGAAACCCTAGTCATAGATGTAAAAAACTAAAATATTATAGTGCTTAAAATGGTCAGTAATAGAGGAATAACAGGAACTTAAAGAAAAATCACAAGAACTCGAAGACATTTTCAAGTGTGCATATATTCAAATAGTAGATAGCAAAGAGACCAAGATGTAGTGCCAAAATCTGTTGACAGTATAGAAACAAGATATCTTAAAAGCAAAGTCATTGTTAAACTCAGTAACATTCCAAATCTATAAAGATCGGACGGATTCATGTTAGAGGATAAAAAGAGGGGTAAAGAAAACCTGGTTTTGAACCATATATTTGAGCCATCAAATTTTAGTAGGAATCACTCGTAAACATGTACGAACCCTTAAAGAGCTTTGAATGAGATCTGGGTTAGATCTCTTCTAATTCTTTCCACAAAAACCACATAGTCGAACAACCCAGGAGATATGGGACAAGTAGACGCTTTGTACAATTATGTGATGCCATAGATCGGACGGGGATTAAAGGATTAGGGCTTGATTTTTGTTGATGGCGATTAAGTTAGAAGGGTTAGTTTCAGAGAGAACTAAAGAGGAAAGGGTTCAAGGGCCGCAGTGTGAGAAAATGGTTAGGATTTAGGGGTTGTTTGAACTAAAAAAGGAAAGGTGGATTGTGGCCGTTGATCTCTGTGATCAACGACCGAGATTGAAAGAATTTTGGGGCGAATTGGGCCGATAGGATGGGTATTAAACCTAGGTAGGTTTAGGTTTAAAAGTTGGGCTGGGTATTGGGTCAAAATTAAGACCAAGAATGCAATAATGATATGCTAAATTTAAATAGCCATTTTTAATACTATATAATTTATATGAAATAATAAATGATTTCAAAAAATACTTTTGTGTAATAAAATAATTTAAAATAGTTATTTAATATTTAAAAATATAAAAGACCATTTTATGCATCAATAATGCAATTATGCACTAGTAGGACTATTATTGCAAAGATGTACAATTTAGCCAAAAAATGTAAATATAATTACAAAAAATACATTAAAAATGTTTAAAACACTTTTTTGGCATAAATAAAAATTTAGATGAATAAATCACCGCAAAAGTAATTTGAAAGATAATTATTTGAGATTTTATAAATAAAATAGAAGAAATAAACTAATTTGGTGCTTTTAGAAATTATAGAAAAATTATAAAAAATGCTTATGCATGCTTCTAACTGCATATGTGTTATTTCAAAAGTATATATATGTATGAAAAATATATGAGGCAAAATTGGGTATTAATAGTCGGTACGACCTCTAGTTTTAAGCTGGCGACAATGGCTCTTACGCACGGGTCAGTACAACCTCTAATTTTAAGCTGGCAGCAATTGCTTTTACGCACTCGTCGGTACGACCTTTAAGTTTAGGCTGGCGACTGTGGCTCTTATGCATTGGTCGGTACGACCTCTTAGTGTAGGTTTTATTTTTCCATCGTTAAATACTTTTGAAGTTTTTATGTTCGCCCGACTCTTCGACGGTTTGGTAAGAACCTCGTTTATGAGCCGTTATGTGGCGATTGATGAGCATCTTGGGAGTTTTTGCTCAATGGCTGAATGATTTCGAAGCCTGTAGTTTGGAGCTGATATGATCAAAGCTCATTTTCTTAAGTCGAGAGTAGCCTGATTAACCCGTTCTTTTTGAAGTTTTTTCAAAGTAATTAAAGGCTTGTGATTTTATAGCGATGCTCAGGCATCCCCGAGTCACGTTAGTTAAGTCTGTATAGCCTTGTGACTGTAGTTATTGTGTTTTGCCGGAGCCTTTCAGTCCCCGATGAAGTAGTTTCAGTGTCTATATCGAGGGTATGCCTTTTAGGGGTCTTATAAGTTTGGATATATAGCCTTAACTTTAAGATAGAGATTACATTTTTTGTAAGGTCATATAAATTTTAACATGCCTGATTTTGAGGTCTTATAGAGAAGTTACTTGGTACAAATATGGTTAATGCCTTACTGGAGGGCTTACAAATATGCTACTTGGTACAAGTATCGTTCATGCCTCGCTTGAGGTCTTACAGATAAGTTACTTAGTACAAGTATGGTTCATGCCTTACTTGAGGTCTTACAATTTCAAGATTGTCGTATGGAGGGCTTTTGTACTCGAATTTGCCCGCTTGGGGTCTTACGGTCTTGAGTTTCTGGATGGTCGGTGGGATGACGGTCAACGATAGTCCTCGATATGTTAAAACAATTTTGGCTCTGGAGCGATTCTTTGCAAACTTGGTATTGCCTCCTTGAGGGATAACGATTTGAGGTTCCCGACCCGGAAGTCATACTGCATCAACTTTTTTTTCAGTCCCCGAGTGTTTGAGAAATTCTTGGCTCTAGAGCTATTTTTTGTTAAAAATAGTGGACTCCTTTAAAGATTAAAGCGCTTTGATGGAGGTAAATGTGTTCTTTGATTACTTGGCACAAGTATACATGTTTTCATCGTCAAGAGCTCAATTATTCTATACGTGCAGGGTTCACTTGACCATTTGGCCCGATATATCATTTTCCAATTGAGACACTTTTTGACATATCTTGACTTCTTTGAGAAGGTGCTCTTCTAGGGGGATGCCCCCTAGTGTTCGAGGTTGATTGGAGAGAATCCTTAAATACTTTGTTGAGTCTTCCTTTGGTAGCATATAGATTTTGTCTCGTTAAAAACCTTGTTGGTAAAGCCCTTCTTGAGATGAAACCCTATCGAAGGAAACGAGTGTAATGAATGATTAATCTAAGGCCTTCAAGATGGAAAGCGCTTCGTATGTACCGATCAGATACCTGGACACGAGTTAGTGTAAAATGTAAATGAAAAGTGAGATGATTATACCTTGGTGCTGACGGTTGTTAGAGCCTCAATATTGTTTAATATTTGTTCTGAGGATGCCGTACGGTTCTTTACTTGTTTAATCATTTGTGTAGTCGAGAGTTTATCTCGCTATTGCTATTTTATTGTTCGCTTATCCTTTAGCTCCTTCGATTTTGGAAGTATTGGTGCTTGTGCCACACCATGCACTGTGAACATCTCTCTCGCTGCATACTGTCCCCCATACACAATTTTTATTCTGTCCTTCATCGGGAACTTCATCATTTGATGAAGGGCTGATGGTACTGCTCTCATGCACTGTATCTATGGCCTTTCAAGCAACATATTGTACCTCATGTCTCCTTTAATGACATGGAATTTGACGTTTTGGATTGTGCCGGCTACGTTCACCGGGAGGGTGATTTCCCTTTTTTGTTGTTTTGCTTGCCATGTTGAATCCATTGAGGACTCGAGAAGCGGGGACAATTTGATCAAGCATTCTGAGCTGCTCCACCACCCTCGAACTGATAATGTTGGTCGAGCTACCTGGATCCACCATTACACGTTTTATTTGAAATGTATTCACAAGAAAAGAGATTACTAGTGTGATGTTATGAGGCTGAGACAATGTCTCAATTTCCTCGTCACTGAAGGTGAGAGCATCCTCGCGTATGTAACCCTGAGTTCGCTTCTCCCTGGTGATGGATAATTTTGTCCTTCTGATAGTGTGTTCATATGGGACGTCGACTCCCCTGACAATTATGTGGACGACATGTTGTGTTTCTTCTACTTCAATTTTCCTATTTACCTCTCTTTCCTATATTTGGTTTTGGCTCGGTCAATGAGGATCTCTTGGAGGTACCCTTTGCTGAGTAGTTGGGCTACTTCTTCTCGGAGTTGTCTGCATTCTTTGATCCTATGACCATGTGTGCCATGAAATTCATACACTAAGTTGGGGTTCCTCTGCGGCTGATATTATAGTATAGGTCTTCTCCACCTGGTGTCTCTAATTTTACTGATAGCGGATATAATGCCTGAAATGTCAACATTGAAGTTGTATTCCGATGGCGGGGTGCCTCTGTGGTCCTTTGTGCCTATTGAATTCGACTCTGCTCACAAGTCCCCAAGGATTCTAACCTCGGTCTGTTCTTCGATCATTTCGGGGTATGTTTAACCTTGGGGTATTTCTCCTATCTTTAGTGTATGGTTGGTACCTTTCCTTGTTTGCCTTTGGCTCCTTTGTCAGGAGTCTGGTTGGATCTACCAAGCCCAATGAGGCTTCTAGTTGGTCGTCCTTGACCCTGATCTTTGATTTGTATCGATTGTGGATATCCAACCACGTCACAATGGGATATTCAACCATATTCAGCTTCAGTTGTTCGAAGCCACCGAGCTTCGCTCATTCAAGCCTTGGGTAAAGGCTTGCACTGCCCAGTCATGGAAGACTGGTGGTAATTCAATTCGCTCCATTTGAAAGCGAGATACGAACTCCCATAACATCTCGTTTTCCCTTTATTTGATTTTGAAGACGTTGGATTTCCTTGTAGCCACTTTGAGACCACCGGCATGTGCCTTTATGAAAGAGTCCGCTAGCATGGCAAATGAGTCTATTCAATTATGAGCTAGGTTGTGATACCACATCATGGCGCTTTGCGAAAGTGTTTCTCCGAATTTCTTGGATTCAATCTCGTCGTCCTTCAAGTCATTTCCTTTTACAGAACAAGTGTAAGTTGTGACGTGCTCGTTAGGATCCGAGGTTCTGTCATACTTTATATCAAGCACTCTGAATTCCTTTGGGATGGGCTTTGGAGAGGCATATGATGGAAATGATTTTTGTACGAACTTCTTTGAATCAACACCTTTCAGGATCGGGGGTGCACCCAGGATTTAGTCGACCCTCAAGTTATATGTCTCATACTTTTTGTCATTGGCTTCTATCATCTTTTCACCAAATTCGATCCTCTTTGTGAGGTCTTCGAGCATCTTCATGATAGCAGGATTGGTTGCTGACTCGTTATTGCTCGACCTTTCAGGTGCTTGTTCGATTTGAGGGGTCGTTTCCTGGGCTGCTGTACTTGGGGGTTTTTGGTGGCTTTGCAGTTGAGCAATTCCTAGCTGTTGTGCCTACAACATCTCAAAAATAACGTGAATGATAACCTTTTCTTCTTCCTGAGCTGGGTTTTCTGAGTTTCTTGTTAGTCACCTTGGCGTACACACCTATTAGTTTGGGAGCTTATATCAACGTGTTAGGCATCGCGTGAAACCACGTCTGCAGGGATTGGCTCTAGCGCGTCCTCAGGGTTTGTAGTGGTACACCAATACCAAGAACATCTACACCATTGTCTCTATGGTCTTCAAGACCATTGTTTTCATATTTATTCACTGAGTTAGAAATTTTTTCCTAAAATCAAAGATTATTTGACAAGAAATGTGCAAGATAACTTGTGTTAAGTACTACACCAACAAGAAAACAATCACTATTATTTTTAACCCCACGGTTGGCACCAAACTCTCGAAAATGGTAATTACAATTAGATTTGATTGTATGGTGCTAAAAATATATGATTTGTTTTTATGCTGGTTGTTAGGCATAGAAGCTAAGTGTGAGACTATAAAATAAGATAAGAACTTGAAAATGGTGCGTTTAGGCAAACCGAGCATCTGAGAATCGGGGCCTCGGGCCTGACTATAAGGGGTCTCGAGATCGAGCTTGATGCTAAGCTATGAGCAGTCGATGAAGGACTAACAGTTTTGAGAGCTTTGATGAAGGCTCTTTATGATCAATAATGAGCAATAAATGAAGAATAGTTGATAGAACACAATAAATGTAGACAATAAATGTAAGTAGTGAAACCAAGGAAAAATGTTTAAGTAAGAGAGCAGAGAATGTTCTTGTATTGAATGTTGTGAGCAATGTTGTATATTCTATTCTGCCCTTTACAAAGTGACCAGGGTCCCCTTTATAAATGAGAGGGAATCTTAAATTAGTACAAGTGCATTTATTACAAAGTTAAATAGATGGTACATCCATTTAATTCTACGGTACGGGCTAAAACTAGTCTAATAACTTTAATCAGCTTTAGTCATGTGTCTTGGGAACTTCATGTTAATCCATCATAGCCGCAGATTTGCACTGCCTTGAGGTCGATCACTCAGACCCTCAAGGTCGAGCCCCGAGCTGAACTTCGAGCCTTCTGGGGACGGTCTTTATGAGGTGCCCTAATGGTCACAAAATCGGACCCTCTGATTTTTTCCGTAAAAACCAATTAAACAATATGCTTTAACCTAGCTTTCGCAATGAAATTACTCTGAGATACCTCATCTCATAATCTAAAGTCACGGGTCTCAACCTACGAATCATGTATTCACGGAACCTTGTGCCCACTTTTCTAATCACGACTGCACGGACAAGTCAATTGCCAATGTATCAATCCCCAGGGCATTATCACATGCCTACAATCACAATCTGTCTAGCATGTTCACATAATATCAACATGACGCAGATAATGCAAGAATACATTGGCACAATCAATATATGTCAAGTTTCATACTCCTTAATGAGTGGCATGCTATGATGTATTCTTGTGCGAGTGTATTACAGCACAGTCAACAAGTAATATCAAGACATTGAGTAGCTCATCGAAACAAAACAGCAAGTCATGTAAGGTTTATGGCATACACAATGAAAAAATGCCATCACACGAATATCACCAACAAAATGCCTCCAGGCCATCACACATCTTCCCTGACATTTTCCACCTTACATATCTGATAGCCACCTGTATTGTTATATATAATAACCACCCTTATCGCTTCGCCCGAACAATAATACAATAGCTACGCGTTCACTCCGCATAATTAACAACAGTGAGATGCATCCCTTATACCCCCCCCCCCTAAAACAATAACAGTGAGATGCTATCCTTATGCTCCGCATAACAACCAATCAACAATTCAAATGTGCTAACGTAACAACAACACACCATATCAACTCGTACCACAAGTGCCCATAGGCCACAGCCTTTCCAAAACAATGATACAAAAATCACTATATCATGTACCTATGGCTCAAGCACAATGTGTATCAAATCTCAATACAACAAAATGAACGGTAAAGTAATTCAACATATAACGATGCCACCTTTGAGCACAACTTCAATTAAAATAAAACTGTGGCTTTCAATAACTTCAACTTCAATTAATTACTTAAGGATAAACTCGCTACCCATATTTTCTTAATATAACTCCACTGCTACATGTAGCTCGGTTCAAGCATATCAAATAATAAGAAAATATGAGGATCCCATCCCTAGATTTGAATCACAAGTAGAATACACATCGTACCGATTGAAATCTTCCACTAACTCAATTTTTGGGATAAAATCACAACATGTAACAAATTTCCTATACCGGTAGGGCACCTAAATCACAAATCATAACCAAACCATCCAAAAATTACATCAAAGCTTTCCATAATGAGTAACAGAAAATTCAATCTGGTCTTATAGCTCTTAACGATGAACAAAACAAAATGATAGCCACATGCTACCACTATAAAATCTCGAAACAGGGATAATCGCATAAGCAGAGTAGAAGAATCACGAAACTCATCCATATATGAAGCAAGATAGGAGGACTCACTCTAATAAGCAAAACCGAATAAAAATAAGAATGATGATCCTTTATAACAAATTGAAACCATACATGTAACAACACAATTAAGTGCAAAAGACTCAATTCTACCATGAAAGTTATATCAACGGGTTGGGCCTCCCACTCCAAAGCGCCCTCTACCAGCCTATCATATACCCCTACCAGAATGTGTAGGTGGAGTACCAAGTGAAATGGATCTCATAGCCCGAGTGATTTGATGAAATCGGCCTTTCCCGAGTTTGGGACAATCTCTAATGATATGCCTAGTATCGCCATACTCATAACAACCCATATGCGGGCGTGGATGCTCGTACTAAGTCTATGATGGATAATTGGAATAACTGTTGTGGGAACCCTGTGCAAGTGGTCCACTAAAATATGACTGCCCTATATGAGTACCTTAACTAACTAGAGCACTATGAGAATCTGAAGTGCGGACTGCCCGACTGCCCGAGCATCTACCATGATGGGTCACAGCTCAAGAGTAAAATCCATTGAATCCCCCGGAACCTCGAGACCTCTTATTCCCTTTATCCTCCCTCTCCTTACCCTGAATACACTCTAACATTTTAGGAATATGAATAAAAAGTTAAATGGAGTATCAATCTCCAACTCCCGAGCCATGTTAAATCTAAGACCATAACTGATCCCCTAAATAAATCTACGGACTCACTCTCTAACTATGGGAAAAGAGTAGGTGCATGACAAGATAACTCACTGAACCTAATGTCATACTCCGACACAATCATGGTGCCCTGATGCAACTGCTCGAACTCTGTGTGTCACGTACCCCGGAGGGTCTGGGGAATAAACGCCTTCAAAATTATCTTTGAAAACTTAGCCCAAGTGGGTGGTGCTTCATTGGGCAGTCTACCTTCCTCATAAACCTTCCACTACTGATACGTTGGTCCCTGCATGTGAAATATAGTAAAAGCAACTCCGCCCGCCTCCACAATGCTCATGGTACGTAAATATGGTGACACTTCTCTAGAAAACCCTAAGCATCCTCGGTGGTTGTGCTAATGAAAGTTGGTAGACTATATGTCTTGAACCTCTCAAGTCTCTTCTACTCCTCCTCTTATGCCCTTGGCCTGTCATTAGGCTGAACGGGAATCACATTCTGTACTGGCACCACACCTGGAGTATGACCAAGTTGAGCTTGTTGCTCTGGAGTACATAGGGTAGGAGTCTGAGCTCCTCCCACAATCTGTGAAATAGCCGATGCAACGGAGATCAATCCTGCCTTAGCCAATGTTCCAAACATGCTTGGGAACTGCACTAAGTTTATTGAAGTCTGGGGGTTAAAACAGGCACCTCCGGTGCTTGTCCCCCAATAGAGCTATTGGACGCCCCTCCACTGCTACCTTGGCAGGTGCTCTAATTGCGGTGCATGCAACTCCTTGGCCTCTAACTCGTCCCCGGCCTCTCGCAGATCTAGCAGGGGGAGTGGGTGCTTGCTCAACCAATCTAGACGTGTTTGTCCTCACCATCTATGATAGAATAGAAATAAAAAGGTTCAAACTTCAAAATGAACAGATGAGCACAACAAGAATGACAAAAGTGGATTTTTCCTAATATTTTTATAGCCTCTCGAAGATAAGTACAGATGTCTTCGTACCAATCCATAATACTATACTAAACATGCTCGTGAATCATAGAACCTATCAACCTAGAGCTCTCATACCAACTTGTCTCGATCCAAAATCACATCAAAAGCATCATGATGGCACCTAGTCTCTTAGACTTGGTAAGCGTAGTGCATTCAATAATTAAGCAGATTTACAATGATAATTTTAAAAAAAAGTTTAAATATTGGAAATAATCACACCACCTCCCAAGACGAGGAAATAAAGATTCATGAACTCTAGCTAAATACATGGAAAGATCTCAAATATCGAAATAAAATATTGTTCAAATAACAAGCTGAAAATACAATGAAAGGAAAAAGCTCCAAGGGATTGCGACGGCCAAACATCTTTACCGTGAATCCTCGCGATCGATAAGCTAACTCCACCCGAGTTTGATATCTCCAATACCTGGCTTGGCTAGAAATATGTGCAAAAGTGTAGTATGAATACACTATGGTTTATACCCGGTGAATATCCAGACTAACCTCATTGGATTAGTAATGAGGTGCAAGTCAAAACACCTACTATTCAAAATAACTTGTGCAGTTTAGAAGTATAACACTAATAATGTAAGAAGGAATCAGTAAATGGCAACAAGAATCAACATGTGATATAAACAGTAAAGTAGTAAGAATGTGAAAGTACCACCAAACCAAATAGGGAATTAATATAATAGCCAATTAATCAAGCTGTTCTGATACAGGTTTCGCAATGAAATTACTATGAGATACCTCATCTCATAATCTCAAGTCACAGGTCTCAACCAACGAATCATATACTCATAGCACATTGTGCACACATTTCTAATCACGGCCGCACGGATAACTCATGTGCCAATATCCCAATCTGTCCGGCATGATCACAGGCTCAAAATCACAATCCACCTGGAATGGTCATAAGCTTAATATTAACATGAAGCCGATAATACAAGAATGGGCATGGTCAATAGATGTCAAGTTTAATACTTCCTAACTAGTATAAGTGGCATGCTACAATGCATGCTTGTGCGAGTATATTATTACGGCCAAGTTGACAAGTAATATCAATGCATCAAGTAGCTCATCGAATAAATACAATAGGTCATGTAAGGTTGTGACATACACAAGGAAAAGCATGCCATCATATGAATATTACCAACAAAATGCCTCCAGGACATCACGCATCATCCCTGACATTTGTCACCCTTATCTCTCTGATAGCCACCCGTATCGCTACGCACTGACAATATCATTAGCCACCCGTATTCGCTCCGCCAGAGTATAACACAATAGCCACTTGTATCACTTGGCACTATTAAAAACAATGAGATGCGTCCCTTATACCCCGCATAACAATAATAGTGAGATGATACCCTTATGATCTGCATAACACAACCAATCAACAATTCACATGTTCTAATATCATGGTGAAACAATATATCAACTCGTACCACTAGTGCCCATAGGCCCAAACCTTTCCAAAATAATGATACAATTATCACTATATCAGATAGCCCACGGCTCAACCACTGTGTGTATACAATCTCAATAAAACAAAATGAACGAAAAAGTAATTCAACGGAGAATAACACCCCCTTTAAGCACAACTTTTAATTAAAATAGAACTATGACTTTCAATAACTTCAACTTCAATTAATTACTTACGAACAAACTCGCTAATGAAGGTTTTTCCTTCAATTAGGAATAACTCGACAATAATGGGAATCACATAATGATAAAAGAGGTGGCAACTTTGAATAAAACATATAAGAGTAAACTTGAAAATTAAGGGATATGACATATACAACAACTTCAAATAAGACATGTGAGAGTAAACAAGACAAATCAAAGATATAAAATATGTGCTAACAAGTTCAAACAAATTTAGGAAATATGCCTAAGCGTCTAACCGGTTAAATATCACCAACAAACCCGAGTACGTAATACATGGCTTTCACATGACACAAATAGGACAAATGACTCAAATCCTAAGGGGTAGCCCCCTTCCCCCCCCCCCCCCAAACAAAGTTAGGTACCTTAATGAATCCAAATCAACACTCAAAATGACTATCTAGTGTTAAACAAACCTACGAATGGCTCAAATCTAACAAAAATAATTTAATACTGTAAATAAATCATAAGAAATAATTTCGGATAATAAAGTTTTGTTCATTAATCAAAACTAAAAAGTTGACCCGAAAAGGTCAACTCCAGATGCACATATCGGAATCCGACAAAACTCACAAAATTTAAACACCTATTCTGATACAAGTCCAACTATACCAACATTATCCAATTCTGACAACATATCAGCCTTCTCATTTTATGTTTTAGAAAGTTTGTATAACAATCCGAATTTCTCCAATTCAAATCACCAACTTAATGACAAAAATAAGGATGGAATCATGAAATATAATCAAATTAGAGTAAAGAACACTTACCCATGTCCAAATCGTAAAGAACCCTTCCTAAATTTCCCAAAATCGAGATCTACAACTCAAGATATGATAAATATGGGAAAACCCTTGAATTATAAACATTCTTCTAGATATTACACTTTTGCCGTCACAAGGTCGTTTCTGGGATGGCCACTTCCACGACAAAGAGCTCGCATATGTGAGAACCTAGCCAAAACCATTGACCGCATTTGTTGTCCCATAAGCGCTCATACGCTCATACTTCTGCGTGCATACACTGCAAGTGAGGTTTCACTTTCGTGATAACACGGCCGCATCTACCGTCCTAGCCTTCCAAACCAAAATCTGCACATGTGCTTCCTTTTCCACTTGTGTGGTCCCCTATTCGCAGGTGCGAAAATATTAGCACACAAGTTTTTCAGCAAGTTCCACCAATCTCAGAATGAACTGCAACATATCTGAAACACATCCGAAACCCTCGGGGCCCTGTCTAGTCATACCAACCAATCCCAAATCATAGCATAGACCTACTTATAGCCTCAAATGACATCAAACAACATCAAAACATTCCCAGCTCAAATCGAACTTGATAAACTCATGAACTTTCAACTTCTACAACTCGCGCTAAATCATATCAAATTAACCCGGAATGACATAAAATTTTGCATGCAAGCTGCAAATGACACAACGGATCTATACCAACTCCCTAAGTCAAAATACAAACCCAATATCGACAAAGTTAACTCCTGGTTAGACCTCTCAACCTTCCAACTTGCGCCAAAATGCATCAAATCACCTATGGAACTCCAAATCTAAGTTCAACAAATGCCAAGTCTAAATCACCATAAAAACTATTGGAATCATCAAAACACCATTCCAGAGTCATTTAAACAAAAGTCAAAATCCGATCAATATTTTTCACTTAAGCTTCTAAAATAAGAATTGTTCTTCTAAATCAAAGTCGAATCATCCTAAAACCGAACTCGACCACACATGCAATTCATAAACATAATATGAAACCGATCAAGGCCTTAAGCTACCAAACAAGATAATAATTCTCAAAATGATCAGTCGGGTCATTACACCAATCCTCACATATGTTTATTTCCTTTTTTAGGCACGACCACTATGTTAGCTAGCCAATCGGGGTATTTGAATTCCCAAGTGGAACCAATAAAGCTTAGATACCTCATATTTGATAAATACGTGTTTAACCTCGGAGTGCAACCTCCTCTTCTGTTTGACCAGGTAGAATTATGGTCCAAGCTCAATTAATGAGTTGTCACCTCCAATGGTATCCCTGTCATATCTAAGTGGGACTAGGCAAAACAATCGGGATTAGCTTTAGAAATCAATATGTTTCTGCAAAAATTACAAAATTAATATATGAATAACCTAGAGATAAAATATATAGACGTGATAATAGAGTAATTAGAACCATCATTTCAGCGTAGTATGAAATGTAAATAAAAAATTTCAAGCCAAGAATATAAAAACTGAAATAGTGTTATAAAATATATCAAGCTTCATCAACTATCTCAACTAAAAGATATTACTGCATTATGGAGTAAGAAAAGCTAAAAATATATTTAAAAGACTAAATATAATTAAAAGACTAAAGAAATATTTTTACTACAAAGAAAGAAGACTAAGACTAGTTCTTGTCTTACAAAGATTGGACATGGTTATATAAAGAGGTCTTGCTATTTCGAGGAAAAGATGAGTAGCTTTTGTCATATTCCACCTTTGCGAATATGAAATTCATGTATGCGAAGTGACCTTTGTGTATGTAGATTCTATAGATGCAACTATGATACTTGTGCTTCGCTTGACTTCATGAGTTAGTCTTGCAAATATAGCTTCCATGTATGTAAAGTGACCTTTGTGTAGGTAAATTCAATATATGCAACTTTGGCACTTGTGCTTCACTCTTAACTTCATGAGTTAGTCTTGGAAATGTAGGTTCCATGTATGAGAACGTGACCTTTGCAAATATAGATTCCACGCATGCATCTATGACTCTTTTGCTTCCATTCTTAACTTCATGACTTTGACTTGCAAGTGTAAGGTCCATTTATGCGAATGTGACCTTTGCGTATATAGATTCCACATATGCAACTATACTCTTTTTCACCTTTAATTCTCTCTTTCCAGAAGCCCATATGTATATTCCACATTTGTAAATATGAAGATGATATCTTCAACTGTAGCTTTGCTTTATTCTCTTGTCTTTTAGCTTATTTCCTTCTTTTTCATAATTGCTTTTTCCTACAATATTTGTTAGAAAATATACAAGGAAATAATATTATTATTCATATTTTATATCCATCAACAGTCTCGGGCTTCCCTCCTCCTCTCCCCTCCCCCTCACAAGTGATCTTTCAAGGTCGTTTTTATTCATCAGACCTCAGTTTCTAGGTCCTTGGTAGCTTCTCCTATCGTTCTTGGTTGGGTAGCGATCGGGTCCATTTCCCCTTTTGTCCGAGATGTATGGCTAATCCTGATTTTGGACTGGCCTTGTCTTTTGTCCATAATTATTTTAGATCTAATGTTTGCTATTTTGGGGTAAACAAAACCCCAAAGGGGACCCCAGTTGTCCGTCCTCAACTATGATCTTCGACCGATACCTATTATGAACATCGTCTCAAGTAGCCGTCGGGTACTCTACCAAGTTTTGCTTCAATTACTGAGAAGCAATAGAACTTCTAGAAGTCCTTGAGCACATACTAGAATGGCCCAATCATCTGAGACTGGGGGCAGGTCCATTCTCTCTATCTGGAATCTCGGACGAATTCCCAAAGCATCTCGTTGCCTCTCTGCTTGGCTTGAAGAGGTCCGATTTTCTCATCTCGACCTTGATGACGTCATTATGAGATTTAATAAAGGTGTCTACATGCATAACACATGAATTAATAGAGTTTGGAGACAAGTTATGGTACCATATCATCACTCTTTTGGACAAGATTTTCCAAAATTTATTCAATAAAACCGACTCGATCTCGTGATCTTCTAGGTCATAGCCTTTTATTGAGCATATATATGAGTTACATGCTCGTTTGGATCTGTGGTCTCATTATATTTGGGAATGCCAGACATTCAGAATCTTTTTAGAATTGACTTTGGTGTCGCACTCGGGAGGTAGGGGGAGGGGGGAGGTTACTGGATAAATTTTTGAAATCTAGCTCTATCAATATTGGAGGCGCTCCCGTGATCTAATTGATCCTCCGATTGTAAGTTTTCACCTTCTTGTCATTTACCTCTATCTTTTTCTCACTGGACTCCACTCCCTTTGTTAGCGCTTCGAGCATTTTCGTCACCTTGGATGTTTCTCAAGGTCGGAACTCATCTGGTTCCACAACAACCTATTCATTTCTTCGAGCATGTTCTTTAACCTGCTCGGGTTTGGTCTTGTTCTGGGTGTGATATTGGGTCTATAGTTATGTTATTGTTTCTTGCTGGGCTTATAACATCTCAAAAGTCAATCGTAAGATAACTCCATCACCTTCCCCTTCGGGTGCTTCTCAAATCGATGACCGGGTGCTCCGTGAATGCTATTTTCGGGACCAGTTGTTAGGTTGATGTTTGTGACCACTTGTGAGTTAGCATCAAACAGGTTAGCGATTGGGACACCACTGAGATTAACAGAAGGTACATCATCGCTTGGTACCATGTTATTGTTTTCATCATGGTGTCCTATTTCGATGTCAAAGTTCAAGTGAGGAGATTCTTATTAAATCACCACTATTATCCTTTATCCTATGGTGGGCACTAAATTATTTACCTTTAAAATAAGAAACAATTGAATTTATACAAAGTTTAAAGGATATATGGTTCAATCTAAACATGAACAAATTATGAACAATAACTAATTAAATTAAAGAAAATTAGAGTGATCAAATCAAATATAATGGATGAATAAATCCAGCTTTGCAATGGACGTTGGGAAATTGGTTACAATTTAGCCTCGGAATGAGCTCGGTTACAATTTAATAAACAACTAGCTCAAGAACACTTTGAACAATAGCTAAAGAATAAGAATTAACTTTATGACTTTGAATGTGTGCCAACAGTAGTCTTAAAATATAAAAGTTCTCCCCTTTATATAATAGGAAAATTTCATTTCTAGTACAAGTCTAAATAAGATAAAATATTTTCACCTTCCGGTAAACGTTGATACGCGGTTGATATCGGACGAGACTCGTGCCGTAATACGCGATTGAGGGCAAATATTTCGGTCCCTTGCTTATCTTGTCCAACTATTTCTCCCTTAGTCTCGGCTCTTCACTCTGCTGGGGTCCAATGCTCGGCCACATTCAGTTCGGGGTGCACTACTCGTCCTCCCCGAACTTTGAGACATGAAATCTCCCAACTTTACTCGAGGCCATGTGAGGTCGTGCTTTGCTCTTGTTTCTCCGGTTTTACTTGTACACAATATAAATTAAGTACAACGATGACAATAAAAAGGTTAGAAAACGGACTTAAAGAAACAGGTTAAGAGTACAATTCAGCTCCTTCTCCTTCTCCTTCTCTTGAACTATAGAACTGCTTTTTTGTCACTAATTTACTCATAAAACAGTAAATTTGTAACTAGCTATTATTCATGACAAACTTTATAATGGTGAAAACAGAATATGCCACCTGTTGCTTTAACAATTTGTGGTTTTCTTAAATCTAAAAAGAGTATTTTATCGTTCAGTTTTTTGTAATTCATTTGATGATGGCTACTATAAAAAGAAAAAATAATTTCATTTTCTAGTACACCGTTCTATCCTTAAAAAAACAAACATTCTAATTTAAAATACTTCACGTTAAAGCAAAGTGGCACATTAAAAATGTACACGTGGAAGCATTTCCGCCGTAAACTCGTCTGTCTCCTCAATTCTCTCTGGCAATACCGAGACAGTGGCATTCCGGCTAATAATATCAAAACGAGTGCCATTTTAACGCCCAAAGAGTCAACGCAACATTGACAAAGTTTCCGCAAGGTGAAGCTTAACGTTTACTTTTTGAGTCAACTTCGCTTGCAGAATCACTAATACTTTTTCAATAAAGAATTTATTAATAAGTATTGATACAGCTCTTATTTTAATCCATACTTATTTAGTATTAACGGCTTTTCATTTAAGTAATTGGTTCATTGTTAAATAACTAGGCATTTGAACAAAGTTGGCCCAAGTTAAAAAGAAGTACTATTTGACAGTTGATTAAGTTGTATATATAAGGATATAAGGGTGTGTTTGGTACGAAGGAAAATATTTTTCAAAAAATATTCTTTAATTTTCTCATGTTTGATTGGATTAAATATTTTTCTCATTAACTCATTTTTGGAGGAAAATATTTTTCCTATTAAGAAGAAGAAAAATATTTTCTAAAACTCATTATCAACCTTCTCCGCTCGATTCTTTATTCTAACCAATCCACCCCCGCCCACCCCTACCCAGCCCCCAAGAGAAAAAAATTATTTTTACTTTTTTTTATTTTAAAATTTATATTTTTTGGCATCCCTCCCCACCACCATTCTCCCACCCCTACCCCTTGCCCCAATCCCACACAAGAATTGTTTTTTATTTTATTTGTAATTTTCAAATTTCTATTTTTTTCTGCACCACTACCCCTCTCTCCCCAACTCCCTCACAAGAGTTTTCTTTTAATTCTTTTGTAATATTTAAATTTCTATTTTTTTCTGCACCCCAAAAAAATATTGTTTTGATATATTTTCAGTTTTGCTTATTTCATCTTAAGGTTTACAAGTTCAAAATTTTCCAAATTCCAAAGTTATGAGTTTGGAGGTTTATGTCTTTCGATGTTTACGGGTTTAGAAATTATAAAGTTTACAGGTCCGAAATTTTGCGGTTTCGAAAGTTTTGCGGTTCAGAAGTTTATGAAATTTGTGATTTTGGAAAGTTGTTTGTGTCACGACTCATTTCCAAAATAGATCATGATGGTGCTCAATACCATTGTCAGGCAAGTCAACGCGAAAATATAACTAAGTGCTCATTTTTACTTCTAAGAAAATAGGTACAGCCATTCATTAAGTTAAAGATCAAACTAGAAATGAACAGTAATATGCCAAAAATGGTTATACAACTCCCAAAATAATAGTTTACTAACGTATGTGCCAAGACCTAGTATCACAAGTAATGAGCAATTAGTAGATGCACAAAAAAATAAAACTATCCTAATGTCTGGAATAGAATAGATAGCAAAACTAAAGAAAGACTCCATCAAGCTGTTGAATGGCACAGGAAGGGAGTAGCTCATCGTGGAAGTCTCGAACTATAAATCAGGGGCACGCACCAGACTGATAGCCAGATACACATGCCTCAAATCCTATACAATTAAGTACAGAAGTGTAGCATGAGTACATAAATAATATGTACCCAGTAAATATCCCGTCTAATCTCGAAGAAGTAGAGACGAGAGGTCGACTTGACACTTACTAGGATCAAACAATATGGTAAAGTGTTCTGCTAGGCATGGTAGTCATAAATAATCAACACTGTGTAGCAAGAGGTAATAAGTCATGTTTTTAACAATTTTACAGTTAACCATATACATTTCAAGTATTTAGCATAACAAGTTATGGATAAGATCTCACACACACACACACACACACACACACACACACACATATATATATATATATATCATGTGTACATTATGCCGAGGTCCTGATCCAAAAATGTCAATTTATATCAAGAAATATATGAATGCACATTTATTTCCAAGTAAATTTATACAAGTGTCCAACAGTGTATACATTCGCTTATATTCTTTTCCAATCTCTAGTAGATCCTAAGTGATTACGTTATCAGGAGAATATAGATACATTCACAACTATAGCATGATACGGGCCCTAGACTACTCGGGCAATTAATATAATAGTAGCTACGCACGGACTCTCGTCACCTAGTGCGTGCCCCCGTATTTAATAGCAAATTACTTAATTATTACACCTATGGGGATAATCCTCTCCTACAAAGTTAGAAAGGAGACTCACCTCGCTCCAAAGTGCACTTCCAATACCAAGAACGAGCCTAAAACTCAATTCGGAGCCGAACGATCCAAAATTATTTAAATAAGGTAGAAACTAATCAATATAAGTTCACAAGATTATATTCTAGCTATTTAAGCAATTTCCCAACCCTTACCACAAGTTTCCAAAAATCCGACCGCAGGCCCACGTGCCCGGATTCCAAAATTTTTGAAGAAAGTTGTTCTCTATAACCTAATGATCAATAATATATGATTTATAATTCTTTTCATAACGAATGTTGTGGCAAAATCTATGTTTTATTTAAACCTTAGGTCTAGCTCTAACCTCTTAATTTCTCCAAATCCGTAGGTGTTAATCTACCCAAAACTCGAGTATTAAACTTAGAAATAAGGGGGATGAACTTACCTCACGATGCTATGTGAAAATCCCTTCTCAAGAGCTCCAAATCGCTCAAAACCCATGTGTTAAATGGTCAAAAATGGCTGGAGCTCGAATTTAATGACCCAAAAGGTCATCACATATTTTAAATAAAATTATGTGCTTCCGAGGCCTTAAAACCCTCATTTAGAGTTTCTTCGATTTACGTGTGCAATCCAAAGGCATAACCGGAAAGCTTAAATATAAAACTCTATGAAAAATGCTAAGTTTTGATTTTAAAATGAATAAATTTGACTTCGGTTAATATTTTAGGTAAATAGACCCGGACCCGTTATCTGATGGTCCCGGAGCGTCCGTAGGAAAATATGGGACTTGAGCGTATGCCCGGAATCAAATTCCGATGTCCCAAGTCCGAGAAATAAATTTTTTCGTAAAATTATTTTCTGAAAAAGTTTAAGAAAATTGGAAATGAATTCTTATTAGAAAGCGATGGTATCTGACCCGTATTTTGGTTTCTGCGCCCGGTATTGGTCTTATATATGTTTTAATTTCTTTTTGTAAAATTTGGTTAAAAAAGGACGTCGTTTGACGTGATTCAGACTTGAATTTGCTAAATTTGATACTTGAAGAAGTTTGAGAAAAATTCTTGATTTTGAGGTTTGATTCATTATTATTGAGGTTATTTTGGCGATTTAATAGCACGGATAAGTAGTATGATGTTGTTGAGTTAGTACGTATGTTTGGTTAGGAGCCCCGAGGGCTCAGGCGTGTTTCGGAGGTGTTTCGAAAAGTGTTTTTTGACTTATGAAAGTAGCAAATTTTCTACAGTCTTTGCCCAGGGATTTTACCCTTCGCGTTCGCATGTCCCCCTCCCAAACGCATAAGGAAAAGATCCCAGGTGCCCAGTTTCTTATTCGCGAATACGAAGATTGGGACGTGGACACGAAGCGGGGGGAGGGGGGAGACACTTCGCGAACGCGGCCCTCCACTCGCGAACACGTAAGGTTGAGAGGGAGGGATCACCAATTTGTGTATCGCAAATGCGACCACTGGTCCGTGAATACAAATCTCGAGAAGCTAACTCTTCGCAAACGTGAGCCCATGCACGCAAATGCGAAGGCCTAGCAGCCTGACCCATCGTGAACGGGAGAGGTCTGTCGCGAACGTGTAGAGTTAAATCACCCAGTGATTTTTGAAAACCCAAAATAGAGCACTTATGGGATATCTCAATATTTTAGAAAACTTCTTCTTCTCCAAAGCTCCTAGGCAATCCTTAAATCATTTCTTCACCAAAACTTCTTGGGTAAGTAATTTTTAACTCGTTTCCTTCCTTTTTCATCAATATCTATTAGATTTCTAGGCCTAAAACATGTTATTAGGGAAGAAAAATAGGAATTTGAGTAGAGTAAGGGATTTTTGATTACCTCGAATTAGACCTCGTTTTGAGGTCGAACTTGAAAATAAATTATATATTCGGGCTCGTGGATGAATTGGTGCTTTGATTTTGGTCCGACCCCCATGTTTTGACCAAGCTGGCTCGAGGTCGATTTTTGGGTTTTTGGGAAGAATGTTTGGAAAGCTATAATTAGGCATGGGATTCGAATTGTTTAGCACTAATTGATGTTATGAAGTCGTTTATATATAGTTAGAATCGATTTGGAGCCAAATTCGAGAGTTAAAGCGGCAATTAAGTCTTGAGTTGGCCGTGGAAGTTCGAGGTAAGTATTTGGTCTAACCTTAGCTTGAGGGATTAGGAGTTGAGTCCTATTTGTTATGTGATAATTGTTGAGTACGACATATAGGCATGGTAACGAATATCTATACATTGGTGTCTAGCATGACCGTGAGTCTATATATTGTGAATATCCTGATTTTGTTGTATCTTTCATGCCTTCGTGATGATTTCTACGTGTTATGAAAAGCCTGTGAAAGAAATTGTGACGTTTGAACTTCGAGGATCATTGGCTCGAGTTATATTACAAATTGTGAAAGAATATGATATGATTTAACCCTTTGGAGCATTAGCTCAAGTGGTAAAGTGAGCTGTGAAGTAAAAGTGAAAGAAAGAGAAAGAGTTATTAAATTATTATTTTCCAGGGATGTTTGTAGCTTTGTTGATTATCTCCCTTGCTGGGATGCTGAGATTATTGATATTGTTCCCTTGCCATAATTTAACTGTTTAATTGTGTTCCATTGCCAGTATTTCTACTATTATTTGTTTACTCCCTTGTCCCTTTGTTTGTGATTGTTATTTGGGTGAGGAAGAGCGTTAAATCACGAAGGGTAGTATCGTGCATTGTTTGCTATTGTGAGGAAAGAGTGTAAAGCACAAAGGGTGATGGTGTGCCGTATGATATACCATTCCGTACCGATTTTCATTGATTATATGGTGAGGAAAGAGAGTAAAACCATGAAGGGTGATGTCGTGCACATTGTTATTATATGACTAATTTTGTGAGTGCGAGAGTAAAAGCATAAGGGTGATGCCGTATACACTTTAATTAAAGAATATTATTTTGTGAGGACAAGAGTAAAATCACGAAGGGTGATGCCGTGCAAATTATTTGATATCTAATTCTTGTTGATATTCTAGTTATGTTGTTTCCTTACATAATATTTTCTATTCGGAACTGTTACCTCCCCCACAGCATGTTTCCCTTTCCCACATTGACTGGTTATTTTTTGCATTTCTTTTGAACTGCACAGGTTTATTTGGTAGTCTGGTCCTAGTCTCGTCACTACTTTGTCGAGGTTAGGTTAGACACTTACCAGCACAAGGGGTCGGTTGTGCTGATATTACATTCTGCATTGTGTGCAGATACAGGAGAAACTTTCGGACAGTAGTTGGAGGGCTTCATTCAGTCCACCCGGAGACCCAACGTAGACATGCAGGCATACACAAGCCCTGGCGTCTCCCTCTATCTCTATTTCCCATTTCCTCTATTTTTATTCAGAGACAATATATTGTTAATTCTTCAGACCATGTATGTAGTAATCTTAGGCAGTCTGTGATACTGTGACACCATATTTTAGGTATTAGAGGATTTGAAAAGTTGTAATAGATGTTGCTTTTAGATATTTCATCGTTACCTTCCGCTTATGTATTTACATTTTTGTTGTTTTCATGTTATCACCGGTATTTGTTAAAAAGAAGTAATTTGTTAATGAAAAAGTTAATTAAGGGTTGGCTTGCCTAGCTCCCATTAGTATGCGCCATCACGAATCCCGAGGGTAGAAAATCTGGGTCGTGACAAGTTGGTAGCATAGCTCTAGGCTTCATAGGTCTTATAGTTCACAGATAAGCTTAGTTGAGTCTGAGGGATTGGTATGGAGACGTCTGTATTTATCCCCTAGAGGCTACAGAGTTAGGAAAAACTTCACATTTGTTCTTTCTTGTCGTGCGGTATGATTCCTAATACTAATTGAATTTATACTCTATTCTTCCGCAGATGGCGAGAACATGTACTTCCTCATCTACTGGTCAGCAGCTCGAGCCCCTAGTAGCAGCTGCCACTAGGGGCAGAGGGTGAGACCAAGGCCGTGCTAGAGGCCAAGGTAGGGGCAGGGCTTAGCTCTGCGCAGCAGCACCAGTGGCAAAGGCTCAGGTTGATTTCGATGAGGAGGTTCCAGCCCCAGCAGTTCCAGTGGGCCCAGCTCACGTCCCAGAGGGGTTTATTGCCACTCCAGTTCTTCAGGATGCTCTGGTCCGTCTAGTGGGCCTTATGAAGAGTGTCACCAGAGCAAGTTTACTTCCTGTAGCACCAACCGTCTCTCAGGCTAGAGAAGGAGCCCAAACTCTAGCTACTCACACTCTGGAGTAGGTAGCTCTCCAGATTCAGACTCCAACAGTTCAGCTAGTTGGAGCAGTTCAGTAGGGTGTGGTAGCCCAGGCCGGTGATGGAGCAACTATGTCTGTCAATGCTTTGTGGAGATTGGACAGGTTCACCAAGCTCTTCACTACTACCTTAAGCAGTGCATCTACTGAGGATCCCTTGAATTATCTGGATAGCTGCATGAGGTCCTTTGGAACATGTGCATTGTTGAGATCAATGGGGTTGATTTCGCTACATTTTGCTTGTCTGGATGGACCAAGAATTGTAGAGGGAGTATTGTTTAGCTAGACCAGTAGGATCGCCAGCCTTGACCTTGGAGCAGGTCACACAGCTATTCCTGGAGACGTTTCTTCCTATTACATTGTGAGAGGCATATTAGAGCTTGTTCGAGCATCTCCAATAGGGATCCATAACAGTCACCCAGTACGAGACCAGGTTTATTGAATTGGCTTGCCATAATCTTATTATGCTCCCCACTGAGAGGGAAAGAGTAAGATGGTTTATTGATGGACTCATCTAGCCGATTCATCTTCAGATGGACAGAGAGGCTTGGAGTGAGATATCCTTCCAGAAGGCGGCCAATGTGGCCCGGAGGGTTGAGATGGTATTATCATAGGAGGCTGGTCACAGGGAAGATAAGAGACCTCGTCAGTCAAGCAGATTTAGTGGTGCCTCGTCTGGAGGTAGAGATTCATATGATAGGGTTCATCCTCCTAGACCCTTTTCGTCAGCGCTCCAAGTTTCTCACGGTGCATCAGGTGTCGTGGTTCTCACACACAGTATTCTGATCGGCAGTTCTACAGTGCTCGGCCAGCTCCTATTAGTGCACTGTCACTTTAGAGTTTTTGGGGTGGTCATTCAGGTTGACCGGCTCAGCAGTCTTAGCAGCCAAGGGCTTGTTACACTTATAGTGATACGGGTCACACTACTAGGTTTCTCCCTCGAGCACCGAGTAGCTCACAACATCAACATTCTTGTTCTATAGTTCCGGCACCAGATGTTCTACAGACCGCCCAGCCAGCTAGAGGTGGGGGTAGAGGTGCTAGAGGTGGAGGTAGAGGATTTAGGGGTGGAGCTCAGGCCTCAGGTCGCTAGAGGTGGAGGCCAGCCAGCTGTAGGCTGTCCTAGAGATGTAGCCCAGGGTGGTGAGGCCTAGCCCCAATGTTATGCTCTTCCACATAGGCCCGAGGCTGAGGCTTTAGATGCGGTGATTACATGTACTGCTCTAGCTTGTGATAGAGGTGCTTCAGTGTTATCTGACCTAGGGTCTACATTCTCATATGTTTCATCTTATTTTTCCCCATATCTAGTCATGCCTAGTGATTCATTAAGTGTTCCTATTTATGTGTCTACACCGGTGGATGATTCTATTATAGTAGATCGAGTCCATCGTTCTTGGTAGTTGTGATTGAGCATCTGAAGACTCGTGTGGGTTTGTTGCTTCTAGACGTGGTCGATTTCGATGTTATACCGGGGATGGACTATTTATCACCTTACCATGCTATGGACTGTCATGCCAAGACTGTGACCTTAGCTTTACCAGGTATGCCTCGTTTAGAGTAGAGAGGGATTCCTAGTCTTTGTACCTACATTGTTATCTAGTATGTAAAGGCTTGGCATATAGTCCAGAAGGGGTGTTTAGCTTGTTTGGAACATGTTCGTGATTCTAGTGTTGAGGTCCCTTATATTGATTCTGTGCTCGTTGTTCGTGAATTCCCTAATGTTTTCCCTTCATACCTGTCGGGTATGCCACCCGACAATGATATTTACTTTTGCATTGATGTGACTTCAGGCACCCAGCCCATTTCTATCCCTCCATATCGTATGGCCCCTCTTGAGTTGAAAGAGTTATAGCAACAGATGCAAGACATGCTTGAGAAGGGTTTTATTAGACCTAGTGTATCGCCTTGGGGTGCACCGATATTTTTTGTTAAGAAGAAGGATAGGTCAATGAGAATGTGCATTGATTACCGGCAATTGAACAAGGTAATAATCAAGAATAAATATCTGCTGCCAAGGATTAATGATTTGTTCGATCACCTTTAGGGTGCCAAGGTATTTTCCAAGATTGACTTGAGATCTGGCTACCATCAGTTGAGGAATAGGGCATCTGATGTCCTAAGACAGCTTTCCGCACTCGATACGGGCATTATAAGTTCTTGGTTACGTCATTCGGGTTGATAAATGCCCCATCAGATTTTATGGATTTGATGAACCGAGTGTTCAAACCCTATTTGGATTTGGTTGTGATAGTCTTTATTGATGATATTCTGATATATTCCTGCAGGTGGGAGGAGTACGAGCAACAACTCAGGGTGGTTCTTCAGACTTTGAGGGATAGTCAGCTATATGCTAAGTTCTCGAAGTGTGAGTTCTGGTTGAGTTCAATTGCATTTCTGGGTCATGTCATATCAGTAGAGGGTATATAGGTTGATCCGAAGAAGATTGAGGCAATCAAGAACTGGCCTAGACTAGCATCAGCTAAAAAGATTCAGAGTTTCTTGGGATTGGCAGGCTACTACCGTCGGTTCGTGGATGGGTTTCATCTATTGTAGCCCCTATGACCAGGTTAACCCAGAAGGGTGCCCAGTTTAGATGGCCGGATGAGTGTGAGGTGAGCTTTCAAAATCTAAAGACAGCTCTGACTATGGCATCAGTGTTAATTTTGTCCACAGGTCCAGGACCTTATACAGTTTATATATATATATATATATATATATATATATATATATATATATATATATATATATATAGTTGAACTGCACAGGTTTATTTGGTAGTCTGGTCCTAGTCTTGTCACTACTTCGCCAAGGTTAGGCTAGACAATTACCAGCAGATGGGGTCGGTTGTGCTGATACTACATTCTGCACTATGTGCAGATACATCATCAACTTTCAAACAGTAGTTGGAGGGCCTCCTTCAGTCCACCCGGAGACCCAAGGTAGACCTGCAGGCGTCAGTAGGCCCTGACGTCTCCCTCTATCTCTATTTCCTGTTTCCTTTATTTTTATTCTGAGATGGTGTATTGTTAATTCTTCAGACCCTGTATGTAGTAATCTTAGACAGACTATGATATTGTGACACCAGATTTTGGATATTAGAGGATTTGAAATTCATAATAGACGCCGCTTTTGGATATTCCATCGTTACCTTTCGCTTAAGTATATATATATTTATGTTATTTTCATGTTACCACTGGTATTTGTTAAAAAGATGTAATAGCGCTCATTAGTAGGCGCCATCATGACTCTCGAGGGTGGAAAATCATTGTCATGACATTGAATTGATAAAGCTCATTGCCTCAGCAGCTTCCATATCTGCGGTCCGAGGAGACCGCATCTTTAGAGTTGGCTAAAAGGGCTGGGACCACTTCTGCGATATCGAAGCCGCATCGCGTAGCCGCTTCTACGGTGAGTGATCTGCTTCTGCGATTCGATATGGCCAGCTTCGTGCCACTTCTGCGAGGACACGAACGCTTCTGCGGTCTCAGACATGTGGTCGAGTAATCGCAGATGCGGTTGTGACAGAAGCATATGCTTCAGCACTTCTCCCAATTCCCAACTTCACTCGAGCCTCGTCCGTTTGATGCTCGAGGCTTCCGGGCCCGCCCGAACATACCGACAAGTTTGAAATTATGAGAAAGACCTACCTGAACCTTCGGATCGCCCTAACAACGCTAAATCTAATAATCACCCCTAAAACCGAATGAATCAAACTTATGAACTTCAAGTTCTTAACTTTCTTCTAACGAGCCAAAACACACTTAAACTACTTGGATTGATGCCAAATTTTGCGGAAAATGCCTAAATGCTATACCAGACATGTATCGAGCTCCAGGACCAACATACGAGCCCGATACCCATCGAATCAATCATTAATTAGCTTCTTTAAATCCTTAATATTTCATATTAATAATTTTTAATAAATATTCATTACTCGGGTTAGGGACCTCGAAATTCAATTTCGCATATACGCCCAAGTCCCATATTTTTTTGTTTTCCTACAGACCTTCCGCAATCGTCAAAATACGAATCCGGGTCCATTTACCCAAAATATTGACCAAAATGAACCTTAGCCTTTTAAGAGAATTCTAAGAAATCGACTAGCATATTTCAATCCGAACTCGTCCAAATCCTAAACCAACCATCCCCGCAGGTGATAAATTAACTAAAGCATGCGCGAAAAGTTTTATTTAAGGGGACAGAGTTCTAAAAAGCAAAACAAACGGTCGGGTCGTTACTGTTGGTTCGGAAGTTTATTGCTTCATTTTTATTGTATCAAAATTATTTATGAATACTTTTCAGAAAATATTTTTCTTGATTTGCCTACTAAATACTGAAAAATGAATAAAATACTACTTGAAAATATTTTCCACGGAAAGTACCAAACACACCCTAAATATTACTTGCAAATATATTTTTGGCCAAAGCTAAAGATGTGTGAGTACACTTGTTTATTTCGTCAATATTCACACCAGCTTGCCAAAATCATATTTGTAGATAAATTTAAGTTTAACACATTGATACCTGATAGTGACATTTTTATCTCAACTTGACACAAATTATTAGTTACATCTTAAATTATTCGTATTTTAATAACTTTTTTTAATTTGACTTTTTGAAGCATTATTTCCTTGAACGCTGATGTGACAAAAAGTATAAGTGCACCCGTATGCCACTTGAATTTTTCTTGTATATGTGACTTTTTTTAAAAATAAAATATATATTTACCTTTTTAAGAATGCTACCTTTTAAATGATTTTTTTGAATACAATTTATAATAAAACTTGGATAGAACTAAATTATTTAGGCTAGATTTTTTTTATTTGGCTAAAAATAATAAAGTTTAATTAATCTTTTTTTGAATTTGACCTGAAAATAAAGATTTATACAATTGAAATAAATAGTCAAGGCATCTAAAAATCTATAAAAATAGTTTGAAATTAATTATTTTGGCTATAATTTTTATTATAGCTCTAACTTATGGTGCTCTAATTTTTTTTATAAATTTAACTTGAACATAAAAATACACAGTTGAAATAAATAGCCATTGCATCAAAATAAGAAATAAAAAGAGTGTACAATTGCAGTATAATGCAAGTGATTCGTTTTATTTCTTGCAGTTATATACTTTTTTTATTTCTTCTTTTGATTAAGTGACTATTTATTTCAATTATTTATTTTTACTTTTTCGGGTAAAATCTATAGAAAAAATATATTTTTAGAATACCGTAATTTAGAGTTATATGAAGAAGGGAGACTTACATAAAAATACAGTCCACCTATATACATTACAGCAGAATAACCCAGTTACAACTTTGCAAATCTGTAGCCCATTAACAATAGGCCAACGTTTGAAAACAAAAGTATTTTTTATTTTTTTTATTCTCCAGATCTTCAAGCACGAAAATTCGATGATTTTGTATTCTTCTTCCCCATGTTTGTATATATTCATATTCCAGCTGAAAAAAATTCAAATTCATATATAATGCAACTTGAAAACCTTAAGTTTTCTTCTTTTTGAAGTTCCAAATAGCATAAATAAAAAATAAAAATTGAAAAAGTTGTTGCACGTTCATAATTTTGCAAATAAATCAATAAGACAAGTCGATTTATACATAGATTGAACATATAAAATTTTAATTTTAGATTTAACTACACATGTGTATTAATGTATAATGATGTATAACTTTGTATAAACTTGTATATACAACCTCTAATAATGTATATTAAAAAAATAACACAAAGAAGAAGAAAAGAAGAAAGTGTCAAATATCCATGAATGCCTACTATATAAGTATAATGTATATACACGCTTATACATTTAAAATATATCTAATTTATATAACATTGTACGCATATATATACTTATACATATTTATACAATATTGTATAAGTTTGTATAAACACTACCTACACAAGTTTATACTAGAAAACACCATTTGTCCATCACCACATTACAATTTTTGGTGGTTGCTGGTGTTAAATTTTTCCGGAGAGATATTGGCATTCAAATTTAGGTTTCACCAGTAGCAAAGGATGAAACAAAAACTAAAAAAAAATAAGAAAATATGAGACAATATTGTCGGAGTTGCTCTTCTAAGCAAGATCTGATAGTTTTTAACTAGATTTGATAGTTTTTGGACTGATAAGTCAAATTTTATTCATCAGTCCAATTTTATTCTGGTTTTTTAACTTCTTTTTGTCAATTAACTCAAAAATCTAAATCTAACTGACATAGCATGCGAGGATTATCATGAGTGTGTACAAAAAGGAAGAGAAAGGCGAGTGAAGAGAGATTGAGTATGCTGGGAAAGAAGAAAGAAGAAAAGAAAAAACCCTAGAAGTATGACTTTAACAATGGGCGAAAGACTGAAAAGTTTCTTTCAAGATATATACAGTCTGGGCCAAACCAGATAAAGGTTTCGAACCTGGGCCATTTTTAGTTGGGTTGCTGTATCAAGTGATTAAAAGTGTAATTCTTTATATAAAAATTCTAGCCAAATTAATTAATTTCAAATTATGTATTTTTTTATAACTTTTTAGATGCCTTAACTATTTATTACAATCGTATAAATTTTTATTTTCAGGTCAAATTCAAAAAAAAAAGATTTACTAAAATGTTATTAGTTTTAGCCAAATAAAAAAATTTAGCCTAAATAATGTAGTTCTATCCAAGTTTTATTATAAATTGTATTCAAAAAAATTTATTTAAAAAAATAACATTCTTAAAAAAATAAAAATATATTTTACTTTTTAAAAAAAGTACCACATATATAGAAAAATCCACGTGGCAGGCGAGTGCACCGACACACTTTGACACATCAGCTTCCAGAGAGGTAATGGCTCTCAAAAGTCCAAGTTGGAGGGGGAGGAGGGAGGAGGGGAGAAGGGGTTAATTAAAACCACGCATAATTTAAGGCTGTACCTAATAATTCGTGTCAAATTTAGGGGGGGGGGGGTGGGGGTTAAGGTATTTTTTCCTATTGTATTTTAACTTATTTTTTTGAATACTTGTCTTATTTTTAAGTTACTAATTTTAGCAATAATAAAAGATTTATCTATAATTATATTTTAGATAACTTGAATACATAAGGAAGTTTATTGCGCAATGTAGTAAATACTTTTTCCTTATTAATTTTTCTTTCACATTTATTATTCTTTTATGCTTTCTATCAAAATGACCAACTTCCCATCTCTCAGAATTGAAATAACTAATGAATAATGGATGGATATTTTACAAGACGGATCTACATTGAACCTTACGGCTTGATTGGATGTTTGTAATTCATTATATTGTATCGTATTGTCATTTTAAATACGATATATATTTTAATTGTTACTTAAATTTTATTGTATTGTATTGTTAAATTCGTCATTACATAACGATGCAATATGTCATTTTATGTAACGACCGATTTGGTGTGGTCGCATCGTTACCTTGACTTTTTCTCTCAATCTCACCCTTCATTATTATTAAATAATTTTATTTTTTTATTTATCTTTTTTTTATATAATAATTTTATCATGTATCATAATTTTTCTTTATGATACAAATTTATTCTTCATATTGTTGGTGCGTGATAACATGAAACGATGGCAAATGACACAATATTTCCAAATATTATATTTATTAAACAATACAGTACACCCTCGTGAAGAGGCGCACTTCGATACCATTGATGTCCAATACAATACAGTACGAAACGATACATTATGAAACGATATGTAACAAACCATCCAAACAAGCTGTTATGGGTGCTTGTTTTTTAGCCAAACATTATATTTCTGTGATGACCCAAAAGGCCATCACTTGTTTTAATTAAATTTTTGTGCTTTTAAAACTTTGAAAATCTCATTTAGAGTCATCTGGATTTACGTACGCAGTCCAGACGCATAGCCGAAAAGCTTATGTGTGAACATCTGTGAAAAAGCTAATAAAATAAATTAATCTGAATTCGGTCACCGTTTTGGGTAAACGGACTTGGAACCATGATTTGAAGATTCCGGAGGGCCCGTAGAAAAATATGGAACCTGGGCATATGTCCGGAATTGAATTCTGAGGTCCCGAGCCCGAAAAATAAATTTTTAAAGGAAATTGTTTTCTGAAATTATTTAAGGAAATTTGAAATAAAATTGATTAGAACATGTTAGTATCGGACCCGTATTTTAATTCCGGCGTCTGGTACAGGTCTTATATGTAATTTAATATGTTTATGTGAAATTTGGTAAAAAGCGAATAATTTTTGACGTGATTCGGACCTAAATTGCTAAAATTGATATTTTATGAAGTTTGAGAAAAATCGTTTCATTTTGAGGTTTAATTCATTGTTATTGAGATTATATGTGGCGATTTGATCGCACTGATAAGTTCGCATGATATTGTTGAGTTAGTACATATGTTTCGTTAGGAGCCCCGAGGGCTCGGGTGTGTTTTGGATGTGTTTCGGAAGGTTTTGCACTTAAGAAAAATTGCAAGTTTTCAGTTGTTGGATTTATGGTATTTCCTTCTTCACGTTCGCAGGAGTAACCACGCAAACACGATGAGTTAATTGTTGCTGAAGGATTTTCCTTCTATGCGAACACATAGCTCAGGTTGTGAATGCAATGTTTTGGGGGATATCCTTTCGCGAACGCGGTCCTGGCCACGCGAATGCGAAGACCAAATGGGCTTGGGCAGGGGGTGGGTAATTACCCTACGCGAACGTGACCCATTGGACGCGAATGCGAGGGCTCGAGGCGATCCTTCTCCGCGAACGCGAGCCTGCTCACGCTCACGTGAAGGTTTAACCAGCCTTACCTATCGCGAACGCGAAGGGTCTGTTGCGATCGCGAAGGGCAATTTCGCCCAGCTGTTTCAAATAACCAGAAACAATAACATTTCAGGATTTTATTCAAAGCTTCATAACGTCTTCATCTTAACTCCAAATTGGGCGATTTTTGAAAGAGGATTTCACCACAAATATATAGGTATGTAACCTTAGAATCATTTTTTTCCATTTTTATTAACACTTATTAGATTTCTAGGCTTAAAATATGTGATTAAGGGTAGAGAATTAGGAATTTGGGTAGAGTTAGGATTTTTTGATTAATTGTGATTTAGACCTCGTCTTGGGATCAGATTTAAAAATAAATTATATATTCAGACTCATGGGTAAATGCGTTATCGGGTTTTGGTCCGAACCTCGTATTTTAACCAAGCGAGTCGGGGGTCGATTTTTGGATTTTTGGGAAGAAAGATTAGAAAGCTACAATTAAGCATTGGAATTTGATTGTTTAGTATTTATTGATGTTATTAAGTAAATTATGTATAGATTCGATTGGGTTGGAGCCAAATTTGAAAGAAAAAGCAATGTTTGAGGCTTGAGTTAGTCCTGAAAGTTCGAGGAAAGCGTTTGGTTTAACCTTAGCTTGAGGGATTAGGAGTTGAGTCCTATTTTCTATTTGCTCCTTGTTGAGTACGACGTAAAGGCATGGTGACGAGTATCTATACGTTAGTGTCGAGCATGACCGTGAGTCCTGATTTCATACTTGTTGTATTCTTAAATGATTCTATGAATGCTTTAGTGGGTGAATTCTTAATGATGAATAAAGACTTAGTTTATTTTCGTGGAAGTTATTTATGAATGAGAGATGGTGATAAGCTAGATGAGTATGAGTTGAGCTAAGATTAGTTATAGTTGATTCTTCCTTGCAGGGATGTATATACTTGTACTATTAAAATTTCTTGCCGGGATAGTGCAGCTTATTATTGATCCCTTGGCGGGACTGTTATTATGATCAATGTTTGATATTATATATGGATCGGGTTGCGCGCCGCACCATTATTATACATATGTGTATCGGGTTGCACGCTGCAACAGATATTATATGGGATCGGGTTTGCACGTTGCAATAGATATTATATGAGATCGGGTTGCACGCCGCAATAGTTGTATATATAAGGATCGGGATGCACGCTCCAATAATTATATATATAGATTGAGTTGCACGTCGCAACAATGTTAAATGATAATGGATCGGGTTGCGGGCCGCAATTGTATTGACATTGTATTGTTGTAGATATTGAATTATCCTTTCATATTTTATTAAGTTTCTGCTGGATTGACATATTTCCCTGAAGCATGTAACCCCTCCCTTTAAAACTGCTTATTGCCTGTTTATTTTCGGCCATATATTATATAATTGTACAAGTTTATCTGAAGTTCGGTCATAGCTTCGTCACTATCTCGCCGGGGTTAGGCCAGACACTTACCAACACATGAGATCGGTTGTACTGATACTATACACTCACCCTGTGTTGATACCGAGGAATTATTGGATAGCAACAGTAGTTCGGGAACCAGCCTTCAGTCCACCAAGATACCGAGGTAGCCCTGCAGGTGTCCGTAGGCCCATCGTCTCCTCTATCTTTTATTATGTTCTGTTATCTCTTTGTATTTGAGACAGACAATGTTACTTTTTTTCAAACAGTTGTATGTAGTAATCTTAGTAGCCCGTGAATGATGTGACACCAGTTTTTTGATAGAGGCGTATGTGATTTTCTTATCATCTTGGTTTATTTTGTCTAAGTCTTCCACTTAATCACATTCCGCTGTTATTTAAATGTTTATCCCTTGTTAACATGATTTATAAAAAGTATAAAACAAAAGAGTTAATGAATTCTGAGTTCGTGGCTTGTCTAGCTTCTATGAGTAGGCGCCATCACGACCCCAGCGGGTAAGAAATCCGGATCGTGACAATTTCTATATTAGAAATGAGTAATTATATACAAGAATATTGAATGAGCACCTAATCTTAAAAGTAGAAAGACCAGTTAAAGATGGTTGAGCACCCACAATTTTAAAATTCTGGATCTACCTCTAGATATTTAGAGCCCGTTTCGCCAAATTGTAAAAAATTATTTATTTTAAAATGTATTGTAAAGAGTAGTAGTTTATGTTTGATTAATCCATTTGAATAATATTTTTTGCCATACTTCATAAGCAAATTGTGATTAGCCAGCTTTTTTAAAAAGTACTTTTGATTATTAAATTACGAAAAAATACAATAAAGATTTATTTGCAATTAATTTTTTTAAAAAGGAGAAATAAATTTAAATATTTATTATAAAAATTCAATTTAAATAAGATACATAAAGTAAAAATAAAAAAGATTTTATAAATATAATTATCTAAAGTAATAGTATTGAATATTTAGTATTACTTATTATTTATATGATGATTTAAATACCTCAAACTACATCATTCATTGTAAATTTAAAATCCTCTCTATAAACTACTATATAAAAGAAGAGAACTACTTACTCTATTCCAAAGAGGAATAAAAATATGATGAATTA
Organism: Nicotiana benthamiana; assembly: GCA_034376525.1. Taxonomy (NCBI): domain Eukaryota; kingdom Viridiplantae; phylum Streptophyta; class Magnoliopsida; order Solanales; family Solanaceae; genus Nicotiana; species Nicotiana benthamiana. Next base: position 57,897,850 of record CM067337.1, read on the forward strand.
AAATAATGAAGAAGAGAGCGTAGGAAAAAAAGGTTTAATTATTCAGATAATATAAAAATATAAATTTATTGTAATGATGTTTTTGTCTTAAATAAACAATTTTTTTTTTGCTTTTTGGAAAAATTCTCTGCAAATAGTACCATTTTATGCCTGATATTACTTGGTAAATTTATAAACTTAGTTTTTAAAACCAGAAAAACTACTTACTGCTATAAACCGTTTCATCTTGGTCAAACTCAAGCATCTCAAATTTTCCAAACACAAAAACAGTACACCTTAGCCTCCCAAGCATTGGCAAAACATGGTCTTACCCGTTACTCTCTTCGATCTATTTTAATTAATTTTTTAATTTTTAAATATTTTTTATGATTTATTGTATCTAACTCTTTTAAGCATAAAAAATTAAATTTTTTTTCAAAATTGTTCTTGAAGTGAAAATTAAGAGTATTTAGAGTATTTTAAAAAAAAACTAAAATTAATATGATCAAATTTATTATTAATTAATATTTAAAAATAAATTTTTAATATATGTAAAAACAATTAAAACTTAATTAAAATGAACCGACTAGTACTGTCGTAGTTAATCTCTTTGTAAATACCGACGTTTAGTGTTTCTCCACAAGGAATTCTGTCTCTACTCTCTCTCTCACTCACTCACTCACACCGAAGAGACCATACTACACAACACGCTTATACACCCAACTTTTTCTCTTTCCTCTTCTCTCTCCATTGCCATTTGCTATTTTCTTTTCTCTCATCTTTCTAGGCTTATCTCCCTTGTTTTTCTGAACTGAATTGCTGAACACTTCTCTCTATAACTTGTGTTTCTCCGCAGAAACTTTCTAAGAAGGAAATTGGCACTAGGCAAATGGTTACAGCAAAGTATACACCCATTAATGGTGGAAAAACTCTCTTTACAGACCTCAAAGCTCACTTCTCTTTTCTGAAAACCAAAAGAACTGTTACTTGTGCATATGGTTTCATGTTTGTATTCGTTGCTGTTACATTTTTCTTGGCTTTTAGTCCTTCCCCTAACTCTTCCTCTCCTTGGTTCACAAACATTTTCTCTTTAAGCAGTAGTACTAGTACTAGTGGAACTATTCCTACAACATCAGCTCCAATTTCCTCTGATCAATCTTATGGATCTCACTTTTCTTCACTTTATTCCTACTTTTTTCCCAACTCTTCACAGCAAGTTCAAAACTTTACTACTCCCAGATCCCAAAACTCAACATTTGAGCCTCCCAATTTGCAAAAAGAATTAGGTATTGGGGAAAATGTGACTTCAAATAATGACTCACATGATAAAGTTGAAGTCTTAAAAAACCCCTTGAAGCCTTCTGTGAATGTGACAGCTCAAAAATCTTCGTCTGGGCCGAATCAAGAATCATCACGTGTAAAGAATCAGAACCAAAGTAAAGATTTTGATGATAACGTTGGAGTCTTGAAGGCAAATCAGAGCTCAAATTCAGCACCAAAATCTTCTTCTGGAACTAATAAAGAATCATCAAGCGCAAAGAATCAGACCCAAAGTAAAGATTTTGATGATAAAGTGGGAGTATTGAAGGCAAATCAGAGCTCAAATTCAGCACCAAAATCTTCTTTTGGAACTAATATGACTCAAAATAAAGATTTTGATGATAAAGTTGGAGTCTTGAAGGCAAATCAGACAACAAATTCAGCACCAAAATCTGATAATTGGAGTAAAGAGAAAGAAGTTGAGGGAGTGAAGAGTAATTTCACATCCTCGTTTGTGAAAAAACAGAGTAATGGGACTAACTTAGATGTGTCGGCAAAGAAGAAGGATGAAGATGTGGTTAAGTCTTTGTTGGATTGTGATTTCTTTGATGGGAATTGGGTGAAAGATGAGTCTTACCCTTTGTATAAACCTGGTTCTTGTTCTCTTATTGATGAGCAATTCAACTGTTTTCTCAATGGTAGACCTGATAGTAATTACCTTAAAATGAAATGGAAGCCCAATGCCTGTACTCTTCCAAGGTAAGATTTTGATATTTATCCTCAACCTAATTCTAGTTTAAATATTTTTATCTGATCTGTGAACTATAAATTGGATCGACCCCAACTTGTTTGGAACTAAAGCTTTGTGGTCGTTGTTGCTGTTGATGAACTCCAAATTTTAGGCTTCAAGGATCCTATGCTTCTTTAGTTTTTCATTTCTCAAGATGTTTTGTTTATGGAATATGACATTTTCCATTTTCGATTATTATCTGTTAGATTTGATTTCGTTTACTAATTAAACCATGATTTCTTTATCTGAAAGTTGTTCTTTTTCTTCGATCATGTACTGAACAGATCTTACATTAGTCAAATTGGTATTTACTTCCATATTTTGAGTATCCTTACAGTTGATTTTTTTGACAGATTGAATGGCACTCATATGCTGGAATTATTGAGAGGAAAAAGATTAGTATTTGTTGGTGATTCACTCAATAGGAACATGTGGGAATCACTTGTTTGCATACTTAGAAACTCTGTAAAAGATCAGAAGAAGGTTTATGAAGAATTTGGGAGACACCATTTTAGGACAGAAGCTTCCTATTCATTTCTATTTGAAGTAAGATATTCATTTCTGCTGTTAAACACTATCATTATATGTTCATAAAATAAAAAGGCAGCTCGGTGCACTAAGCTCCCGCTATGCACGGGGTCTGGGGAAGGGCCGGACCACAAGAGTCTGTTTTACGTAGCCTTACCTTGCATTTTTGCTAGAGGCCGTTTCCACAGCTTGAACCCGTGACCTACTAGTCACATGACAGCCACTTTACCAGTTATGCGTCCCTTGGATCATTATATGTTCATATTCTTATGAATTGTTTCTTAAATATTCAGGAGTACAATTGCAGGGTGGAGTTCTTTGTATCTCCTTTCTTGGTTCAAGAATGGGAATTTGCAGATAAAAAAGGAGTGAAGAAGGAAACTCTTAGACTTGATTTAATTGGACAGTCTGCTGATAAATACAAAAATGCAGATATATTAATCTTCAATACCGGCCACTGGTGGACTCACGAGAAGACTTCCTTGGGGTAAAATTTATTGAGTTTTTCAACATATATGGTCTGTTTGTTATGCTTAAAAATAATTAAAACAATGGTGCATGTTACAGGAAAGACTATTATCAAGAAGGAAGTCACGTGTACAGCGAATTAGATGTCCTTGAAGCATTTCGAAAAGCTTTAACAACATGGGGAAGATGGATTGATTCCCATGTAAATCCCCACAAGACATTTGTTCTCTTTAGAGGTTATTCTGCATCTCATTTTAGGTAATTATAACCTTGAAACACACCATATTACATTTACTTGTCAATAGTTCCAACTTCTTTTCTCTGTAGCTGTATCATTATTTATCCGCTTACCACTTAATTATCCGCTATAATAATTAAGTTACAAAACTATTCTTTGTCACGTTAAAGTAACTAACTGAACTATGTGAAAATTGCATCAAAACTTTTGCTTAAACTATGTATTTTTTTGACAGTGGTGGACAGTGGAACTCTGGTGGAGCTTGTGACCATGAAACAGAACCAATCAAGAACAACACATATCTTACTCCTTATCCATCTAAGATGACTGTATTGGAGAGAGTATTGAGAGGAATGAAAACTCAAGTCTCCTATATCAATGTCACAAGAATGACAGATTATAGAAAAGATGGTCACCCATCAATATATAGGAAACAAAAATTGACCAATGAGGAGAAGAAATCTGAATTGTTGTTCCAAGATTGCAGCCATTGGTGCCTCCCTGGTGTACCTGATGCTTGGAATGAGCTTCTATATGCCAAACTTTTAGTAAATCAACACATGACACAACAAGATGACAAAAAGACATAGAGGGGCGGGCTCATTATTCATCGAGTTGAGTTTCAAACTGTTCCCTCGAGGATTTCTCGGTTATAATTGAGTACCCAAAAAAAGGGTAACAAGCACTTGGAGAAAGAAAGAGTATGTTCATAATGTAAACTATATATGCGATATTAGAGAAGTTTTCTTTATAAGAGGAGAGCGACAGAGATTTTGACTGTTTACTTGTAATCAAACAGTTGTAAGTCTCTGTCACTTGCTTCCTATATTTTACTGAGTCTTTAGGACTCGACACTGTAAATTTCATAATTATTTACAATATTTATTTTAAATTAATTAATGAATCATACGTTTAATTATGTTGGATCAGGGGTTTTGTATACATCATTAGCCAAAGATGCAGTCCAGTTTTTTTTTCCAATTGTTATATAAAATATTTGTTTGACACACAGCATTTTCTTAATTCTTGTGCGCAATTAGGGGATCTAAGTCTATTTTAATCACGACATCTCTGCTTGGCTATCAGTGTAGTTTGATGCTTTTGATAAGAGGTTGTCGTCTTGGACTGCATAGAGAAGTAATTAAGAATTGTTTTGATATTTTATCCTATTAATTTTCCTCTTCACATGGGGTGTTCTCTATGTTTTAAGTATTCTAATTGCTTGTGCATTTGAGTTATCTTAAGCAATAAAAAGGGCCACTTGGTACATAAAGCTACATAGGTATCGGATTACAAGAATTTATTTTACACACAACCTAACTCTAACTCTATATTTCTGTAAGAGTTTGTACATTTTAATTAGTTGACACGTGCGAAAACTTATCTGAACACCTTCCTTGTTGAGAGAAAAATATTGGCATGGAGCGTGTCATCAAATTGAGACCATTTTGTCTAGTTTAAGAGTGGTATTATGATGAATTTCAAATACCTGAGCTGGGAACATGATACTGACAAGTGACTCTGAAGTTCTGAAGATTTTAAAGTATGTATTTAGGTTCTTGGATCTAAAGCAAACATTTTCCCATCCTTCTATTTTCACATGATACTAGATGGTGCAGGAAAGCTCCACCAATCATGTTTAGTTATCAAATTGGCGTTTAATAGAAAAATTTAAGGGGCCCCTCACCCTATTTAATTAGTACCCAAAGTATAGATAACTTCAGATGATTTGGAGTTCATCTGATATTTAGAGATTATGTTCAAATTTGAAATAATTTAGAGTAGATTTATATGTTGATGTTTACTGTATTATTGAAATTCGAAGAACAAATTTTTGTTTTTGGGAAACTTGCACATCACACCTATTTGGCCTTATGAGCATGAAAACATTGGTTCCGCTTCAGACCTATTTGACCTTAAGTGCACTGCAAATCTGAATTTATTTTCTTCTGCAACTTCAGACTCGATAAGTTGAAGTTGATCCTAAAGTGAGTAGTAGACTTGCAATTTTTTGTGCAAGATGAATATAAGTTCAATGATGACTTCAAAATTGAGTATAGAGGCAAATGCATCGCTTTAATGGAGGAGCAACGTTTGATGGTACTGCAGTTTGTTTTCTGTTTTTTCGAATTTCTTTTACTTAACTAGTTTCAAAGTTTGCTTACCTGATTATTCGCGGTTTTGCGCCGCGTAGAATTCATTGAAGAGGTAGCGGGACTTCTCATTTTAAGGACCCGATTGATTAAGTACAAAGAGATGTCATCCCACCAAGCCCGTCAGTGACACATTTTCTATTTCTGAAAATTTGTAAGTTGTTATGGAGAAACACTGAGTTACCTTTTCATGCTCGTGTTTATGGACGAATGGGGTTTGAGAGAGTGACCCTTGCAATTGAAATAGAGCCATTTATGTAATGGTATCAATCGTTCAGTCCAGTGGGTTATTTTATTAAATTTATACTATACTAATTTTTCGATTATTCTATTATATATAATAAAAATTAAACTTTTTAAAACCGTATCAATCATGTCGGTTTTTCTTCGGTATCGGTACGATTTGATTATTTTTCGATATCTTTTTAAATATCATATAAAATTCACCATTAGAAATAGAATACAATAACATACGTTATTTTATATGACTTAACAAAACTCTTTGAAATATAATTTTAATTATTTAAAGGGTGAAAAATTTAAAGAAAAATAAAAGATGACTAGAGTATAGATCCATCAACTATTCTATAACAACGTAAAAGAAACCAAGCAACGACAAAGAAAATATAAATCACACAAGTAAAAAAATATTAACTAAGCTAAGACTCAAAAAAAAAAGTCTATAGAAGATTATATATTCAAAAAGATAAATCTAAATTATATGAAAGGAAACATATTCAATACATTGTAGTTTGCTACTTGTAATCGCTATAATACTTTGTGTCTTGCTCATAAAGATACTTGAAATAAGTTAGTTCAAATAGAAGTAACATAATAGGTTTTATGAATTAGTATTTTGAATTTAATTACTTGTTGGCTAGTAATAGTTTTTATAATTTCAAGGCCCAAAGAAAAATTTAATGAATTATTATTTTTAATCATACTAGATAAATATATTTTTCACATATAAAATTTATTTGATGCAGTTTGATATTTTTTCAATTTTTTATATGATCAAAAGTTTACTCTAATTATCAATGTGGTTATACATTTATCTAAAAACCTAAAATTTCTTAAAAAACCTAAAAATCAATTCGATCGGTTTTCGAATTTCTATTGAAACACCTACATTTATGGTGGGCCTTCAACAAATTTAGAAAGAGAGGTCCAATGGTCCATTTTGAATTGATTAGTTAATAAAGGACCTAGCAATTTAATGCGGCTAATTGGCCATGAATCTAGCTTATATTATGTATCTATCAAACATCTCCCCTCTGTATATATTGCTGGACCAAAATTACACTATTGAAATAAATCAGAAGAAAAAGACTCCCTGTAAAAGAAGTTACATTGAACAATTACCCATCCTTTTATAGATAATCAACTCTTGAATCTTATCTTAGAGTAGATTAGATATACGTCTATTCACTATTTTTCTTTTTCTTTTTCTTAAAAAAAACATGATATGCCCATTCAAAAGGCACACTGACTAGCGGATTTGCTTTATTTAAAAAAGAAAAAAAAGAAGAGTGGTCCATTGGTCATAGAAGGCAAGTAAATTTCCAGTAAAACCAATATTCAGATCTTAGTGAAGACAACCAGATGAGTTCTTCTAATCTGCTTTGATCCAGTAGGGAAAATTATCCTATATTGTGCTAGTTGAACATAACATGTACTACTGATTTGAGATGCATACAAGTCACTTCAGACACCACCATTCTTTGATGGAACTTAAAAATGAGGATCAATGTCCCACAGGGGAACACAAATTAGCATATCTTATAGTAGTAACAAATATCTGGAATGAGAAACACTTATATTGGAAGATCTCATTAAGTTCACAAGCTAAAATACCATTTAGTTCAGGACTAAACAATCTTTTGGGTAAATGAACAACAGTCACACAGAGAAAGAAACATCAAGAATAATTTTATTAGTACTCACAGATCAGATGCAAGCCGAGGATTTATTGAAAACAACCTCTCTACCTTCACTAGGTAGGGATAAGGTCTGCGTACGCACTACCCTCCCCAGTTCCACTTGTGGGAATATACTGAGTTTGTGGTTGTTGTCACAGATTAAATGTCTAGAAATGCACCTTCTTAGCAACATGAATTAAAGCTTCTAAGATGTTTTTTTCTCAATTCAAGCAAAGCTTAAGAAAGAAATTAGGCAAAGCATCATGTAAGTAAGCAGTTGAGATCAACAAAAGAGCATGAAAGTTGAAACAAAACAAAGATAATTTAAGGCATAGAAAATTGTATTCTGCAAACAACTTAATCAAGAATGCAAGATAGCCGAGTCAATGTTTGAAACAAAAAAGCAACATAACATTGCTCAGATCATATAGATTACATTTATTTATTCAAAAGCCCAAAAGCTCTTTTGTTCTGTTCTATAGGATGCACAACTGCATAGACTACTTGCTCAGAAATGAAGAAATATATAGAGTTTCTATATTTATGAAGGGAGGATAATTTCAAATATACCCAATGATTTATCCTTAAGCTAGTGACATCCAAAAACATTATCAGTACCTTTAACCGCAGAACTTGAATGGCAATTTCTTCTTTCATCTCAAGATCTTTGTTGTTGCCTACATGAGTAAGTACATTCTGGCATTGTGTACAGCCATAATGATAATAGGTGCATGCACCACTTCAAAGTTCATAAATATACCAATTAAGCCACTGAAATTAATTATAAGGACAAGATATTTGATTTATTGAGGACATCAAAGAGCAGGTATACAAATAAAACTACCATTTGCAAGGTTATTTACAGAGGTAAAGACAAAGATAGAAGTTGTTTTTTTTCTTTTTTTGTGCAAATGACTTGCAACTGGAAGGCTTGAACCAGCCAGGTAAGAGAACTAATGGTGGTACACTAAGCAGAAAACATGAAAAAGGTTCTTATGAAGCTCTTGAAAGTACATTTCCTACTGATATGCCTAAATAAAAGCTCAGAAATATCAACGCCATACCTGGCGGGGGGGGGGGGGGGGGGGTAAGGCTTGGAAGATTGAAAATGCTAAGAATGCAAATCAGTTTAGCCTCCTCCTCCTATATGGACGTGAATCTCCACTATCCACATCTGAAACCCTGGAAGTATCATTTCTTCTTCTGGAAGATGATGTAGAGAGGGACACCCTAGAATCTATTTCAGCAGCAGTATCCATTGTCTGACTCTCTGAGTGTATACCAGCGGCAATGCTCGAAACAGAATCTCTATCATCCACTGGTAGAGGCTGCTCCTGATTCCTCTCCACATTGCTACTACGGAAGTATGGATCAACCACCCTCCCAGAAGAACCAAAGACAGAACCAAGATCGGCAAAATTAGCAGCTCGATGTGAATTTGATCTATGTAGTAACAGAGAGGAAAGACGACGGTTTTCCCACACATCTGAGTTAGAAGGACTGGTTTGTGTCAAGTCAACCACATCATCCGAAGGCAGCACAGGATTCTGTTCTCTGCGCATTCCCCTGGAAGTAAGAATACGGTTGAGCAATGAGCTGTTTCGCTCTGGTAATTCATGAGAACCTTCAGGATTCTGCTGCTGCAGCTGAGACAAATCAAATCTATGGCCAAGACGGCGAATCATTTCTTCCATTGGAATGGTGAATGCTGTCCTTTGAATAGTTTGCCTCCAGCTCTCGACACGTCTTGCTTGAGGCCTATGAGGGATTTTCAGAGTTGAATCCTCTTCAGGCTCACGTACATTAGTTCCACGGCCATAAATTGGGATTACGTTCTTCATAGTCACTTCTCCTTTACAAACAGGGCATTCCTTTGCATCCGAATGGAGATGCAACCATCGATAAAGACAGGCCCAGCAAAACAAGTGACCACAACAAGTCACAACAGGTTCTTTGGACAAGTCCAGGCATATATTGCAATCAAAGAAGCTTCCCTCCTCGCTATTACCCTTTTCATTATCTTCCTTTTTCCCCAAAATCTCTGTCACCTCAGAGGCTCTCTCCTCAGTAACAACACTAGCATCACCTGTCTGTGATTCACTTCTACCAATGAATTCCATTGCAATATTTCTAGCTTCTGCAGGGACCGGAATGTTTCTCAAAACTGACCGCCATCTGCTCCTCCTTTGCCTAACAACTTCCCTAAATCGATAACCATCTAACAAGTCCTCCAAATTCATATCCTCAATGGGAAATGATGCAGGAACTCGCTCTGAATCATCATTAGGACTTTCAACAGGTCCCAAATTCAGATCAAGATTCATTGCATTAGGCGTACCGTCCCCCATATTCACCAGTTCTCCAAACACAAAAAAGGAAACACAAAAACCTCCAATTTCCACGCTAATTGAAGGAAATATTCGACCTTTCTCACAATACCAACTGAAAATCGAGATTCCTCTTTCTCCTAATCAATTTAATGAAAACCCTCAATCTTCAACTTCATCCAATAACTTATACTACTATTCCACTTAGAAAATCAACGCCAAATTCAAGCAGCTAAAATTGAGCGGAAAACCTAACTTTATCAAGCCAGAAGCCAAAATAATTGAAAACCCAAATAATTTATAAAAAAATAAATAAAAAACAAGAGCAATTGACTCAGGATTCTAAAAAAGGTGCAATCTTTTTTATGGTAAATCGCATTAAGAATAAAAATCAACAATTTATCAAAAGAAAAGGAAAAGACCAAAGGGCCACGAAATTGTGAGCCCAGACGATAATCAATTTTGATAATTAGCTCAAAATCCATAATTTAGAACCATTTTTTGAGAATTATAAATTAGGGTTTTGGTTTAACTGTTCAAAGGAACAAAGTAAACAAAACGGAAAAGAGAGAGAGAGAGAGAGAGAGAGAGAGAGAGAGAGAGAGAGACCTTGAGCCAAGATGAGATTTTGATGAGAAAAAGCAGCATAAATTTGCTGTTATTGCTATGAAATTGGTGCAGTTTTCTGTGGATTTTTCATCTTGAGTGAATTAGGGATCTGGTGCACTGAGCTAGCTATAGAGATTAGAGAGATCTTTTTGGGTTAAATGGGTTAAGATCCGGCCCGATAAAGGAGAGAGTGACAGCTTAGATACAGAAGGGGGAAATTTTCCTGCATGTAAGCAATTTTGGGTAATTTTCAGTATCCAAACGCTGCTCTATTTGACTTTAGGGTTCAATTCTTGCCATATTATCATCCACGCACCTAAGGGGGTCCCATTTCTTGCTATGCTTTTATTATTTGTTTTCTATTTTATTGGCATTGAATCTCGACTAATTTGAATTAGTGTCACACTTTAGGTCCATTAAAATAAAAAGTACTTCCTGAGAATGATACAATTACCACAAAAATTGAGCTATTTATCTTTGTTTACATATTTATTTATTTTGCTCACAAATTAATTATATTTTCTACCTATAATAATTTTTATGAGAAAAAAAAAAATTTCTCAATTTTTTTTCATATCTATGTTTCTTTTCCTTTTTTCCTTTTCTCTTTCTTTTCTCTATATCTTTTTTCTCGTTTTTTTCTTTTCTAATTTCATTTAATTTCTTCTTTATAATCTAATTTTGGTTCACCTTTCTTTAAAAAAAATATAACTACTATAATATACATTTTGTCTTTTTATTCTTTTTCTAAATTTAATTATTTAATTAAAATAATATTAATTGTTACTTGATCTAATTTACTAAATATCACATTGACTGCTGTCGAGCACCTAAATACATAATCAAATTCTACAAATCAACACGTGATTGCCATGTAATAAATTATTACATTGTATTGTATATAATAATAATAATAATAATAATAATAATAATAATAATAATAAATATATATTATTGTAATAAACTATATATTATTGAATTATATATTATATACCAAATATCATACAATATATGAAAATGATATTTTATGTTCTTCATAACATTACATTATTACATCAAAATAGTATACTATTACAGTATATCGTATACTATTATAATATACTGTTGCAGTATATTGCATTTATTGTAAAATACCATTATAGTATATTATATACTATAATAGTATACAATTGCATTAAAGCTATATAGTCCTACAGTATATTGCATACGGTAATGGAATACTGTTAAGTAACTGTGTTATTTTTCAATTACTATAGTATAATGTTGCAGTATATTGTATACGATAATAGTATATTGTTACAATATAGCTTGTACTCCTAAAACATATTTTCATACTGTAGCAGTATACTTCTTCGATTTTTAGTGAAAAGATTCGATCTTAATCATCTCAAATCAACTTCAAATGTGATCAAATTTAAGTATGAACTTCCATAAGGTACTATAAGCAACATTTAATAAACTTTGAATCAAATAAGAAATCTTCAAAAATAAAATTGAGCTTCAAGCCAACAATGGTGGATATTCAAACATACATAAAAATTCAGATTTGGAAAGCTACTCGAAGATACTATAAGTAATATTATATAGCACCCACATCGGATCAAACAATAAATCTTCAAAATAAAATTTTTGTTTTAGAAGCTTCAAGCTCAACAATAGTGGGCCTTTATACACACAAAAATCATAAGGAAAAGAGGTAGAGCAATTGGTTAGGTTGACCATCTTAATAAAGATTGATCCTGCAAAGAAGAAGATCGATCTACCGAAAATTCAGACCTAAAATTTAAACTCATATACATGAAGTACCAATTTTTTTCTTCAAATCTAAATTTGGATCCACTACTTTGTAATAGTTTCTATTGAATAATAGATAAGACTCATCGAGAACTTTTTCCTGCTTAACTTTCTTGCCAATGATATGTGGAAGAGAGAATTTAAGAATAAAAGGAATTGCTTATTGGAAGAATATGAAAAGAAAATGAATTAATGTCGTAAAAGGAAGAAGGAGAAAATTGGGAGAAAAATAGGAAAACATATAAGACAACTTAAACTTTAAAATTATAGAGAAAGAGTGATTGGTAGGTTGGGTAATTAATATGGGTGAGGTAAGTGGATATTGTAACTATGTTCAAAATGAATAAGAGCAGGTAAATATTTTAGTTTTTATGGGTATAAAGTGTAATTTTTTTTTTTAATTTGTAAATTGTTAAGAATCACAATATTTTCAATTTTCGATGTGAATTTGATAAAGTAAACTAAATTATGGAAGCTATGGACTCTCACAGTATGTTGAAGAAGAAAGCTTTGTGTATTGAATTAGAACAATAAATTAATGTCCAAATATTTGGACCTTGTATTATTACAACCCGATTCTTACTATAGATTGTGATGGCGTCCAACATTATTATTAGACAAATCAATAATGAACTATCCATTTAATTATTCATTTTATTACTTTTACAATCACAAATTTATTAAATAGAGAAACCAAGTAAAAAATCATAGTTATATAAAGCATAAAATAAAATATGAGTATGAAACAGTAGTATCAATAAACAAAATCATGAACATCTACTATAAATTTCCGAAACCTGATTCTATATGTGCACGAACAATCTAGTAGAATATAAAACTCCCCACAATTACTGTCTGAAATAAAATAGATAGAAATAGTAAATACAACAAAGAGGAGACTCTGGGCTGTAGAACGAGCATAGAAAGAAGCTCATCACTTGGACTCCATATAGTGAGGATGCGCGCCTGATCGGATACCATATGTACTCGCCGCATTACCCGCACAATTTATACAGAAGTGTAACATAAGTATATAAATAACATGTACCCACTAAGTATCTAGTTTAATTATCACGGTCTAAAATTCACTAAGGGTCGTGATGGCACCGGACACCATTGCCACAAGCCAACACCTTTTAACTAGTAATTTCTTGTTTTAGATATTTTTGAAATCGTCTCTTTTATACATTTAAATAATAAATAATAAACTCCACAGAGTAAATAATGATACTTTTACAAACTACTGGATAACTCCGAAATCATCCGAATCCGATGTCATCAGTGCATGAGAAATTTTTAGGAAATCTAATAAAGCACAAAATCTGTCCGGAATACAAATTGGGCGGAAGATAAATACTATACACTGAAAGAGACTATGCCGGCTGCGGGTCGCCTCGATAAATGCAACTCACCTAAGTCTCCAGATCATCTATGCACTATGCCCTTTAGGCCGCTAGACGTACATGTGCCCGTACAATAAAAATACATAGCGAGTGTAGCATCAGTACGAAAACAACGTGTGTCACACCTCCCTTTTTTATACATCACCCCGAAAGGTAGTATATAAGGGAGTTTTTCTAATTTAAGTGACATTATTCGAAATGAGATTATTTATTTTTATTTTTTATTCATAGTCGCCACTTGATATAGGTTTGTTTCTGGTGTCCCAAGTCACACGTTTATTTTAAATCCCAAATCGAGGAAAATTCGACTTTCCTTGTGAAGTCTGCAAACCAGAAATTCTGAATAAGGAATTTTGCTAAACCAAGTGAAGGTGTTAGGCACCCTCGGATTCTATGGTTCTAGCACGGTCGCTTAGACCATTATAATTGGCTTATTACCTGATTTTAATACATGTTCAAACCTATGGTGCAATTTTAAATTTATTACCGCTTTTAATTAATTTTTATGAAAATTGAACGTTGTTTAAAACATATCTTTGTATTGCGTCACATGAAATGCACCTGCAATCCGAAACACATTTAATTCAAAATTTTGGGACTTGAATTTGGGTCATGAAATACACACCCGAGTGTAAGAAGGTAGTATTATTAAAGAACACGCATAAAGCAACTAACGCGTATTGACTTTGCGGAGGCCATGAAAATTTTCTAAATGGCATGTCCCGAATTCTAAGTATTTTAATTAACTAATTTAAACGAGGGCCACACATTTGTAATTTTATTTGGCGTGTCGCACCTTAATTTTATTTTTAAGGATGTCCTAATTTAATTTTGGAGGGCCATAGGCTACTTGTTATCCAATTATGGCTCACCTCAAATTAGTTGAAATAGTTTAAATTAAACAAAGAAGAAGCCCAAAAGAGCATGAAAGACATAATAGATTAAAGCTAAATCTTAAAACGAAATAAATAAACGATGGTCCATTCCCGTTGAAGCAAAAAACCCACGACATGTTATAATTATAGATCTCACGAATTTAAATGATTTGGGCCAAACTTGAAGACATGCACAATTAGACCGGCTCTTTTCCTTCAGGCCCAATTGACCCGAATCGAGCCATACGACACTCAGGCTAGGGGGTCCCTGAATGCCATGTCGAACCCACTTAGCTGCAGAACTCTAGGAATGACAACAAAATATCCAAGAACTATGTGATGCCAACGGAAAACATTTTAAGATGCCAAATGAAGAAACTATAAGATTTATAACTATCGAAAACCATGAAACTTAAATAATTATGTTTATTTCTTGGCATTCAATTTCTGATAAATACTATGTAAACCTTCTAACCCCTGTCATTTTTAGCTAAGATTATTCACTGGCCATAATTATTTCATGAAGAGGGGGAAATACTTTCCTAACAAAAATAGCATTTATACAGTCCATTTGTAGATAATTTACATAATGAAAAATTGATGAAAATGCTGAATGCCTTTACACACTTCAACATGATTTTTAATACGTTCAAAATTATCTTAACTTCCTCATAATCAACCCACAAAATACTCAACTGAACATGTACTATATAATAAGCAAAATACATGAAAACAGACACAACCAACTAGAAGCTAAGTATCTAAAACTCAAGCACTTGAAACTTTATTTTATATCTCCATTCTCCAAATTGAACAACACATTGCAAGTTTCATGGATGTGTACCTGATTACAGCAGTAAACAAGGAAGCTTATGAGCTTAGGTGACAACAGTAGCAGTAAATCAAATAGCAGAATTCAACAGTAGCAGATAAAAGCCAACAGCAATGTGTCAACCCAGAAATGAACAAAGGAAACCAACTTTGGAATAATTTTTGAACTAGTAACAATGTTAAATAACCCCAACAATCAAAATCCAACCAAAAGTAGGACCAAATACTTGACTACCAACATAATTCAACTCATTTTAACTTCTGAATATTTAGGGCTTGTTTCAACACATGAAAACCTCAAAGATCCCAGGAAACCTTAATAGAATAGTATTTTATGTAGGGTTTACTGCTATTTTTATTTTTATTTTTTGGGATTTCCTTTCTATCCAGTTCTGTATGCTCTCAAGTTTTTTCATTCTCGATAATTCTCTACAAATCTGATCTCTAATCTCTCTCTTTTTTTCCTCCTTTTTAAACCTTTTTCACCTTGCCTTGCAAGGCAAGAGTGGCATGCCTTTATAGGCAAGGAATTAGGGAAACTTTTAGACCTTATTTTTCATTTTTAGTCCTTTTAAATTCTATATTTGCTTAAGAAATCCTTGAATTACTGATTTGTGGCTCAAGTTAGTACCCTATGCAGCTTCTAGAAAGCTTCCTAAGCTGTTGCACCTAAGATTCCCTAATTGAATTATCCTAATTACCCCTAGCTGTCATGTTATTTACCCTCTAGTTTTGGATGGACAATTAAACTCTAAACCATTTGAAATATAACTAAAATAATTAATTAAACAATTGAGGATTCAAACGAATCAAACCATGAGCAATTCTAAAGAGAAAACTACAGTAAATCAACTGGAAAAAAATGAGCATGAAACAAACATACAAAACTCATACCAATAAATTCTACTATATGACTTATAATAATTCAACTAAACATTGATTAAAACAAGTCTAAAACCTAAATTAACCAACAGACAAGACTAATAATACTTGATTAACACGAACTAAAACTAATTTAAACTCAGGAATTAAATATGATCCAAACCAACAGAAAAAACTAATACAACTCGATTAACATGAACTGAAACTAATTTAAAATCAGGAATTAAACATGAAAATCAAACCAACAGAAAATATATGAAGAGGAGGGAAATTTAATAGGGAAAGATGGAGAACTTAGCTTTGTATTTAGAATCGAACCCTGAACTT
Source organism: Nicotiana benthamiana (assembly GCA_034376525.1). NCBI lineage: Eukaryota > Viridiplantae > Streptophyta > Magnoliopsida > Solanales > Solanaceae > Nicotiana > Nicotiana benthamiana. The sequence goes on from CM067337.1 coordinate 57,914,233, forward strand.
GAGTAAAACCTTCATGCATTACTTTGAAAATTTTGGAAACCCTAGAATTGAATTATGAGTAGCTGTGGAGGTATTCGAGGGGAGTTGAGTGTGGATTTGGGATGAAGGGATTGAGAAGGCTATATGGTATTGCTTGGGGCTGCTTGGTGGTGGTGGGGTTTTGCCGCCTCTCTTTGAATCAAGATTCGAAGAGTTTGGCTGGGGTTCGAAGGGAGCTACATGGATATTGGCAATGAGGAGGTGATAGGGGACATGTGCTGTCAATATGGTGGGGTTTGGGTGGTGGCGCCTCCGGTCACGAAACGTCTGAGCAATATTCGAGAAGCTCAGGTGGGATTTGAGGGAAAAAGGATGTTGGTTTGGAAAGAGGAGAAGGAGGGGAAGCTGTAACGTTATTTTGGCGGTTATCGGAGACCTGCCGCCGTCATGGGAAATTTCTGATAGGCAGCAGACGACGGTGGGCGGGCGATTTAGGGGTGGTCTCTAGGGTTCGGTTGAGTGTGAGAGAGGAGGCGAGGAAGGGGGGGGGGGGTGTCGTGTTAGGACATATATATACTTTTTGATCCAAGCTTCAGGGCTGTTAGATCATTTATTCCTCGATGGTTGAGATCAATTGCCCATAAAACGATGTCGTTTGACTGTCTCAAATGGGAGACTGGGTTAGGGCATGAGTTATGGGCCGGTTTAGGGGGAATTTGGACCGGGTTTGGGGGTTTGAATTGGGTTTGGACGAATTTGGCCCAAATTTGGGCACTTCTTGTTAGACCCAAGTTTTGATTTTCTTTTCATTTTTTTTAAAATTTAAAATTTAAATTAAAAATAAAAATAAAATTGCATTAAATTCTAAAATTAAACTAACTTACCTAATTATATTAATCACTAATTAATAATTAACACAATTAATTAAATATCAATTTAAAGGAAACTAAGAAATTCAAAGCTAAAAACTAATCAAAGCAAAATAAATCAATTTTTTTTATTTTTGTATTTTTTTTTGTAAAATCCTAATTGTAAATTAATCTAAAAACATGTAAAATCAAATCCTAAATATAGATGCAATATTTTTTGTATTTGTTATGAATTATCTAAATTAAAAAAGCACACAAAATACAAACAACCATGAAAATTATGCAATTAATCCTAAAAAATCAAATAATTAAAACTAAAAATCCTAAATCTAAGAATTTTATAGGAGTAATTCACGCGAGGCAAAAATTATATGCTCATAGCTGCCCCTCTTTGCTCGGAGATACGGAGGGTTTTTGGGAAAATATATATGAGCAATTATGAGGGATTTTTGACCGTTTGGTACTCCATGAGAAGCATTTTTGAAAATATCCGACCGAAACTTGCTTCAGAGATTGCCTACATATCCTTGGCTGTAAAGGAATCAGGTTAGTGTAGTTATGAAAGTTTTGGTAGCTGGGACTACTAGGAGCTGTGGTTTCCCTGCTGATGCTACTTCTATTGCTTGTTGACCTCCTTATTACACCAAAAGGAAAATCAAAAGCTAAGCTAGCTATGCCTATCAACTACGAGTTACAAGATTCCTATTTATAAATTTCTTGAAGCTTGATCTTGAGTCTTAGTTGATTTAGTTGTGGACCTCGATTTGAATCTTGATGCTCGTAAGCTGTAGGTGCTGGTTTTTTCTTCAGCATTGTATCAGAGAAGGACATGCGAAGCTTGTGACTTCGATCAAATTTGGGCAGTCCGCATCCTTCTCTACTCCAAACACTTTGAGTTTACTTCTTTTTTGTTATTTTCTTCTATTTCTTTATTCTGGATTGAGACTCACTCTTTCGGTCATCTCAAATCTTGTGTCTTGAGGAAAAACCTATTTGGACACCAAAACAAACAAACGAACAAAATTTTCTGCTCGTGTTTTCACTAGAAAAATTTCGCAAGTTATTTGCAACCCAAAATCCAAACTACTTTTTATTGAAAACAATAAAAGTCAGGATTGTGTACCCTTGAGAATGAACCTTAAATTGGGAGGATTACCAGGTTATGCTGGAATATGACCGGGTTATGCCGGAAAAGCAAAAGGGTCCTTGGGTTATGCCGAGACGAAAGAAAGAGGTCCTTGGATTATGCTAGGGAAATCCACGGGTTATGCCAGGATTAAAATAAACAAGGGTTTCTTGGGTTATGCCAGGGAGACCCGTGGGTTATGCCGGGATAAGAAAGAAAAAGGATCCTTGGGTTATGCTAGGGAGATCCATAGGTTATGGCGGGATAAAAGAAAAAAGGGTCATTGGGTTAAGCCAGGGAGATCCATGGGTTATGCCGGGATAAAAGAATAAGGTCCTTGGGTTATGCCAGGGATGTCCACGGGTTATGCGAGGATAAAAGAAAAAGGGCCTTGGGTTATGCGAGGGAGATCCACGGGTTATGTCGGGATAAAAAGAAAAAAGGATTTCTTGGGTTATGCAGGGAGATTAGTGGGTTATGCTGGGATAAGAAAGAAAAAGGCTCCTTAGGTTATGCCAGAAAGATCCACTTGTTATGCCGTGATTAAAGAAAAAGGGTCCTTGGGTTATGCCAGGGAGATCCATGGGTTATGTCTGGATAAAAGAAAAAGGTCCTTGGGTTATACTAGGGATGTCTATGGGTTATGCCAGGATAAAAGAAAAAGGTCCGTAGGTTATACCAGGCAGATCCACGGGTTATGCCGGGATGAAAGAAAAAGTTCCTTGGGTTATGCCAGGGAGATCCACGGGTTATGCCGGAATAAAATAAAAAGGGTCCTTGGGTTATGCCAGGGATATCCATGGGTTATGACGAGATAAAATAAAAAGGTCCTTGGGTTATGCTAGGGATGATCCGCGGGTAGGGATAAAAGAAAAAAGTCCTTGGGTTATGCCAGGGAGATCCACGGTGCCAGGATAAAAGAAAAAAGTCCTTGGTTATGATAGGGAGATCCACGGGGTTATGCCTGGAAAAGAAAAAGGTCCTTGGGTTATGCCAGGGAGATCCACAGGTTATGTCAGGATAAATAAAAGGTCCTTGGGTCATGCCACGGAGATCCATGGGTTATGCCGGGATAAAAAAAAAGGTCCTTGGTTATGCCAGGGATGATCCACAGGTTATGCCGGGATAAAAGAAAAAGGTCATTGGGTTATGCCAAGGATGTCCACGGGTTATGCCGGGATAAAAGAAAAAAAGGTCCTTGGGTTATGCATGGAAAAAAAGAAAGAGATTCTCAGGTTATGCTGGGGAGAAAAAGGAAAATGATCCTCGGGTTATGACGGGGGGGAGAAAAGATCCTCAAGTTATGCTTGGGAGAAAAAGGAAAAGATTCTCGGGTTATGGCCGGGGGGGGGGGAGAAAAGATCCTCAGGTTATGCTGGGGAGAAAAAGGAAAATGATCCTCGGGTTATGCCGGGGGAAAACTAGGGAGATCCACTAGTTATGCCATGGCTAACTAGGGAATGTGGTCCTAGGTTAGAAAGGATACAACTAGAGATTGGAGGATGTATGCTACCATGATTTATTTTGGGATTTTTCTTTTCTTCCTTTTTTTTCTTTTCTTTAGAAAATGCAGGAAAGAATTTTGAGGAAACTTCCCTTCTAAGTTGATTATTGTCGCGAAGGTGTTCCTAGTTCATGCACATTTCCCTTTTTGGTTTCACCAACTTCTTGAACGGTTGCTTCGGGTTACACATATTCCAAATTTTCAACCAAAAACAATTGTAAGTTCGAAACGGTGGTTGGTTTTGTGGCCTTGATTGTTTGATCACTGGATCTTTGCCCAACTTTTGGTGAGAACCTCCGCTGTTTGCTGGCTTTTCTAAAGGTTGATCTCTCTCCTAAAATAGAGGAACTCAGCTTTTCAGAATTTCTCATGAAGGCTTGCCTGCGTGGGGCTTTGGCCTTTTCACACTAATCTACCTTTAGGACCTTTGTCCTTAGATTCCTTGCGATTTTTAATAATTTTGATTTCAGAACATCGGGATCCCTTGGTTTTTCAGATCCTTACCAAGATAGTTAGCCATACGGGACTCAATCCTTTTAACTTTATTTTGCTTTTCTGGGCATTTGAATTTGACTTCCTTCTCTTTTAGGAATTTTTCAATTTCAAAACATCAGCCATCATGGCCAGCCGAGATCGGCTTGATGCACTTGCTGAGGCTGGGTACCTTTCTTTAGCTTTTGTTAGGCAAAACCTGGTAATGCCAGTTTTGCCACCTTTCTTAGTTTCAGAAATAGAGTTAGACCGAGAGGGATTCAAAAAAAAAAGTAATCAAAAAGAAGGGGAATGAATTTAAAGAGAATTGCCCCTTTCGGGAAGAAAAGAAGTACTTATCAAGGGTGCATGAAGGCTTCGAATGGACATGACATGCTTCTTGGGTAGGGTGCCCGACCCTCACAAGCTTTTCCGTCTTCCCATAACTCATTGACCCGTGTTTCAAACCATGAAATCTTGCTGGGACTCTATCAGTGGTAGGAAATGCTTTCTTTTCGACCAACGGCGCCCTTTGTGGGTTTTAACCAATCGACCTCTCTCATTTCTCTTCTCACCATTTCCCGATTGTGCCCTTTACAAGTTTTCACTAAACAAAGTCTCTCATTTTCAATTTCTCTGCTCACCGTTGTCCGATAGTGCTCTTTACTTGTTTTCACTAATAGACTCTCTCATTTTCAATATCTCTGCTCACCGTCGCCTTATGGTGGCCGCAGGTTTTCACCAATAAGACTCTCTCATTTTATTTCTCTTGGTTTGATCGTATCAGATTCCAGCTACGATGTTTTCCGATTCCGATGCCTTTGCCAATTGATCAGAAGGACTTGAATAAGGTTTGAGTAAAATGAATCTGGATGAAATTACTACTATGGAACCATTTTGGTAGGTTCCTTGCCGAGCCATTATATCATCTGCCCCAGTTTCACTTTCTTGGGGGAGTTGGGATTTTTCTTTCAGTGTGATTGAACCCCAAAGAGAGGCTGCCTACGTATCCTTTTGGAATCAAGTCAAAAGTAGTTCAGGCAAAACATTTGTTTTTGGTTTTGTTTTTTGTTTTCTTTTTTCTGTTTTTTTCACTTTCATTTTTTAGTGACACTTTCAGGTTCAAAGAGGGTAATCAAAGAAGGGTAACCGGCTCAAACGGGTTAGCAAAGGGTTGATAGTGTTTGGATAGCAAGAATGAAAGTCTTCGTCATCCCAGTTGAACAAAGTCATTGCTGTAGAAAGTCTAGACATAGTATCTTTTTACTGCATATGCATTCACAGCTGCTTCGGGATCATCTCCTTCGATACCGCCCAGAAACAATGCTCCTTTCGGCAATATCTTCCTGATGATGTACGAGCTTTTCCAGTTAGGAGCAAATTTTCCTTTTGCTTCTTCCTGATGAGGAAGAATTCGCCTTACCACAAGTTGCCCCACTTCAAACTTTCTGGGTAGTACTTTCTTGTTATAAGCACGGGCCATTCTTTGTTGATACAGCTGCCCGTGGCAGACTGCATCCATTCATTTTTCATCGATTAAGGTTAGCTGTTCCAAACGAGTCTTGACCCATTCAGTATCATCAATCTCAACTTCAATGATGATCCGGAGAGAAGGGATTTACACCTCCGTGGGTATCACAGCCTCAGTTCCATAGACTAAGAGATATGGAGTCGCTCCATCTTACATGTGCACTGTGGTGCGATATCCCAATAGTGCATAAGGTAACTTTTCATGCCATTGCCTGGAGCTGTAAATCATTTTCTCAAAATCTTCTTGATGATTTTATTTGCTACTTCGACGGCACCATTAGCCTTGGTTGATAAGGAGTAGAGTTCCTATGCGTTATCTTGAATTACTCGCATATCTCCTCCATCAAATGGCTATACAGGTTTGCCGTATTATCTGTGATGATGGTTGCGTGAATACCAAATCGACAAATAATATTGGAGTGCACGAAATCTATTGCGGCTTTCTTGGTGACAAATTTGAGAGTAATGGCTTCGACTTGCTTTGTGAAGTAATCAATGTCAACTAGTATGAACCTGTGCCCATTTGAAGCTTTTGGCTCGAACGGCCCAATGAAGTCCATGCCCCAAGCGACGAATGGCCAGGGTGCTGACACGGGATGCTATTCCGTGGGCGGTGCATGAATCAAATCACCGTGCACCTGACACTGATGGCACTTTCAGACAAAGCTGAAATAGTTCTTTTCCATGGTTATCCAACAATATCCTGCTCAAAGGATTTTTATTTTCCAAAACATACCCGTTCATGTGGGGTCCGCACACTCCTGCGTGTATTTTGTGTATGATCCTTCCATCTTCTTCAGCATCAACACATCTTAGCAAATTGAGAAGAAACCACTTGCGTGCTGTCTAATGGTTCTCTTTTGATCTCCAGTGGCTTGCTCGGGGTATTCTTGTGTTTTCAAAAATCTTTTGATGTCATGGTACCAGGGTTGAATACTTGGTTCTGCCTCGGTTGTATTACAGTAATCGTGACTTTCCTTGATTTGGATTTCCAATGGATCAATGTGGGCATTGCCTGGGTAGGGAAACATCGAGGCCAGAGTGGCGAGTGCATCAGATAGTTCATTGTGACAACGAGGGATATACCTGAACTCTATTAATTTGAATGGCTTGCTAAGGTCTTCCATATATTGCCGATTGGGAATAAGTTTAACATCTCGGGTTTCCCATTCTCCTTGGTCTTGCCGGATAATCAAATATGAGTCTCCCATGATCAATAACTCTTCGACATCTCGGTCGATTTCCATGTTCATACCTATGATGTAGGCTTCATATCGTCTATGTTGTTTGTGCAGAAAAACCAAAGCCTGGCTGTGGCCAGATAGTGCTGACTAGTGGGTGAGATCAAGATTGCCCCAATTCCTACACCTTTGGCATATACTGCTCCATCAAAGAACATTTTCCAAACATTCATATCCTCAGATATTGCCTCAACCGAGTTTATCCCTTCATCTAGGAAGTAAGTGTTCAAAGGTTGGTATTCATCATCAACCGAGTTTTCAGCTAAATGATCTGCTAATGCCTGGGATTTCATTGTCGTGCGAGTGACATAGACTATGTCAAATTCAATGAGCAGAATCTGCCATTTTGCTAATCTTCCCGTGGGCATCGATTTCTAGAATATGTATTTCAAAGGATCCAACCTGGTTATGAGGTAAGTGGTGTAGGCTTGCAGATAATGTCTTAACTTTTGAGCGACCCAAGTTAAAGCACAATAGGTACATTGCAGTAGAGTATACTTGGCCTTGTAGCTGGTAAATTTCTTACTCAAGTAATATATTGCCTACTATTTCTTCCCAGTAATGTCATGTTGCCTGAGCACAACCAAAGGAATTTTCCAAGACCATCAGGTATAAGAGCAGAGGCCTCCCTGGTTCAGGTTGGACCAAGACTGGTAGGTTGGGTGGATAATCTTTGATCTTATCGAAAGCCTCCTGACATTCATCCATTCACTTGATTGCTGCTTCTTTCTTCAACAATTTGAATATGGGTTCACACGTGGAGGTTAGCTGAGCAATGAACCGACTGATCTAGTTCAATCTTCATAAAAAGCTCATCACATCTGTCTTTGTTTTTGGAGGAAGTAATTCTCGAATAGATTTTATTTTTGTCAGATCTAACTCGATACCTCATTGGCTGACTATGAATCCCAAAAGTTTGCCCGACAGGACCCCAAACAGACATTTGGCTGGGTTCTACTTCAAATCATATCTGCGCAACTGTTCAAAGAACTTCCTCATATCCCCCACATGGTGATCCTGAGTTTTGGACTTGATGATCACGTCGTCCACATATACCTCTATTTCTTGATACATCATATCATGGAAGATGGTGGTCATGTCTCTCATGTACGTTGCCCTAGCATTCTTCAGACCAAAGGGCATGACCATGTAGCAATTGGTTCCCCAAGTATGGTAAAAGCTATCTTTTCTGCGTCTTCTTCGTCCATCAACACCTGGTGGTATCTTGCGTAACAGTCCACGAATGACTGTATCTCATGCTTGGCGCAGTTATCAACAAGGATGTGGATGTTTGGCAAGAGAAGTTATCTTTGGGGCTTGCCCTATTCAGATCTCTATAATCCACACACACTCAGGTTTTTCCATCTTTCTTTTGCAGTGGAACTAAATTGGCTCGCCATGTGGTGTACCAGAACACTCGGATCACCCCTACTTCCAACTGTTTCGTGATTTCTTCTTTGATTTTATCACTAACATCAGTTTTAAATTTCCTCTACTTTTGCTGGGTTGGGGGGGGGGGGGAATCGGGATAAGTTGGAAATTTATGCACCAGCAAATCAACACTCAGTCCCGGCATGTCATCATATGATCCTGTAAACATATATTTGAACTCAAACAGGAGTTGGATTAATGCGTCCCAAGTTCGTTTGCATGGATGCTTATTTTGGTTCCCTGATTTCTTTGGAACTACCCAAGTTAACCAGCTCAGTGTCATTTATGTTTGGCTTAGGTTTATTTTCAAAATGTTGAAATTCTTGATTAATTTCTCTAAAAGCCTCTTCTTCATTGTATTCTGGTTTTTGGTTCATTATTTCACAATTAGACGGCATGTTTGGATCTTGGCAGGAAGTCCGCAAGCATGTCATATGTTTTAAAGCCGCATTATTAGAACTAAAGAAGAAATAAAAGAGAAAAACAACAAAGATCAGAAAGAATAAAGGAAAATGAACGATGAAATATTGATTTCATTTCTTGGAAATTGAAGATAACAAGGTTTACATTTGGAAATTAAAAGACAATAAATTAAAGAAAACATCCGAGTTACACCTTGGAATAACTTGTAATGTAGAAAAAGTGGCAGGACTAGTCTATCGGGACTCCCGTCTTCTGGGGAATGGCGTAGCCTTCTATATCTGTAGCTTGCATTTTGTCCCATGTACAACACCTCACGGTGTTTGAGCCTTCTCCTGGCTGAACCATGTGGGTTTCATCTAGTATCTTTCTCATTGCCCCACATATTTCCTCAATCTCTTCGACCGTAAAGACCTCGTCCTCTTCTTGTTCATTGTATTTTGGCCTGACAAATATCTCATACAGATGTGGCAGTGGTTGAGGCAGGACCAATCGATCATGTTTTCTGTCATTTGCCTATTTTATATCATCTGGAGTAGGTCAGAAGCGTACCCCGAAGAACTTCTCAGTGGTTGGCAGAGTAACTGATTCAGCTATTCCTTGCAAGGACCTCCCAAGTCCCTTCCATGGTTTGAAACCATGTCGTATCATTTCTTTAGACACCATAATTGATGCATTGGAAAGGAAGGGCTGGGGGCAGGGGTTTCCCTTTTCGTACTAGTCTGCCACTACAACTTCAAAGGCCTGATAAACTATGTTCTCGCTGCCTTCTCTCGCTTCAAGGCATGGGACTAAGGGATCTCAGTAAATTGATTGTTCATCCTCCCCATGGACCACAATTTGATCCTAATGCTAAAACATTACCATCTGATGAAGAGTGGAAGGTACAACCCCTGCTGCGTGGATCCGTGATCTCCTCAAAAGAAGGTTATAGGACGTGTCCATGTCTATAACTTGGAAATTCACCTCAAAATCAACTGGCCGATGGTCAGAATTAGATCGATCTCTCCAATCGTGTCCCTCTTGATACCATCGAAAGCTCGTATGCAGACATTGTTGGGACGAATCCTTTCGGTCCTAATTTCCATGCGCTGTAGTCTTGAGAGTGGGCAGATGTCCACTCCAGAACCTCCGTCTGCCATAACCTTTTCACATATTACTCTTCACATTTGATAGTTAAGTGCAGGGCTTTGTTATGTGCAAACCCTTCTGGGGGCAAGTCATTTTTCGCTGAATGAAATCTGGTTGACAGCGAAAAACTTTCTGCCACTATTTTTAATTGTTCCACCGAAGTCTCAACTAGCACATATGCCTCATTGAGGGTCTTGATTAGTACCTTCTGGTGTTCGGGGGATTTTATCAATAGAGATAGCAAGGAGACTTGTTCAGGAAACTGTCGAACCTGGTCAACTACTTCATAATCCACCATTTTCATTTTTTGAAAGAAAGCTTCTGCCTCTTCGACACTCACTGGGTTTTTAGCTGGGAAGCGCGTCCTGTGGTATTGTTCACTTTTTCCAAAGTGGAGTACTTTTCCACAGGGTAGTTTTCTTCTCCTGAGATTTCTTTGTCCATATACGTCACCACTATTTTATGGTAGTTCTAAGGCACCGCGGAAGGATCTGTCACGGGCCTCTATGGCGCGCGGCAAATAACCACGCGCTCACTCAACCTTTGTGGATTAGTTGGCCCCCGCACTACATAAGATCCCTAGGGCACATATATCTAGGTGGTCTTGCTCAGTTCAAATCTCTTGGGAGGACTAAAAGTCAACCGTTTTTCCTTGCGGCCCCATAGGACATAGAGAACATCGTCTTTGGCGGGCATTGCCCTAGTTTCTGCCTCAATTTTCTTTTCTGATTTGGGGTGTGTGGCTTTGTTCTTTTCATCTCCTTCATCTTGCTTCGGGGAAGTTTTTGGATTTCTCTCCATATCAGCAATGGCAATTATGGCCTTCAATACTGGGTCGAATTCCTTGTTTTCACAGATCATTCCAATTACCGGCCCATTGTTATGGTCCGGTAGTGGGTTGTTGGTCATGTTGGGGATGTCCTCGAGCTTTAACACTATCTTCCTCTATTCTATCAAATCCTCCACAGCCCTTTTCAAGGTCCAATAGTTTTCTGTATCTTGTCCCCCAGCTCCTGAGTGATAGGAACATCGGGTGCCTCGCTGGTAGGAAGGTGATTCTAGGTTTTGCCTGTAGGTACGGGCTACAACAATCCTATTTGGACAAGCTTCGGAAACAAACTGGAGTAGGATTTCCCGATTGGTGTTAAATTTGTCCTTCTAGGTGGTTCACGAGGACGAAAGTTATTTTGCGGAGGACGGGGGTTGTAATGGTTTGGGTGAGGAGGCTGGTTTATTAGGAATGTGGCTTGGTTCCTGTTGGCTTGTTGCTGAGGCCAGAAAAAATGTTGAGCATTTATGACCGCATACGGCTGAGGAGCATAGGCCATGTCTTGGTGAGGGTAATAATGCTGAGAGGTCCTTTATGGGAACATGGATTTGGGAAAACGGTTTCTTCTCGCACCTGATGTTGCCATAGATGCTTCTTTTTTCTTCTTGCCCCTTCCTACTCCTCCAGACCCGCCTTGAATGGCTTGGGAAGTTTCTCTGATAGCGGATTGGCTTAGAATTCTGCCTTTTTTAAATTCGTTTTCCACCATTTCCCCGATTTTGATAGCTTCCGCGAACGGTTTACCCATAGCTGACATCATATTCTGGAAGTAGTCGGCTTCTTATGCGTGAAGAAAAATTGTGATCATTTCGACCTCATCTATCGGAGGTTTTACTCTAGGTGCTTGTTCACGCCATTTGATTGCATATTCCCTGAAGCTTTCCAAGGACTTCTTTTTCATGTTTGCCAATGCGTTTCTATCTGGAGCAATGTTTATATTGTACTCAAATTGTCTGATAAAGTCTCTAGCATGGTCGTCCCAAATGTGATAACGAGATATGTTTTGATCCATATACCACTTGGAGGCAATATCAACCAGACTTTCCCCAAAATAGGCCATGAGTAATTCTTCTTTATTTCCGGCCCCTTACAACTGATTGCACTATTTCTTGAGATGAGTGATAGGATCACCGTGCCAATCGTATTTTTCAAACTTTGGAGTTTTGAATCCCAATGTTAAGTGCACATGGGGGAACATGCATAGATCAACATAAGACACATTTTTCTGCCCACCCAAACCTTGGATGTTCTTGGGGTTTTGTTCTATACTCCTCATTTATCTTGCGATCTCTTCTTGCTTAGTAGTGTTGGGAGTTTTTTCTTGTGTTGGAGTGAACTCAAACTGAGGTGGTTGAGGGAAGGTATAAGTGGGGAATTGAGGAGGCTCCATTTAGAGGATAGGTGTTTGTAATGTGAAGGCTGAAGGATCAAAAGTAGGCTCAGGCAGTGCAGGCTATGTTGTGGCCGAGCATGGTGGAGCAGTGGAAATGTTTGGGGCCGCACTAGATATAAGAACATGGGGGCGAACCTCAAAAGGTGTTCCTACGAAATGGGCTGATACCGTTGGCTGTCCCAGTGGGATGTTTGGGTGACTCATTGGGACATTGGAGGTACCACTCATTCTATGGAAAAGTTCAGGGAACCCCGGGATTGTGCTTGATAGCTCTCTTCAGTTTGCCCAAGCGTCCCACATTTCCATAACCCTAAGACGTAGGTTTCTGTTATCTTCGACAACTGCCGATTCAGAGGTCGGGATGCCCGAGATGGGGCCATCATCTGCAATGGGAACCGTTGGTACGAAGACATTCCGATGCTCCCCTTTGATCTAGTAAAGTATGGTGTGAAGCCAGGTTACCACAAAAACCAACCACCGTTCTATAAAACCCTGGACTGGAGGGGACAACAACAAACTGTTAGTTTGTGACAAATAACAGATAGGTAATCGCACGTTGGGGTGTGATCCACCTATACAGTTGAATGGTTTTCTACATGTTTTGCAACGGTTGCATGCATCATCCCGGCTTTTCCTTATTATTTCCCATTTCCCTCCTTTCGATTTTACTCTCTTTTTTCTTGCTTTTCTTTTCTCTGCCTTTTCTCATTTTCTTTTCTTATTGGAGTTATTTACAAGATTATGAACAGATCCAATAAGGATTGCCTATGTATCATAACGCCGCATGAATCAGATCATTACGTAGTTCAGGAAATAAATAAATACAAAAAGTAAAGAGATAATTTTAGGGAATTTTCAATTTCATTAACAAAACATTGATTAAAAAAGATGTTAACTAACCTTTTTCTTGGAGTTGCTCCAAATCACTCATAACTTGCCAGACAAAAGTCATTATTTCAGCAAAGAAGGTGGTACGAGTCATGTCCTTGTACACTTGGCAGTTCATAGTAATGTAGTCAGTGATGGTTCTGATCCTTTCTCTAATTCTGCCTTTTTCCTGAAGTAATCGCCCTATCTGCCGGTTCCTGGATTCTAACACTTGGGATTCATGAAAGTGTTGATCTTGAATTTGATTTCTTCCTCCATTTTATCCATCAAATTATAACAGTGCTCCCTATCAGCCTTAAAATCTTTAGCTCGTTTGGTTGCCTTATCCTCAAGAGTAGTTACCTTTCTTCTAAGGGTGGTAATTGTCCCTTCATAGTTTCTCTTTATTTGCTGCACAAATCATGCCTGTTCCTCTACTTTCTTTGTCCATCGTGCCCGGATTTTCACAACACTATATTCAGATTTTCCAGATCTGCTTGACATTCGAGGACTTTCTTTTTTAGTCCACTTATAAGTCTCTTATCAGCCTGACTTCTTTTCGGGTTATTGCCAGCTGCTTTTATTTTTCTGCTTTGAGCTTTAAGGGCCTTATTTTCCAGGGTTAGTTTCTTCTTTTCTCCCCCGTCTACGGCAGTTTGAACACCATTTTCAAATTGAATCTCCATGACTTGCTTTTCTAACTTGCTTATTTTGGCCTTGTATTCATTCTCTTTGGTCAATCAATCCCATTGGTTGTGCCTCAACCGTGAATTGTTGGACATGTGGTCTCATTGCAGGCTTTTCAGGAATTTGGAATTTCTTGCTGAAACAGTCAAGGTACTTAGGGTCTACTTCACCTCTAGGTCAGTCTTGCTCTAGGGTCTTGGGTTCAACAAACCTACACTCATTCCATACTTGGCGAATTTTCCCTTCTAGAAATGCAGCTTTCGGGCCCTGCTCAATGGCATGTTTACTCAAATATTCATCATTGTGGACGATTTGAAATCTTCCTAACTGGTGAAACACTCTGTAGGGAGCATATGGTTGGATGATTCGAATTCCTATCAAGAGGATATAGGATACTTCAGCTGACATGTACATTGCATCGGTGATGGGAAGCCATCCAATTGGCCACTCAATTTTATCGGCAGTCAAGGATCTCAAAATGTACAAGCCAAGCTTCAGTACCCGTAGGGATTTCAATACCTGCTACTCGGCTTGCAAACTCTTCAATGCACCTCAGACCGGCCAAACCATAACTCAGATACCCAACCTAGTGACAGAGGTGTTCCTGCATCCATAATTGAAGTAACAAATTAAAAACCTGGAAGAACTTTCCCCCTTCCCGACAGATAGTCAAGGCTCAGTAGATTTTAGTAACGATCAGAGGAACTACAGTGCTGTTGGCTTTCTTGATTGCAACATCGATCATTCCTACAAGACCTATCTCTATATTCCCATCTTTCTGGGGGTAGACCACAACACCCAAGAAAGCTGCCATAAAAGTTAAACCTGCCTTGCTTCCCATTTATCTTTGTTTCCGGCATGGGTTACACCAATGTTCGGCTCTTCAAAACCTCGGGGATTACCATATCAATGATACAAAAACTGGAGTGTGTAATACCCTTCAGATAGATTTATATCCTGAACATCCCGACTAATACTTAGCAAATCCAGAAACCTGTGGGGGGACACTGGTCTTGGTGACAATGGATATCAGCTTCTAAGATTTCCATTGAGGCTCGCATAACCCACAACTTCCTCCAATGTAGGTGTGAGCTCAAAGTCAGAGAAACGGAACACGTTGCAAGTTGGGTCCCAAAAAGGTATTAAAGCTTCAATTATGTCCGACCTTGGCTTGGTGTTTAATAGTCCTACTAGGCCTCCCAAAATTTTTACCACTGTTTCTCTGCTGCCATTTCCTAGATCATTCCACCACATATGGAGCTTCAGGGGGATCTCATTAAGGACTGTGATGGGTTCAATTTCATTCGTGCTCATCATGCATATTTATTAAGGCGATTTAATGACTTATTTTGTTATAAAAGGAGAAAAGAGAACATTTTCATTTTTTTTCGAAACAAAACCCCGGCTTTGCAGATACATCCTTTCAGCACTTCAGAGAAGAAAATTTTAAGACTATGCCTGCTAATCGTTGAAAAATGATGCAAGGTGGCTGTTCTTGCAAAACAACATTGGGGGAAATTCAGCTTACTTCAAACAAGAATGGCATCACCTGACATATTTGTGACTAAATTTAAAATTTTGTTGTTTTTAGCTATTTTTGCAAAAAAGGAAGTTGGACCCTGTGGGGGTTGCCTACGTATCCCACATCTAGTGAGAATCAAACTGGCGCAGTTCGGGCAGATTTGACAAAACCAACAAAAACAATTTCTGCAGAGTTTCGGTATGATTGGGTATTGGTTTTTCTTGAAAAAGGTGATCACCCTCATTTTGCTATTCTCTTTTCAACTCTCTCCCATTATTTACAAGCCAGTCAACATGTGGATCTGAAGCAAGTAAATGCATGTGTAGCAAGTAAGATGCATCAGGATGTTCTTTTCATTTCAGGTCACCTGTCCTACACGAACCCAACCCATGTGTTGAGTACCCTAAGTCAAATTCACGTGATGCAAACAAACGTTCCTATTAGGGATCCGACATGAGACTTTGTTATACTAAGTTAAAACCTGGGTTTATTGTTCTAGACCTGGCTTACCTGAGAGGATAGCTCAAGCCGGGGGGGGGGGGGGCAGCATACCAGGAAGATAGAAGCTTCACCGGCTTAGCAACTTATCTGAACTTCGTTCTAAAATGGGATAGACTCTAAATAGAAGAAAAGTTACATGAAGTGCACCCTTCTCCATGATGTAGAAGACTCAGAGAGAGAGAGGAAGGGTTTCGTAGCAGTTTATATGTATAATTCACCGAATATCAAAGAGGTAAAAACATTTAGCACATTTAGAATGAAACATGTAGGAAAATCAGATAAAGCCAATCATAATAGTTATTCTAAGCACGAATTCTTGAACCCTGAATCGAAGTTCTGGGTCATTACCCTAATAGAGTCGCCAGAGCTGTCACACCTCCCTTTTTTACACACCACTCTGAAAGGTAGTATATAAGGGAGTTTTTCCAATTTAAGTGACATTATTTGAAATGAGATTATTTATTTTTATTTTTTATTCTGAGTTGCCACTTGGGATAGGTTTGTTTCTGGTATCCCAAGTCACCAGTTTATTTTAAATCCCAGATCGAGAAAAAATTTGACTTTCCTTGTGAAGTTTGCGAACCACAAATTCTGAATAAGGAATTCTGTTAACCCGAGAGAAGGTGTTAGGCGTCCTCGGATTCCGCGGTTCTAGCACAGTCGCTTAAACCATTATAATTGGCTTATTACATGATTTTAATACATGTTCAAACCTATGGTTTAATTTTAAATTATTTACTGCTTTTAATTAATTTTTAGGGAAATTGAACGCTGTTTAAAACATGTCTTTGGATTGCGTCACATGAGATGTACCCGTAATCCGAAACACATTTTATTCAACATTTTGGGACATGGATTTGGGACATGAAATGCACACCCGAGTCTAAGAAGGTAGTATTACTAAAGAACGCGCCAAAAGAAACTAATGTATCATTGACTTTGAGGGAGGCCATGAAAATTTGCTAAATGGCATGTCCCGAATTCTAAGTATTTTAATAAACTAATTTAAACGAGGGCCACGCATTTGTAATTTTATTTGGCGTATCGCACCTCAATTTTATTTTTAAGGACGTCCTAATTAATTTTTGGAGAGCCATAGGCTACTTGTTATTCAATTATGGCTCACCTCAAATTAGTTGAAATATATTAAATTAAATTTAGAAGAAGCCCAAAAGAGCACGAAAGATATAATAGATTAAAGCTAATACTTAAAACGAAATAAATAAACGATGGTCCATTCCTAGCAAAAAAGTCCACGACATGCTGCAATTATAGATCTCACGAATTTAAATGGTTTGGGCCAAGCTTGAAGACAAGCCCAATTAGACTGAGTCTTTGCATTCAAGCCCAGTTGACCTGAATCGAGCCACATGACACTCAGCCTAGGGGGTCCCTAGATTTCATGTCGAACCCAGGTAGTTGCAAAAATTTCGGAATGACAACAAAATATCCAAGAACCATGTGATGCCAACGGAAATCATGTTAAGACGCCAAATGAAGAAATTATAAGATTTATAACTATCGAAAACCATAAAACTTAAATAATTATGTTCATTTTTTAGCATTCGACTTCTGAAAAATACTGTGTAAACCTTTTAACCTCTTCATTTTTAGCTAAGCTTATTCACATGCCATAATTATTTCATGAAGAGGGGGAAATAGTGTCCTAACAAAAATAGCATTTATACAGTCCCTTTGTAGCTAATTTACACAATAAAAATTTGATCTAAATGCTGAATGCCTTTACACACTTCAACATGATTCTTAATAGGTTCAAAATTATCTTAACTTTCACAGAATCAACCCACAAAATATTCAACTGAATATGTACTATATAATAAGCAAAATACATGAGAACAGACACAACCAACTAGAAGCTAAGTATCTAAAACTCAAGCACTTGAAACTTCATTTCATATCTCCATTCTCCAAATTGAACACCACATTGCAAGTTTCAGGGATGTGTACCTAATTACAGCAGTAAACAAGAAAGCTTATGAGCTTAGGTGACAACAATAGCAGTAAATCAAACATCAGAATTCAATAGTAGTAGATAAAAGAGCAGCAATGTGTCAACCCAGAAATGAACAAAGGAAACCAACTTTGGAACAATTTTTGAACCAGTAACAATGTTAAATAACCCCAGCAATCAAAATACAACTAAAAACTGGCCCAAATACTTGACTACCAACAGAATTCAACTATTTTTAACTTCTGAATATTCAGGGCTTGTTTCAACACACGAAAACCTCAAAGATTCCAGGAAAGCTTTAATAGAACAGTATTTTATGCAAGGTTTACTGCTATTTTTTTATTTTTCAGGATTTCCTAGCTTTCCAGTTTTGTATGCTCTCAAATTTTTTATTTTTCTGCAAATCTGATCTCTGACCTCTCTCTTTTTCCCCTCATTTTAAACCTTTTTCAGCTTGCCTTGCAAGGCAAAAGTGACATGCCTTTATAGGAAAGGAATTAGGGCAACTTTTAGACATTATTTTGCATTTTTAATCCTTTTTAGTTCTATTTTTTCTTAAGAAATCCCTAAATTACTGACTTGTGGCTCAAGTTAGTACCCCATGCAGCTTTTAGGACGCTTTAAGCGTTGCACCTAAGATTCCCTAATTGAATTATCCTAACTACCCCTAGCTGTCATGTTATTTACCCTCTAGTTTTGGATGGACAATTAAAATCTAAAACATTAGAAATATTACTAACAAAGGTAATTAAAGAATTGAGGATTCAAACGAATCAAACCATGAGCAATTCTAAAGAGAAAACTACAGTAAATCAACTGAAATAAAACTGAACATGAATCAAACATACAACACTCTTATCAATAAATTCTACTATAGGACTTATCATAATTCAGCTAAACATTGATTAAAACCAGTCTAAAACCTAACCAACAGACAAGACTAATAAACTTGATTAACACGAACTAAACCTAATTTAAACCCATGAATTAAATATGAAATGCAAACCGGCAGAAAAGACTAATACGACTCGATTAGCATGAACTGAAACTAATTTAAACTCAGGAATTAAACATGAACACCAAACCAACAGAAAAGTGATGAGGAGGAGGGAAATTCAAAAGGGAAAGATGGAGAACTTAGCTTAGTATTTAGAATCGAACCCTGTACTTGAGTAAACCTTGATGCACTACTTTAAAAATTCCGGAAACCATAGATTTGAATTCTGAGCAGTTGTGGAGATATTCGAGGGAAGTTGAGTGTGAATTTGGGATTAGGGGGTTGAGAAGGCTATATGGTGTTGATTTGGGGCTGGTTGGTGGTGGTGGGGTTTTGCCGCCTCTCTTTAAATCAATATTCAAAGAGTTTGGCTGGGTTCGAAGGGAGCTACATGGATATTTTCAATGAGGAGGCGACAGGGAACCTGTGGTGTTAATATGGTAGTGTATGGGTGGTGGCACCGCCGGTCACGGCGGAGGGTTCAGAACTTCTATGCAATATTAAAGAAGCTCAGGCAAGATTCGAGGGAAAAAGGATGTGGGTTTGGAAAGAGGAGAAGGAGGGGAAGCTGTAGTGTTATTTTGGCGGTCATTGAAGACCCACTACTGCTGTGGGCAATTTACAGTAGGCGGTGGACGCCAGTGGGAAGTGGAGTCAGGGGTGGTCTCTATGGTTTGGCTGGGTGTGAGAGAGGAGACGGGGGGGGGGGGGGTCGTGTTCGGATATATATATATATATATATACATATATATATACTTATTCATCCAAGCTTCTAGGCCATTAGATCATTTAACCTCAACGGTTGAGATGACTTGCCCAAAAAACAACGTCGTTTTGCTGTCTCAAATGGGAGACCGGGTTGGGGCATGAGTTTTGGGCCGATTCAGGGGGAATTTGGACCGGGTTTGGGGGTTTTATTTGGGCTTGGATGAATTTTGCCCAAATTTGCGCACTTCTTATTGGACCCAATTTTGATTTTCTTTTCTTTTCTTTTTTTAAATTAAAATTAAAATTAAAAATAAAAATAAAACTGAATTAAATCTTAAAATTAAACTAACTTACCTAATTATATTAATCTCTAATTAATAATTAACACAATTAATCAAATACCAATTTAAAGGAAACTAACGAAATTCAAAGCAAAAAACTAATAAAAGCAAAATAAATTAAACTTTTACATTTTTGTATATTTTTTTTGTAAAATCCTAATTGCTAATTAATCTAAAGAGATGTAAAATCAAATCCTAAATGCAGATGCAATATTTTTTGTATTTTTTATAAATTATCTAAATAAAAAATGCACACAAAAATGCAAACAAATACGAAATTTATGCAATTAATCCTAATAATTAAAAGGAAAATCCTAAATCAAAGAATTTTGTAGAAGTAATTCATGCGAGGAAAAAATCACATGCTCATAATGTGTACTCAGTAAGTATCTCGTCTAATCTCGAAGAAGTAGAGACGAGATGTCAATTTCAACACTTACTAATGGTCCAATAATAATTTACCAATTGTTCAATAAATCAAAGTTTTTTAATAAACGTGGCTATAACTCAATAGAATGAAGCAAGTACATAATTCTTTTATGTATAGAGAAATTTTCAAATCCCTTTTCATTATTTATACATTATCTCAATCCCGGAAAGCAATGTCCTCATTTATAAATATCAAGACACTCAATACAAGCATGCGCAAATCATGCCGAGGACGTATGACCCGATCTAACAATATTTAACTATGCATTTTCAGAGGGTCAAATGGCGCAAACCATTGATGCGCCTATTATCTTGTTCGTAAATCATACACGCGGTCAAATATAAATAAACACACCAAACAGTCAATTAAGAACTCATTAGGGAAACAATTATCCAATAAAAAGCAATCCATCTTTTTAAAATAAAGAAACGATGTTTAGTTTTTAGAAATCCATTTTCACGTTCAACATATTTTTAAATATTTCAAATTTACAACAAGATTGCAAATAGTACAAATAAAGCATACATTAGGGTCCTAAACTACCCGTACTTAAGCATAATAGTAGCTACACATGGACTCTTATCTCCTTGTGCATAGGTAGCCCCCACAAATAAAAGCACATATCTAATTAATTCACCTATGGGAACAATTTCCTCTACAAGGTTAGAAAGGAGACTCACCTCTCTTTGAAGTTCCATAACCGACAACCCTAGCCCTTCAAACAACTCAAATTAATGATCAACGCTCCAAAGCTAGTCAAATATCGAGCAATCCCATAAACATATACTCTAATATTCATCATAATACTACTTACAACAAATTTCCAACTCCGCTCAAAAAGTCAATAAAATCACCCTTAGGACCACGTACAGATTCGGAAAATTTTCAAAGATAAACTTTACCCTTAATCCCACGAACTCAAATATATAATTTATTTCCAATTTCCTTCCCAAATTCGTGGTCAAAATCCAAAAATAGCAATTTCTAAGTTTTTCTTCAAAATCCCTAAATTTCCGTAATTTAACATGTTTAGATCCATGCATAATCCTTGTATTTAACCCAAATCTAGAAGAAATCACTTACCTTTCAATGATGATGTACCCTTTTTCAAATGCTCTCAAAAATCGCCTAAGACCAAGTGAGAAATCAGAGAAATAGGTTAAGTCAGGGAATAAAAAGTCATTGTACCAGACATAGAAGTCGCATTTGTGATCTCTGGATCGCAATTGCGATAGTCACATTTGCGACAAAGGCATCACAAATGAGAAGCCATCTTCCCCCTTGGCATGGTCGCATTTGCGACAAAAGCCTCGCAAATGCGAAGAGGACAGCATCATAAAAGCGATAACTCCCTCGCAAATGTGATCTTCCCCCAACTGCCCTAGGTTCGCAAATGCGAGCCTACCTTCGCAAATGCAGCTATTGCATTTGCGACCAATTCCTCGCAAATGCAGTCAAAATAGAACCAGAAATTCTAACTCCTTCACATAACATTCCGATGCTACTCCAAAATGCACCCGAGTTCCCGGGGCTCCAAACCAAATACCCCACAAGTCTAAAAACATAATACAGACTTGTTCGAGGCCTCAAACCACATCAAACAATATTAAAATCATGAATCATACCCCAATTCAAACTTTATGAATTTTGGAACTTCAAATTTTTATATTCGATGGGGAAACCTATCAAATCATGTCGTATTGACCTTGAATTTTGCACACAAGTCATATTTGACATTACTGACCTACTCTAACTTTCGGAATTGGAATCTGACCCCGATATCAAAAAGTCCACTTCCAATCAAACTTTTAAAAAACATTTAAATTTCTAACTTTGGCCAAATAACTCCAAAATGACCTACAGACCTCCAAATCAACTTTCAATCACGATCTCAAAACCAGAATCACCATACTGATTTACTCCCAGACTGAGAATCCCTAACGAAAATCAATAACATTGAAATGCACTTCAACCCAAACTTATGAAATTCTTCCAAAATGCTAACTTCCACAATAGGTGCTGAAACCTTCCCGGGTCTTCCAAAACCCGATCCAGATAGATGCTCAAAATTTGAAATCATCAAATGAACCTGGTGGAACCTTCGGATCCCGGTTCCGAGGTTGTTTACTCAAAAAATCCATTCCCTGCCAAATCCTGCAACTTAAAGCTTTCGAAATGCATATTATCTTTTCAAATCAACTCCGAACTTCTCCGAATTTAATTCCTACCATGCGTGCAAGTCATAATACCTGATATGAAGCTGCTCATGGTCTTAAACTGCTGAATAATGTGATAGAGCTCAAAACAACCGCTCGGATCATTACACTAACCTCAAAGAAGTAGCAACGAGGGATCGATATTGACACTTATTAGATGTCAATAAATAAAGTGTAAGAATTTTAAATAGGCAAGAAATACAACATTAATGGAATAAGAATCATTAAATAAGTGATTCCTTAACTAATATGAATTTAAAATCCATAAATATCACATGCTAATTTCAACAAATATGCACCATTAAGTATGAAAGTACAATGGGGGGGGGGGGGGGTTGAATGGTAGCTTTTCTAAATTTCTAATCGAGTACTCTTTAGACCTAGTCGACCTAAGCAAAGATAGCCTACACTGAACTGTTAGTTCTTTTGATTTTAATAATTATTAATTAATAAATAATAAAGGAACATAATATAAAAAGAGAGCGATAAAGTAAATGACACCAGGAATTTTATACTGATTCAGAAATAATATGGTATCCTAATCCAGTCCTCTTGGGTTGCAAGGGTGTTATCTTTTGGAGCTCTTTGTAAATTAAATTGATTACATCCTTTGTGATTTTCAGCGATCACTACCAACGCTGGAGGGATTAATTTTCACTTGCTTACCAATAACGATCCTTTGGTTTTCACTCGCTCACCAAAGAAACAAACAATGACACAACCTCTAGGACACACTGCCTCTCCAATAATTTTCTGTCTCTCTTCTTTCTTTTGGGTACACACTATATCTACTAAAGTGAATTACAATGCTTGTTAATAGTAAAATAAAAAACTTGTATTTAGATAGACAATTGTATAGAAGGCTACGTACTTTTTCCTTCATAGAGTTCGTCTATTTATACCCCTTTCAACTTGTTCTGGCAATTGCTTAATCCAAGGAAATTTGATTGTTTCTCCTTCATTTGTTTTCATAATTTTCTACTCCAATAAGTTCTTGTTTGGTCAATCTTCTCATACCATGTATTTGACCTGGGCAGAGATATTTTTGCTTTCCTTGGATAAGGTAAATTGATGAGTATCCTTCCAATTATGCAATGAATGATTTTCTTTCTTTGTCTGATACCTTGA
The DNA here is from genome assembly GCA_034376525.1 of Nicotiana benthamiana. Taxonomy (NCBI): domain Eukaryota; kingdom Viridiplantae; phylum Streptophyta; class Magnoliopsida; order Solanales; family Solanaceae; genus Nicotiana; species Nicotiana benthamiana. Next base: position 57,937,526 of record CM067337.1, read on the forward strand.
TTGAATAGTGTTAGAATCTTGATTACAACTCCTTCCTTAATTCTTTTTTATTACTTCGGACATTATGACTTCCAAGTCTGCAATGCATAATCACGTTCCTTTGATTTAAGATTCTTCCACAAATATTCCTCATTTTCTTCTAATAAGTCATTGTAAAAGTTCTTCCTTATTATATGAAAAATATTCCTATCTTGATCTTGAAAAATAACCTCTTTCCGTAATATAAATTTTACTACGCCATAATATATTTTCTTTCCATAGAAAATATATTCTGCCTTGGTCTTGTTATATCTTTCTTCTATAAAATAATAGTTCTTCTTCATAATTTTAGCAACTTTCCTTTCAAGATATTGAAAAACTTTCCTTCCATAATTTATGTAGATTCTTCTTCCAATATTCTAGTAAGTCATCCAATATTTGAAACTTGACTTTCAAATATTATTCCTTATATTATGCTTGGAGATTAACTCTCTGAAAATAATCTTCCTTAATAAATTCTTCAATGATATTCTCTTTTCCGTATTTGTCTGGATCATTACTTGCATCTTCTTTTATGAACAAATCAGTGGAGGGATAAGATTACTACAAGTAAATGTTCTTTGATTAATAACTATGTTGGTTTGTTATCATTAAAATTAATACGTGAAACCTTGAAGCTAACAAAGTATTTATTAATTCTCAAGTCAAGAAGGAAATATGTACAATCAGACTCTTAGTGATATCACACACGAGTTATGCTGATGTCGTGCGGCCCGATCCATAATAATTGTGTTCATACACTACTAAGGTCGTACGACCCGATCCATAAATATATCTCATTACATATAAATATTCCCAAAGCATTCAACCAGATCCATAGGGATAGGAAAGCTCTTCGGACTACGGAACATACATTTATAACACCACGATAAGAACATAAAGGAACACAAATTTTCTATCAGTAATCAAATTTCGCCAAAACTCAAGTAACAAAGCTCGGTCTAATATAATCTCTAATCAAGTTCACTTATTTATACAACTAAGTAAACTAACAAGTTGGGTTTAAATAGTATAATATTGCATAATAAATTCTTATGTCTACCCGGACATAACATGATTTTAGCTACGCATGGAATCTCGTCATTTCGTGCGTACATAGAAATATTAATAAATAACAATTTAAAAACCTATATGGTTAATTCCCTCTTACAATTTTAGGCAAGAGACTTACCTCATTTCCAAGCCCTCTTCCTCGTTTTCAAATCACATTAATAGCCTCGAATCAGTGCCGAGCAAATCCGAAACTAGCCAAAAGGTCGTACAAACTAATCAATATGTATTCAAATGTTCATAATTTATCTATTAGAGTAATTACCCAATCCAATTTAGAAAATTCTTAAAAGTCACCCTCGAGCCCACGTGCACAGATTCTAGAAATATATGAAGATAAACATTACCCAAAACCTTACTAACTCAAATAATAATTTCTACTCAATTCCATAATCATTTTCGTGGTCTATTCCCATTTTTAAAATCTAGATTTTTCAACAAAATTTGATAATTTCCATAATTTACATGTTATATACCCATAATCTATGTATTAAACTCGCATTATGTAGAAATTACTTATCTCAAGATGCTAGGTGAAAAATCCCTTTCCAAGAGATCCAAAATCGGCCAAGAAAAATGAAAATGAGAAAGTGACCTAAGTCCCGTTTTTACCTTATGTCATTGCCTAGAAACCCCTTCTTCGCGATCACGACAATGCCATTCCAACTGTAAAGGAAAAACTACTCCTTGAAAATATTCTTCGCGAAAGCGATGGGAGACGCACAAGTGCAAAGGCTTGCCCAACTAGTGCTTTGTGAATGTGGTCGTCCCTGTGCGAACATGAAGGGTAATAGCTAGCTAAACCCCTAGGCTCATTCCTTCTATGCGAACATAATATGGCCATCACTAACGTAGGCGCCACTGGTCCCAGGACTTCACGAATGCGAAATGTGAAGTTCAAATACCCAATCCCTAGTTTCTTTATTGAGAATGCGAGGCCTTTCTCTGTTCGTGTAGAAGAAAATCAGAACATCAAAATTTTGAAAAATTAACTCTAGGAGGTCCGAAATATATCAGAGGCAGCCATGACCCTTTTCATATATACCAACAAGTCCATAAATATAATATGGACCTGCTCGAAAACTCAGAACACATAAAAGGACATCTAAACTAAGAATCACACCTCAAAACCAAATTAATGAACTTATGAACTTCAAACTTCTTTTACCAGCTCCGAAAGCGATGGGCCATACTTAGACATCTCGGAATGGCATCAAACTTTGTGTCCAAGTCATAAATCACGATACAAAGCTATTCCCAAAATCAAAACCCCAACTGACATCGATATCACCAAATTCTACTTTAAACTCGTAAGAAACTCTTAAACCGTCAAGGCACCAACTTTTAACATTAAGCGCCAAAATGCTCCTAGATTGCCCGTAAGTTAATACAAGCACACGCTCAAGTCCCAAATCATCATACAAACCTATTGGAACCATGAAATCCTGGTTTAAGGTCATTTACTCAAAATATTGACTCAAGTCAAACTTGGGCACATTAGGCCGCTATTAAGGAACTAAGTGTTCCGATTTCAACCTAAACCCTTCCAAGACTAAACCAACCATCTCAGCGAGTCATCTAATAGTACAAGCACATACATGAAGTCATAAATAGGAAACAGGGATCTAGAAATCAAAATGACAGGTCGGCTCGTTAAATTCTCCACCTCTTAAACAAATGTTCGTCCTCAAACGGGCCTAGAATCAGAGCTGGAGTGCTGAATAAGTGTGGATATCTATTCCCCATGTCCTCCTCGGGCTCCCAAGTCACCTCCTTGACTAGTTGACCCTCCACTGGACCTTTACCACTACAATATTCTTAGACCTCAAATGGCAAACCTGCTTGTCAACATAGTAACTGGCTCCTCCTCATAATCTAACACATGCGACCTGTCAGTATGGTACTTCCAAAGCATAGACACATGGAAAACTGGATGGACTACCGATAGAATGGGAGGCAAAGCAAGCTCGTTAGCAACCTTCCCAACTTGCCTCAGCTCTTCAAATGGTCCAATAAACCCCGGACTCAGCTTTCCCTACTTTTTGAATCTCATGATATGTTTCATCAATGAGTCTTTCAAGAGAACTTTCTATCCCACCATAAATCATAATTCATGCACTTTTTGATCTGCGTAGCTCTTCTATCTAGACTAGAATCGTCAAAATGGGCTTGGCCCGTGAGACCAGCCCAACCCATCACGCTTCTTGGGTAGGGCTTGGTTGGGATTTTTTAGCCCTTTTATAAGTGAGGCTTATAAGCCCGGCCCAAGTAAGCCCGCTAGCCCTTGAGGCTTAATCGAGGATAGGTTTGGGATGGCCCGTGGGCCAAAAATTATTTAAAGTAAAATTTAAATATTTAAAAAAAAATTAAAACTAAAAAAATATTAACTATAATCCCCATTTTCCAATCTTAAGTTGCTCATTTATCCTTCCATATCAACTAGAATTTATATTTTTGGATATGCATGGGTATCACAAGATTAGTTTTTCTTTTGCTTAATTAACAACGAACTAGGAAAGTTTTAAGCAGCCAATAATAATATTTTAGAGAAAAAAATATCACTTCAGTAGGCAATGATCAGTTTGGTTACTTTAAAATATTATTAATTATTAAATTGTTCTTCAGTATAGTGAAAGGTCAGTTTTTAATACCCAAACAGAATTGAAAACACTAGCAATTTTCATGAATCTTAAATATTATGGACTATAATGATGAAATCAACAAATAATGTTTAACCTAAATTATAAAACTTTATCATATAGACTTATTCAATCAATTCATGAAACTAAGGAAAGTGAAAGAAAAGTACTAATTAAATATTCGTGTAACGTTAAAAAAAGATGAGCTAGAGATATAGAGAACTGCATTTTAATTATGAAATTCCTTATCAAATATAAAAATTCTTGTACACTCTAAATAAATAGAATTAGTTCATATAATTAAGAGATTATGTCACAAAAATATATCTAAAGATTTGAAGAAATATGTTTTCTTAAAAAAATTGAAAGGCCGGCCCGCCCTAGCCAGCGACCCTCTTAGGGCTGAGCTGGGGTGGCCATTTTAAGGCCCATAGAGATGGAGAGCCGCCCCGCCCTATGTCACCAAATTTAAAAGCCCACGAGGCTTTGGCTAGGTTATGCTGGGCCAGCCTGTTTTGACAGCTCTAATCTAGACCATGCTGTGCGAAGTTGATCCTGAATCAACCTTACCTTATCCAAGGCATCCTTTATCAAATCATTGCAATATAACCTAGCCTCGCGGGGCTCATATTAATTGATGCGGAAATGACATCATCGGCTATATAAGGCGTCAAATGGATCCATCTCAATGTTGAACTGATAAGTATTGTTATAAGCAAACTAGGCCAACAGTAATAGTTGATCCCATTGCCTTCCAAAGTCTAACACACATGCTCTGAACTTATCCTCCAGAATTGGAATTGTCCGCTCTAACTGACTGTCAATCTGTGAATGAAAGGCTGTTCTGAGCTCTACCCGAGTACCCAACTCACTTTGCACTGCTCTATAAAAATGCAAAGTGAACTTAAGAGGCTATACGTGTAATGGTGGAAATAGGCACACCATGTAACTAGATGATCTCCTGAATGTAAATCTTGGCCAACCTCTATGAAGAGTATGTATTCACAATCGGAATAATGTGTGCCAACTTAGTCTGTCTGTCCGCCTTTCTAGCCTCGAGTAGTGCACAATGTATCATTGATAGCGGTGCTATTGATCTCTACTCTGGTTTGAGTACCATTTTCTCTCCCGAGAGGATGATCAGCCACACTGGGACTGAGAAACGACCCAAACTCCTACGGGAGGCAGTAGTAGGGAATTTTCTTACCCAAATAAAACCAAATTTCCTCAACATTCGCGAAAACACAACTAAAAAGTCCATAGTGATTCACTCCCCTTTCTACTCCGGTATAACCATCTGCTGAGTGGGACACCCGTCTTCTAGTGCTCCTATTTAACATGTTTGCAATTTAGGCATCTCGCCACATACTCAAATATGTTCTTCTTTATCCTCCGCCACCAATAATGTGTCTCAGGTCATGATATATCTTCATAACACCTAGATATATAGAATACCACAATCTATGTACTGCTTATAGAATCGTCTCCCTCATGCCATCAATATTAGGAACACATAGGTGACCTCGGAGTTGCAGAACACCATCATTACCGATAATAACCTTGTTGGAACCACCCTATCGCACAGTCTCTCTAGGAACAAGCAAGTGCGGATCATCATATTGACGAGACATGATCCACCCAAATAAGAAAGACTGAGACATAACACATGCAAGAACTCGACTAGGCTCTAAAATATCCAACCTCACAAGTATGTTAGCCGAGGAATGGATGTCTAAAGACAATATCCTCTCCTATGCTAAAATGAATGCCAAACTACCTATGCTCTTAGCCTTTCTGTTCAAGGCCTCCGCAACCACATCCACATTGCCCGAATAATAAGAATATTAATATCATAATCATTCAGTAAATCAAGCCACCCGAGCTGCCTCAAATTTAGATCCTTATACTTAAACAAATGTTTCAAACTATGGTGATCACTGTAGAACTCGCATGACATCATAAAAAGATAATGCCTCCAAATCTTGAGAGCAAGAACTATCACAACCAACTCCAAACCATGAACATAGTAATTTTTCTCATGGGACTTCATCTGACGTGAAGCATATGCAATGAATCGCCCTTGCTGCATCAATATAGAACCTAAGATAATGCATGAAGCGTCACAATGCACAATATAAATTCCTGAACAGTAAGGAAATATTAACACATGTGATGTAGTCAATGTGATCTTGAGCTTCTGAAAGCATACCTCGCAATCATCAAACCATTTGAATGGAGCACCCTTCTTGGTCAATCTAGTCAAATGAGCTACAATTTATGAGAATCCCTATACAAATCACCGATAGTAACTAGCTAACCCTAAGAAATTCTTGATCTTGGTCGTTATGGTAGGATGAGGCCAACTCTGAACTGCCTCAATCTTCCTGGTATATACCTTAATATCTTCACCTAATACAACATGACTCAAGAATGCCACAGAATCCAACTAGAACTCACACTTGGAGAACCTAGCATATAGATTATGTTCCCCAAAGCCTGAAGCACAACTCTCAAATGCTACTCGTGATCCTCCATATTACGCGAGTGGAACGATATGTCATCAAAAAAGAGAATGAAAAATGAGTCAAGATATAGCCTGAACACCTGGTTCATGAAGTCCATAAACACCGCTAGGGCATTATTCAACCATAAGATATCACTAAAAACTCATAGTGCCCACATCTGGTCCGAAAAGCCATCTTCGGAACATCCAAAGCATGAATCGTCAACTGATGATTCCCAGACCTCAAGTCAATCTTAGATAACACCTGGAACCCAGTAACTTGTCAAACAAATTATCGATGCATGTCAGGTACTTGTTCTTAATGGTTACTTTGTTCAACTGGCAATGCACATCCCTATACTCTCATCCTTCTTCTTCTTCACAAGAAATAACGGTGCACCCCAAGGTGACATACTCGACCCGATGAACCCTTTTGTGAGTAACTCCTCAAGATGTTCCTTTAAATCTGTTAGAGCCATGCAGTATAGTGGAATAGAGACATGCTAGGGCCAAATCAATACTCAAATCGATATCACGATATGGTCGAATACGTGGTATGTTAGAAGGAAATACACCGGAGAAATCCTATAGCATGAGCGTTGAGTTAATCATTGGAGTCTCCGCAGAAATATCCCAAACATAAGCCAGATAGGCCAAGCAAAACTTCTCGACCAAATGCCGAGCCTTCAAGAAATAGATAATTCGGCTAGATTTACTAATAGATGAACCCCTCAACTCCAATCTCGGCAACTCTGGCATTGCTAAAGTAACAGTCTTGGCATGGAAATCAAGAACATAATTGTATAGAGACATAGTATGAACACAAAGTCGGCCATATCAGGCAACAGAAGATACACTCTACTCTCATAACCACAGAAAGTCACTACGTAGGACCAGTAAACCTAATCCACAACAATAGAATCACCCACTGGCATGGACACACAAATAGGAACACCTAAGGACTCATAAGAGACATCCATTTAAGGAGAAAATAGAGAAGACTCATATGAATATGTAGACCATAGTTCAAATAGTACTGAAGCATCCTTACCGCAAATATGCAATAATACCTGTGATCACAACATCTGAGGCTACTACATCTGGTTTGACTAGAAAGTCATAGAACTAAGCTAGAGCACCACCCAAATTGACCCCTCCTTTAGGGAGACTCCTACCCACTTTCCTCCACCTTTAGCTGGTCAGACTGGGCGTACATCATATTATGTGGTAATCATGGGATGATAGACCTGCTGTACTACTTTGCCTTGAAACCTGGGGTAAAATCTCCTCATATGACCAAGATCCCCACATTTATAGCAATCTGCGTGGAAGATGACTGGCCTTGAGTGTGACCTTGATGATCTGAATACTCATTGGAAGGATTATGAACGGTCGGTATATGGTAGGAGCTTTTAGAAATGATGCTGAAGTAAGGATGCATAAAAGAACTCCAAGTAGGCGCTGAATACGTGGGCTTGCTAGAGTCACCTATCATGAACTGGCATCTACCCCTATATGAGGCTCCAGTGAATCCTCTAGAATGTTGAGGCCCCTTCTCCCCCATCACATACAATCGGCCCTTTCTACAGATACCCTCAATCCTCTAAGCTATCTCTACGACCACTCGTAAGGAGTCCCCTTCTCAACCTCTCGGGATATAATAACCTAGATACCATAGTGTAAGCCCACAATAAACCTCCGCACTCTCTCTGCATATGCGAGGAGTATCATAAGTGCATGGTGATACAAATTCGAGAATCTCGCCTAATAATTGGTGACAAACAATCTGACCCTACTAGAGCCACTCGAACTGACCCCATAGCTCTTCTCTCTAGAATGGTGCAATATACCTCTCCAAAAAGAGGTGTGTGAACTTGTCCATGTTGAGGAAAGTGAACCTGCTTGCCTGCTACAAAGATAGGGTTGCCACCATCTATGGGCCCTGCAATCTAACTGAAATATGGTAAAGTCTACCCTGTCGGAATGCAGTACTTCTATGTTGTGCAGCTTATCCCTACAACGATCAATGAAGTTCTGTGGGTTCTCATGTAGCTTAGGACCAAAGACAGGAAGATTTAGACTGGTCCATCTGTCCAACTATTTCTAGTACTCAACAATCATGAATGGTAGCGTTCTAGCATAACCGCTACAACTGGCTGGGTCCCGCCCGTAGGCAGTGCACTTGGGGTGTGATATATGATATTAGTATGACCTGGAGCCTGAGTGGTAGGGGTCTTTTCTCCCCCTATCACTTGAGATGTGGCGGGTTTGTTGGAAGTAAACAGTTTGTATCGTAGAATCCATCAACTGCAGCATAAAACCTATTACCTCCTGAAATCCTGTTGCAACATTAAATTTGCCGGGACTGGCTCAGCTGCAGGCGCCTTATGCTTCTCCTTAATCACAGGATGCTTCACTGGATCCACTGGTGGTACAACAGGAGCAACCCTAAGATGGTCTCGTCCTCTAATAAGAGTAACGACCCTCTGGCGGCCTCTTCCTCTTATGTCCTGGAGCGCAGCCCCTCTACTGTTGAGTACAATCGTATTGCGTATTCTCAAAATCTATGAGAGAATAAGAGAAAGATACTTAGAACAACATACAACTGCATGATAAGAGAAGAAGAAAAAGAAGTTCCTTAACACCCAACATCCTCTCGAAGATAAGTACATATGTCTCTGCACTGATCCACAAGAATCTATTAGGCATGCTCATCACTTGTGAGACCTATGTGAGCCTAGTGGTATAATCCCTTGTTGTCACGACCCAATTCTCACAATAGGCTGTGACGGCGCCTAACATTGTTGCTTGGCAAGCCAACCGTTACTATCCCTTTAATTATTCATTATGTTACTTTTAAAATCATGAATTTTATTTAATAGAGAAGCCAAGTAAACAAAATTATGAGAGTGAAAAAATGATATCAATAGAAAAAACCACGAACATATACTAGAAATTACCAAAACCCGATGTCACAAGTGCACGAGAAATCTAGTAAATTATACAAAACATCCAATAATTTCTATATGAAATAAAATTGAATGAAATAGTAAATACAATAAAGAGTTCACTCTGGTGCTGCAGAATGGAGCATGGAATACCGCTCACCACTAGGCCTATGGATAGTATGGATGTACACCTGATCAGATGCCAAATGTACCTACCTTAGCATCTACAAAATTTGTGCAGAAGCGTAGCATGAGTGAGTAAAAAATGTATACCCAGTAACTATCTAGTCTAACCTCGAAAATGCAGCGACGAGGGTCGACATCGACATTTACTAGATGTCAATAAATAAAGTGTGTGAATTTTAAATAGGCATGAAATTTAATAGTAATACGGGAATAAGAAGCATTAAATAAGTGATTCCTTAACAAAATCTCAATTTAAAACCCATAAACATCACATGCAAATTTCAGCAAATATGCGTCATGAAGTATTTGTTAATTCTCAAGTCAGGAAGGAAATATCAAGTACAATTAGACACTTAGTGACATCAAGCACGAGTTATGCCGAGGTCGTATAGCCCGATCCATAATAACCGTGAACATAAAATATTGAGGCTTTACGATCCAATCCATAGATGCATCTCATTACATATAATTATTGTCGAGGCGTTCAGACTAATCTACAGGAATAGAGAAACTCTTAGGACAGTGGAACATCTGTTTACAACATCTAGATAAGCATATAAAAGGTACATAACAAATAGTACAAGTATTATATATTAAAGTCCTATGTCAACCCAGACTGTCATGACCTCAATCTCCCACCGTAAGATGTCGTGATCCCACCTAGTCTCTAAGACTAGGTAATACTAACATACATGAATAAATAACAGAAGTAATAACAAAACTTCAAATTAAACCGACCAGCTATCATTAAAGAACTCCACAACACAACTGACAATAACTCCCAAAATCTTGTGAGACTAAGTCATAAGCTTTACACGAGTGTACTGAAACATCCTTATTACATCACTATCTAACTAAGGAGTATTTAATAGAAAATAAAGACAGAGGGTGACTCCGCGGTCTGTGGATGCCGACGGGTATACCATGAAGTCTCTAATCAGGAAGCTCTATTAACTAGTGGCTAGAATGGTATGAGACACCTAGATCTACACAAAAAGATATGCAAAGGCATAGTATGAGTAAGCTATAATGGTACTCAATAAGAATCAAGCATAAAATTGGTAGAGTAGTGACGAGGTTAGTTCAAGACACCTACTAGGATAATAAAAAATTGAAAAAGTATAATACATTCTAAGAATGTAAGCGAGGAGAATGAGGCAATAAGGAAATACAACTAGATAGACTATAACAGGAAGCAAAGCAATAAATGAAACAAGGAAGGAATATATAATAAAACCATCAAGGAAACAATGTGGACAATTACAAGTGAGGTAATTGATTGATAACAACATGAATCATAACGGAGATACTGCCTCATAGTCTCATTTATAACAACAACAACAACTACCCAGTATAGTCCCACAATGTGGGGTCTGGGGAGGGTAATATGTAGACGGGCCTTACCCCTACTCGAAAGGGTAGAGAGGCTGTTTCTAATCGACCCTCGGCTCAGTGAAGGAAAGGAAAAAAAAAATAAAAAAATAAAAGAGCATTAGTAACTCCAGCAGAAATAGCGTAAATAATTATTTAAACATAAGAACCATAAATAAAATAACATGCAATAATACCAGACAGTAACTGCCATATATAACTACAATAAGGGAGACACCTCATAGTCTCATTTATCAATCAAAATCACAATCATTACTTATATCATAGCGAGAGCCTTACATTTAGTTTTGAAAATCATTTTTTCCATACTAGCTACCCTCGTATTAGCCCACCTTATCACACTACATGGCTTTTAAGTAGTTTTTCTACAAGCAACATGCGTATCAAGCCCACTTTATCTCATCACATATGTATTAATCCCTATCCTTATACTATCACATGCGTCTTGCAGCTCAAGTTCCCAAATACCACAACTTACCAAAAGATTGAACAATATATATGATTCCAAAAATAATATCCAGGGCATATACACAACGTGTACAAGAGTCTCAACAACAACTGAAAGTGGATAACTCAACAAGAATGGTATTTCAACAATATATAACTTTGCCAATGTGATCACGGCTTTTACAATTTCAACACTAACACATAAAAATAAGATATTCCAACAAAAAACAACTTCAAGTAAAGTAACTCAACAGTCTTAACAAGGCAATAAGGAAACAGTAACTTCAACTAGACATGAGAAGGCAAATAACAAGTAAAAGATGGAACAAGTTTAACAATGTCAAATAAAGCATGTACGGATAGATTGATGGTGATTCAAACGGACTTTTCTTCCTAAATTCATAGGTATGTGACTTTAATCCAACTCGTTTCTATTCCCCGTTAATTTTCATGAGATTTCAAGATTTTCATTATAGAAATTGGGGATTTGGGTTGAAATTTGAATTTTTGTAAAATTGAGATTTAGACCTCAAATTGAAGTAATATTTCGACTCAAATCACATAATCAGGCTCATGGGTGAACATGTAATATATTTTGGTTCGTACCTCGGGATTTGACCAAGTGGACCCACTGTCAACTTTTGTTGACTTATTAAGAAATGATCAAAAATTGAACCACTTTCATTATAGATAGTTTCTAAAGCTTATTTTGAATCATTTGATTGATAATATGCTAGATTTGGTTGGTTTGAAGGCTTGTTCAAAAGGCAAGGCCGTGGTTGATTGATTTCATTGATTTTAAAGAGAGGTAAGTGTCGTGGTTAATTTTGACTTGAGAGATTATGACTTGTTAGTCTATTTGCTACGTGATTTGTGTGCGAGGATAATGCATATATGAGGTGACAAGTATCTATGCATTGTCATTGGGTTAAAGCATGCGGGTGGAAATTATTTTTTTGTATCTTATTGTTTTGTTATGTTATCTGTGTTTAGGTTAGATTATTACTTCTTTTAATTATTCATTTGGTAATTATTGTTCATTTTAAATATGTTGAATATTTTGAAAATTGAAGTTTGATATTATGGTACCATATTTGAAGGTAAATTATTCCCCGCCTTATTTATTATTCGAATTTTTATTATTGCATGGTGAGGACGAGAGTAAAAGCACGAAGAGTGATGCCATGCTATTACATTTATGACATTACATGGTGAGAATGAGAGCAAAAGTATGAAGGGCGATGCCGTGCCATTACATTTATAATATAACATAGTGAGGACAAGAGTAAAAGATTGAAGAGTGATGCCGTACCATTACATTATATTGTTGTATGGTGAAGACGAGAATAAAAATACGAAGAGTGATGCCTTCCCATTTTTATATGATTTATTTAATTAATTTTTTAGTTAGATGATTTTCTTGTTTATATTGTTGCTTAATGTTGAAGATGTTACTCTGTGATTTCATTCTTGCCATATTTATTATATCTTTCCCTTTTCGCATGTCCCATCCCGGTTAGTATATTATCATTCATCTTGTTTTTTTGATACTTTATATTTGCTTGCCCATGTTTATTTTTAGGTGTCTTGTCATACTCTCATCACTACCTCGTCAAGGTTAGGCTCGACACTTACTTAGTAATTGAGTTGGTTGTACTCATAGTACTGTAATAACTATAGGCCAGTTTGAGATTTAACCTATATTTTTGTGTTCTGAGAGTTTGATTAGCTCCATTTAGCGTTTATCAATTTGTGTGCTCAGTTCTGTCTTATTCTGGAAAACCTTTATGTGAAAAATAGAAGGAAATGTGAACTTTTTGCTTTGAAGTGGTTTGACTTGACTACGGTCAACATTTTGTGTAAACGGACCCGGATTGGTATTAACGATTTTGGAGGGTCAATATGATGATTTGAATTTTAGGCGTATGCCGGGAATCAAATTCAGAAATCACTAGCTTATTTTGACTCATTTTGTCGAAAACTAGCATTTTTCAAAGTTTAAATTTACTTGGTTTGACTGTAAGTTGACTTCTTAGCGAATGGGTTTGGATTTTGATGTTGAAACTTGGATAGTTCCCTGTTGCTCTTTGAAACTTTTCTACAAACTTTGGTTAAATTCGGAATTGACTTGACATGATCTAGACGCATAAATATGACTCCAGTATTCATGAGTTTCATTTTGAAATTTCATTAGTTTTGAGGATTGATTCGTATATTTAGATGTTATTTTGCTGATATGATTGCACGAGAAAGTCCGTATGATGTTAATACACTTATGTACATTTTTGGTCTGGAGCCCGAGGGGCTCGGGTGAGTTTCAGACATGTTTAGGATGAATTTTGCAATGGAAAAGTCTGCTGGTGGAATAACAGTTTTGGTGATTTGTTGCAGATCTTGCAATTGCAATGTCTAGATCGCAATTGCAGGCCTTGCTTTTGTGAAGAAACCTTCGCATTAGCGAGCATGGGCTAGGTTGGATGAAACTTGCATTTGATAAAAATTTGTCTCATTTGCAAAGTAAATGTCGCATTTGCGATCACTAGCCATTTTGAGTCTACTTCGCTATTGCAAAGTTTTTGGTCGCATTTGCAAAGGTGGTAAGTTTGCATTTGCGACTCCTGCTCTTCTATGATAGGTTTCACATTTGTGACCATTGAATCGCATTTGTGATACATGCAATTGCTACATCTGCAGTTGGGTAAAAGAGGGGAACAATGGGACATAGCTCATTTCTCACAATTTCTCAATCCTAAACACTCTAGAGACAATTCTTCTCAAATTCATTGGTAAATGAATTTAATCCATTTCTTTTCAATTACCTATTATTTTTTTATGAGATTCCAACATTAATTTTATGATTTCCATGGTAGAAACTAGGGATTTGGGTAGAATTAGGAATTTTTAAAAAATTGAGATTAAGATCTTGAATTGAGGTCGGGCTTTGAAACAAATTACATTACCGGGCTTGGGGATGTAGGGGTAATCGGCGTTTGTTCCGAATCTCGGGTTTTGACCAAGTCGACCTAGAGGTTGACCTTGGTTGATTTTGCTTTAAAAAATGATCTAAATTGAACCACTTTCATTTGCAGGTACTTTCTAAATCTTATTCTGAATTATTTGGCCATTAATTTGCTAGATTTGGTTGGTCTGGAGGCTTGATCAAAAGGCAAGGCCATGGTTGATTGATTGCTTGAGTTGCGGAGTTTGTGTCTAACATTGATTTGAGGAAATTAGAACCCTTGAACTACATGTTATAAGAATTATATGGGAAACTGTCACAACCCAAAACCCATAACAGGTCGCGATGACATGTAATGCCGCTGTTAGGAAAGCCCACAAGTGGACCTACAATTTAATTACCCCTTTTTTACGTTTAAAACAAAAGTAACCATTTTTATGGAATGAATAAAGTAACATTTCAAGCGAACGTACATGCTCTTTTCCCAACAAAATACCAGCATGAGAAATACATCCACTGTAGTGACAGAAATGATAAGCACACATTACATAAATGCTAAAAGCCCTCAAAACTCGGTTCTACAAGTGCATGAGCAATCTACAGAATATTCAAAACTAATACAACTAATGTTTGAAAGGTAATAGACAGAAATAATAAACAAGGTAGAGGAAGACTCCGGTGCTACTGATCGTAGCAAGGCAAGTAGCTGACCACTAAGTCTCCATAGGAGTGCGTATACTCGCCCGAGTGACCACCAATAGTACCCGTGTCAATACCTGCACATTCAGTGTAGAAGTATAGCATGAGTATGGAAAACAATACATACCCAGTATGTATCTAGTGTAACCTCAAAAAAGTACTGACGAGGGGTCGACTTGACACTTACTAGGGGTAAAAAAGGAATAAAAATACATAAAGTAGGCTTGGTATGTGTAAAACAAGCAAAAAGAAAGCAAGTAATAGTAATTACAGTAATTCCACACATGATTCTATATCAATTCACTAAACATGTTATAACCTACCTTGAAGGTACTAACTCCACTGTTACCAAACCAAATCCAGTCTCAAATATTAAGAGTGAAGCAATCGAGGTGAATGAGCCGATCCCTTAATAACAGTGGTACCCAGTACAGCCGAGCAAACAGTCCTTTCCTACCTGTTCCCATAAGAGTAGAGAAATTTAGCTCACTTGCGAAAGCACATGCGAGACGAGAAGACAAGGATCTATAGTTTATCAAATATTTCCCAATTTTTGCAAAGTAAGAGGCTAAGTCGGGATCTTTATTAAAATCCTCAATTTCTGTGATAATCAAGAAAATTAAATACACAGTATAGGTATAAATAGGACACTTTAAGGCATGTTGTGAATCTAAGTCTACTCGGACATATCAGGAATATAGCTACGTACAACTCTCGTCCCCTCGTGGGGATGTAGCTCACACAACAAGTAGCACACAACCATTAATAAACCAAAGGGGAAAAGCTCCCTCTAACAAGGTTAGGCAAGAGACATAACTCATTTCCAAGTCAACTTTCCGTTCCACAAATAACTCTAAAGGCCTCAAGCCAGTGTCAAACAATCCGAAACTAGCCAAAGGTTTTACAAACCAATTAATAATTGTTCAAAAGCTCAAAGCTTAACTATGAGAGTAATTACCCAACCTAATTGGAAGATTCCAAAAATTCACCGCTAGCCAATGTGTCCGGATTTCAAATTTTGTTTTGAAAATAATTATTACCCATAACCTCGTGAGCATAAATATAATAATCTCCACCCAGTTCCATAACCATTTTTGTGGTAAAATCTTATTTTTATCAAAACCTAGGTTTTCCCAACAAACTCCTAAAATTTCCACATTTTACATGTTAAAATCTAGCTATAATCTATGTATTTAATTCATATTGTATGGAAATCACATACCTTCATAGCTAGGTGAAAAATCCTCTCCAAGAAGCTCTAAAATCGTCCAAAAAATGAGTGAAATGAACAAAATAGCCAAAATCCCTACATTAATAAAGTCACTTCCCAACTACCCCTTCTTCGTGATCGCGAAAAAGGCCTCGCAATTGTTAAGGCATAGCCTGCCCTGGCCCTGAAGTTCTTCTTACAAATGCGATAGGTTCCTCCCAATCAAAAATGCTAGACTAGACCAAGCATCGCCAACACGGTCAACCCTTCGCGAACATGAAGAGTAATGACCCACAGACCCTTGGCTCCATAACCCATCTACGTGAACGTGACTAGGCTGTCGCGAACGCGAAGGCCACAGGTAGTGAAGCTTCGCAAATGCAAAGAGAAAAAGCACCTAGCCCCCAAATCCTTCATCATGAATGCGAGTGTCCTTCTGTGTTCGCAAGAAGGAAACCAGAACATTATTTTCTACAATTTTTCACTTAGATCTGGGTGGTACGAAACACACCCAAGACCCCGTCCAAATGCACCAACAAGTCCATAAATATAATACAGACCTGCTCAAACTTTTGAAACACATAAAACAACAACAAAATTAAGAACCACACCCCAAAATCAAATCGAATCAACTTATGAACTTCAAACTTCTCAACTAGCTCCAAATGCGCCAAATCCTACTTAGACAACTCGGAATGGCACCAAAATTTGTGTACAAGTCATAAATCACCATAAAGACCTATTCGCAGGCTTAGAATGCCAAATGGACCTTGATAATACCAAACTCTACTTCAAACAAAAATTTCTAAGAGCTAGAAAACATTCAATGAACAAAGTTTCAACATTAAGTGCTGAAACACTCTCGGATCACTTGAAAGTCTATTCGAACACACACCCAAGTCCAAAATCACCATACATACCTATTGGAACCATCAAATCCCAGTTCTAAGGATGTTTGCAGAAAATGTTGAGCCAAGTGAATCTTGGGCATTATAGGCCACTATTAAGAAGCTAGGTATTCCGATTTCAACCTGAACTCTTCCAAACCTAAAACAGTAATCCCCGCAAGTCATAAAATAATAAAAGTACATATGTGGAGTCTCACTTAGGGGAAAGGGATCATGAAGCAAAATGACCGGGTGGGATGTTACATTTTCCACCTCTTATACAAACATTCATCCTCGAATGGGTCTAGAATCATACCTGGACTTCTAAATAAGTGCGGATATATGATCCTCATATCCTCCACAGCCTCCCAAGTTTCTTCCTCATCTAGTTGCCTCTTCCACTGAACCTTTACCATAGAAATCTTCTTGCACCTCAATCAGCGAACCTACCTGTAAACAATGGCAACTGGCTTCTCCTTATAACCCAAACTCTCATCTAGCTGAACCATGATGTAATCTAAGACATGTGACTTATCAACATGGTACTTTTGGAGCATATATACATGGAAGACCGAACTAACTCCCAATAGACTAGGAGGCAATGCAAGCTTATATGCAACCTTACCAACTTGCCTCAATACTTTAAATGGGCCAATAAACCTTGGGTTTAGCTTCCCCTTCTTCCTGAACCTCATGATAACCTTCATCGACGAGACAATCAAGAGAACCTCCTCGCCCACCATAAATGACAAATCATGCCCCTTCCGACCTGCTTAACTTTTCGATCTAGACTGTGCGAAGTCGATCCTGAATCAACTTTACTTTTCCATAGAATTCACCTAAATTAGTGCCATATAAATTAGCCTCACTGGGATCAAACCATCCGATGGGCGAACGACATCGTAGTCCATATAAAGCCTCAAAAAGTGCTATCTCGATGCTAGACTGTTGACTATTGTTATAAGAAAACTTGGCCTAGGGAAAAAATCTATCTCACTACACTCGAAGTCAATAATACATGCTCTAAGCATATCCTCTAGAATATGAACTGTCCGCTCCGACTGCCTATCGGTCTGTGAATGAAAGGCTATGATGAGCTCTACTCAAGTGCCAATTTTCTCCGTATTGCTCTTTAGAAATGCAAAGTGAACTAAGGGCCTCTATCTGAAATGATTGAAACAGGCACACCATGTAACCTGACAATCTCCTAAATGTTAATTTAGGCCAATCTCTCTAAAGAGTACATAGTCACAATCAAAATAAAGTTTGCCGACTTGGTTTTCCTGTCGACAATGACCCACACACCATCAAACTTCCTCAATGTTTGAGGAAACCCAACTACAAAGTCCACAGTGATATGCACTCTCACTTCTACTCTAGTATAACTATCTGCTGGAGTAGGCTACCTAAGCTCTGGTGCTCATACTTAACTGGTTGGCAATTGTGATATCTTTCTCATACTGAACTATGTCCTTCTTTATACGTCGTCACCAATAATGTTGCCTCAGGTGTCGATATATCTTTGTAGCACAAAGACGAATAGAATACCAATAACTATGTGCCTCTTCTAAAATCTTCTCCCTCAGGCCATTCACATAGGTAACACTAGAGTCACAATACACTATCCTTGCCAATAGTACCTCCTTGGAACCAACCTGTACCACCATATCGCTGAGAACCAAAAATTGTGAATCATCGTACAGACGAGCCTTAATCCGCTCAACTAATGAACAATGAGCCTTAATCCGCTCAATCGAGACATAAGAAAGAACTTATATCAAGTAAAGTTACAAGAAAAATGGCGTAGTAGAGAAACATTCCATAGAAATTTCAGGGCCTTGAATTAAGAGAACACATAATACAACCTAAGAGAATAAAATTGCTATGGCCAAAGAGACTTACCAGTCGTGAATAATTAAACAAGCAATAAGAACAATCCCAGTAATGCTTCAATAGCAAAGAGAGCAGTAGAATCCCAAAGTTCTTAGTGTGTTAGAGTTCCCAAGTGTCTTAGATAAACCCAGGGTAGTGCTCACATCGAGAGAGGCTAAAACTGTTAGATTCTAGTGGCCTTGGCTTCTAGCCAGCCAAAATCGAAGTCTCAGAATAATAGATGGGTGAGAGAATAGTGGTAAAAATAGTAGTAAAAAATGATAGTCCTTTATCCACCTTCGAAGGGGAGCGAGGAAGAGGGTTTATAAAGTAGTAGAAAGTTAAAGAACAAATATGGAAAACAATGAATTAAGTATAAATAAGGAAACAAAATATCACATGCAAATCAAAACAATACATGAGATAACATTTGGACTATATTTTGGGCTACATATACATGGACAAACTATATGTGCACACAATTGGATTGGGCTATCAAGGGGTGTCAAATGAAAATGAAGGATGCATGGGCTAGTTTTTATCATACAGAGCTTATTAGATATATTGTGATATCAATTTTTAGTGCATTACTCAATTTGGATGATAGGTCATATGTATGTTACAAAGTCTATTTTGTTTATTTTGTAGGACCTCATGACAATATCTGTTCTTTTTATATATACAAAAACTAGCCCTAGGCTCTGCCTCGTGAATTGCTTAAACAAAAATAGAGGAGCTAACGAGTCTCAAACTCTAGATGGATACAATCATTTGAAAATTGAAACAACAATGCAAATTGCTACTTGTTGAGCGTATATAGACGGAATACCACCCAAAATCCAAAGATTTGAGTAATTATAGCCTGTTATCGGATGCGGTGCTTCCCAAAGTTAGGAAAGTGCTAGTAATACCATAATCGGGAGATCAATAATGATAAAAGGCTAATAAGGTAAGTAGATCATATGTAGATTCCATCTCTAGGTCAGAATCAGATAATAACTAAGTAGCGGCTGCTAGGGATTGCAAAAGAGGGGAAAAGGTTTAAGAGATTGTAGAGGCAACTGGTTTAAGAAAAATGGTCTTTAAAGTTGGGTTATTAGTATATAAGGAGAATGGTTAGTTTATTGTGAGCCGTTGATCTTAATAGATCAACAGCTAGGATTAAAAGAAGTCGGGATGGGTCAAGGTAACAGGTTGTGACTGGGTTAAGTTAATGGGGTTGTGTGGTTTGGGCTACTGAAGGGTAAAAATGAAATGGGTTAAGTATTTGGACATGTTATGGTCCAAATATTAGCCCTATATTGGGCTATAAATTAATTATTCAAAATTTATTTAAAATAATATATAAAAATTAATTTATAAATAATAAAAATATTACTTATGTAGTAAAAATGATTAAAAATAATAGCGTAATAAGATAAAAAATATATAAAATGCTATTTTAATGTAAACAATGTATTTGTGTATAGAATATAGATATTATTGCAAAATTATATAAATAGCTGAAAAATACAAATGTAAGTACATGACATGAAATAAAATATTCTAACGCATATATGTGGGTATAATAACAAATTTGGATGATTAATGCATCAAAAAAATATTTTGAAAATTAATAAATATTTGAATAATTTTAATGTAAGAAAACCCAATTTTAAAGCTTTAAAATTATGGAATATTATAGAAGATAGTTATATGACTCTAGTATATTGAGTAATGATGAAAAAAATTCTAAAATTATAAAGAATATTTTATAAATTATATGGGCTAAATTGGTTATCAACAGTTACCCCTCTTTATTCAAAAATGATTAAATAATTATCGAGTAAAGAAAATGATAACCACTTTTGTCCGAAATAACTGTGGATGATGCATTTTTTTTTCAAAATGAGGGTCGAATCCTGGTTCCTGAGTTTCCTACATATCCTTGGTGTTATGGACATCAGATCGTGTGTTCAGGATCCAACAATGAACGAAACCAATGTAGTCATTATAAGAATGGTCGTACATTTCGAGGAAATATGTTTTTGTATAGGATGCTTCATGAATAACAAATAATTTTTGGTAAAGATATGAATGCAAATTTGATTGTTACGGATACCCGAAATAAACGTTTGGGTAGTTATTGGTACATAATTAGCAATTTTCTTATTATTAGTATGTTTGATAATCAAGGGATGTAAACATTATGAATGGAAATCAGAGCAAAAATTACTCTCATTTGTAGAATGATTACCTCCCGAGTTACCTGCAACACTTAAAACATGATGCACGTGAATCTATAGGGTTATTGAAGAAGTTTAAACATGATGCAAATTCCCCTCGGACTATGAGAGTTGTCTTTGGATGGGGAGGATGATGTCCTCAGACCATGATATCCTGGGCCTTGAAGGGTATGATAAGGGATTTACAGGGCATAAAATGGTGTTCTCGGGTCATGAGGATGGTGTCTTTGGACTATGATGCCTTTGAATAATGATATTTAGTTTCCATAGATCCTCACGCCATGCATAATGTCTTTGAGCTACGAGGATGATGCCTTCAGACTATTACTCCTTCGGATAATGTGCGATGTTTCAGCACATGAAATGCACGGATGCATTGATATTGAATGCCTGATAGAGGGGAAAATGTTACTTAGTCATATGTGAGAATGAGACAAGGCATCATTTTACCTTGTATGTAATGAGATTAGTGCTTAGCCCTATGTAGAGGACAAAAGCATTTAGCCTTATGTAATAATGGAGGCCCTTCTTAGCCTTATGCGATACGATAGAGACAGTGCTTAGTCTCAAGCAAGGAAAGATAGTTTAGCTTTATGTAATAATGTAGGTAATTCTTAGCCTCATGCAAATGTAATGGAGACAATGTTTAGTCTCATACAAGGGAAGGTAGCGTTTAGCCTTATGCAATAATGGAGGTAATTCATAGCCTCATGTGATGTGATAGAAACAGTTCTTTGTCTTATGCAAGGAAAGCCGATCGTTAGCATATGTAATAATGGAGGTAATTCTTTTCCTCATGCTATGTAATGGAAATAATGCTTAGTCTCATGCAAAGGAAAGGCAACATTTTGCTTGATGCAATGAGTAAGGGCAGTGCTTAGCCCTATGCAAAGAATGAGGGCAGTGCTTAGTCTTATGCAGAGAAAGAAAATACTTAGCCTTATACAATAGTAGAGGCAATGCTTAGCCTTATGCAGTGGAATGGAAACAATGCTTAGTCTCATGTAAGGAAAGGTAAAGTTTAGCCTTATTCAATGATTGAGGGTAGTGGTTAGTCCTACGCAAAGAATGAAGGCATTGCTTAGCCCTATACAGAGAAATGCAATTCTTAAACTTATGTGATGATGAGGGAAAATAAAGCAATGATTAAATGTGAGGGGGAAAGTGGTCCTTATCTTGATGTGTTTGTGCTTGGTGACTTCTGTCAGTGAAGATAGCATTCTTGTTATGTATTTGTGAACATGCTTTTTATGTCTATTATGATCACATCCAATGAAAAATTGTGAGTTTTTCTAGGGGGAAAAGGTTGGTCCGTGTCTTTGACTTCTCATTTTTCCTTTTCTCATTGCCTAAATGCCTTGTTCGAGTCAACCTAGGTAACTTATGGCTACTACAAACAATGCAATTTTCCAAAATATGCATTCATGATAATTATTTGTGAAAAATGCAGTTGTTAAAAATATGTGATGATGCATGAAATAGATAATTTTGTTGAATCGGAGATTGTGATATGTTTCGAGACATCGCAACCTTATCAACTACGAATTTTGGGGACCCTCCTCAAAATTCTGCCCCTATTTAAATGTATACTTCCGGCAATACACTTCATGGCGATCTTTGACGTAATAAGATTGGCAAAACTCGAAATGTTGCCCCAGTACTTGACCGTTCAAGGGAATGAAGATTTTATTGTAATGTGACCAAACCCACAGAGTTGCCAACGTATCTTCTCTTAAACGAGAATCAGGTCAAGCATAGTTCAAGTTACATCAAGGAGAAAGTGCAAACATAAAATTAAATATAATATCCCTTGACTGTGTCCGAATTGATAGGTTTTGGCCATATTTCTCCAGCTATCTTTGCAAATATAAGCGCTCCTCCTGTCAGTACTCGGTGAACAATGTAAGGCCCTTTCTTGTTAGGTGAGAATTTCCCTTTTGCTTCATCCTAATAGGGGAAGATCCACTTCAACACCAATTGCCCTGGTGTGTATTGCCTCGATCTAGTCTTTTTGTTGAAAGCCATTACCATTCTATTATGTTAGAGTTAATCATGACACGCTGTATTCATCCTCTTATCGTTAATGAGAGACAATTTCTCATACCGGCTTTGTATCCGTTTTGCATCGATGAGCTCGGACTCCTGTATGATTCTTAGGGAGGGAATCTCCACTTCAACATGTATGACAACTTTGATTTCGTAGACCAGTTGATAGGTATGATGATTCGGCCAGTCGTCTCATGATTTACCAATCTATTTTCCCTATTTATGCTTCTTATTGCTTTGGCTACCGGTTCTATGTGTGATAAGGTTGGTTGGATCGGGTTCAAAAAAGTTTTGAGAAGATTTGAGTCACTTAGTCTCTTTTAAGAAAGCTAAAGTTGGAAAAGTTAACCAGATGTTGACTTATGTGTTAGAGGGATTGGATGCGAGTTCCGATGGTTTGGTTAGCTTTGGGAGGTGATTTGGGACTTAGAAGTATGATCGGAATGTGTTTTGGAGGTCCAGAGTAGATTTAGGCTTGAATGGGTGAAACTGGATTTTTGGCATTTTTCAATTGATAGGTGAGATTTTGATATAGGGGTCGCAATGGAATTCCGAGAGTTGCAGTAGTTCTGTTGTTTCATTTGGGATATGTATGCAATATTTCAGGTCATTTGAATGTGGTTTGGTTGGGTTTTTGATCAAAAGTAGAATTCGGAAGATTTTTGGAATTTTAGGCTTGAATTTGATGTGACCTTGGTGTTTTAATGTTGTTTGAGATATTTTGAAGATTGGTACAAGTTTGAATAAGGTTATGGGGTATGTTTTTGTTTTTAATTGAGGTCTAAAAGGCCTCAAGGTGATTTCGGATGGTTGATAGAGAGCATGGAATTTTGATGAAGTTGCAGATTTTTTACTTCTGGTATTTCCACACCTGCAAAGTGGGGACCGTAGGTATGATGATGCAGATATGAGACAAATCGTAGAAGTAAAAGATGGTGAGGTTGGCAGGAAATCACAGAAGTGGTAGAAGAACAGCACTTGCGATAGCACATGTGCAAACTAGGCATCGCAAATGCAGAGTTTGGGCGGTTTAAGTGGAAACCGCAGAAGCGGTTCAATGTCCACACATGCGGTACCACAAAAGCGGGAAATTGGCTGTAGATGCAAAATCCCCGGGCCAGAAAGTATAAGTTATTTCCTTCAAGATTTTTGAACAATTTCACCAATTCTAGGTCGGCTTGGGAGCTTTATGGACGATTTTGAAGAGGGATTTCAAGGAGACTTCGTTGAGGCACGTATTTTGGACCTAAAACTCATTCCTATGGTATAATTTCGTGGATCAGGGCTGTAATTAATGGAATTTAAGGGTTATTTTTTGGGAAATATTGCTTGAAAAACTTAGGCCTTTGATTAAGGATTGAAAGGACCATTTGAGATAGGATTTAAGAACTTTTGATATATATAAGCTCATGGGGTGATAAGAAATCTTTTAGTGTGAATTTTATCGAATTTCGAGAGGTGGGCCCAGGGGTTGGGTTTTGGTAATTGCGGGATTTATACAGTAAATTGAATATTTTTGCTTGGTCTTCGTTCCCTTAGCATATTTTGATGTTGTGATTCTTATTTTTGATAGATTCGACGCGAGTGGAGGCCGATTCGAGGGGCAAAGGCGGCACGAGCTAGAGTTTGGATCGGATTGAGGTGAGTAATGATTGTATATAATGTCCCGAGGGTATAAAACCCCGGATCTATATTGAGGTGATGCACATGCTTGATGATGAGCGTGGGGTTGTTCATTGTTGGGAATTGTGACTTAGTCCATCCCGCATGACTATTTTACCGTATATTTGACTAAAAACTATTTTCTATCATCAGAGTTTGGGCCGAGTGCCATATTTGGGCCTAGTTCCAACTATTTGAACCCTTAGGGGATTTTATTGATATTTCCTCCCTGTTTTGACTTTATACTTGAACTCAGTCATGCTATATTCCACTGTTTGTATAACTCAGCCATATTTACTCTATTTTAATACTTAAATGATCTTTACATGATATTTTGGAGCTGAGAATCATGTTTTACTATTTCCCGTGGCTTGTGAGGATTTTGACTGAGTAAGGTTGAGGGCCTATGTTGTGAGGAAACAATGATTATCATTATCAGGCCGAATGTCTGAGATATGTATGCCTATGGTGGTTTTTTGATTATGAGGCCAAGGGCAAGATGCCTTGTTATTGCACTTGGTCCATAAGGTGCCCCTCCAGGAGTCTGCACACCCCCAGTGAGGATGGATACCCATTGTGATATGAGATATAGCCCAAGGGGATGATATTGTTCTGAAATATTGCTCGAGGGGTGGATTTGTTGTTATTGTTCCCGAGGGGCAAACCTGTATATGTTTATCTCTCTAATTTTCCTATCACTTTCCTGCTCAAATTGTTGGAAAGGCATTTCATATAGTAAACAGAGCTAAAATAATTTTTACATATCTTTACTGATTCATAGTTTTTATTGGTTTTTACTGCTTCGTTATAGCATGTAATGTGCCTTACGTGATTTCTTTCTTTCGGTCCTTATTTATGATTATTACTCACTGAGTTGGATTACTCACTTTACTCCATGCACCCTGTATGCAGATTCAGGCATATCTGCTTCTGCTAGTGTGAGTTGACAGCTCCCGGCAGAACTTGGCATTCGCAGTACCGCGTTTCTCCTCCTTTATCTCATTCTTTTCTCTTTTTCAATTAATCTGTAATAGCTATTTAAGACTATTAGTGTATCGATAGATGCTCATGACTAGAAATACACTAATATCGGACCATGTTAGGTTTATTTTCGCAAACTATAGTGTTCGCTGCTCATACATTGTGATTTTTATCATGTTTTAGACTTAATTCGTATTGTTTACTTGCCTAATACTGAATAGGAATATGTTGGCTAGCCTTGTCTACACGAGAGGCACCATCATGATCTAGTCCGGGGTTACGGTCGTGAGAAGTTACTATCAGAGCCCAGGTTACATAGGTCTCACGAGTCATTAGTAGGTTTAGTAGAATCTCGCAGATCAATACAGAGACGTCTGTATTTATCCTCGAGAGGCTGCAGAACCTGTAGAAAAAACATCATATTCATGAAATTCTTGTCGTGCGAATTTATTTATCTGAGTATTAAATTTTGTTATTCTATTCTCTGACAGATGGATGACAACTAATACCACCAGCTTTGGCCATTAGAGGCCGAGAACGTGGTCATAGTCACGGTAGGGGCAGATGTGTGGCCTGTACAGTAGCTAGGGAAGCACTTGGATACCCAACGATCGCCCCAGTTCAGGATCAAGTCCTTGTTGTGGACACTCTGGCAGCACCATCTCAGGCACCAGCTGTGCCCATTGTGATTCTAGTCTTCAAGAAGCCTTGGCTCAGATCCTATCAGTTTGCACCGGCCTAGTTCATGCAGTTTCAATTACTATAGCCACAACTACTTCACAGAATGGGGGAGGCAATCAGACTCCCATCGCTCGCACACCTGAGCAGGTTGTGCAAGGACTTTACACACCGAGGGCACACCCGACCCAGCCGGTTGCAGCAGCTCAGGACTATGTAGCTCCTGCCAAACTAGCGAGCAATGCATGGTAGAGAGGTTTGGTAGACTTCAGCCTCTGACTTTCAGTGATGCAAAGGGCGATGATGCCTGGGGTTTCTTAGACAAGTGTCAGCGGATTCTTCGCACAAGGGGTATTCTGGAGACCACCATGGTCGCTTTTTTACTACTTTTTAGTTATCTGGAGTTACCTTCACTTGGTGGGAGGCATTTGAGAGGCGTAGGTGTGTTGGTCCAGCACCCCTTACTTGGCGACAGTTCTGCATTCTCTTTTTGGAGAAGTATGTGCCACAGTCTCATAGAGAGGAGCTGCACAGGAAATTTAAGTGGTTACGTCAGGGAGAGATGACAGTGCTGTAGTATGAGATGAGGTTTTCAATTTTATCTCATCATGTTATTTGGTTGGTTCAGACAGATAGAGAGAGGATTAGGAGTTTTGTTGATAGCCTCATATATCAACTTTGTATCCTCATGACCAGGGAGAGGGAGGTTGTAGACATTTCTCAAGAGATTGAGTTAGTCCATCACCAGGAGTGAGAGGAAAGGAAGGCCAAGAGGCCGAGGCGATCTGGCAGTTATAGTGGTGCTCTTTCAAGAGGTCAGTTTCAGCACGACAGGGGTCTTCCATTTAGGCATGCTCAACCATCTCGTTCAGGTTATCAAAGGACATCAGTGGGTCATGGTTCTCACAGTTCTCAGAAGGTCCAGTCATCACTTAATGCCTTTCTAGTTTAGAGTTCATCCCATGCTCTGTCAGTTCAGAGCTCTTCTATTCCAGGGTATTTGCTAAACATTCAAATGCTAGGGGTTCCCATCAGTCCCTGTCTCCAGCACCCAGGAGTTTCTATGAGTGTGGAGAGATGGGTCACATATGGAGGCAGTGTCCTTATCGTCTTGCAGGTTCATCCCAGTAGAGGGGTCAGTCATCAGCTTCAGCACCAGTTGCTTTGTCGCCACCCACCCAGCCAGCTAGGGATGGAGGTCCGTCCACCAGGGGTCGCCCTAGATGGGGAGGTCGATCAGTTGGTGGTCAAACCTATTTTTATTTACTCCCAGCTAGACCTGATGCCATTGATTCTAATTCTGTTATTATAGATATTATTTCAGTCTGCCAAAGAGATGCCTCTATATTATTTAATCCCCATTCCATCTTTTCTTATTTGTCATCATACTTTTCTTATTATTCGGGTATGCTCCGCGAGCCTCTTATTTCACCTGTCTATGTATCTACCTCGATGGGTGATATTGTTATTGTGGAGCGTGTGTACTGATCGTGTGTGGTGACTATTGGGTGTCTAAAGACTCAATTGGTTCTTTTATTATTAAGTGTGGTGGACTTCGATCTTATTTTGGGCATGGATTGGTTATCTCCGTGCCGTGTTATTCTAGATTATCATGCTAAGATAGTCAGATTGGCTATACTGGGTGTGCCATAGATTTAATGGAGATGTTTGATTAATTATGTTCCTTATCGGTTGATTTCATTCTTGAAGGCCCAACGTATGGTTGGGAAGGGTTGTCTTTCGTGTCTAGCCTTTGTGAGGGATGTTGATGCAGAGACTCCCAGTATTGATTCTATTCCAGTTGTGACGGATTATCCCGATGTGTTTCCTGTAGAACTGTCGGGCATTCCACCAGAGAGGGATATTGATTATGGTATTAATCTGGTGTCGGGCACTCAATCCATTTCTATTCCACCATATCATATGGCACCAGTGGAGTTGAAGGAGTTAAATAGGTATCTTTAGGAGCTCCTTAAAAAGGGGTTCATTCAGCCTAGTGTGTCACCTTGGGGCGCGCCAGTTCTATTTATGAAGAAGAAGGACAAAACTATGAGAATGTGCTTTGATTATAGTAAATTGAACAAAGTTAAAGTTAAGAACAAGTATCCTTTGCCTCACATTGATGATTTATTCTACCAACTTCAGGGAGCGAGAGTGTTGTCAAAGATTGATATCCGTTCAGGTTATCACCAATTGAATATGAGGTACATGGATATTATTAAGACAACTTTCAGGATCCAATATGGTCATTATGAGTTCTTGGTGATGTCTTTTGGGCAGACCAATTCCCGAGAAACGTTCATGCATTTGATAAATAAGGTATTCTGGCCTTATCTCGACTAATTTTTCATAGTCTTCATTGATGATATTCTGGTGTATTCGCATAGTCAAGAGGAGCCCGCAAAGCATTTGAGAGTTGTGTTGCAGAGATTGAGGGAGGAAAAGCTTTATGCAAAGTTCTCCAAATGTGAGTTCTAGCTTGGTTCCATGGAATTCTTGGGGCACGTGGTGTTTAGCGAGGGTATTCAAGTTGATCCATTGAAGATAAAGGAAGTTTAGACTTGGACCAAAACGTCCGTAACAATAGACATTCACAATTTTCTTAGTTTGGCGAGTTGTTATTGCCGATTTGTTTAGGGATTCTCAGCTGCATCGCCCTTGACCAAGTTGACTCAGAATAGTGCTTTATTTTTATGGTCAGACGAGTATGAGGACAACTTTTAGAAGCTCAAAACAACCTTGACCACAACTCCAGTGTTGGTTTTTCCATCAGTTTCGGGTTCATATACTGTGTATTATGGTTCTTTGAGAGTTGGTATGGGTTGTGTATTAATGTAGGAAGGTAGAGTTATTGTTTATGGTTCTCGTGTGTGGAAGCCCCATGAGAAGAATTACCCCGTTCATGATTTAGAGTTGGCCTCCATTGTTCACGTGTTGAAGATTTGGAGGCATTACTTGTATGGGTGTCTTGTGAGGTGTTTAGTGATCATTGTAGCCTCCAACACTTGTTCAAAAAGAAGGATCTCAATTCGAGGCATCAGAGATGGTTGGAGTTTCTAAAGGAGTATGATATCACTATATTGTACCATTTGGGAAAGACCAATGTAGTGGCTGATGCTTTGAGTAGAAAGGCGGTGAGTATGGGGAGTTTGGCATATATTCCAATTGGGGAGAGACCTCTTATGGTTGATGTTCAGGCCTTAGCCAATCAGTTCGAGAGGTTAGATATTTTGGAGCCCAATACGGTATTGGGTTGTGTGATTTCTAGATCTTCTTTATATGATCGTATCAGAGAGCGCCAGTACAATGATCCTCATTTGCTTGTCCTTATGGACAGAGTACAGCATGATGATGCTAGATATGTGATCATTTGTGATGATGGGGTTTTGAGGATGCATGATTGGATATATGTGCCCAATATAGATGCGCTTCAATAGTTAATTATAGAGTAGGCCCATAGCTCGCGGTATTCCATTCATCCGGGTGCCATGGTGATGTATCAAGATCTGAGACAACATTATTGGTGGAGGATAATTAAGAAAGATATTGTCGGATTTGTTGCTAGGTGTCTCAATTGTCAACAGGTGAAGTATGAGCATCAGAGACCAGTGGCTTGCTTTAGCGGATAGATATTCTAGAGCGGAAGTGGGAGCGATAACCATGGACTTTGTAGTTAGGCTCCCACGGACTTTGAAGAAGTTTGATGCTATTTGGGTGATTATGGATCAGCTGACCAAGTCACTTCATTCCTGTGTGTACTACATATTCTTCAAAGCGGTTGGATGAGATCTATATCCTTGGAGATTTTTCGTTTGCATAGTCTCTTGGTTTCCATCATTATAGATGCGGTCACTCAGTTTACTTCGCGATTTTGGAGGTATGTGCAGCGAGAGTTGGGTACTGAGGTTGAGTTGAGCATAGATTTTCACCCTCAGACGGACCGGCACTCCGAGTTCATTATTCACATATTGGAGGACATCTTATGCACTTGGGCCATTGATTTCAGAGGGTTATGGGATCGGTTTCTACCGCTCATAGAGTTTGTTATAAATACAGTTACCAATCAAGTATTCAGATAGCACCATATAAAGATTTGCATGGGATGCGGTGTAGATCTCTAGTTGGTTGGTTTGAGCTAGGTGAGGCTAGGCTATTGGCGACAGCCTTGGTGCAGGATGCTTTAGACAAGGTGAAGGTGAATCAGGAGAGGCTTCATACAACATAGTCGAGACAAAAGAGTTATGCTGATAGGAAGGTTCGGGATGTGTCCTACATGGTTAGTGAGAAGGTTACATTGAAGGTTTCACCTATGAAGGGTGTTATGAGATTTGGGAAGAAGGGTAAATTGAGTCCTCGGTTCATTGGTCCTTTTGAGGTGCTTCGGAGGATTGAGGAGATGGCTTATGAGCTTGCTTTGCCACCCAGCTTGTCAAGTGTGCATCTAGTATTTCATGTCTCTATGCTCCAGAAGTATTTTGGGGATTCGTCTCATGTTCTAGATTTCAGCACGATTCAATTAGATGGTGATTTGACTTATGATGTAGAGCCATCATATATTTTGGAGCGTCAGGTTCGAAAGATGAGATCAAAAGATATAGCTTAAGTGAAAGTGCAGTGGAGAAGTTGGCCCGTGGAGGAGGCTACCTGGGAGACGGAGCGGGACATGCGGAGCAGATATCCTCACCTGTTTGAGGCTTCAGGTATGTTTCTTGACTCGTTCGTTGGAAAACTTTTGTTTAAGTTGGGGAGGATGTGATGATCCGACCAATCATCTCATGAGTTACCACTCCGTTTTCCCCATTTCTGCTTCTTATTGGTTTGGTCATCGGTTCTATGTGTGATCGGGTTGGCTGGCTCGGGTTCAGAAAGGTTTTGAGAATGTTTGAGACACTTAACCTCTTTTAAGAAAGCTTAAGTTGGAAAAGTCAACTGGCTATTAACTTATGTGTTAGAGGGCTAGGATGTGAGTCATGATGGGTTGGTTAGCTTCTAGAGGTGAATTGAGACTTAGGAGCGTGATCAGAATGTGTTTTGGAGGTCCGGAATAGATTTAGGCTTGAATTGGCAAAATTTGATTTATGGCGTTTTTCGATTGATAAGTGAGATTTTGATATATGGGTGGTATAGAAATCTGAGGGTTTCAATAGCTCAGTTGTGTCATTTGGGATGTGTGTGCAAATTTCAGGCCATTCGGACGTGGTTTGGTTGTGTTTTTTTTATCAAAAGTGGAATTTAGAAGATATTTGGAATATTAGGCTTGAATTTGATGTGATCTTGGTGTTTTAATGTTGTTTGAGGTGTTTTGAAGATTGGTACAAGTTTGAATAAGGTTATGCGGTATGTTCGTGTTTTTATTGAGGTACCGGGGGCCTCAAGGTGATTCCGAATAGGCAGTAGGAATCTCTCTCTCTCATTGTCGGATGAACAGTGAATTTTCAGTGTTCATTTGCATTACTATTCATCGCCACTATTCACCGGCTGAAGTACCGGATTCCGGTGGTGGATTATCACAATTTTGGTGTCAAGAAATCCTCTTCATCTTGCGATCAATCCACAATTCACCTTTTCTTCAAATATATAACCAAATTTTCTAAATCTTAAATCTTGCGATTCGAGCTACTATTCATCAAAACTCAATTTTCTGCGACGGATTGTGAATTTCCGTCAACAAGACTGTTGAAGTTTTCAAGTTCATTTTGCAAGCTAAGATTATTGTGCTCAAATTTTAGCAAGTGAAGCCAGATCGTTTTTCACTGATATCTTGCTGAATCAGTGTTGAACAAAAGGATGTATGAACTGCCTTGAACAAGTTACGTGACTTGGGCATCCATGTCTGCGCAGATCTCTCCCCAGCCTTTGGCTGTGGGAGAGATTAATAAAAATGCAGAAACTACAACTTCGAAAGAAGTTGTAAAGCCAACGTATGCGTCGATTTCTCAAGCTAATCAGACTGCTCAATCAAAGATCGAGCTTTGTGCAGTCAATTTCGAATTTGAACATAAGTGTAATCCATTCACGATGGAAGATGTTAACATTTTCACCAGAGAAGAAGGTTTGCATCAAGCAGTTGTGATTAAATTTTCTTATGGCAAACCTGATGTATCGGAGGTGCGACGAATTTTGTCGTTGCAATTTGATGTTAAAGGCCATTGTAATGTTGGACAGTTGGAATATAGGCACCTGCTAGTCAGGTTTGATCTTTTCGACGATTATGCTCGCTTCCTTGGAAAGTCGAAATGCTATCTCAAATCCAAAAGCGAAAAATTTTTCTTCCGAACGTTTCCTTGGACTTTCGGATTTAATCCAAAGGAGGAGACGCCGATGGCAGTCGTATGGATCTCTATGCCAGGTCTGCCACCAAACCTATTTGCGAAAAGATGTTTGCTGACAATTGCATCTGCTGTTGAAAAACCACTTGCTGTGGACAAGGCGACGCAGGATAGAACGAGGCCTAGCACAGCAAGAGTCAAGGTGATCTTGAATCTATTGGATAAACATCCAAAAAAGGTAATGCTACAGTTTTTAGATTCGAATTCCGGGAAGTCTGTCGAGTTTCAGCAAATTATTGTTTACGACAACCTTCCTGGTTATTGCAATTTTTGCAAACACCAAGGACATGCGGAAAAGGCCTGTAGGTTTAAAGATGCTACTGAGGAGAATAAACAAGTCAATCACTCGAATGGCAATGCAAATATCATCGACAAATTGCAAGGAGATGCAAGGGATTTTCTAAATGGAAAAAGAGCTGTACAAACAAAGGTCGTAAACAATAATCAACAGGTTCTTGTGTGGAAACAGAAAATGGAACCAATGAAAGTTCAATCTGCTATGACTGAAAATCTTACAGTCGATCCAGTATTGAAGATGAGTAATGAAACAGAACTTCCTGCTAATGTTTCAGAAGAGAGGTGTAACATGTCTAAGTTGGAAGGTGATGCAAGGGAACTTTTGAATGCGAACAAGGCAGTTCGTCCACAAGACGTTCGGCATGAAGGGCAATCGAAGGTTTTGGATTGTGCAAATCAAACTGGTCCAGCTATGAATGAAAGGCAAAATCCAATAACTGTACATATTCCTATTACTGGATTAACTGAAAACCAATCAGGTTTTTCAAATGCCAACAGTACAGTTACTGCAGAAAAGGACACAGCTGATGGCAATGCTCACAGTGAACAGGAAGGTCAGGCAACAGACAACTTGAATGCGAACAAGGCAGAGCGTCGAACAAATGTTCAGGATTTTGAACAGTCGAAGGATTTGCTGACTGCTAAACAAACTGGTCCAGTTACAATACCAAGTGGACATGGGATGCAAGAGATCGTAAGTCAAAAATCAGCAAGTCTACATTCGCCTGTGACTGGAGTAATTGAAAACCAATCTGGTCGACAGATTTCAGCAAATGCAACAGTATCTAATACTAATGCTTCAATTGCTAGCAGCAGTATGTCTAAATTAAAAGGCGATGCAAGAGACTATTTGAATGCAAAACAGGCAGGTCGTCAAAATGTTGTTTATGATGTAAGTCAGCTGAAGGCATCGATATCTGATGCCCAAACTGTCCAAGGTATTTCTCCCCCAAATGACCAAGGATTGCAGGTTAAAGAAGGCCAAAACACAGTAGCGTTACACACCCCTCTAAATGGTCTAATTCAAAATCAATCGGTAGAGTTTTGCAAGCAAGCTAACAATAATGAGCAGTAGTTTTTGATTACCAATGCTGCTGATAAGGAAATTGCAGGTTCAGTTGAGAATTCTACTTCTGATAAAATGACCTGTGTAACGGCTTTTCCAAGTAGTATTTCAGAACAGGCTGATCAATTGGTTACTAAAGAAAGACAAGTTGTAAAAGGCAAGAGGCAAATGGTAGAAGGACAAACACATGAGCCTACTGATGCACAATCCTGTCCAAATCCAGAAAGGGAACTTGTACAGTCACATAACGACAATGCATATTCTGTTCAAATGGTTACAGCTGATCAAGGGATGTTTGTGACTGCTGAATTTTCTGCTCAAAGGGTTCCAGTTGCAGAAATCACACTAACAGTGAACGAAGGCAATACACAGTCATGCAACAAATCTACTGTTGAATCCAATGTGAACCATCCCAGTGAACAATCTAGTGTTGCTGTGATTTGTCCTAATGAGACTGAAGCTGCTGCATTTGCTGAACATGCACACAATGCAATGAATGATACAAATAACACTAACCTTCCAGTTCATAAGCAGAAGGTACAGCATGAACAGCAGAATGATGCCGAAGGAATGCAGCAGAACAGTAATTCGCAGAAGGCTCAAAAGTGTCCAAATCCAGAAGTTAATTTGATTAAATCTGTTGAAGGGATGCACGTGATGGAAGAGGTAGTTCCTGACCATATGGTTCCAGCTTCAGAAACTGCATCAACAATGAACGATGAACTTGAACAGTCATGCAAAGAGGTTAATACTGTTCCATTCAAAGCGAGCCTTCACTGTGAAGTAGTAATGCTGGATGGGATTAGCACTAATGTAACTGAAGCTGCTGCATCTATCGAGGCTGCAAATCACAATACAGATACAAATATCAGTGATCTTCCAGCTCATATGCAGAAGGCACAGGATGGGCAACTGAATGGTTTTGAAGGAATGCAGCACATCAATAATTTACAGAAACAACGATCTTTTGATGTAGAACCGGGAAAGTTGAAATCAAATCGCAAAGCTACTGAACAGAATGAACAGGAATTGGATAAACATATGGTTGACAACATAGGTATGACTGTTCAAACAAGTGCAAATAACAGGGACACACTGGACAAAAATCCCGTTGACGTATCTATGCAACAAAGAGGAAAAGCTCCAGTTTCTTGTTTGAAACGAAACAAGTAGATCGTTGAGGAAAATACTGTTCGATTACATACGATTTCAAATAACAGTATAAATGATGACGAAGGAAAAACAGTGGGAGAAAATTTTCAGCCATGTCACAGTCATACCAAATCACAGAATTCAGACGCAAAGAATGTTGCTCAAAGAGTTGTGGCATTATCTGGCACAAAATATACTCCTACTGTACCAAAGAGGACAAAGGTCGTTAAATCGAAATTATGGAATGACCAAAGAGACTACGATGATGAGGAGACTTGGAGAGATGGACTTGCTAGTTTTTCATGGGAAGAAGAAGACCAAGAGGGTGATCAAGAAGACAGTGATGATTCGGTCGAGCAAAATTGTCGAAACAAAAATGAAAAAAAGAACCATCACGCAATCGTCAAACAATCAGCAACTCCAAAAATAAGTTTAAACCACAATGCTCCAGTCTTTGTTCCAAAAAAAAAAAAACACAAAAGCAGTTAACTCAACTGAAGGGACAGCAAAATTCAATTCTCATTTGAACTCAGCGGAAGCTTCAGTTGGTGCTCGAATCTCAACACGGCAACCATCATCAAGCAAGAATTAGTCGTCGCAGGCGGGACAGATCGTCACAGCAGCTTCAGTAATCTTGGAAAGACAACTTTTGGAAGCGATGAAAATGCCAAATCCAATTCTCCCAGGAAGACACTTTTATGAAGAAGGGGAAGAAGAGGATATTTTAAACCAATGCCGAGCAGACGCTTCAATAAAAGGAGATCTGTCACCAATGCATAGCGCAAGAAATAAGAAATCTCATCAAAGGGAAACAAGTTGGGATGGCAGGGCGTGTGAAGACGTAAACATAAGGAAGCTCCCAATGAGAAATGCAAAGCAAAAACAAACAGTGCAACCTTCCGTCTTAAAACCTACTCGACTGAGGAACAAGCGGGAAGTTTAAAGACATTTGGAGTCAACACTCCACATAGTTGAAGAAAAGAAAGCAATTATGCTTTCTTTCCCATCTTTTTAATGTTTATTTTTTTCTTGCTTTTTATTTTATGAGTCTTTTTTCAGCATCGATAGGTTTTATAAGGTTTGGTCACTAACGGTGTTTGTTATATGGGTAACAACTCTGGCGTCCCCCTCGTATAAACCTATCTTTGTATTTTATCTTAATAGGTCAAATACGGGAAGTTTGACACCCTTTCGCGTTATTCACCTATTTGTAGTATTGTTACTTCTTTTAATAAAATCAAAAATTTGCAAAAAAAAAAAAAGGTGATTCCGAATGGTTGACGGAGAGTTTGGAATTTTGATGAAGCTACTGATTTCTGCATTTGGTATTTCCGCACCAATAGATTAGGGATTGCAGATGCAATACCGCAGATGGAGGATACAAGTTGCACAAGTGGAAGATGGTGAGGTTGGTAGAAAACCACATAAGTGGTAGAAGAATCGGACCTGTAATGGCGCAGGTGCGGGCTAGGCATTGCAAATGCGGAGTTTGGGAAGTTTAAGTGAAAATCACAGAAGCGATTGAAGGGCCGCACATGCGGTACCGTAGAAAAGGGAAATTGGCCGCAAATGCGCAATCCTAGAGCCAAAAAGTATAAATTATTTTCTTCGCGATTTTTGAACTATTTCACCATTTCTATGTCGGCTTGGGAGCTTTTTGGACGATTTTGAAGAGGGATTTCGAGGAGACTTCATTGAGGTAAGTATTTTTGATTAAAACTCGTTCCTATGGTATAATTTTATAGATTAGGGCTGTAGTTACTGGAATTTAAGGGTTAATTTTGGGGGGAATAGGTCTAGGAAAACTTAGGTCTTTGATTGAGGATTGGAAGAACCATTCAGATCGGATTTTAGAACTTTTGATATGTATAAATTCGTGGGGTGATAAGAAATCAATTACTTGTAGCCGTGATTCTGATTTTGGATAGATTCGACGCACGTGGAGGCTGATTCAAGGGGCAAAGGGGTCGCAGGCTAGAGTTTGGATCAGATTGAGGTGGTAATGATTGTAAATGATGTCCCAAGGGTATGAAACCCCGAATTTCATATCGTTGTGCTACATTGAGGTGACACACACGCTGACGAGTGTGGGGTCGTGCACTATTGGGGATTCGTACATAGTCTATACCGAATGACTATTTTACCGCGTATTTGACTGAAAACTATTTGTTATCATCAGGTTTTGGGATGAACTCCATATTAGGGCCTGGTGCCAACTATTTGAACCCTTAGAGAATTTTATTGATATTTCCTCACTGTTTTGACTTTATACTTGAACTCAGTCATGCTATATTCTACTGTTTTCATAACTCAGCCATGTTTACTCATTTAGCGCTTAAATGATCTTTACATGAAAATTTGGGGCTGAGAATCATATTTACTATTTTCGGAGTGGCTTGTGAGGATTTTGACTAAGTAAGGCCGAGGGCCTATGTTGTGAGGAAAGAGTGATTATGATTATGAGGCCGAGGGCCCGAGATATGTATGCCACGAGGTGGCTTGTTGATTATGAGGCCGAGGGCCTGAGATTTATATTCCATGAGATGGCTTGTTATTGTGATTGGGATATAAGGGGACCCTCCGGGAGTCTGAACGCTCATAGTGAGCGCGGGTATCCATTGTGATGTGAGATATAACCTGAGGGTCTGGTATTGTTAAAGATATTGCCCGAGGGGCGGATTTGTTGTTATTGTGCCAGAAGGGTGAACCTTTATGTGTTTCTTTATTATTTTTCTGTCATTTTCCTGCTCAAATTGTTGAAAGGACATTTCATTAAGTAAACTGAGGTAGAATGATTTTTATATATCTTTACTGATTCACAGTTTTTACTACTTCATTAAAACATGTAATGTGCCTTACATGATTTATTGCTTTTAGTCCTTATTTAAGATTATTATTCACTGAGTTGGAGTACTCACTTTACTCCCCACACCTCGTATGTAGATTCAAGAATTGCAGATCCTGCTAGCATGAGTTGAGAGCTCCCGGTAGACTTTAGAGTTCACGAGGTAGCTGCCTGGCATCCACAGTCTCGTATTTCTCGCCCTTTATCTCATTTCTTTCTTCTTTTCAGTTAATGTTTAATAGATTGGTAGACATTTCAGACTTGTATGGTATCGTTAGATTCTCGTGACTAGTGATACCCCGGTATTAGGCTATGTTGGGTTTATTTCCGCAAACTGTAATGTTCACTGCTTATACTTTGGGATTATTTATCATGTTTTAGATTTCATTCGTATTGTTTAATTGCTTAAACTGACTGGGAATGTGTCGGTTAGCATTGTCTTGACGAGAGGCATAATAATGATCACGTTTCAGTTTAGGGTCGTGACAATAGGGGTTGCCAATGAAGAACGAACTGTGGTGTGGTACCAGATCAAAGCAAATGATGGTTTCTCATCCCACTACTTGTAGATTTCTACCATATTCCTTAATATCTTTTTAATGTTCCTATTGGCAGCTTCCACGACTCCATTTATCTGTGGCATGTATTATGTAGAATTCGGGTGCATGATATTGAATGTTTTGCACATAGGTTTCACCATATCACAATTGATATTGGCGGCATTGTCGGTAATGATTGACTCAGGTACTCAAAACCGATAAACAATACGATCTCGGACAAAATACGCTACGACCTTCTTAGTCACCGCCTTATATGAAGCAGCTTCAACCCATTTTGTAATGTAATCTATAGCTACCAAAATGAATCTGTGTCTGTTTGATGCAATGAGTTCAATTAGTCCAATGACATCCATGCCCCAAGCAGAGAAAGGGAACGGTGAAGTCGTTATATTGAGTTCATTGGGCAGCACCCATATCATATCAACATATACCTAGCACTGGTGGCGCTTCTGAAAATATTTGATGCCGTGTGTCTCAATAGTCATCCAGAAATATCCTTCCCTTAATATCTTATTGGCTAGAAAAAACCCATTTATGTGAGGTCCACAAGGTTTGACGTGTATTTCTTTGAGCAATATAGATGCTACCGTGGCATCAATACATCACAACAATCCCAAGTCAGGAGTCCTTCTGTATAGAATTCCTGTGCTCTGAAAGAAATGGCTTTCCAATCTTCAAAGTATGCGCTATTGAGTGTGTGTAGCATTCTCTGGGTATTCCCCTTACTCCAAGTATTCCTTGATATCATGGAACCATGGATATTCGTTAAACTCCTCCTCAACATGAACATGATCATAATAAGCTAGATACTTCTGAATATCTTTGGGGATAGGATCAATGAAATTCTTGTTCGAATGTTGTATCATTGAAGACAAGGTAGCCGGCATAATTGGGCATATATGTGAACTCATTCTGAACCCTCGTGACGTGTTTGAATTCTATCTTGATGAACCTCTTGATCAGATCTCTCACACAATATAGGTAGACAATATTTTAATGTTCTTAGCAGACTATTCTCCTAGTACTTGGTGTACTAATAGATCTTAATATCCGATTACCAGTAAATCATGAACATTCCTGTCGATAGACAATCTAAGTCCTATGATGCAAGCCTCATATTGTGGCATACTGTTGGTGCATGAGAACCTAAGCTTTGCGAATAACGGATAATGTTGACTGGTTTTTAATACAAAAATATATCTGATGCATATTCCCTTGAAATTTTCTGCTACATTGAAAAACATCCTTCAATTGTCATATGTTTCAGCAATATCTGCACCCATAAAGAACACTTCCTTGTTGGGGAATATGTCTTCAATGGTTCATATTCTCCATCTATAGGGTTCTCTTCCAAGTGATCGGCTAGTGCTTGCCCTTTGACTGTCTTCCGAATCATGTCGATGATGTCGAGCTCAATTAGCAATATCTGCCACTTTGCTAACATATGCGTATACAAGGATTGCTGAAAGATGTATTTAAGTGGATCCATCCTTGATATGAGATATGTATTATATGCACAAAAATAGTGTCTCAACTTCAAGGCTGTCCACGTTAATGCACAATAGATGTGCTCCAACAAAGAGTACTGGGCTGTAAGGTGTG
Organism: Nicotiana benthamiana; assembly: GCA_034376525.1. NCBI lineage: Eukaryota > Viridiplantae > Streptophyta > Magnoliopsida > Solanales > Solanaceae > Nicotiana > Nicotiana benthamiana. The sequence goes on from CM067337.1 coordinate 57,977,800, forward strand.
AACTTCTTACTTGGATAATATATCACCTACGCTCTTCTCCCAGTTTCATCATGTTGTCCCAGGATGCAACTAAAGGATCCTTCAAATACGGACATGTATAGCTGCAAAGGTCATCCTAGCTCTGATGGGACCAACACGAGCGACTTAAACAACTACTCCTTGATTTTGTCAAAAGCCTTTTGACATTATTCAGTCTAGTTCATCGCAACATCCTTCCTTAGAATTTTGAATATTGGCTCACATATCACCGTCGATTGATCTATAAAGCGGATGACGTAACTGAGGCTTCCTAGAAAAATCATCACATCCTTCTTGTTCTTTGATAGTGGGAAGTCCTGAATAGCTTTAATTTTTGACTGGTCTAGCTCAATAATGTGGAGACTGACAATGCAACCCAGCAACTTCCCCAATAGGGACTCCAAAAGCATATTTTGTAGGATTCAACTTCAAATATTTGTGAAGCTGGTCAAAAAACTTCCTTAGGTCGGCTATGAGATTCGAACTTCTCTTCGATTTGATGATAACATCATCCACGTACATTTCTATCTCATTGTGTATCACTTTCTGAAAAGGGTCGTCATGTCCCTCATGTAGGTATCCCTAGTGTTCTTCAAACCAAATCGCATCATTTTATAACAATATATCATTTATGGCATGATAAATGCTTTCTTTTTAGCATTCTCTTCGTCCATCCAAATCTGGTGGTATCTTGTGAAGCAATCCACAAAGGACTAGCTTTCATGTGTGGCAATCTTGTTGATTAGTATGTGTATGGTGGGCAATGGAAACTCATCCTTAGGAGTTGTTCTGTTCAGATCTTGATAGTTAATACACACTCTAACTTTCTCATTATTCTTTGGAACTGACACAATGTTGGCTAGCTAGGTTGGGTACTCGACCACTCAAAAAACCTTGGCTTTGATTTGAATGGTAACCTCCTCCACTATCTTCAGACTCATATCTGGCTTGAATTTCTCGAGCTTCTGCTTTACCGGCGAACGCATGGGGTTGGTAAGGAGCTTGTTTGCTACTATTGATGTGCTCAGCCCAATCATATCATCATATGACCATGAAAAATATCCTCATACACTTTAGAAACCTGATATACTCTTTCTTCTCTGACGGTGATAGATGAATGCTTATGCGAGTTTCCTTAAAAGTTTTAGAATCTTCTATATTAACTGCCTCAGTTTCGTCAAAATTAGACTTTGGTTTGTTCTCAAAATTCTTTACATCTTTGACATTTTCCTCTGGTATTATATCATCTTCCAATTCCTCCAAATCACTTTCTTTATGTTTTTTTGTCTCATTACATGTCAAAGTTGTAGTTTCATCGGGATATATAATATTTATGCTGAAAAAGAATGTAGAAATATAATAATAAATAAAGGAAAAGCAATAATGCATTAATAAATCTTTATAAATTGTTAACAAGTACGACTCAATGAATCTAATAATTATTTTAAAATAAAATACTAAAAATGTCTTAAATTCCAAAAAACAATTTTAAAGTACACGCTAAATCTGCCAAGGCTACCTACGTACTCGGCGAGCCCAGGATAGTCCAAATGATTTAGTTCTTGAGAACGTGTCCTTCTCCCAGTGTCTGAATGATAAGGTCTTCCTCCTCCTCCCTCTTTAAAATTTCACTACAACCTGTATCTTCCTCATCCAGAAATAGCTTCCTCATACCAGCCAAAATCTCGTCTTCCTCGAATCCCCGAATCACATCAGTCTGGCAGAATGTCAGGTGCAGTGGTAGTATGGGTTGTTCCAATGGATAGTAATTGGTGCACCACAATGGTGTCTAATCTTGGTGTTCTTGCATAATATATTCATACCCGAGACCAAAGGTTATGCCATGATATTTTGGTCGTATTGGTTCTATAATCCCTTGAAGCTTTCAGCCAAGTCCCTTGCTTGGTGCATATCCTAACCACATAAATATATTTTACATTATTGATGCATTATCGACTCTTCTTAATTGTGTTTACCCTCTCAATGGAGTGGTATGTTTCTCCTCCTAATTTCCTTATATTTTTTATAACTGGCACAACCTGGTTCGTATAGATATGGTTGCTTCAATCTCTGTGAATAATTATCTCTTGATGATTCCACTTAAATTTCACAACCCATTGCTGATATAAGCAACTACCTAAGCTGTGTATATCCATGGTCATACCAATAACAAGTTGTAATTAGCAGATATGTCTAGCACTTGGAATTCGATGTCGAACCAAGACGGGCCGATATATAGATAAAGGTTGATTTCTGCGATAGTAGCTCTCTAAGACCCATCGAATGCCTTCTCATTCATTCTTCCCGCCTGTATCTCATGCATGCCTTTATCTAGTCTTTTTATAGTAGTCAACAAGTATATGTTCAGGCTCGACCCCCATCCATCAGAAGCCTGGCAATGAACTTGTCTTCAAATTGCACAGTGATGTGCAATGCATTGTTATGGCTCAACCCTTTTAGCGGTAGCTCATCATAGTGAAAAGTGATTTTGTGAATCTCCAGTACCTTTCCTACCATGTTATCCATCTCTCCGCTAGTGATACATACATGCACAAAGGCTTCACTTAATACCTTCATCAATGTATTCTTGCGTGCATCTGAATTTAGCAACAACGATAGGATGGATATCTAGGGGGAGTCTTGTTCAGGTGATCAATAACATAGTATTTCCTCGCTTGTACCTTCCTCCAAAGATCAACAATGCCCATCTCCACGACGGATGGCTTAAATGTAGTCTCTTTTCTTGTTCCTCCCTATAAACTCTTCCAGTTCTGGTCATTCCTTACACAACACCTATCTCTTACATTTTGGCCTTTCTTTTTTTTTTCTCACCCCTGCGATATAATTACATAGGAAGATAGCAGAATAATAAGATGGCGTTGGAGTTACCATCATAGTGAAAGGCGTAGCTACCTCAACCTTAAATGGAGCCTTGGTTTGCACCACAATGGGTGAGAGGGTGACAAGAGATGTTTTAGGAGTATCCCCCTGAATAAGTTTGATATATCCATCTTGATCCATTCCTAATAAGTTTCTATAGTCACTCCTTTGCCCTTATGATAAGGAAGAGGGTTATTACATACATTTGGTGCATTCTCTTTTCCTTGTATAACTTGGGTGTTGATCAGTGTCTGAATCTTTTCCTTTAACATGTGGCATTCCTCAATGGTATGAGTCTTCATGCCTGAATGATAGGCACAAATTTTGTTGGAACTAACACACTATGAAGGGTTCTTAAAAGCAATAACATAAATAGCGGTAACGTAACAACCGACTTTTATTCTATCATTCAATTGTGATATGGGTTTAGTGATTAGGATGTATTGTCTGGGTGTTCTGCAGTCTAAGTTTTGCCGTGGTTTTATGTAGTTTTGGGGGATGGGAGGAGGTGAATAGTAATATGTAGGTTGGGTATATATGGTAGGCGGTGGTATGGTATTGGTATTTTGGAGGTGAGTGTTGATATGTGCGTGGAGGGTTTTTGTATGTGAGGGGAACTTAGGGCCCTAGGATACCAACATGGCACCCACTTCTTTCTTCTTTCAGATACCTCCTGATTGAAAGGCTTTGTTGGTGGCTTGTAATGCCTCGAAATTGGTAACCATTTCTCTCTTGATTCCTTTTCTATCCTTTCCCCTAACTTGATGATATCTATAAACTTGTGATTCTCAATAACTACAACCTTTCGTAATACTTCGGATCTTGAGCTCTAACAAAGAACTTGTTCAGTTGTCCTTCTTCAAGTGGCGATCTCACCTTGGAGGCTCAGATCTCCAACTAGTAGCGTACTTGTAGAAGGTTCCTGTCGGCTTTCTCTTGAGGTTCTCGCTATAGAAAACATCAGGTGCATTCTTTATATTAAACCTAAATCTGTCCATGATTGATGGCATGCTCGCCCAATTCTTTAGATTCTGGCTGAAATACCAAGATAGTTCGTCTCCTGTAAGACTTCACATGCATAGTTTCATGCAGATTTTCTCATTCTTACTCACTCCCACAATCTTGTCACAGTAGGTTCTCGGATGCACATTAGGATCACCAGTGCCATCAAACATCTCAAAATTGAGAGGTTTGTAATCCTTCGGTAGTTCTGAATTAGGCTGGATACAAAAATATTCGTAGTTTAAACATTTAATACCCTTTAGCCTTCAACACTCTAGACTCTTCCGGTCAGTTTCTTGAGTTTCTCTACCATGTTTCCAATGAGCACATTTTCCTTGGAAGGCTCAGGTATGTACATGGTTTGTTGCGAGTTATGGGATAAGGTTTCCACGAATATCGGTTTGCCTTGTTGTGCTCATAGAATTTGGGTATATGGGTGATCATTGATTGAAGTTTAGAGGTAGGTGGTGAGTGGTGGTGCATTTTACGAGGTGTGATAAGTGGTGGTTTATGGATATTGGGTTGGGTTATGGTGGTGTTATTGAGGGGTTTGCACTGGTGGCAGGGTTTGAAAGAGGTGCAGGATTGCGATATTGGTGCATTATGGGAGGATATTTTGGTGCTATGGACGGTGGATTTTGGCTTTGTGTGTTTTGCGGTGGTGGTTAGTTCTGGGTGGTTGTGTTTTGCTGATTGATGTCAAGAGCATTTAAAGTAAGGGAGAGATTTGCGAGATTTTGGACCTGCTCAAGCTCACCCTGCAACTCTAAGATTTTCTATTCCAAACGTAGAGCCATCTTATTATGTCTGAGGTTTCAACGTTCTCTGCCATGGCAGCATTGCATTTTTGGTTATCACCTAGATCATCCATCTTTCCTTTTCCTTTTCCTTTGCTTTTTGGGTCGATAGGTGGAAGAGGAGGTGGAGGACCTCTAGATTTTGTGTGGTATGCAAATTATGCCATAATGCACCAACAAACCTTTGGGAATGGGAGTATTAAAAAAAAAAAGCAACAGGTAACTAAGTCAGTAAAATGACGTAAAAGAGTGTTTGGAATATTTAAACATGCATCACATAAGGTCATATAATAATTCACGTCCTATTTTTGGGACCTCATTGTGCTTGTGGTAGGCTTATGTGAAACATAGACTTAGATAAGATTTATGCAAACGTTTGCCTCATTCCATTAATGCAAAATATGCTTTATAAATCTTTCACTAAATCTAAAATAATAATTATGAATTCACTAAGGGCATTAAGAATTATTACATCGAAATCTAATCTAATATAAAAAGCAATAAAGAACATTATCTTCTAGTCTACTTGGTCCCAAAATGACCTTCTCCCTTGGATCTTTTCACTCCATTAATCACATTCCCTAGATCGCACATGTCAAGTAGCAATTAAGCTTCCCTTGTTCATCATTATCCATGCCTTGATAATCCCAAAGAGTCTTTCTTATCTTCCCCTCCAGTTCCATCAATCCTTGCTCTAGATACTTTAACCTCTCTGTTGACTTATTGGCAATCTTCTTCCACTCTCATATTGTTCCAGGTGCTTAGCTTCGGATACAAACACTCTTTTGCATAGCCTCTTGTACTTTACCTGTGCCTCAGCCACCTCATCTATGATTATATCTTTCAAATTAACCCCCAGTTTTACGTCTCCGACTATGTCATCTTCCAAACATGAGCTATAGTAGTACATATGACAGACGTGATACCTACCTGACTCAATAGTCTCTCCCTCCACAATGATCTTTTGGTTCCACATATTTTGGGCTTCAAATTTGAATGGAATGATATATCCTTTGAAGTATGCTTTATACCGACCCATGTTGGTAACCTGAGGTATGAATTTTTTTTTCCAGCTTGCCTCACTACCTTTACAAGTCATAAGGGTAGATGCCATACGACCCAATCAGTGCCAAGTGAGTGGTTACTTTGGACTTGATGATAAACTCACTACTAGGAAACCATTCGAACATTCGGTGTACTTGCGTGTCCATCAGATTACTGAAGAAATGCATCTTGCCTAAAACATTTGAAATCCTTGCAAACTTGTCAAGAATGAATGCCATTTTCTTTGGGTGATGATTTCCTATGTAGTCATTCAGTGGCCTGCGTAGAAGCTCTCGGTCACCTTTCTGAAAGTGTTGCAGCATCCAAACTTGTAGCAAAAGATTACAAACCTTAAAATGTCCAGACCCATGCTTTCACTAATCTAAATCACGGTACATCTCAGCTAAGATCATCACGATGATAGTGTACTTCTTACCCTCGATACCCTCTGTTAAGGTCTTGGTAACTAGGGGTGTCCATGGTTCGATTTGGATAGGTTATTCCCTAAAAAGAAAGCAAAACAAGTAACTAGGTTTTTCAAATATTAGAACCAAAATCAAACCAATTAAGTTGGTTTTTTCCCGATTCGGTTTATGTCGGATTTTGTCATTTTTTCCTCAAATATAAAACATACACTACCAAACACATAAGCTGGCGGCCACATTTTCAATGTAATATTATCAAATCAATTGCCTTTCGAGGAATATTTACTAAAATATATTGATGATAGCTGAATCAAATAGTGATGAATAATTTAAGAAATCAATTTAAAAAAAAATAATTTTTTAATATGAAATAGATTCTTACACTTAACAGAAGAAAACTACCATTTAAATAAGATTATAAAGGTAAAAACTGTACTAAAGTGCAAATGATTAACATTCACCATAAAATTATTGAAACTTTCTATGTATATAGCTACTCCTATAGTCGCTTTGGTTTGGTTATTATTAGTTTGTTTTTGACTAGAACAAAAATCAAACCAAATTTGATTGGTTTTTAAAATTCAAAATCAAAACCAAACCAAACTAAAAAGTTTCGGTTTTTGACAATTTGGTTTGGTTCAATTTTTCAGGTTTTTATGAACACCCTTGCTGGTGACCATGGCTACGCGAGTGTGTCCTTACCCCTTGCATTGGAAAGATCAACAAACCTAAGAAGCAGACTATGAAGATATAGACCCGACAGTGCATGCATCCCAAAAAGGTGATTGATAGCTCCTTATGAAAAGTGTGATATGATTTGCTATGCACATAACGTTCATATAGAAATTCAAAGGGGATATATGTTTTCTTCAGACAGACCAGTTCATCATTCTTCTTGGAACCCATCTTTTTCAGAATACCACACGGGGTGCGATTTTCAGGTACCAATAGACCCGGACTATACCATTGTAGTTTGGTGAAACCCCCTATTTCCTCCAAGAGAGGAGTCATTTATATTTTCCCCAAATCGGAAAACAACTACCTTTTCAACCCAAAAAAGGTGGCAACCTCGATCAGTACCTTGTTTGGTAATAAAAAATGGCAGGTTACCTTGTACTCTCGTCACATGGTTTTTTTCATGGGGTGTAACGTCGTTCCACTAGTCAATTATCAAATGCGAGATATTTTGAACCATACTGAACCTGGGGATTTTGTGCTTCATTTTTTGCAAGCAAATAAAAGTTAGCCCTTTCCCCTCTATATTCAACTATTTATGTAATGACGGTAAATATGTTGACACGTTTTCTTCAAGTAATGGACATAATATGATGGTGTCCTATGGGGTTAGGGAAATCCTATTGGACTTTGGACAATGTTCATATAAGCCGGTTGATGCATCAATGATGTCTCAATCCAATCTAGGTTTAGCATTATGCATGTACATTACAAATCAGAGTGTGGCTTCTAAAATGTCTAGACTAGTATTTTCAAGTGGACAACTTGAGAGGAAACGATACATGATTGTCGACTACACCGCTGATTGATCACTCTACCGCTAATAAACCTTTCCAATTAAAAAGGATGTTTTAAAAGAAAATGCGAACACTCATCAAAAGCCTCTATGTTGATAATAAGCACAAATGGAGTATGATACTGAAAGCATGTTTTATGGAATAAATAGCAACACGTTCCAATTTATTTTCACGATGAAAGTGCATAAAAATAGTAAATAAAATGAATAGGAGAAAGAAAATAAAAAAAAAATGAAAAAAGAGAGAAGTTAGTTTAACTTTATAATGTGCGAGAACGCAATTCATTGAAGCAAATAGGGAGATAGGGACGAGAGAGACACGGTATAACAGTATTAAACAAGATGAAAGAAATAGGGAGAGAACGTACATGTCATAGTAGTTTAAACAAATAAAGCTAATAGGAAAGGGATGTACATATCATAGTAATTTAAACAAATAAAGGAAAATAAGGGAGGGGATGTACATGTTATAATAATTACAACAAATAAAGGAAATAGGAATTGGAAGTACATGTCAAGCAACTTAAATAAAGAAGGGAAGTAAGGGAGGGGATGTATATGTTATAAATTAATTCATTAATCCACATACGTCAACATCATTATAAGAACCTAAGTGTGAATCCCCAGCAGAGTCTCCATGTTGTCGTACCCGATTTTCTTGCGAAGGCGAGTTTTGACGTGTGATAACTCTTTTAAGTGGGTGTTAAAAGAGAAAAGTCTCCATTTAATAATTTTAAGGTGCATTAGGGAACCTATTTTCAAATAACTCGATTTGATTAGTCTACGTCACCAAATATCGGATAAGTTCTCAAATTAACTCAAATAGAAGGTGTTAAGCATTTTTCAAGATCCACACTGGTGGGTAAGGGTTTCTTATATTATTTAGTGGGCAGATAATATCATCTTCTGCAACCCGATTACCATGTTAAAGTTATTTACTTAAAGCACTCTAAATCAATTTTAGATTATCTCCTATGCGTGCGCTACCTGTACAATGCTTATGGTCCAGGAGGTTTTAGACCTACTATTAAGGTGGTTATAAAATCTACTTAGGATGCTAAAAATGATAAAACTAGTCGCATATTCAAAACATATAGAACTTCACATAAGGTCAATAAATGGCTCAAACTGGCCTTCATTGATGATCCGGCCAATTGTCTTAAAAATTAACGCACCGATCCCCCTAGTAACTGCTTTCCCCAAGTTTAATTATACTATTTTGGTTTTTCGAGGTGTTCGGTTTTAAGTTTAAGAGAGTTTTGGGACACTTAGTCCCTAAATGAGGGCCTGAGTGTTGGAAAGTTGACCATAGTTGGGAAAATGTGAAGATGGCCTCGGAATAGAAATCTGATGGTTCTGTTAGCTCGATTAAGGGATTTTGGGCTAAGAGCGTGATCAGAATGTGTCTTGGAGGTCCATTGCTTATTTAGGCTTGAAATACAGAAAGTTGAATTTTTGATGTTTCCGATCCGATATTGAGATTTCGATCCGAGGGTCGGAATAGAATTTCGGAAGTTTTTTCTTCTTGGAAATCCACTAGGCAATTCCTAGGGTTAGATTTTATTAATAGAATAAAAAGACAACAAAGCAAAACAAAACAAAACAAACACAAAATTACCATAAATAGGTGAATTACGAATAAGGGAGTCAATATCGTCGGAGTTGTTACCCATATAACAACCGGTCTAACCTTTCCGTATTCAACCTATAATGATAATATTACATAAATAAATCTAATGTGATGGGAAATAAAAAGGTTGAAATAACGGTTCAACGATTATATTAAATTACTCAATTGATTGAACTTTGAGATAGATGATTGCGCGACCTCTTTTCGTTTTGCATTTCTCATTAGAGGTCTCCTAATCCGATTCTTTGCAAATGTTGGCAGTGGCGTTGCAATTGTATTAGCAACTAGGATCTCGACTGAATTTGTAGAGATCATTGGAGAAGAAACTAGATCGTTAAGGATCAAGTTTCTTATTGAGTTTGCTGTTGGTTTTGAATTTGCAGAACACTTGAATGTCACTGATTTTCTTTGACTCTTTGGATTAAGCTGGACGTCAATGTCCTATCCTTCACTGTCCTCATCATAATCTTGGTCGTCATCTGAGTATGAGACAACTGTAGCTGCTGCCTCTGTCAAGTTGATGTCTCTAGCTTGAAGAACAGTTTGCCGAGAGACATCTTGATAAACCAATGCAGATGGTTTATTCAGATTTGCTTGACCAAACAGTTTAGAATTGTTGTTGTTAGCATTTTGCAGTATCTGCTGCTGCTATATCAGTTCCTATGCATTTCTTTTAGCATTGGCATTTTCTGGTGCAATATATGTTTCACTAAGATGCAAGTTTGATACCTTCTTATCTCAATCAGCATCGCAAGGTATTTTCGATGGAGTAATAGCTTGTATTTTGCATCTATGAGCAGGAAAATCCTTTTGCTCTTGACAGTCTTCTGTATGTGTATCAGTTGATTGAGGAACAAATTTTTGGATTCCTTTCTGATGTACAATGCCTCTGTGATGTTGTCTATCCAGTTCAGCCAATTGCTCAAAGTGTGAAATAGAAAGAATCAGATCTTTTGTGAGCTGCATTGCCTCTGCAGCATTCACATACATTGTTGGATCTTTTACTTCACTACAATGGTTAGAGGGTCTTTTATCCATCTTCAATACATCCTCCAGATTCTCAACTGGTGCAGCTGCAAGTGATGCATCTGGAAAACTAGCACTTCCAGATTTTCTAGCCACTAATGGTTGATCAGCTTCACCCCCATCCTTCCCAGTTGATTCTGAAATCTCCAATGGTTCAGCTAACATAACAGTCAGTTCTCTATTAGTATTCAATGAAACAGTGTCTTCCAAGCATGTATCATTTCTTTGTCTAGGTAATGAACTCTTATGAATGTTAGCATTCTGCACCAATTGCTGCTGTTCCTTATGTGTGCCTTGCATAGAGTGCTGAATAAAATCTCGGCCTGAATTGTCACCTGATGTTACATTATCTGCAGCATTCTGTTTCAATTTTGACACCTTTTGTTCTTAATGTTGTTCACTTACTGCCATCAAACGACTCTGTGATGACTTAGGAATAGCTTCTACTGATGTAGCATTTGGAATGGCCACTGTTTTGTTAATTCCTAACTGCTGCACATTGCTGCTGAAAAGCATTCCATCATGATCCACCTGCTGCTCATCTACAATTGAAAGGTTACACTGCTGTGTTAAAACTTCATTCAGCATTGGGTGAGGTAGTGCAGTTGGAATTACTGGATTTGTATCAAGAGTCCCAGCCAATGTTGACAACATCTGTTCACTGTGAACAAACAGATTGGATTGGGAGGATGATGGTTTAGTACTCATCTGTGCATTACCAGCAATTAGCAGTGACTTACATTCTACAGTTGTAACAACTGGATCAGAGACATTATTCTGTCCTGCATCAACATTTATATTAGGAACAACCCCTTTACTACTTCTTGCCCCAAGATTAGCATTTATATACTCACTGGCATCGCCTCTTAACTTTTTCAATCTGTCCCTGCCTTCAGAGTGACGATCGTAAACTGATTGTTTATTCTCTTCGTCTGTGTTCCAGGGACACGAGATTACATCGTGACCTTGATGATTGCAATACGTGCAGTATTTAGGAAGGTTATCGAAAACTACCCGCTGGTCGTATTCAACATTTTTTCCAGATTTGGCATCAACTATTTTGATCTTTACTTTCTTTGGACGTTTGTCTAACAAATTGATCAAAACTTTTACTCGAGCTGTACTAGGTCTCGTTCGATCTTTAGTAGCTTTATCTACTGCTAAAGCCTTTCCTATTGCATCAGCGAGAGACATTAAGGATTTCTTTGCGAAGAAATTTGCTGCCAGATCTGGAAAAGAGATCCAAATGACAGCTTTCGATGTTTCTTCACGCGGATTAAAATCCATTGTCCATGGGAAAGTCCTAATGAAGTACTCCTCACCTTTTGACTTAACATAGCCAGTTGTTCTTGAGACGACATTAGCAAAATCTTCAAATAGATCAAATCTTACCAGAATATGTCGTTATTCTAGCTGTTCTATATTGCAATTACCTTTGACATCGAGTTGCTTCGGTAAAATGTGTCTCAGCTCCTGCATCTCTGGTTTGCCATACGAGAATTTAATCACTACAGCTTGTTGAAGACCTTCTTCCTTGGTGAATGAATTCACTTCTTCTAATGTGAATTCAACAGTAGGTATTCCATTATCGACAGTTACTGGACATAGTTCCAAAGTTGAATTTGTTACGATAGAAAGCTTTCCAAAACATTGCGATGCATAAGTATATTTTTGAATTTCCGAACAATTTTGATTTTCCTCTCCCACTTTACAAAACTGGGGAGAGGATGCAGCTTCCATGTTTGTGATAATCATCAACCAGTATCCATCACAAACATGCTGTTGGAATCGAAATCTATGAAAGAAATAGGAATGCTACAGTAGAACGAACACAAGATTTAAGATTTAGCGAGATTGGCTGTAAATTTGATGAAAGAATCTATTGGGGATTGTTCGCAATGAGATAGGGATGTCTTGACAACAAATTTGTGACAATCCACCACCGGATTACGGAGATTTTACCGATGAATAGTGACGGAAATACTATTCACTGAGTAGTACTCGGCCCTCTTTTTCTTAGCTTTTTCTCTGATTGGTGGAATTAGGCCAATCCTCCCTTCCAGTGACTCATGATAATTAAATTTCGAAATTTGGAGTAACTCCATGGTGTTTAATGTGATGTGTGTGCAAAACTTCTTGTTATTCGGATGAAATTTGATAGACTTTTGATCGAAAGTGTGTTTTTAGATTTTTTGAAATTCTTAAGGTTGAATCCGATGAAAAATAGGTGTTTTGATATCGTTCTGAGCATTCTGAAGGTTGGAAGAAGTTTGAATGATGTTATGAGATATATTTTTAGGTTTGGTTGAGGTCTTGGGGGCCTCGAGTGTGTTTCGGATGCTCAATGGATCATTTTCGGAACTTGTTGAATTGCTGAATTGCTGGTATCTTGTTTTCTTCTACGGGATCGCAACCTTTCTTTTGTGTTTGTGTAGTGTAATTCTGGAGGTACGCCATCTTTTTCTTCGTGATGACATTACTTGACTCACGATCGCATAGTATCGCCTCTTCTTTCATCACGTTCGGAATCCCTTTTTCGCGCTTGCATAGCAGAAACTGAGTCGATGGCTCAATGGTTATTTTCCTCTTCGTGTTCGCATGGGTTAGATTGTGAACACGTAACCCGCGTTTCTTCTCTTCCACGATTGCATGCTTCTAGTCGCATTCGCATTGCTATCCCGGGACTCTTCATTTTTTCTTCTTCACGATAACATTCCAATTCTCGCGATCGCAATGAACACACATCTGGGCAGAGAATTTAAAATCCAAAATCAAGGGTTTATACCATAGCTCATATTTTGCATTTGGGAGCTCGAGAGATCATGATGTTTGAGAGGAATTTTAACTGGGCGGCTTGGGTAAGTGATTCTATCTCGGTTTAGGCTAGTTTCCATGAATCTTCACTTAAATTCATCGTTAATTTCAAAATTTTGGTAGAAATTGGGGGAATGTCCTTTGAACGGATGTGGGATTCCGGTAGCTCCCCCCTGTTTGTTTACTTTGGGACTACGGGTTATATTCCCGGTAGATCCCCCTTCTTAGTTATATGGAATTACGAGAATACACCTGGTAGATTCCCCCAGTACTGGGGTATTTACATTTCGGACTATGGATTAGGATTCCTGTAGATCGCTGTGCATTGATAGTTACACTACGAGATGGTATCCCTAGAGATGCACTTGGCTATTTGTAAAAGGGTTTACATGACGGTATCCTGTGAGATCCTCGTTGTTACTATTGGTATTGAGTTGTTCTTACTTCCTTGTTTACTCTGTTCTTTTGTATATTTGTTGGTGCCTTGTATGAACTATCTTATTCCACTGCTGTACCCATTTATACCGCTTACTCTATACTACTAAATCTTATATTTTATTTAACCTTAGTAGGGCCATAACCTTCCTCATCATTGCCTAACCGAGGTTAGGTTTGCACTTACTCAGTACCGCTGTGGTGTACTCATGCCCTTTATGTGCATGTTTTTCATGTGCATATTCAGGTATCTCTTCACAGGCTTACCATTATTAAGGCAGGGAGAGCTTTTATAGACTTCGAGGTACATCCGTCGCACCCGCAGATCGAAGAGTCTCCATGTTTATTCTATCTTGTAGTGTTAGCTCTTCTATCATACTGTTGATATTGTCATTCTGGAATTAGAGAATTTTACTGTATTTCTTTCAGCTTGTGTTCCCGTGAGTTTCCAGGTTTTGAGATAGTGATGTAGATGTTTGAGACATTTTGCAGTATATGTCAAGTGACATTCTACATATCGTTCCTTTTTAGTTATTCTCGGTTTAAGTTTATATTTCCGCAAGTTTCGATTTAATTTCCGCACTTGTTAGGCTTAGCTAGTCGTAGACCCTATGTGGCGTCACGACATGTTCATGGAGGGCGAATTGGGGTCGTGAAAAGTTGGTATCAGAGCTCTAGGTTCATAGGAGTCACAAAATACATGCCGGTTTATTAGATTCTCTCTCATTGGTACGGAGATATCTGTACTTATCTACGAGAGGCTATGTTATTGTTATCAGAATTCCACTTCATTTTATTCCCTATCGTGCCATATTTTGACGTCACAATTCTAAAATTTTGTCTTCTATACTCTCGTAGATGGTGAGTACATGTGCTACTCGAGATGATCAGTCACCCACGCCCCTTACTGCAGTTGTCAGAAGCCGGGGACGGGGTAGATGCCGAAGATATGCATGTGGTGCAGTGAGAGCACCTGCACAAGCTGCCACCGAGGTGCCACCAGTAGTTCCAGCCGGAGACCAAGCACCTGACACACCTACTATTGTTATTACTATCCCAGCTTTCAGGAGACTCTGGCATAGTTCATGAGCATGTATACCACTTTGGCTTAGGTAGGGTTTCTCCTTCTTGCTGCAGCCACATCCTAGGCCGGGGGAGGAGCATAGACTTCCGCCTCCCGCACTCCTATGTAGGGAGTGCCTATTGAGCAGGTTCCCGAGGTTATTCCTGTGCCTCCTGCAGTGCCAGTTCAGCCACCGGACAGGGTAGCAGCTTCCGAGGATGAGCAGCTGAATCTTGAGAGGTTCAAGAAGTACAAGCTTCCTGTATTTAGTGGTCTAGCATCGGAGGATGCTTTGGGATTTCTTGATGTGTTACTGCATTCTCTGTGACGTGGTATCTCAGAAGCTAGAGGGGTTTCTTTTAGTATCTTCCAGCTTCGAGGGGCCGCCTATGAGTGGTGGTGCACCAATGAGTTAGACAGTCCATATAAGGCTACTTTACTGACTTGGACTCAATTTTCAGATCTGTTCCTAATAGAGTATGCTCCTCAGAGCCTTAGGGACGTATGCCGCGCAGAGTTTGAGCATTTGCACTAGGGTACTATGATATTTCAGAGTACAGTCCATTACACCAGTTTGGCTAGACATGCACCAACCTTAGTTTCTACTGTACGTGAGAGGGTTTGCCGGTTTATTGGGGGCCTTATTCCCAGCATCTGATCAAGCATTGCTCGTGAGTAGGAGATGGACATTTTTTATTAGTAGGTGATGAGCATATCTAGAAGGATTGAGGGTTTTTATGCTAGGGAAAGAGAGGACAGGGAGGCCAAGAGGTCTCGAGAGTCGGGCCATTACTATGGTGCTCGTACCCCAGCTGCAGGTCATCATGGTAGGGGTTACACGAGTCACCCTGTTCATTCAACTATTCTAGCAGCCAGTAGTGCTCTAGCTCCTCCTTGATCTTAGAAGCCTTATTATGTACCTCCAGTTTCTAGTGCACCTCCTGCGCGAGTTGCTCAATCCAGCAGACCTGGTCCGAGCCAGTCACAGCCACCACGTCCTCCCAAAGCTTGTTTTGAGTGTGGTAGCACATGCCTCATGGTGAGGGATTTTCCCAAACATGGGAGGGGTGCACTTCCACAGACTTCTCAGCCATAGTGTGCCCTGCAGAGTTCTCAGATCATGGTTAAAGCTACAGTTGCTACCCCACCTGCTCAGCCAACTAGAGGCGGAGGTCGGGGAGGCAAAGGTCACCCTCGAAGGGTATACCATGCCCGATACTATTCCATTCCTACTCAATATTATCTTGGTCATGGGCTGGTTGTTGCCCCATTATGCTATTCTTGATTGTCATGCCAAAACTGTAGTACTAGCTATGTGTTAGACCCCTAACTTTGGTCCTCGACAGGTGTGGGTTGTGACGAGGATTTGCATGATGGACTTGTTGCACGACCCTTAAAAATGGGGAAACATCATGACGGCATCTCGGCATGACGGACTATGCGGGGCATGACAAAGGCACCTTGGACGGAATCAAGGCGCATCTCACTTAGGCGCGCGGGTTGGCAAAGTACTTGTGCGGCAAAGCTATGTCAAGTAGGGGCAAGACATAGTAATACAAGGCATGGCAAGGCGAGGCATTCAATGACAAACAATGTGGGCAAATGACTTGGTGTCAAACTCGGCAGTAGGCTAGTGGCGGACTTGTTCAGGAGAGTGACTGGACAAAGACGGACAACTGCGGTGGCGGCAATAAGCTGAGACATTGAGTGAGAGCAGTGTCGAAGGCTAAGGCTGGGCGCAATGCCAGCCTTAGGCGCGGATCAGCTCGGCCAAGGCGCACATGCAATGCATATGGAAGCAGTTCGGCGGTTGCTGCCACTCTCCTACAAACATGCTGATCATGGAACAATCATGCTGATCATGGGGGCAAACATGCTGATCATGGACCATGAAGTGTGCCCACGTTTTATGCATGATAACCCATCGGTTGGGGCTTGTCCACCGAATTGTAGCCTATAAATATGTGCCTATGTATTAGCCAAAGGGGCAGGAACTTAGCCTATAGCATTTGTGCAAACTCGAAATAGTCTAAGTCACTTCGTTAGGGGAGGAAGTCTGTTTTGGGCAGGGAATTGGGGAATTCTTTGTCTTGGCCATAGGGTTGGCTTTAGTGTTCTTGTATTCACTTTATTAATAAAAGTTGGGAATAGGGATTCCTGTAATCTCGTGTGTCTTCTATTATTTCCGCTTCCTATTTTCATTCTGAATCCAAAACGTCCTAAAATAAACTAAGTGTTGGGAAGGCTGAGCCAAGTTTGGAACTTGACTGCCGTGCGGAGGTGAAACCTCGGCCAGAATCTAAGTGGCCTGAATCGCCCCCGTAACAACTGGTATCAGAGCGCTGTTGGTTTGGGACAACGACACAAATTTCAACGGATTGAATTTTGTGAAGAATGGCTGGTGGTAACGCAGAACTGAGGAAAAAAGTTGCTGCATTGGAGGCACTTGTTGGAACCACTGATGGGGATCAGTTTCTGACTATTGTGACCCGTCTTTCATATCTCGAGGGTGTGGTAAACAGACTGAGCGAGGAATGCACAGTTTTGAAGACGGAAAATGGGTTACTTCGTCGTGCTGTTGGCAACGATGAAGCACTGCATGGGGCAGATCATACCAAGATCAGAATTCTGGAGCCTAATGAGTTCAGCGGCGCAAGGAGCACCAAAAAACTTGAAAACTTCCTGTGGGATATGGAGCAGTACTTTCAGGCTGCAAAAGTTCGTGACGAGGAAAAGGTCACCATTACAACTATGTACTTGGTTGACGATGCGAAACTGTGGTGGCGAACGCGGGTGGCAGACGATGCAAGTGCTGGGCGGCCGAAGATTGACTCTTGGGAAGGGTTAAAGAAATAATTAAAGGATCAATTCTTTCCTAGCAATACGTGCTGGATTGCTAGAGACCGTTTGAAGAAGTTGAAACAAATTGGAACGGTCGGGGAATATGTCAAAGAATTCAGTTCTTTGATGCTGGATATTAGCAACATGGCTGAGGAGGACAAGTTGCATAATTTCCTTTACAGGTTGCAGTCGTGGGCGCAGATGGAACTCCGAAGGCAGAATGTGAAAGACCTTCCTAGTGCCATTGCGGCTGCGGATGCTTTGAGAGATTTCTGGTGGGGCCAGGAGGGCTCTGATTTCTCTAATAATCCCAAGTCCAAGAACGGAAACAAGGACAGGACAAAAGATTGGAGGAAAGCTGGAAACGACAATGTTGTTGAGGGCAACGACATTGAGAAGGAAAAGCAGGGTGCCGGACCTTCTTACAAGGGACAAAGCAGCAAGTTTAATGGTTGTTTTATCTGCAAGGGACCACACATGGTGGGGGACTGTCCCAGAATTGAAAAGCTTTCGGCGTTGTTTGCTGAAGAAACAAAAGAAGAAGAGGATCAGGAGCAAACACAAATATATGTGAATCCTATGGTGGTGATGCATAAAACCGAAGCTGGTTCGTCGAGGGCGACGAATTCTTCTGGTGGGGGTGGTTTGTTAGACCCCTAACTTTGGTCCTCGACAGGTGTGGGTTGTGACAAGGATTTGCATGATGGACTTGTTGCATCATGACGGCATCTCGGCATGACGGACTATGCGGGGCATGACAAAGGCACCTTGGACGGAATCAAGGCGCATCTCACTTAGGCGCGTGGGTTGGCAAAGTACTTGTGCGGCAAAGCTATGTCAAGCAGGGGCAAGACATAGTAATACAAGGCATGGCAAGGCGAGGCATTCAATGACAAGCAATGTGGACAAATGACTTGGTGTCAAACTCGGCAGTAGGCTAGTAGCGGACTTGTTCAGGAGAGTGATTGGACAAAGACGGACAACTGCGGCGGCGGCAATAAGCTGAGACATTGAGTGAGAGCAGTGTCGAAGGCTAAGGCTGGGTGCAATGCCAGCCTTAGGCGCGGATCAGCTCGGCCAAGGCGCACATGCAATGCACATGGAAGCAGTTCGGCGGTTGCTGCCACTCTCCTACAAACATGCTGATCATGGGGGCAAACATGCTGATCGTGGACCATGAAGTGTGACCACGTTTTATGCATGATAACCCATCGGTTGGGGCTTGTCAACCGAATTGTAGCCTATAAATATGTGACTATGTATGAGCCAAAGGGGCAAGAACTTAGCCTATAGCATTTGTGCAAACTCGAAATAGTCTAAGTCACTTCCTTAGGGGAGGAAGTCTGTTTTGGGCAGGGAATTGGGGAATTCTTTGTCTTCACCATAGGGTTGGCTTTAGTGTTCTTGTATTCACTTTATTAATACAAGTTGGGAATAGGGATTCCTGTAATCTCGTGTGTCTTCTATTATTTCCGCTGCCTATTTTCATTCCAAATCCAAAACGTCCTAAATTAAACTAAGTGTTGGGAAGGCTGAGCCAAGTTCGAAACTTGACTGCCGTGCGGAGGTGAAACCTCGGCCAGAATCTAAGTGGTCTGAATCGCCCCCGTAACAACTGGTATCAGAGCGCTGTTGGTTCGGGAAAACGACACAAATTTCAACGGATCGAATTTTGTGAAGAATGGCTAGTGGCAACGAAGAACTGAGGGAAAAAGTTGCTGCATTGGAGGCACTTGTTGGAACCACTCATGGGGATCGGTTTCTGACTATTATGACCCGTCTTTCATATCTCGAGGGCGAGTTAAACAGACTGAGCGAGGAATGCACAGTTTTGAAGACGGAAAATGGGTTACTTCGTCGTGCTGTTGGCAACGATGAAGCACTGCGTGGGGCAGATCATACCAAGATCAGAATTCCGGATCCTAAAGAGTTCAGCGGCGCAAGGAGCACCAAACAACTCGAAAACTTCCCCTGGGATATGGAGCAGTACTTTCAGGCTGCAAAAGTTCGTGACGAGGAAAAGGTCACCATTACAACTATGTACTTGGTTGATGATGCGAAACTGTGGTGGCGAACGCGGGTGGCAGACGATACAAGTGCTGGGCGGCCGAAGATTGACTCTTGGGAAGGGTTAAAGAAAGAATTAAAGGATCAATTCTTTCCTAGCAATGCGGGCTGGATTGCTAGAGACCGTTTGAAGAAGTTGAAACAAACTGGAACGGTCGGGGAATATGTCAAAGAATTCAGTTCTTTGATGCTGGATATTAGCAACATGGCTGAGGAGGAGAAGTTGCATAATTTCCTTTATGGGTTGCAGTCGTGGGCGCAGATGGAACTCCGAAGGCAGAATGTGAAAGACCTTCCTAGTGCCATTGCGGCTGCGGATGCTTTGGGAGATTTCCGGTGGGGCCAGGAGGGCTCTGATTTCTCTAATAATCCCAAGTCCAAGAACGGAAACAAGGACAGGACTAAAGATTGGAGGAAAGCTGGAAACGACAATGTTGTTGAGGGCAACGACATTGAGAAGGAAAAGTAGGGTGCCGGACCTTCTTACAAGGGACAAAGCAGCAAGTTTAATGGTTGTTTTATCTGCAAGGGACCACACATGGCGAGGGACTGTCCCAGAATTGAAAAGCTTTCAGCGTTGTTTGCTGAAGAAACAAAAGAAGAAGAGGATCAGGAGCAAAGACAAATATATCTGAATCCTATGGTGGTGATGCATAAAACCGAAGCTGGTTCGTCGAGGGCGACGAATTCTTCTGGTGGGGGTGGTTTGTTAGACCCCTAACTTTGGTCCTCGACAGGTGTGGGTTTTGACAAGGATTTGCATGATGGACTTGTTGCATCATGACGGCATCTCGGCATGACGGACTATGCGGGGCATGACAAAGGCACCTTGGACGGAATCAAGGCGCATCTCACTTAGGCGCGCGGGTTGGCAATGTACTTGTGCGGCAAAGCTATGTCAAACAAGGGCTAGACATAGTAATACAAGGCATGGCAAGGCGAGGCATTCAATGACAAGTAATGTGGGCAAATGACTTGGTGTCAAACTCGGCAGTAGGCTAGTGGCGGACTTGTTCAGTAGAGTGACTGGACAAAGACGGACAACTGCGGCGGCGGCAATAAGCTGAGACATTGAGTGAGAGCAGTGTCGAAGGCTAAGGCTGGGTGCAATGCCAGCCTTAGGCGCGGATCAGCTCGGCCAAGGCGCACATGCAATGCACATGGAAGCAGTTCGGCGGTTGCTGCCACTCTCCTACAAACATGCTGATCATGGAACAATCATGCTGATCATGGGGGCAAACATGCTGATCATGGACCATGAAGTGTGCCCACGTTTTATGCATGATAACCCATCGGTTGGGGCTTGTCAACCGAATTGTAGCCTATAAATATGTGCCTATGTATTAGCCAAAGGGGCAAGAACTTAGCCTATAGCATTTGTGCAAACTCGAAATAGTCGAAGTCACTTCCTTAGGGGAGGAAGTCTGTTTTGGGCAGGGAATTGGGGAATTCTTTGTCTTGGCCATAGGGTTGGCTTGAGTGTTCTTGTATTCACTTTATTAATACAAGTTGGGAATAGGGATTCCTGTAATCTCGTGTGTCTTCTATTATTTCCGCTGCCTATTTTCATTCTGAATCCAAAACGTCCTAAATTAAACTAAGTGTTGGGAAGGCTGAGCCAAGTTCAGAACTTGACTGCCATGTGGAGGTGAAACCTCGGCCAGAACCTAAGTGGCCTGAATCGCCCCCATAACACTATGCTAGGTGTACCATGTTTTGAGTGGAGGGGTACCTTAGATCACACTTCCAATAGAGTTATTTCTTTCCTTAAGGCTTAATGTATGATTGAGAAGATGTGATAGATATTTAGCTTATGTGAGAGATGTCAGTATTGATACCCGTTTAGCTTATTCAGTCCCAGTAGTGCGGGATTTTCCCGATGTGTTTCCAGCTGATCTTCAGGGCATGCCACCTGATAGAGAAATTGCTTTTGGAATTGATTTATTTCAGGGCACTCATCTAGTTTCTATTCCTCCATATCATATGGCTCCTCCTGAGTTGAACGAATTGAAGGATCAGTTACATGAATTGCTTGCTAATGGTTTTATTTTGCCTAGTGTTTCACCTTGGGGTGCTCCTATCTTGTTTGTGAAAAAATTGATGGTATCTATGTGTATGTGTAGTGATTATTGCCAGTTGAATAAGTTTATAGTGAAGAACAGCTATCCTTTGCCTCATATGGATTATGTGTTTGACCCACTTTAGGGCATACAAGTATTTTCTAAGATTGATTTGAGCTCAGGTTACCATCAGATGAATATTGTTGATTTGTGCTCAGGTTACCATCAAATGAATATTCAGGAGAAAGATATCCCAAAGACTACGTTAAAGACTCGGTATGGTCATTACGAGTTCCTTCTTGTGTCATTTGGGCTGACCAATTCCCCAACAGTTTTTATGCATTTGATGCACAGTGTATTCTGGCCATATCTTGACTCTTTTGTCATTGTCTTTATTAATGACGTTCTGGTATATTCCCGGAGTCAGGAAGATCATGAGCAACACCTGAGGATAGTGCTTCAGACTCCAAGGGAAAAGAAGTTATATGCAAAGTTTTCAAAATGTGAGTTTTGGTTGGATTCCATGGCATTATTTGGCCACGTGGTATCGAGTGAGGGTATTCGAGTGGATCCAAATAAGGTAGAGGCAGTGCAGAGTTGTCCCCGACCATCCTCAACTACAGAGATCCGCAGTTTCCTTGGTTTGGTGGGCTACTACAATAGTTTTGTAGAGGAGTTCTCATCGATTGTAGCCCCTATGACTAGACTGACCCAGAAGGGTGCTCCATTCTAGTGGATGGAAGAGTATGAGGCAAGGTTTCAGAAGCTCAAAATAGCTTTGACTATGGCCCTAGGTTTGATATTGCCTCTGGTTCAAGGTCTTATACTATCTATTGTGATGCCTCGAGAGTTGGCCTTGGAGCGGTATTGATGCAGGTTGGTAGGGTGATTGCCTACGCATATAGACGGTTGAAGATACATGAGAAAAATTTTCCTGTCCATGATCTCGGGTTAGCTGCCATTGTTCATGCCTTGAAGATTTGGAGCCATTATCTATATGGTGTGCCTTGTAAAATTTATACTGACCATCGGAGCTTGCAACATTTTTTCAAGCAAAAAGATCTAAATTTATTCCAGATGAGATGGTTAAAGTTGCTAAATGATTATGACATTATTAATATGTATCACCCACGATAGGCCAATATGGCGACCGATGCTTTGAGTTGCCGGGCAGAGAGTTTGGGGGAGTTTGGCTTATCTTCCAATATTAGAGAGGGCTATGGCGTTGGATGTTCAGGCCTTAGCCAGCCAGTTTGTGAGATTGGATCTATTGGAGCCTTATCAGGTTCTAGCTTGCGTGGTTTCCCCGTCTTCCTTATTCGATCATATCATGGAGCGGCAGTATTGTGACCCTCATTTGCTTCTCCTAAAGGACAAAGTTCAGCATGGTGATGCCAGAGATGTGACCATTAGCAAGGACAAAGTATTAAAGATGTATGGTCGGGTTTGTTTGCCCAATGTTGATGGGCTTTGGAAGCTGATTCTAGAGGAGACCCACAGTTTGCAGTATTCCATTCATCCAGGTGCCGCGAAGCTGTATCAGTACTTGAGGAAACACTACTAATGGAGGAGGATGAAGACGGACATAGTTAGGTTTGTAGCTCAGTGCCTCAATTGTCAGCAGGTAAGGTATGAGCACTAGAGACCAAGTGGATTGCTTGAACAGATAGAGATTCCGGAGTGGAAGTGGGAGCGCATCACTATGGACTTTTTATCTGGGCTCCCATGGAATTTGAAGAAGTTCGATGCCATTTGGGTTATTTTGGATCGGATGACCAAGTTCGCTCATTTTATTCCTGTGTGTACTACTGATTTTTCAGAGCGATAGGCAGATACTAAATATCCAAGAGATCTTTTGTCTGCATGGTATTCCAGTTTCCATCATTTCAGACAAGGGTAATCAGTTCACATCACTGTTCTGGAGGACCGTTTAGTAGGAGTTAGGTACTCGGATGGAGTTGAGCATGACATTTCACCCTCAGATGGACGGACAATCCGAGCGCACTATTCGAATTCTTAAGATTATGCTCCGTGCATGTGTGATAGAGTTTGGGGGTTCTTGGTCCTAGCTCTTACCATTGGCGTAGTTTGGTTACAACAAAAGTTATCTATCCAGCATTTAGATGGCACCGTATGAGGCTTTGTATGGTAGGCAGTGCAGATCTATGGTGGGTTGGTTTGAGCTGGGTGAGGCTAGATTATTTGGCACAGACTTAGTTCATGATGCTTTGGAGAGAGTCAAGGTGATTCATGATAGACTCCGTACAGCCCAGTCCAGACAGAAGAGCTACACAGACTGGAAGGTTTGTGATGTTTCCTATATGGTTAGAGAGCGAGTTCAGCTTTGAGTTTCGCCTATGAAAGGTGTTATGAGATTTGGGAAGAAAGGGAAGTTGAGCTCTAGGTTTATTGGCCCTTTTGAGATATTAAGGCAAGTTGGGAAGGTTGCTTATGAGCTTGCCCTACCTCACAGCTTGGGAGGGGTTCATCCAGTGTTTCATGTTTCGATGCTCCAGAGGTATCACGGTGATCCGTCACACGTGTTGGATATCAGCTTAGTTCAGTTGGACAGGGATCTATCTAATGTTGAGGATCCAGTGGTAATATTGGAAAAGCAGGTTAGAGAGCTGAGGTCAAAGAACATTGCATCAGTGAAGGTTCTGTGGTAGGGTCAGCTAGTCGAGGAGGCGACCTGGGAGACTGAGCAGGATATGCGCAGTCATTAACCTCATCTTTTCATTTTCTTCAAGTTTGTCTCTATGCTCGTTCGAGGACGAACAAATGATTAAGTTTATGAGGATGTAACAACCTGGCCGGCCATCTTAAGAATTAATGCTCCAATCCCCTATTAACTGCTTTCCCCAAGTTTGGTTCTGCTATTTTGGTTTGCCGGTATGTTCGGTATTCAGTTTCAAAGAGTTTTGGAACACTTAGCCTCTAAATGAGAGCCTACGTGTTAGAAAGTTGACCATAGTGGGGACAGTTTGAAGATGGCCTTGGAATGGAAATCCGATGGTTCCGTTGGCTCCGTTAGGTGACTTCGGGTAAGGAGCGTGATCAGAATGTGTTTTTGATGTCCATAGATAATCTATGCTTGAAATGCGAAAAGTTGAATTTTTGA
Organism: Nicotiana benthamiana; assembly: GCA_034376525.1. Lineage (NCBI taxonomy): Eukaryota > Viridiplantae > Streptophyta > Magnoliopsida > Solanales > Solanaceae > Nicotiana > Nicotiana benthamiana. The sequence continues at coordinate 58,002,554 of CM067337.1, forward strand.
TGTTTCCAGTACAATAATGAGATTTTTATCCGAGGATCGGAATGGAATTCTGGAGGTTGGAGTAGCTCCTTAGTGTTTAATGTGATGTATGTGCAAAATTTCAAGTCATTCGGACGAGGTATGATAGACTTTTTGATCGAAAGTGTGTTTTTAGAGTTTTTAGAGTTCAAAAACTCAACAGATCATTTTTAGAACTTGTTGAATTGCTGAATTGCTGGTATCTCGTTTACTTCTACGCGATTGCAACCTTTCTTTCGCGTTCGCGTAGTGTAATTCCGGAGGGGGCTAATTTCTTCTTCCAATCGCATTACTTGACTCGCGATCGCATAGTACTGCCCCTTATTTCATCGCATTCACAATCCCTTTCTCGCATTCTCATTGCAGAAACTGGGCCGGTGGCTCAGTGGCCATTTTCCTCTATGCATTCGCATGGGTTAGATTGCGAACGCGTTAGCCGCGTTTCTCCTCTTCTGCAACCCCAAGCTTCTGGTTGCTTTCTCATAGGCCATCCTAGGACTCTTCATTTTTTCTTCTTCGCGATCGCATTCCAATTCTCACGATCGCAACGAGCAAACATCTAGGCAGAGAATTTAAAACCCAAAATTGAGGGTTTAGACCATAACTCCTATTTTGGACTTGGGAGCTCGGGAGATCACGATTTTTGGGAGGATTTTCAACTTGGTGACTTGGGTATGTGATTATTACTCGATTTAGATTAGTTTTCATAAATCTTCACTTAAATTCATCCTTTAGTCTTGGAAATTTTGTAGAAAGTGGGGGTAAAGTCCTTAGACCTAGAGATTGAGTTTTGGACATCCGATTTGAGAGATTTTTATATGATTAGACTCGTGTGAGTGTGAGGATTCTGAAAATATAAAATTCACCCGATTTCGAGCCATGGACTCGATGGGCATTTTGGTGATTTCATATAATTGCGCATATTAGCTTAGAATTTAATTGTAGAATTAACTTCTTGAAGTATTATTTACATGATGAAATGGAATTGAATATATTTGGGCCATTTGGAGTGGGACACTCGTGGCATAGGCGTGGTTTCGAGTTGATTTGAGCATTGTTCGAGGTATGTGGCTTGTCTAAATTTGTGTGGGGGACCTTTCCCTTAGGATTTGTATATTTGGTAACTGAATTGCCTTGTACGTGAGGTGACGAGCGCGTACTTGGGCAAATTGTTGAAAATCTAGTTTTCTTAAAGTATCCCTTAGATATTTCTTTTCCTGCTTTACTATATTTGCAAACATAGCCTATTGTTAGTTAGAAGAGCATGTTTAGTTGACTTAAATTGCCTATTTGTTTAAATTGCCTTGATTTCATTACGTGAAGCATGTTAGACTAGAACTACTTGTTTCCTTGCTATGAAATTCCATCTTTAAATATCCTCTTGCTATTTCTGTGTATTTACGTTGGGACTACGAATGTACGATTCTAGTAGTTCCCTCCCCTTGTTGGTTTACTTTGGACTACGTGTTAGATTCCTGTAGATCACCCTGCACAGTTATATGGTACTACGAGAGTGCACCTAGTAAATTCCCCCAGTATTGGGTATTTACATTTTGGACTATGGATTGGGATTCTGGTAGATCTGAGCGCATTGATAGTTGGACTATGGGACGATACCTCGGGAGATCCACTAGAAAGTTGTAAAAGGGACTATATGACGGTATCCTAGGAGATCCTCATTGTTACTATTGTTATTGAGCTATTCTTACTTTCTTGTTTACTCTGTTATTTTGTATATTTGTTGTTGCCTTGTATGAACTATCTTATTACACTGCTATACTCCTTTATACCACTTACTCTACACTGTTAAATCTTATATTTTATTTAACCTAAGTAGGGCCCTAACCTTCCTCGTCATTACTTGATCGAGGTTAGGCCTGGCACATATTGAGTATCGCTGTGGTGTACTCATGCCCTTTCTGTGCATGTTTTTCATGTGCAGATTCAGGTACCTCTACACAGGCTTACCATCCTTGAGGCAGGGAGAACATTTGGAGACTTCGAGGTTCATCTACCATGTCCGCAGACCGAAGAGTCTCCATTTTTATTCTATCTTGTAGTGTTAGCCCTTCTATCATACTGTTGTTATAGACATTCCGGAGTTAGGGAATTTTGCTATATTTCTTTCAGCTTGTGTTCCCGTAAGTTTTCGGGTTTTGGAATAGTTATGTAGAAGTTTGAGACAGTGTGCAGTATATGCCGAGCGACATTCTATATCCAATTCCTTTTTAGTTATTCTTGGTTTAGATTTATATTTCTGCAAGTTTCGATTTAGTTTTTGCACTTGTTAGGCTTACCTAGTCATAAAGACTAGGTGCTCATAACATATTCACGGAGGGCGAACTGGGGTTGTGATACCTCCACACACAAGCAACAAATTGCGCAGCACATTAAAATAATTAAGTCCTATTAACTTGGTCTTTGTGTTATTCTGATTTCCTGGGTTTTTTGTGTAGGCAGTACTGCATCTTTAGACTAATGAATTGGTAGAGTAAAGGTATTCCAGACCCCATGGGAAAGATCTCTAATAATTTTCACAATAAGGTAGTGCGACTGTTCGAAAGCTCAAAACTAAAAGCACTGATTTTATAAACATGCTTCTTAGATGGGTGACGGTATCTTATAGGCAGGATTTCTAATAGTTGAAAATTGAATTTAATTTTATAATATTTTATCCCTATAAGCATATCATCTAAGTGTGGCAGTACACTAATGCAACAAAAGTACTCGATCAATTGATTAAGATCACACAGTCATGATTAATTGATTAATGAAAGCCCTATAGACATGGTATTTAGATGATCATTGGCAAAAGCATGTGTTATTTCATAATATAGTCATGCTGTCTAATAATTAAGCAAGATGATTGATTCCTATAGGCATGCTATCTAAGAGCACACAGTAGTAGGCATGGAAATAGGTATATCAAATACTTAAACTAACATGCTTTTAATAACGTACAAGTGATAGATGAGCTAAGGAAGCATGTGTGATCCCAATAAGCATGATTTATATGAGTGTGTAGAACAGGAGCACGTAAAAATAAATAGCAAACAAGGAAATTAAATCCAATAGGCAATTCTTCTAACCACTCATGTGAGAATCAGAGTACCCCAGCCCCCTTATACAAATTTCCCCATTAATTTTTATAACAGGTTATTACAGGCCCAAACTCAAATATGAATAATTACATAATGAAAAAACTATTGGCCTAATAGAATAGTGGCAGGCCCAATAAAAAATGACCTAGTGCTGTTTCTGGGACTTCAACAACTTTTCTTTCATACGACTAGTAGACCCAAATCCCAAGCTCATAGGAACAATAGAGTAAGCATGAATCCAACACGTAAGTACGACCCAACGCCAAAGACTAGGCCGAAAAAAATGACTTACTACCCAATTTGATGTTAAACTTAACTACACAAACAACAAACTGCACGTCGAATTAATTAAACAAACTAAAAAGTCCACACACTTAGTACTTAGGGCCGTAACTAACAATAATTCTCACTAAGACATATAGATAAGATCATATGACATATTGGCAGGGCGTATATAAGGTAGGTTCATGCTTGCATTTTAAGACGCTAAGGTGATATGATTTATCTTCATAGGATAGCAAACCATTTCAAATGAAGTTCCAAACAAAGCATGGTCAGAACTACCCTAAACCACTTTTAAACAAATAGTTTGATCATGAAGGTTAGGAGAATCAGTAGAGCATAGCCTAAACATGAAGGTTCTAAAATGAGTGCAAATCGCTCCTTATTATGCGTATATTGATGGAAACAACCCGAAATCCAAAAATTTGAGTCGTTCCAATTTGATCTCGAAAGTAGTATTTGTGAAAGTTAGGCAAGTACCTAAATAATACGATAAACAGACGACCAATAATGAGAGAAGCTAATTAGGTAAGTAGATCATAGGTTGATTCCATTGCTAGGTCAGAATTAGAGAAGAACTAAGCAACGACTGCTAGGGTTTGAAGAAGAGGGGTGCTAGGTCAGAATTAGAGAAGAACTAAGCAACGACTGCTAGGGTTTGAAGAAGAGGGGAAAGGTTCGAGAGAGTGTAAAGGTGGCTGGTTTGAGAAGAACGATCTTTAGGGTTGTGTTATTGGGATATAAGGAGAAGGGATAATTTACTGTTGGCTATTGATCTTAAGAGATTAACAACCAAGATTAAAAGAAGTCGGGATGGTTCCGACCGGGCTAAGTCAATAGGGTTGTTTGGTTTGGGTTGCTGAAGAGTAACAATAAAATGGGCTATGTATTTGGGTCTTTTTGGCTCAAAAACTTAGCTCTATATTGGGCTATAAATTAATTATTTAATTTTTATTTTTTATAAAAAGTAATCTATAGATAATAAAAAAATTACTTATACAATAAATATAATTATAAATAATAGAATAACATTATTAAAAAAATATAAAAATGCTATTTTAGTATAAATAATGTAAGTGCGCATAGAATATATGCTACTATTACAAAATTATGAAAATAGCTCAAAAGTGCAAATGTAATCATATGAAATAAAATAAAATATATTAAAACATATATGTGGGTGTAATAATAAATTTGGATAATTAAGTCATCACAAAACTAATTTGAAGAGATAATTAATAAATATTGGAACATGTTAAATGGAAGAAAATCAATCTTTAAAGCTTTAAAATTAAGAAATTCTAGAAAATTCTTATATGACTTTTGTGAATTGACTAATGATGAAACAAAATCATAATTTGAAAGTATACAGCGTATTTTGTAAATTATGAGGGCAAAATTGGTTATCAACAGCGGTAATCAATGCACATCTACATACTACCATCATTCAACTTCACAAATAACACCGGTGTACCCCAAAGCAACATACTAGATCTAATGAACCCTTTTTCAAGCTACTCCTGAAGCAGTCGTTTTACCTCTCAGCTCCTTTGGAGCCATGCCATAATGCAAAGTAGAGATAGGCTGGGTGCCTGACACTATTTCAATACCGAATTCGATATTTTGATATGGCAGCATATCTGGTGGATCAGGATGAAATACATAAGACAACTCTCATACCACCGTCACTAAATCTGACGCGGGATTCTTTGCAGTAGTATACGAACAAAGGCCAAAGAGGCAATCAACCATTCTCAACCATATGTCATGCCTTCAAAAAAGATATAACCCGAATGGAAGTACCGATAGACGAAGCCCTCCACTCTAATCTAGTCGGCTCAGATATCACCAAGGTAACAGTCTTGGCATGGCACGATGATAACCAGTCCATGCCTAGGATAACATCAAAATTACCTATATCGAGCAATATAAGGTATGCTCTGGTATCATACACACAGAAAGTCACCATACTGACAGGTAAACCCAGTCCATAACAGCAAAATCACTCACATGCATGGACATATATGAGAACACCCAAGGACTCACGAGATACATGCAGATATGGAAAAATTAGAGAGGAAATATAGGAATAAGTATCAACTTTATTAAATAATACCGAGGAATCCCTATGGCATAGAGAAATAGTACTTGTGATCAATACATTAGAGGCAACTTCCTCTGGCCGGCTGGGCCTCCACCTCTAGGGTGACCCATACACACCCGCCATTCTCTTCTGGCCGGCTGAGCGGTGTGGTAGCTGGTGCAATAATCATAGGCCGATGGTCCTACTACTGAAGCTTGCCTTGAAGTTTGAGATAAAAACTTTTTACGTGGCACAGATTCTTGCACTCGAAACAACCCTTCGAAGCAGTGGACTACTAACATGAAGTATGAGCTCGATGACCTGAATACCCACTGGAGGAAACCTAAATAGATGGAGGACGATAAGTACTCTCTGGAATTGAATTGAAGGGTCGTGCTGGAGCACTCCAAGCAGGTGGTGGAGCCGATTGCATGGCCTTGATGGACTGGTCTTCATGAACTAACCTTTGTCCCGAGGTGGGGTACCACTGAATCTGCCAAACTGTCGTGGTTACTTGTCCCTCGATGGAAACTCTCTGTTAAGGTAATAAATACGCTCGATCTTCCGAGCTATATCCACAAAATGATTAAAGGGAGTCCCTATCTGTGCCACATGGGCCATAAAACCTAAATCTCAGGTTGCAAACCTGCAATGAACCTCGATACCCTCTCTGCATCTTTGGGGAGTATAACAGCTACATAGTGAGACAAGTCAATGAATCTCGCCCTCATAGTCGGTCAGACGCATATGACCTTGAAGGAGTCGCTAACTCTAGCCCTTTATGTGGTATGTATTTCTCCAAGAACAGATGCGTAAACTGATCCTAAGTCAAGGGAGGTGAGCCTACTGGCCTGCTAAGGAGGTAAGCCTGCCACTATCTGCGGCCGTGGACCTTAAGCCGAAAGGTGATGAAGGCCACCCTGTTGGACTCCAATGTTCCTATGTTGCATAGCTTATCCTTGCACCGATAAATGAAATCATAGTGGTCCTCTAACAGCTCACCCCCAAAGTTTGGGGGGGGGGAGGGGCGGGGGGGGGGGGGGGGGTTAAGTCTAGTCAATGTGCCCAACCGCATCTGCTGATCAATTGTCATGACTAGTACTTACTCTTGCACAACTGCTGCAATTGGCTTAGCCTCGCCCGTAGGTAGTGCACTTAGGGTCTGATAAACATAAGCAACATGCCCTAAAGCCTGACTAATATGAGTATGTGCTACCTCATCTTCTTCAGATGTGGCTGGGTCTGCTAGAAATAAGTTAGCCTGCATCATAGAGTCCATGAATTACAACATACGGCCCATAACCTCCTAAAATCTAGGTGTAATCATAAAATCTGTTGGGGCTGGCTCAACCGCAGGCACTTCATCCTGCACCTTTATAATAGGATCCTCTAGTGGATCCATTGGTAGTATAACAGGAGCAACTCTAGGATTCCCTCATCATCCAATAGGAGCTGGAACCCTCGTCGGCCTCTGCCTCTGCCTCGGTCTTCGGGAATGGGTGGAGCAGCCTCTACCACTGGTATATCTGTCGTGTGCAATCTCACCATTTGTGAGAGATAAATGGAAAGATACTTAGCATAATATAAACTTCATGATAGGTGATGACGAAAGAGAAGGTACCTAACACCCTATAGTCTCTTGAAGATAATTACAGACATCTCCGCACCGATCCACAAAACTTTATTAGGACCGCTCATGACTTGTGAAACCTATGTGAACCTAGTGCTCCGATACCAAGCTATTTCAACCCAAATTCATAATATTCCATCTAAGACGCCTTTAGGAAATCTCATAACTGATCCTACAATTTAATTACCCCTTTTTAATGTTTAAAAACAAAATAATCAAGATCTTGTGCAAACGTACTTACTTTTCCCCAGCAAAATACAAACATGAGAAATACATCCACTGTAGTGACAAAAATGATAAGTACAAGAACACATAAATACTGAAAGCCCCCCAAATTTGGTGCCATAAGTTCACGAGCAATCTTGAGAATATACAAAACTAATACAACTACTGTGTGATAGGTCATAGTCATTAATAATAAACAAGGTAAAGGGAGACTCCGGTGCTGCAGTTTGTAGCAAGGCAATATTCTCACAACTAAGTCTTTGTAGGAGTGCGACTACGCGCCCTTGTGACCACTGGTAGTACCTGTCTTAAGACCTGCACATTCAGTGCATAAGTTTAGCATGAGAATGGAAAATAATGCGTACCGAGTAAGTATCTAGTCTAACCTCGAAGACGTTGTCATGAAGGATCAACTTGACACTTACTAGAGGTTAAATAGGAGCAAAATTACGTAAAGTAGACATGGTGAGTGTATAACAAGATACAACAATGCAAGTCAAAGTAATTACAGTAATTCCATACTTGAGTCTACATCAAATTACTAAACATTTCATAACCTGCCTTGAAGGTGCTAACTTAATTGTTACAAAATCCATTCCAGTGTCAAGTATTAAACACGAAGCTACCGAGGCGAATGACCCGATCCAACAGGAGTGGTGCTACTCAGTACTACTGAGAAAAACTGTCCTATCCCATAAGAATAGTGCTACAATACTGCTAAGACGAACAACTCAATCCTGAAAGAGTAGTGTCCCTTACTACCGAGGCGAACATCCCAATCCTATAAGAGTAATTTATTTTACTTCTGAGGTGACTGCACTGATTGCATAAAAGTAATGTATTTCACTACTGAGGTGAAATGCCCTGATCCCATAAGAGTATATAAATTTACCTCGCTCATAAAGGCACCTGCAAGAAGAGAAGATACAGATCTATAATTTATCAAATATTTCCCAATTTTTCCAAAGTAAGAGGCGAAGTCAGCGTCTTTATTAAAACCTTCAATCTTAGTCTTATTTAATAAAATCAGTACACATTATAGGTATAAATAGCACAATTAAAGGCATGTTGTGAATCTAATACTACCCGCATATATCATGAATATAAATATGTATGGACTCTCGTCACCTCGTTCTTACATAACTCCCCACAACAAGTATCCCAAAGTAATTAATACACCTAAGGGGATAAGTTCCCTCTTAAAAGGTTATGAAAGAGAGTTACATCATTCTCAATTCCACTTTCCAGTCCACAATTCGCTCTAAAGGCCATAAGCTGGTGCCAAACAATCAAAAACTAGCCAAAGGTTGAACAAACCAATCAATAATGGTTCAAAAGCTCATATTTTAACTATTAGAGTAATTATCCAACCCAATTGGACTCTTAATTTAACTATAAGAGTAATTACCCAACCCAATTAAAGATTCCTGAAATCATTCCCAGGACCACATGCCTGAATTCTATAAATTAAAAAAAAAAATATTTACACATAACATCACGAACACAAATATATAATTTCTATTAAATTCAATAACAATTTTCATGGCCAAATCTAATTTTTATGAAAACTTAGGGTTTTCAACAAACGCCTAAGTCCCCAAATCCTTCATCATAGATGCGAGGGTCCTCCTGTGTTCGCGAAGAAGGAAACCAGAACAACATTTTATGCAATTTCTGACTTAGCTCCTGGTGGTCTGAAATACACCTGAGCCATCCGGGACCCATTCAAATGCACCAATTAGTCCATAACATAATATGGACCAGATTAAACTCTCAGAATAAGTAAAAAACAACAAAATTAAGAATCGCACACCTAAACCAAATTAAATCAACTTATGGACTTTAAACTTCTCAACTAGCTCAAAATGTGCTGAATCCTACTTATACTACTTGGAATGACACCAAATTTTACTTACAAGTAATAAATCACCATATGGACCTATTCCTTGACTTAGAATCCCAAATGAACCTCTATGACACCAAAGTCTACTCCAAACCAAAATTAAAGAACTAGAAAACCTTCAATGAACCAACTTTAAACATTAAGCGCGAAAATGCTCTCGGATCACCTGAAATCCTGATCCAAACACATACCCAATTCCAAAATCATTATACAAATATATTGTAACCATAAAATCATGGGTCCAAGGTCATTTGCTTAAAATGTTGGCTCAAGTCAAATATAGCCATCATAGACCACTACTAAGGAACTAAGTGTTCTGATTTCAATAAAAACCGTTCCAAGCCTAAACCAACCATCCATGGAAGTCATAAAATAGTGAAATAACATACTGGTAGTCTTACTTAGCGGAACACGGATCTACCAAGGAAAACGATAGGTCAGGTCGTTATAGAAACGACGTATCTGCAAGATGACGAGTGTATGTATGTCGTTATGTACTTGCTTATATGTTTTTCTTAGTCATAGCATATTGTTTCATACTTTATTTTCTGAATGATTATTTGAATTTCGTGCTAGAATAATTACTTATCATTTAGTTATATTGTATTAACTGTCCATATCTTCCAAGACTGCGTGTGTATTTGCTATTTAAGTGCTCTTGCTTTACTTGAATATTTGCATTGTCATATATCTTTCTTGTGTTATAGTTATAACATAGTTTCACTAGTATTAGTTATTAACTGGTAGATACTGATGAGTTGGTAAAGTTGAGACATTCAAATTGTTAGAGGTCCTTGGATTATTATGAGATTCTTCATTGCCTCATACATTTGCTCTCTTTATGTAGAAATTATTGTAAAATTTTGGTTTTGGGAAGTGGGTTACACGTCGCAATTGAATTTTAAAGGAAATGAATTAAAATTGTGGAATAAGGACAAATTATAATGTTGACAGATGACGGTATTGTGGGATTGGGTTGCGCACTGCAACAAATTGTATAACTTGTATTTGTTTGTGACGGTTGGATTTTTCTTAGTATTTGAGACAAGGTTATAAGGCTTGTTATTCTTGATTCTATGGTAGTTGGATCTTGAGTTTGTTGTTATGGCATAATTTGTTTATGTTCATTTTAGTCTTTTCTTTTATTATTATCATTATTATTATTATTATTATTATTATTATCATTGCATATAGGTTATTGTAAGTGACTCACCTTAGCCTCGTCACTACTTTGCCAAGGGTAGGCTCGACTCTTGCAAAGTACATGTGGTCGGTTGTAATCATACTATACTCTGCACTTCTTGTGCAGGTACGAGAGTTGGACCCAATTGTGTTGAGCGAGGTTTGCTCAAATCTAGCTATTTTTGTAGACTTGGGGTATAGCTGCACGACATTCACATCCCTGAAGTCCCAATTCTGCATTATTTTACCTAATTATTTTGTTTCAGATAGTTATGTTTTGTTCATACCATTATATTACTCTAGACGCTCATGTATTCGTGACACTAGTTCTAAGGTTTTATTTTTATTTTGTAATTATTAGTTTATTATATTATTTCTGCCTACTCAATTTTATAATTTTAGATTGATTTGAATTGTTAAAAAATGGTTGTCTTGGCTAGCAAGTGAAATGTTAGGCGCCATCACGACCTCGAGGGTGTGAATTTTGGGTCGTGATAAGTTGGTATGAGAGAACCATATTGACATAGGTTTTACGAGTCATGAGCCAACATGGTAGCGTCTGGAGGATCAGTATGGAGATTTTTGTAGTTATATTTCAGAGGCGATAAGGCCTTAGGACAACTTTCACTTCTTTCTTTCTCCATCAAGTTGTTTATTTCCATTATTAAAGTTTGAACCATTCTACTCCTATTATCTCATAATGGTGAGAACTCGCCCATCATTAACAACCGATGAGGGACATCCCTCTATTGCATCCATTACCAATGGTAGAGGCCTAGACTGAGTTAGAGGCAATGCTCAGCCTAGAGCGCGAGCAGCAGCAACACCCATGGTGGAGCCTCAAATTGACCATGAGCAAAAGGTCAGTTTAGGACACACCAGTATGACCCGCTTAGGCCCCAAAGGGATTCATAGCCACTTCTGTACTTTAGGAATCTCTAGTCCGCTTAGTTGGACTCATGGATAGTATGTCTTAGACTAGAGCATTTTTTGTGGCACCAACCGCCTCTTAGTTTGGGAGAGGAGCAGAAACTCCTTCCAACCGTCTCTAACATCCCATCTAGTTGGAATAATTAGCTGGTTGTTGTGACACAGGTCAAGGAGAGGCATGCTTTATGTTCTGAGACCTTGATGAGGTTGGATAATTCACTAAGATTTTTCATGTTCATCAAAGCGGTGCACCCTTTGAGGAACTACAAGATTACTTGGATCGTTTCCACAAGGTATTACTCCACATGGTTATTGTTGAGACCAATGGTGTTAAATTTACAATGGTCTAGATAAAGAGCTTTACTAAGAGGTGGTGGCCGGATTTTGTATAGAGAAAACTAGTCAGTTCACCTTCACTTACCTGGAATCAGTGTTTGGAGCTATTTTTGGAGAAGTTTATTCCTTTTACTTTGAGAGGGAAGTACCATAGGCAGTTTGAGCACCATCAGTAGGGTGACATGATCGTCACTCAGTACAAGACTAGATTGTTGGACCTGGCCTGTCATACAACTATGTTTATTCCTACAGATAGATAGAGTAAGGAGGTTCATTGATGGTATTACCTTTAACATAATTCTCAAGATGGCCAAGGAGAGAGGAGATGCTATTTCTTTCCATAGGCTTGGAGAGATTGCTAGACAAATCAAGATTGTTTGTGGCCAGGATAGAGGGTTGGCATATGAGAAGAGGCCCAATCATTTTGTTGGTTTCAATAGTGCCTCACATGGAGGCATGGTTTTTTTTAGTAGAGGTCATCCTCCTCCGCTCATGCAGTCAACTTTTCAGGTAGCCCATAGTGCTTTAGGTGGTTATGGTTCCTATGCGTCTCGTCCTGAGCAACCAGTATTCAGTGCACCTTTAGCTCCTATTACTGCACCACCACGTAGAGTTACTACTACAGTTATCTTAGATATCAAGGTTAGTCTCAACTTCAACAGCCTTAACAGCCGAGGAAGTTCTTTGAGTGTGAGGGCATAGGTCACATCAAGAGGTATTGCCCTATATTGTGGAGAAACAAACCTCAGTAGGGTTTTTTGCCATCATGTCGGCACTGGTTTCTCTATCTCCCGCACAGCCAGCTAGAGGTGGGGGTAATCCTTTTAGGGGTGGAGGTCAAGCCATTAGCGGTGGAGGCCAACCAACTATGGGTCTCTTGAGGGGCAGAGGTTACAATGGTGTGGCCCAACCCATTTTTATGTATTTCCAGCTAGATTGGAGGTAGAGTCATCTGACGCCATCATAAAAGGTGTTATTATATTTTTCAATAGAGATGCTTTCGGACTTTACTTATTCCTATCTATCATATAATTTTTCTCCATTTGTGATCGTGCCTCATGATTCATTGATTTATGTCCATGCCTAGAGATTCTGTTGTAGATCATGTTTATCACTCGTGTGTGATTTCTATCGGGAGCCTTGAGATGAGTGTTGATCTCCCACTTCTTCATATGGTTGATTTCGATGTTATTTTATGCATGAATTTCTTATCAACTTAATCATTCTATATTTGATTGTCATACCAAGTCGGTGGCCTTAGATGTAATGGCCCGATCGATTGTTTTGAGCTTTTGCACCTATCTCGTTGGTTCTAGGTCATGAATTGCCTCGTATGATGTATTAAGAATTATGTATATTGTTGGTTTTGGTTTTCGGGGTAATCACAATGAATTTGGAAGAACAGTTCTTAGTTTGAAGCTTAAAATTTGAAAGGTTAGATCAAGATTTGACTTGTTTGTATATGATCTCGGATAAGAACTTTAATGATTTGGTTAGCTCCATTACGTGATTTGAAACTAAGGAGCGTGATCGGAATGCTTTTTTTAAGTCTGTGGAAGGTTTAGGCTTGAATTGGTGAAATTTAGATTTCAACATTTTTGGTTGATAGGCGAGATTTTGCTATAGAGGTCAGAATGGAATTCCGGTAGCTGTAATAGTTCCATTGTGTCATTTGGGATGTGCCTGGAAAATTTCAGGTCATTTGGACATGGTTTGGTTTGGTGTTATCAAAGGTGTAATTTGGAAGCTCTTGGAATACATATGGTGGAATCCAATGAGATTCGGTGCTTTAATGTTTTTTTGAACGTTTCAAAGGTTAGAACAAGTTTGAATGGTGTTATGGGATATGTTGTTATGTTTGTTTGTGGCCCTAAGGGCCTCAGGTGAGTTTCGGGTGGTCAATCAGACTATTTCATGTTGTGAGAAATTGCAGAAGTTCAGTTGTTGGTATTGCAAGTTTTTGACCTTCGCGTTTCCATTGCATGTTGCTCGATCGCAAAGGTGTGAGTTCGATGGTCTTCACGTTCGCATTTCCTCTGTTGTGGTTGCTATATTGTGGTGTTTTGATCCTCTTCATTCGCGAGGGCTATTTCTCATTCCCATGGAGGAAGCAAATTAGATAGGTTCCTCGATGCTTTTAGCTATACACGTTCGCGGAGATAGGGTTACGGCTGCATAAGTGTATGTTTCTTTAAATCACGATCGCATGGTCTCTTTGATGATTACATAGTTAGAAGATTTTGAGAATCGCATTCGCGTGGGTAAATACGCGATAGTGTTGATGGAATTATGGGCCAACTATGTTTGTGCTTTGCGGTCATGATAGTCTTTCCACGATTACAATTAAGTAAAAATAAGAGCTGGGCAAAATGTGATAAAAGCTCATTTTTGCGAATTTGAGGCTAAGTTCCTCCATTGTTGTTCGATTTTGAAGTTCTTGAAGAGGATTGAAGAGGGATTCAAGGGTAATCACCTGGAGGTAAGAGTTTTGACCTTAATACTTGACTCTTATGTGAATTCCACCTAGTAAATTATGGAAATGCGTCGTAAGCTAGAGATTTTACCGGTTCGAGGTGAGTAATGATTTTAAATGATGTTATGAGGATATGAAGCCCTAGGTTGCACATTGTTGGTGCTATATGAGGTGACATACATGCTAGATGACAAGTGTGGGGTTGTGCACTATTGGGGATTGTGATGTAGTCCATCCTTAATGGTTGTTTTGCTGTGTATTTGATTGAGAATTATTTGCTATTATCATGTTTGGGCTGGATGCCATATTTGGGACTCACACTAACTACGTGCACCCTTCGGGGATTTTTTTGATATTTCCTCATTGTTTTGACTATAAACGTGTACTCATTCATGCTATATTCTATTGTTTTCACAACTCATCCATGTTTATTCTACTAGTAAGGGTCCTTCCAGGATGTAATGACCTGACCGGTCGGTTTGAGCTTTTTCACATGGCTCGTCGGTTCTCCGGTGTGACTTGTTCCATATGATGCATTAAGAATTGTGTAAATTGTCAGTTTTGGTTTTCAGGGTAATCAGAATAAATTTGGAATACAGTTCTCAATTTGAAGCTTGAAATATAAAAAGTTTGATAAAGATTTGACTTGTTTGTATATGATCATAGATCCAAATTTTTATGATTTGGTCAGCTCCGTTAAGTGATTTGGGACATAAGAGCATGAGCGGAATGCTTTTTGGAAGTTAGTGGAAGGTTTAGGATTGAATTGGCGAAATTGATATTCTGTTATTGAGGTTGGAATGGAGTTCTGGAAGATGCAACAGTTCCGTTGTGTCATTTGGTATGTGTGAAAAATTTCAGGTCATTCGGGCGTGGTTTGGTTGGGTTTTTGATCAAAAGAATAATATGAAAGTTCTTTGAATTCTTAGGCTTGAAGCTGATGAGATTCGGTATTTTAATGTTGTTTTGATATTTCTGAAGGTTGGAACAAGTTTGAATGGTATTATGGCATATGTTGCTATGTTTGGTTGAGGTTTTGAGGGCCGCGGATAAGTTTCGGGTGATCAATCAGACCATTTCATGTTGTGAGAAACTGCAAACGTTCAGTTGTTGGTGCTGCAGGTTTTTGACCTTCAGTTCGGAATGCATGTTCCGCGATTGCGAAGGTGTGAGTTCGATGGTCTTCGAGTTCGCATTTCCTCTGTGGTGCTTGTGATATTGTGGTGTTTTGGTCCTCTGGGTTCGTGGTGACTATGTCGCATTCTCATAGAGGAAGAGGATTAGCTCGGTTCCACAATTCGTTTGCTCTACACGTTCGCGTAGATAGGGATATGACCGCATAAGTGTAGGTTTCTGTAAATCACGATCCCATGGTCTCTCTGATGATTGCATAGTTTGAAGATCTTTAGAATCACATTCTTGTGGGTATATACGCGATAATGTTGAGTGAATTATGGGCCAACTGTGTTTGTGCTTCGCGGTCATGATGGTTTTTCCACGATTGCGATTAAGTAAAAATAAGAGCTGGGAATTTTTTTTAAAAGCTCATTTTCGCAAATTTAAGGCTAAGTTCCTCCATTTTTGGTCAATTTTGAAGTTTTTGAAAGAGGATTGAAGAGGGATTTAATGGGAATCACTTGGAGGTAAGATTTTTGAATCTAATGCTTGATTTTTGTGTCAATTCCACCTAGTACATCATGGAAATTAAGCCAAAAAAATTAAAGAACTAGGGATTGAAAATTTAGACTTTATTTTGAGGATTTGATGGACCATTTAAGGTTGGATTTCTGAAATTTTGATATGTATGAACTCATGGGGAGATGAGGAATCTATTGATGTAAAAACTATTGATATTTGAGATGCAGACCTGGGGGTCGGGTTTTGGTAATATCGGGATTTGTGTAGTATTTTGATTATTTTCACTTGGGCTTCATTCCCTTGGCCTATTTTGACGTCCTCGTTCTGATTTTGTATAGATTCAACGTGACAGGAGGCCGATTCGAGGGGCAAAGGCATCGCGAGCTAGAGATTTTACCGCTTTGAGGTGAGTAATGTTTTAAATGACGTTCTGAGGATATGAAACCCTAGGTTGCACATTGTTGGTTCTATTTGAGGTGACACACATGCTAGATGACAAGTGTGGGGTTGTACACTATTGGGGATTGTGATGTAGTCCATCCTTAATGGTTGTTTTACTGTGTATTTGTTTGAGAATTATTTTTTATAATCATGTTTGGGCTGGATGCCATATTTGGGCCTTATACTAACTACGTGCACCCTTCGGGGATTTTTATTGATATTTCCTCATTGTTTTGACTTTAAACGTTTACTCATTCATGCTATATTCTATTGTTTTCAAAACTCAGCCTTGTTTATTCTACTAGTAAGGGTCCTTCCAGGATTTAATGACCTGACCGGTAGGTTTGAGATTTTTCACATGGCTCGTCAGTTCTTGGGTATGACTTGTCCCATATGATGCATTAATAATTGTGTAAATTGTCAGTATTGGTTTTCACGATAATCAAAATGAATTTGGAATACGGTTCTCAATCTGAAGCTGGAAATTTGAAAAGTTTGATAAAGATTTAACTTGTTTGTATATGATCTCAGATTAGAATTTTTATGATTTGGACAGCTCCGTTAGGTGATTTTGGACTTATGGGCATGATCAGAATGATTTTTGGAAGTCAGTGGAAGGATTAGGCTTGAATTGGTGAAATTGAGATTTTGGCATTTTCTAGTTGATAGGAGAGATTTTGTTATAGAGGTCGGAATGGAATTCTGGAAGCTGCAACAGTTTCGTTGTGTCATTTGGGATGTGTGTGCAAAATTTCAGGTCATTCGGGCACGGTTTGATTGGGTTTTTGATCAAAAGCATAGGTCAAAGTTTTTTCAATTCTTAGGCTTGAAGCTGATGAGATTCAGTGATTTTTATGTTGTTTTGAGAATTCTGGAGGTTGGAACAAGTTTGAATGGTGTTATGGCATATTTTGGTATGTTTGGTTGAGGTTTCGAGGGCCTCGGACAAGTTTCGGGTGATCAATCAGACCATTTAATGTTGTGAGAAATTGCAGATGTTCAGTTGTTGGTGTTGCAGGATTTTGACCTTCGGTTCCCCATGCATGTTCCGCGATTGCGAAGGTGTGAGTTCGATGGTCTTCGAGCTCGCATTTCCTCTGTGGTGCTAGTGATATTGTTGTGTTTTGATCCTCTGCGTTTGTGAGGACTATGTCACATTCATATAGAGGAAGAGGATTAGCTGGGTTCCACAATTCTTTTTTTCTACACGTTCGCGTAGATAGGGATACGACCGCATAAGTGTATGTTTCTGTAAATCACGTTCACATGGTCTCTTTGATGATCGCATAGTTAGAAGATTTTGAGAATCGCATTCGCTTGGGTATATACGCGATAGTGTTGAGTGACTTATGGGCCAACGGTGTTTGTGCTTCGCGGTCATGATGGTTTTTCCACAGTTGCGATTAAGTAAAAATAAGAGCTGGGCAAAATGTTGCACAAGCTCATTTTCGCGAATTTGAGGCTAAGTTCCTCCATTGTTTGTGGATTTTTGATGTTTTTGAAAGAGGGTTGAAGAGGGATTCAATGGGAATCACCTGGAGGTAAGATTTTTGAATCTAATACTTGATTCTTATGTCAATTCCACCTAGTACGTCATGGAAATTAAGCCAACAAAATTGAAGAACTAGGGCTTGAAAATTTAGACCTTATATTGAGGATTGATGGACCATTTGAGGTTGGATTTTAGAACTTTTGATATGTATGAACTCATGGGGAGATGATGAATCTATTGATTCAAAAACCTTTGATATTTTAGGTGCGGACTTGGGGGTCGAGTTTTGGAAATTTCGGGATTTGTGTAGTATTTTGATTATTTTCACTTGGGATTCATTCCCTTGGCCTGTTTTGATGTCCTTATTCGGATTTTTGATCGATTCGACGCAAGTGGAGGCCGAATTAAGGGGCACAGAAGCCGCGAGCTAGAGATTTGACAGGTTCGAGGTCAGTAATGATTGTAAATTATGTTCTTATAGTATGAAACCATAGATTGCACATCATTGTGCTATATTGAGGTGACAAAAGATGACGAGCGTGGGGTTGTGCACTATTGGGGTATGTGACGTAGTCCATCCTGAATGATTGTTTTACTGTGTATTTGATTGAGAACTGTTTGCTATCATCAGGTTTTGGGCTGAATGCCATATTTAGGCCTCGTCCCCACTATGTGAACCCTTAGGGATTTTTTATTGATATTTCCTACAAGTTTTAACTTTAAAATTGTACTCAGTCATGCTATAATCTACTATTTTCAAAACTCAACCATGTTTACTCTACATTAACACTTGAATTGATAATTCAAATAATATTTTGGGCTGAATATCATGTTTTACTGTTGCCCGAGTTGCTTATGTGATTTTTCACTGAGTAAGCCAAGGGCCAGTGTTGTGAGGATGTCTTTTCGGTCGGGATGCACGCTGCAACAATGATACAGTAATTTTGATTATGAGGGCAAGGGCCTGAGATATGTACGCCACGAGGTGGCTTGTTAATATGAGGCCGAGAGCCTAGAGATGATGCCACGACATTTGCGTAATCATTGGAAAGATCATTTTTTAAAGAAGTTTAAACTGAGCTAAGATGATTTAAGAGATTTCACAGCTTCATTGCTTACTTATTGGTCTTGTACTACTCTATACAATATGTTGATGTACTTTTCATGATTTCCTATGACTCAGTCTTTAGTTATGATTATCACTAAGTTGGAGTACTCACTTTACTCCTTACACCTTGTGTGCATATTCAGGTATTTCTGCATCCGGTAGTGGGTATTGGTTGAGTAGAGGCAAATTCATTGGAGTTCAGAGAGGTAGTTTCCCGGCGTACGCAACACTGCTTTACTCCCACTTGATGTCATTAGACTTTATTTAGTATATTTCCATAATCCTGTTGTATTTTAGAACTAAAAAGATGCTCATGACTTGTGATACATTAATGTCAGGCTTTATTTATTTCCGCACTTGTTTTATTTTGCTAAATCTATTCTTGTTTGAGATTTATCCTTATAAATGACTTAAATTGAATTACTAAACTGAATTTGGAATTTTGGTCGACCGGCTTTGTCTTCGTGAGGGGTGCCATCACGACCGAGCATAATTATTGGGTCGTGACATTAGCCATGCTGGGTTATCCCGATAAGAGTATTGAGGGACTCTTGGACATTCTTCTAGCAAAGTGATTTATTATGTTAAGGCTCGGCGTTTGGTTGAGAAGGGATGTCTAGCATATTTGGCCTATGTTCTTAATTCTAGTACGGAGGTCCCTTCCATGTATTTGGTTCTTGTTGTGCGTTAGTTTCCACAAGTGTTTCTTGGAGATCTACCAGGGATGCCACCTAACATAGATATTGATTTTTGTATTGACTTGGCGCCAGGCACATAGCTCTTTTCTATTCCACCACACCGTACGGAGCACCCTGAGTTGAAAGAATCGAAGGAGCAGTTGTAGTATTTGTTTGATAAGAGAATCATTACACCTAGTATTTCTCCTTGGGGTGCACCCTGTGTTGTTCATGAAGAAAAAGGATAATTTGATGAGGAAGTGAATAGATTATTGGAAGTTGAACAAAGTCACTATCAAGAACAAGTATTCCTTACCAAGGATTGATGACTTGTTTGATTAACATCAGGGTGCCAAAGTGTCCTCAAAGATTTATTTTCGATATGGCTACCATCAATTAAATATTAAGGCATCGGATGTCCCTAAGACAACTTTTTGGACTTTGATGGGCATTATGAGTTTCTAGTGATGTAATATGGCTTGATAAATTCCCCAACAACATTTATGGATTTGATGAACCGAGTATTTAAGCCATATTTTTGATACTTTTGTCATTTTATCTATTGATGATATTTTGATCTAGTCCCATAGCCGAGAGAAGTATGAGTAGCATCTTCGGATTGTTCATCAGACTTTAAGATATAGCTAATTATATGCCAAGTTTTTAAAGCGTGAGTTTTGGCTAGACTTTGTTGCCTTTTTAGGGGCATGCTGTTTTGGTTGAGAGGTGGATCCTAAGAAGATTAGGGCAGTCAAGAACTGGCCTAGACCTACTTCAGCTACAGAGATTCGAAGCTTCATAGGTTTGGCAGGGTATTACTACCAGTTTGTAAAGGGGTTTTAATCCATCACATCCCCATTGATTAGATTAACCGGGAAGGGTGCCCCATTCAGGTTGTCAGATGAGTGCGAGTTGAGCTTTCAGAAGCACAAGGTTGCCTTGATTACAGCTCCAGTGTTGGTGTTACCCACTGGATCAGGATCCTATGCAACGTATTGTGATGCATCGCGCATTGGGATCGATGCAGTATATTCAGGATGCTAGGGTAATTGCATACACGTCACGATAGTTGAAGGTTCAAAAGAATAATTAACTTATTCATGAGGTAGAGCTAAGGAAATTGTTTAAGCATTGAAGATTTAAAGGCATTACCTATATGACTTTCCATTAGAGTCTACAGAATCTGTTCAAGCAAAAAGATCTCAACTTGAGGAAATAGAGGTTAGTATTGCTATTACAAGACTATGATATCTCAATTTTGTATCATCTCGAGAAGGCCAATGTGCTTTTTGATGCCATGAGTAGAAAGGTTATAAGTATGGTAGCCTTGTGTATATTCTAATTAGCGAGAGAGCACTAGCATAAGATGTTTAGGCCTTGGCCAATCAGGTTGTGAGGTCAGATATATTAGAGCCTTGTCATGTTCTAGCTTGCACAGTCATTCGATCATCTTTGTATGAGCGTATTAGAGAGCATCAGTATGATGACCCATATTTTCTTGTCCTTAAGGACATAGTGCGACACAGTGATGCCAAAAAGCTTACCATTGGAGATCATGGGGCTTCGTGAGTTGATTTTTGAAGAGGCCTACAATTTATTGGTAGAGAAGAACCACATAGTTATATATGTGGCTCGGTGTTTAAATTGTCAGCAGGTACAGTAAGAGTATCAGAGACCCGGTGGTTTGCTTCAGAGGCTTATGATCCCTGAGTGGAAGTGGGAGCGTATTACCATGGATTTCGTTGTTGGAATCCCTCAGACTCAGAAGAAATTTGATGTTGTATGGGTGATTCTGGATAGGTTGACCAATCCAGAACATTTCATTCTTGTAGCAACTATCTATTCTTTATTACCAGTGGTTGAGATCTATATCCACGAGATTGTTCATTGTGTTCTAGTGTTAGTACATAGTTGTAAGGCCTCGTGAAAACTTCTACTCAAAATCTAGCAACCTTTAGTGCCAAGTTTCGAATACATAATAAGAATGTGTAAAATTCTGCTGATCTAGCATTTAGAAATCAAGAATCAATGTTTTCAAGAAAAATGCTATTATGCGGCCCAGAATGCGGTCGCAGATCAAGTATGCGGACCGCATTTCTGCTGCAGACGGAGATAGTGGTTTGGATTAATTCAGGTAAAAAATGTGGTCCATTATGCGACCGCATAACTATTATGTGGACCGCATAGTCATTAGTATAGTTTCCTAAAAATTTTGTGTAGGGCAGTACCGCGGTGCATTATGCGACTACAGAACGTGAAGGTTGACCGCATTCCTATAGCAGACCCAAATAGTTTTCCAATTTTTGAGAATATTTTAGCGGTCTATTCTACGGACCGCATTTCCACTCTGCGATTGCAAAGTATGACTGCAGATCTGACTCGGGCTCTAGTTTTCCTAATTTTTAAACCTGACCACTTCTTCAATAAAACACCGCAACCCCTCATTTTTACATATTTTCCAAACAAACTAGAGAGAGGAAGAGAGTATTCTTGAAAGAAAAAGTTGCATTTGTTGATTTGATTTTTCAAAGTCACCCAGGCCAGGAAATCTCAATTATAGCTTTTATGTCTGCTCTTACAAATAATATTCCCAACCTTTTTTCATTGATTTTCAAGTTTTAAAAAAGGGATTCTTATGCATTAATTCTTGAAAGCATTAATTGAAATATGCATGCATGTTCTTTAAAACCTAAAATCTAGTCAACGGAATTGCGTAGGAGTAATTATTTGCAAAAAGGAGGCGGTTGATAACCTAAATACATTTGGGAAGAAATTGTGGACTCCAATTCTAAGATGTATGTGTTAACTTGTGAACTAGACTGTCGGTAGTAGGCCGTTGGTAAGTAGAGAGAAGAAGTAAGAAGGGAAATTCGACGTCAGGTATGTATGGCTAACTTTAACCTTTGTAAGGTCACCTTTTTGATGTACGATTATTTGGTATGTGTTTTATGTGGACTAATTGTTAATGCTTGTGATTAATTTGCCTTCAATGTTGTTGGTTAAGTTTCCCAATTTGATGGTGTCAGTAAATGGCAACAAACCAAGTATGTGTAAATGAGTTAATGTGGTAAGAGTTGTATTACAAATGACAGAAAGAAGTCGTATTGATATAATTGAACAACTATGGTAATATCATGTGTGGCTTGCCGTGGGAAATAACTGTTGTGACTTGAATTGTATCCGGGCTATTGTACTTACTGTAAATAGTATTGATGTTTATGAAATTCTTTGTGAATTGTTTTTGTTGTTGTGTGAATTATGATTGTCCTGTTGGATGGGGTTACACGCCACAACTCGAAGTAATAAGGTGTGGGTTGTGGTGATAAGGGTGGTTGAGGTAATAAGGGTGGAAAAGTCATACAAATCACTATTGAAATGCAAATAATGAAAGTTGTGAAAATCATTGATGTGATGGAGTAACGTTGAAAGGGGAAAAGGAGATATTGTGAAACTTGTTTGGCTTTGGTTGTTCCTTTCATGTGCATTTGATCGTGGTTCTATTATTGTTTGTTACCTGTGCATTGCTTGATTTTACTTGGGGCAAAGTTTGGTCATACATACTAGTACCATTCAAATGTATCAACTTCCCTTTTAATGGGGGTGCTACATTCGTGTTATGATTGTAGGTGGATCCATAGAAGTTACTCTAGTCCACCGATAATTGCACTCCTCTACTTCCTGTCTGCTGAATTGGTGAGCCCCTTTTCTTCTCGGGGACTTGTATGGCTCATGCTGCCTTCTTTTGGAGTTTTATTTTTATATTTGTGTAAGGTATAGCCGGAGCCTTGTTACCGGCAAGTATAGTATCTCCATTTTTTTACCCTTAGAGGTTCCATTGATAGGAAATGTGGGTTATGAACCTGTTAAATATGTATTTTGTATGTTGGGCAGTGTAACTTGGAAACCACGCAAAGTAACCTTGTATATTATATCTGTCTTGTAAGAAGGTGTTTAAATTATAAATGGCTAATTCACTTGATTCATGGGTAATGAAAACACGTGTACGTGGGATAGGAAAGGCACTCAGGTCCGCTTTACTAGGGCTACCCGATCGAGTGCCAGTCATTTTCCTCCGTTTTGGGGCATGGACAACTTGATATCAGAGCCTACATTTTTAATGGAGTCATAGGATGTCTCAAAGCTGTGTCTAGTAGAGCCCTTCTTATCGGTGTGTTGTCGGCCACATCTATAATTGGAGGGATACATGGACATTTAGGAAATTACCCTCTTCGTTGTTATTCTATATCACGCGGTGAATGAAAAATGAATGCATATATGTCTAATTTGCACTCTGTTCCGAAATTTTCAGTAATGGCCCCTAAAAAGAGAGATAGACTTGGCATTGGGGTCAATGTCACCCCAAGTGTGGCTGTGGACCATGTACTTGATACAGTGGGAGAGAGTGACTCCCCAGTCTTGAATCTGCCTAGCACATCAATTCTAGATCAAAGTGCTTATGTTCCTGCTGCGGCAGGGGATGCTACCATCCCTTCCGCTGATATTCTTGATTTTGATGTAGTTCCATCTCCCAGTCCTAGAGTTTCTGATAGGGACCTTAGAGGAGCCATCCATAAGTTGATCCGGTTAGTGGTTGCTCAGGTCCAGAGATCTCATGGTACTCTCGCGTCGTCTAGTGGACATAGAGATTCTGCCAGCTCCAGAGTCATCCAGTTTCTATGTTTGGCCCCTCAAGTTTTCACAGGCACAGATCTAAAAGTCGATCTGCAGGATTTCCTTGATCAAATGTATAAGACCCTTAGAGTGATGAAGGCTTCGGAGAAGGAGGGAGTTGAGTTGGCTTCCTACAGAGAAGAAGGGAGTTGAGTTGGCTTCTTACAGGTTGAAGGGAGTATCATATTCTTGGTTCGAGATGTGGGAGGATTTTTCTGGGGAAGAAAGCCATCCGGCTAAATGGGATGAGTTTGTAGGTGCATTTATGGACCACTTCTTAACTGCCAAGACAATGGCAGCCCGTACCATTGAGTTCGAGGTCCTCAAGCAAGATTTCATGTGTGATTGGGAGTACCATATGGAGTTTGTGAGATTGTCCAAGTATGCTCCTCAGCTAGTGACGACCATGAGTGCTCGATTTTGGTAATTGTTATAGGGCCTTAGTCCCTTGATATTGAATGAGGCTGCTACCGCAGCATTACACTCAGATATGAATTACGGAAAGATTGTGGGATTTTCTCAAGCCACAGAGGCTAGGAAGTTTAAAATTCGGGCAGAAAGGGAGCATAGCAGTAGGGCCCGACAAGTGGGTCACTCACTGAGACCGGTTTAGGGGAGAGGGCCATCAAGGACATCCTAGTTATATGCTCAGTGTTCAGCGAGCGCACCACCATCTGTGCATAGTTATCAGCAGAGCAGTCACTCAAGGCCAGGTTCAGACAATAGGAGGCCCCATTAATCCGGGAGTCTAAGAGGGAAGTTTCAGCACTAAGGTAGGGCTCCGTGCCCAAAGTGTGGGATATTTCATACAGAGACTTGTCATTTGGATATCCCAGTATGCAATAGATGCAGGGTGAGAGGTCATATCCAGCGGGATTGCCGTGCACCTCGTCAGGGCGTGGGTAGGGGATATTCTCAGTGATCCGATTCTTCAGACGCCACATCATCTGTGTATCTTCCAGCTCCTGCACGGCGTGGTGCAGTTAGGGGTGGAGCTCATGGTAGAGGTGGACCTAACAGGTTTTATGCTTTGAGTGGTCGCCAGAGTGCAGAGGCTTCTCCAGATGTTGTTACAACTATCTTGTTTTTTCAGGACACTAATTGTTATGCTCTTATTGATCTAGGGTCCTCTTTTTCTTGTGTCACCCCATTCATTGTTTCAAGTTTTGGGATGGAAGCGGAACAGTTTCATGAGTTAATTTTCGTATCAACTCTAGTTGGTGATTCTAGTACAGTCGCACGAGTTTATTAGAATTATGTTGTCACAGTATGTGGTCATATTACCATGGCCGATCTTATCGAGCTTAGGATGGTGGATTTTGATGTGATTATGGGAATGGACTAGCTTTATTCGTGCTTTGCTAAACTTGACTGCGATGAGAGTCATGAGACTCGAGTCTCCTAATGAGCCGGTTATTGAGTGGAAGGGGAATGGTGTGGTGCCGAAAGGTACGTTTATTTCCTACCTTAAGGCTTCGAAGATGATTAAGAAATGGTGTATCTCTCATTTGGTCTGGGTGGCGGACACCACTTCAAAAGCGTTTGCCTTCGAGTCCGTGCCAGTTGTGAATGAGTTCCTTGAAGTGTAGTCAGACGAACTTCCAGAGATTCCACCAGATAAGGAGACTTATTTCAAGATTGATGTATTGCCTGATACACAACCAATATCTATTCCACCATGCAGAATGGCGCCAGAAGAGTTAAGGGAGTTAAAGGAGCAACTGAAGGATTTATTAGAAAAGGGGTCGATACAGCCAAGTGTGTTGCCGTGGGGTACTCCAGTTCTTTTTGTCAGAAAGAAGGATGGGTCGCTCTGGATGTATATTAATTATCAGCAGCTCAACAAAGTCACCATCAAGAATAAATATCCCTTACCTCGATTAGATGACTTTTTTTACCAATTGTAAGGTGCAAGGTTCTTCTCCAAAATTGATCTACGCTTCGGGTATCACCAATTAAAGATTAGAGAGCAGGATATTCCTAAGACCACTTTCAGAACTCGCTATCGTCACATTGAATTCTTGGTCATGTCTTTTAGGCTAACCAACGCCATATCAGCTTTCATGGATCTTATGAATCAGCTTTTTCAAGCCATTTCTAAACTCCTTTTGTGATTGTTTTCATTGATGACATCCTTGTTTACTCGCGGAGCTGGGAGGATCACGCCTATAACCTTAGGATAGTTCTGCAGACTCTTCAGTAGTACCAGTTGTATGCTAAATTTTGAAAATGTGAATTTGGTTGGAGTCCCTTACCTTTTTGGGTCATGTTGTTTCTAGTGAAGGGATTCAAGTAGATCCCTAGAAGATTGCAGTAGTAAAAGATTGGCCTAGACCTATGACCCCTACGGAGATCCGTAGGTTCTTGGGTTTAGCTGGGTATTATCGGAGGTTTGTGGAGGGATTCTCTACCCTCGCCTCCCTATTGACTAAGTTGATGCAGAAAACACTTAAGTTCCAATAGTCCCACGCTTGTGAGAAAAGTTTTGAGGAATTGAAATAAAGGTTAACCTAAGCACCAATATTGACCTTGCAAGAAGGCTCAAAAGGATTTGTAGTTTATTGCGATTCTTCCAGGGTTCATTTGGGGTGTGTGTTGATGCAACATGGGAAGGTTATAACGTATGCTTCAAGACAATTCAAGAGTCACAAGAAGAATTATCTGACGTACGATTTGGAGCTTGTATCTATTGCGTTTGCTTTGAAAATATGTAGGCATTATCTTTATGGGGCCCATGTGGATGTGTTCTCAGACCACAAGAGTCTCCAATAATTGTTCAAGAAGAATCAGTTTAAGTTAGGGAAGCAACAATGGCTAGAATTGCTCAAGGATTATGATATGGACATTTTGTATCATCTAGGGAAGGCGAATGTGGTGGCCCACGCTCTCAGCCAAAAGTCCATGGGTTGTTTGGCTTATTTGGGGGCGGATCAGAGGCCCTTGGATCGGGTGTTGTATCAATTGGCCAGTCCGGAGGGTTTGTATTTCGACTTCAAATAATGGGGAATGTAATGGTGCATATTGGAGCTGAATCGTCACTTGTATCGAAAGTGTATGAAGGTAATTTTAATTATCCGACATTGGCACAGATGAAGGAGGCAGTTTTGAATAACAAGACTTCAACATTTTCAGTTAGTGGCGATAGTGTATTGCGATGTCAAGGTAGGCTATGTGTTCCAGATGTGAATAATCCTCGGGAGAGAGTGATGGCGGAGGCTCATAATTCTAGGTATTCTGTGCACCCAAGTTCTATAAAAATGTAACATGATCTCAAGGAACTTTATTGGTTGAATAATATGAAGAGAGGTGTGGCGGACTTTGTGTCTAAGTGTCCGAATTGTCAGCAAGTAAAAGTTGAGCATCAGCGGCCCGGTGGGTTAACCCAGCTTATGGAAATACTAATGTGGAAATGGGAGATGATCAACATGGATTGCATGGTAGGGTTACCTCGCACTCAGTGCAAGTTCGACTCAAATTAGTTAATAGTGGTCGACTCACGAAATCAGCTCACTTCTTGCTAGTAAATTCCATTGATACTGCAGAACAAGATGCCCAGTTCTATATCAAGGAAATAATAAGGCTTCACGGCACTCCACTCTCTATTATATCAAACACTAGGGGTCCAATTCACACCTAATTTCTGGAAGAAATTTCAGCAAGGTTTGGGTACTTAGGTGAATCTCAGCACGACTTTCAATACACAGACTGACGGCCAAGCGGATCGGACTATTGAAACACTTGAAGATATGTTGGGGGCTTGTGCTTGGATTTCAAAGGTAACTGGGATGATCACTTTCCACTTCTAGAAATTTCTTACAATAATAGCTTTCATGCTAGTATTCAGATAGCACCATTTAAGGCATTGTACGGAAAGAGGTGTATGTCTCAGATTTTGTTGTTTGAATTGGGTGAAGCAGAAGTGATATGGCTAGATCTCGTGCACCAGGCTATGGAAAAAGTTAAAGTCAATCAGGAGAGGATTAAAACTACTCAGAGTCACCAAAAATCCTATGCGGATGTGCGTCGGAGAGAATTGGAGTTCCAAGTCGATGATTAGGTATTCTTGAGGGTATCTCCTATGAAGGGAGTCATGTGATTTGGAAAGAAAGGAAAGTTGAGTCCTAGATATGTCAGGCTGTATCAGGTCACTCAAAGGATAGGAAGATGGCTTATGGGCTGGAATTTCCCCCTGAAATATCATTAGTGCACCCTATGTTCCACGTGTCTATGTTATAGAAAGTGGTTGGAGATCCATCCACCATCGTGCCAGTTGAGACCACCGAGGTTAGTGAAGGGTTATCTATGAGGAAGTCCCGGTCGCCATTCTTGATAGGCAAGTCCATAAATTTAGAAATAAGGAAATTACTTCAGTTAAAGTATTATGGTGAAGTCAAGGAGTCAAAGAAGCCACGTGGTAAGCGAATGTAGAAATGAAAGAAAAGTATCTGCATCTGTTTGAACAAGTCTAGTAGTAATCGTGCGAACTCCGCAGGTAAAGAGTGAGAATCAGAGACCTGGTGGTTTGCTTCAGAGGCTTGAGATCCTTGAGTGGAAGTGGGAGTGTATTACCATGGATTTTATTGTTGGAATCCCATAGACTCAGAAGAAATTTGGTGTTGTATGGGTGATTCTTGATAGGTAGATCAAGCCGGAATATTTCATTCTTGTAGCAGTTACCAATTTTTCTGTGCGGGTGGTCGAGATCTATATCCACGAGATTGTTCGCCGTGTTCTAGTGTTAGTCCATAGTTGTAAGGCCCCTAATCTTGTACTCAAAATATAGTAACTTCTAGTGCCAAGTTATGAATATGTGTTAGGAATGTGTAAAATTGTACTGATCTAGCTTGTAAAAGTCATGAATAAAAGTTTTCCTGAAAAATGATATTATGCGGCCCAGAATGCAGTCGCAGATCAAGTATGCAGGCCATATTTCTATCGCAGACTGAGACAGTCGCTTGGTTAAATTGAGGTATAAAATGTGGTCCATTTTGCGACCACATAACTGATATAAGGACTACATAGTCGTCGCATAATTTGCTAAGGATTTTCTAAAGGGCAATTGTGCAGTGCATTATGCGATTGCAGAACGTGAATGCGTACCGCATCCATATCGCAGACCCAAATAGTTCGCCTAATTATTAGAATATTTTTGCGGTCCATTCTGTGGAACGTATTTTCACTCTACAATCGCAGATATAACTCGGGCTCTAATTTTCTTAAATATTAAACTCGACCCCTTCTTCAATAAAACACCCCAACCCATTATTTTTACATATTTTCTAAACAAACTAGAGAGAGGAAGGGAAAATTCGTGAGGGAGAAAGTTTTGCATTTGTTGATTTGACTCATCAAAGTTACTCGGGCCGGGAAATCCCAAATAATTGCTTTCATCTCTACTCTTGCAGGTAAAATTCCCAACCCTTTTTCATTGATTTTCAAGTTAAAACAAAAAGGGTGACTCTTATGCATTGTTTCTTGAAAACATAAGTTGAAATACACATGCATGTTCTATAATACCTAAAATCTAGTCAAAGGAATTGGGTAGGAGTAAAGATTTGCAAAAAGGAGGGGGTTGCTAACCTAAATAAGTTTACGTAGGAATTGTGGACTTCAATTCTAAGATGTATGTGAGAACTTGTGAACTAGATTGCTGGTACTAGGCCGTTGGTGAGCTGAAATTAGAAGTAAAAAGGGAATTCGACTCGAGGTATGTATGGCTAGCTTTAACCTTTGTATTGTCACCTTGTTGGTTTACGACTGCATGGTATGTGTCACTTATATTGACTAATTGTGAATTCTTGTGATTAATATGCCTTGAATGTTGTTGGTTATGTTTCCCGATATAATGGTGTAAGTAAATGGTAACAAACAAAGTATGTGTAAATGTGTTTATGTGGTAAGAGCCGTATAACAAATGACGGAAAGAAGTCATAATTGATGCAATTGAACAATTTTGGAATATTATGTGTTGCTTGCCGTGGGCAACTATTGTTGTGAGTTGAATTGTATCCAAGCTGTTTGTACTTGATGGAAATAGTATTGATGTTTATGAAACTCTTTGTGAATTGTTGTTGTTTGAATTATGATTTTCCGGTGAAATGGGGTGGCGAGCCACAACAAAAAGTAATAAGGTGTGGGTTTTGGTAATAAGGATGGCCGAGGTATTAAGGTTGGCCGAGGTAATAAGGGTGGAAAAATGATTGAAATCACTATTGAAATGCAAATACGCGAAAGTTGTGAAAATCATTAATGTGATGGAACAACGTTGAAAGGGGAAACAAGAGATTGTGAAACTTGTTTGGGTTTGGTTGTTCCTTTCATATGCATTTGATAGTTTGTTCTATTACTATTTGTTACCTGTGCATTACTTGATTTTACTTGGGATAAGGTTTGTTCATACGTACCAGTACAATTAAAATGTACTGACGTCCCTTTTGCCAAGGGCGCTACATTCGTGTTCTGATTTTAGGTGGATCCATAACAGGTACTCTAGTCCACTGACAGTAGCACTCCTCCACTTCTTGTTAGCTGAATTGGTGAGCCCCTTTCTTCTTGTGGCCCTGTATGGCTCATGCCGCCTTCTTCCTGAGTTTTATTTTGGTATATATGTAAGGTATAGCTGGAGCGTTGTAATCGACATGTATTGTATCTCTCTTTTTCTACCCTTAGAGGCTCCGTAGACAGGAAATGTCGGTTATGAACTTGTGTAACTATGTATTTTGTATGTTGGGCGGTGTAACTTGGAAACCATGCAAAGTAACCTTGTATGTTATGTATGTGTTGTAAGGTGTTTAAATTATAAATGGCTAATTTACTTGATTAAAGAGTAATGAAAACACGGGGTAACACGTGGGATAGGAAAGGCACCCACGTTCGCTTGATTGAGCCTACCCGATCGAACGCCTGTCATGTCCCTCGATTTTGGGGCATGATATTATTTCATATCACACTTCTGGAGGGCCGTACAACATGAGTTAGGCAAACATGTTATGTTAAGTATAATATTCCACCCTAGATAGATGGTTAGTCCGAGCATACCATACAAATATCTGATGATATGCTTCGTTCCTGCAATATGGATTTCGGGGGTTGTTGGGATCATTTCTTGATTCTTGAAGAGTTTTACTACAATAATAGCTACCAATCGAGTACTTAAATGGCTCCCTGTGAGGAACTATATAGGAGGTAGTATTGTTCACTAGTTGGTTTGTTTGAGCATAGAGAGGCTCAGTTGTTGGGTACCGATTAGGTTTAGGATGCCTTGGAAAAGGTCAAGATGATATAGGATTGACATCCCACAGATCAGTTTAGGCAAAAGCGTTATTGCAATCTTAGAGTTCATGATGTCGCATTTATGGTTTGAGAGAGGCTTTTGCTCAGGGTTTCACATATGAAGGGTGTGATAAGGTTCATAAAGAAGTGAAAGTTTAGCTTTAGGTATATCGGACATTTTGAGATTCTCGAGAGAGTGGGTGAGGTAGCTCATAAGCTTGAATTATCACGTAACTTATCAGCAGTCCATCCGGTGTTCTGTGTATCCTTGCTCCGAAAGTATCACACTGATCTATCCCATGTGTTAGATTTTAGCTCAATCCATTTGGACAATCATTTGATTTATGATGAGGAGCCAATGGCCATTCTCGTCCAACATGTCCAGAAGTTGAGGTCTAAGAGTTATCCTTCAGTTAGAGTGCAATAGAGAGGTCAGTCGATCAAGGAAACTATAGGGGAGTCCGAGTTTAATATATGGAGTAGAAGCCCATATCTTTTCACCAGTCTAGGTACTTTTGTATGTTTGTTCTACGATGAACGTTTATTTTAAAGGTGGAGTAGGTGATTACCAAATAAAGTTTTTTATCTCTTCATCATTTAAGCAAAATCCATTTAGAAAATATTAGAAAATCTAAGAATGAATCATTGATAATTCGCTAAATCATTGATGCAAAAAATCAAAATACCAAATCCTACTTCAATATACTCCCCACAAACTAGAAGATGCTCGTGGGAAGGTCAAAGAAAGAACTTGTTATTCCGACATTAAGAGTTCTTCCATTAATTTTGAGTGCAGAAACACCCAACACGGGTGTGTTATCCATGCACTAGATTAAAAACAATGATCTTATTTTTCCAAATCCAAACTAAATTGTTCACATTTACTTCATAATAATCATCCACATCCAATACTGAATGCATGAGGTATATGACTTCAGTGGAGTATATTCCTTTCACTTTTATAGGCGATCCTAGATTGTCCAAGGCATCTGCTTCTGCATTTTCTTCTCTCGACATTTCTGAATCTTGCGAGCTGAGCCTAGATTTTCACTACATATTATTGCATATTTTCCTCTTTTATCGAATATCTCGTATAATTCATTTACTACTAGATGGGAATAACATTTAATATATATGACCTTAGAGTCTAGTCTCCGGGCTAGTTCAACTCTTGCAACCAAAGCCTCATACTCGACTTCATTGTTAATCAAGTGAATAGTTCTTATGGCCTGCCTCGGGGTTTTTCCCGTTGCTGTATTTAGTACTAACCCTAGCTATGATCCTTTCACATTTGAAGTTCCATTCGTGAACAAGGTCTGAAATCCTGATGTCATTTTCGATACCTTAACTACTTCTTTGGTGGTCAAAGGCAGCAGTCTGAGAGTAAAATAAGCTAAGAAGTTGGTCAAAACTTGCAATTTTATGGTATTACTGGGTTTACACTCTATGTCAAATCATTAATTTTGACTGCCCATTTGGCCAGTACCTGACAGCTCTGGTTTGTCAAAGATATTTTGCATGGTAAATGTTGTCACCACGACTATCGGCTAACATTGAAAATAAAGCCTAAGCTTTTAAGCGGCAACTATGAGATCTAAGGCCAATTTTTTCAGGTGTGGGTAGCGCTTTTCATCTCTCATAAATATTTTATTAACATAATATATGGGAGATTGCGTACCTTCATCTTCATGGACTAAAACGACACCTATCTCCATATTTGAGATCGCTAAGTAAATTATTAAATGTTTGCCTTCCTCTAGTTTGGATAATAACAGAAGGATCGATAAATAACTTTTCAAATATATCAAGGCATGTTTGCATTCTAGAGTCCATTCAAAGTTGTTTTTCTTTTTTAAAAGTGTGAAGAACTGATGTCATTTTTTTGAAGACTGGCAAATGAACTTTCTTAAAGAGGCCAGTCTTCCAATAAACCTCTGAACCACTTTCACATTTAATACATAGTTTGGTATGTCTCGAAGGCTTTAATTTTATCAGGATTGAGTTTGAACCCCATTTGTGATGCTAGAAAATCCAAGAACTTACCGAATCTGACTTCGAATGCACACCTTTTGGGGTTAAGCTTCATGCTGTGCTTCATTTGGATGTCGAAGGTCTGTTGGAGGTGCTTAAGATGATCACCTGCATTCAAATACTTTACCAACATATCATCTATGCAAAATTCCATTATTTTTCCTATTTTCTTTTCGAACATTTTGTTCACAAGCTTCTGGTAAGTGTTTCCGACTTTCATATTCTCCAAAGGCATCACTTTGTAGCAATATGTTCTAAAGTTTGTTATGAATGAAGTCTTTTACTGATTTACCAGGTCCATTTTGATTTGGTTGTATCCGGAATAGACATCAATGAAACTCATCAACTCGTGCTCAATTGTCGCATCAATCATTTTGCCAATGTTTGGCAATGGGAACAAGTCTTTTAGGCACACCATATTTAGAATTTTGCAATCTACGCACATGCAAAAATTATTATTCTTTTTTGGAACTACTACTAAATTGGCTAGCCAATCAGGATACATTACCTCCCAGATTGAACTTACATCAAGCAATCAAGATACCTCTTCTTTGACGAACCTAATTCTGACATAGACAATATGGTGTTTGTTTTTCCTTACCATAGGGATGTTGGTATCTAGGCTTAACTTGTGCACAACCACTTCTAGCGGAATACATGTAATATCCCCATACGACCACACAAAACAATCAACATTAAATTTAGTGATTCTATAATTCCTTACAAGAGCACGAGGTTGAATCATGTCCCCAAGTGGAACTTTCTCTCCAAGAACTATTCGAATAATGTGACTCACTCAAGTTTTTCTGCTATGGATTTTGTTGCGTCCGTTTTTCTATTACCTGAAAATACCTTGGTACCTGATCATATTGTTACGATTCCTCCTTTTTTACTTTGAGGAATCTGGAAACAGATGGAAAACGAGGTAAGTGGAAACCAAGACCGAAGGCAGCAAATTTGGTTGGCACCAGGTAGGCCCAGAAGAGAATATTGATAATGAAGATAAATGAGTGTTTGCCAGTCGATGAAATTTAATGAAGAATATTCTTCAGTATTAAATACACAATCCATTACAGAGAATTTTGGCACTCATAGCATGCAGTTATACTTCATTATTAGCCCCCACATTTGTCATTTAGGATAGGACTGATATCTATGATCTTGATCCCTAGGCACTACTATAAATAGTGAGTTCAACAACCATTGTAAGAGACGAATTTTCTAACAAACTTGTGCTTCACATTATTCTAATCTCAATAATATTTTATTTCATGTCTATTGATAGATTTATTGCTGCCTTTGGAAGCTCTGCTCCGGAACCAAGTTACTTTCTACCTTGTCTCTATTTTAGTGCTAAGAATAGCATTTTACTTAATTTATTTATTATTTTTGGATCAAATTGATTCGTTTGTCTATAAACGACATTACAAATTTAACAGTACCATTTAACGGGTGTAGGGAGGTGAGCCAACAATTGACCCCCCTCGAACATGAGACTTTCTTTATCGAAGATCAAATTGTGAATGCCCTTGGAAGCAAGGAGGTTGGCTAGTAAATGAAAAACTCAAATAGAAATCATGTTTCATAGTGCATGGAATTTTTTATCATACAGTCTCTTTCGAAAGAGTGTGTATTTTATTTTTTTATCATTCTCTGAAGCCAACGACTTCAAGTAAGTCATTGGTGAGTTCCACTAGCCGAGACAACATATGGTACTCAGTAGGGATCGAGAGGGAGACGCTTCTCCTCTAAAGATCCAAAGAAGGGGGCGAATAGCTGCGACCGAAATTCTTATAATTTGGGGAATGGGGAGGAGGGACATCCTCCTTTCGGATGTATGCAGCCGGTGGGGGTGATGTAGTAGGTGCTAGTTATGAAGGCATAAGCGGCATAGAAGGCGATAAAGCAGATGGTGTCCTGGGATGAGAAGTAGTCACAGAAAAGGCAATGCCAATTGTAGGTTTCTCATCAACCAAAGACGGAATATGAACAATACTCAGCCTCATTGTACTTGAAGCAGCGGGAACGGGAAGGGAGAAATGGAATTCTCCACTAAATCATACTCTCCCTGGAGCGCTTAAGCATCGTTCTCAGTTGATATTATGAGCTCTTAAAATTGAGCATTCTATTGAGTTGATGTAGGTCATTGTCTTCTTTCTAAGGAAGCCCCTTCATCACTGGCTTCCCCATCATCATTAATACCATGGTGACTCCAGTTGGCCTTGGTACAAAATTCTTTGCCTTTTTATTCTTACCCTCAAACGAGGAAGAGCACTGTCTTTTTGGCAGCTTGCTCTCCAGCCGGGGACTCCGAGAGGAAGTACTTGAACATGAAGCAGAACCGGTGGCTCCTATTCAAACGAAGGTCTTCTTCAGTAACCTTGTAGCATCTGGGGGATAAGACGAAACATCCTCCTCGGAGATGGTAACAGAGCCCTGTAGAAGAGCTAAATTTAGTGGAAAAGAAGGTTAACCAACTTTATTATACTCCAAAATTATGTGAAGACAAGATTAGTTTCATGAATCAACTCACCATAATTTTTGGCCTTCCACTCGTATGTGGGGGTTAGTTGTTTCTACCAACGGATCTCAGGCATAGTAATATCTAGATTCTTCTTGACCTACTGGTCCAAACCTTCAAAACTTGGTGGTGTCCACTGAGTTGCTGAAAAAAACGAATAGGGAAGGGTAAATAACAGCATCAAACAACCTTTTGTTAGAGAGAGGACAAACGTTGAACTTACATGTATGAGTCCATGACTCTGGGAAAGATGGAGTTATGGCCGAGATGATATCCTCGGTGGCAAAAAGTATGAACCACTCTATCCATCCACAGTCGATTTTGTTATCCATACTGGTGAAAAAATAATGGTGGCCACGTTTGCTAATGTTTATTACTCCTCCATGGAAAATCTTAGGGGAGTAGAGGTTCATCATGTGAGCCAACGAGAGCTCTTTCCTTGACTCCAACCAAAATCGTTGTAGACGGGATATCACCTACCACACTGAGGGGCCCATTTTTGCTAAGAAGACTTGATACCAGTGGAAGAACTCCAAGACTACAGGGTAAAGTTCCCCTCTCAATGAGAAAGAGCCCAAAGTAAAGTGGTATGGTACATTTAAACGTACATATAACCCTTCTTAGGAAGGTTACTCGCTCCACCAAATAGAGTGAGATGATATTTATATCATGACAATAACAATGCTCCTCCACAGAAAGATTCTAGAAGGACGGATGGAACAAAGGTACATGCCAACAACTCATATACGAAGGCATGTAGAAGGAAACTTCTATTCGATGTCTTGGCTGTTTTGAGCCTTCTACGAATAATGGATGCACTATATGAGGCGTATCACCATTGGTGCTTTCTTTGTTTTTCAAAGAACTTGAGTTCATAGATGAGGAGGCCATAATTAGCAAGAGGTAATAAATGCTTCGAAGAAAAACATTAACGAATAGTGAAAGCAAGAAAGAGTTGAATGCAAATCGTTGAGGGAATTTTGAGAAATCGTGAAGTGTAAAAGAAGAAGAATGAGTCATATAAGTAAAGGAATATGCGACTAAAACCTTGGCCATGATTACCTTGGAAGCAGTGAAAATATTTCTAATTCGTGGAGTGACGTGTGTTTGCGCATTAAATGCTGAGATATATGTGTCTAATTAAACGTCAGAAACTTTTCTTATGGGATAAAAAGATTTCCTACGAAGAAAGGTATCTTCACCAACTTTTCAATGACACAAAGATGTGCCATCAGAAAATAGGGGGACTGTTTGTATAGGAAAAATTTGGTTTGTATCAAATACACAAATAATAGAGTGACACGTGGAACTAGAGATAGATGAAAAGTGCGGTAAGTGGAAACCAGCACTAGAGACTACAACTACGTCGGAATCGGGTAGACCTCAAAGGGAATGTTGCTAATGAAGACAAGAGACACTTTGCCATCCGATGGCAATCAATGAAGAATATTTTTAAGTATTAATTACACAATCCGTTACGGAGGGATGTTGGGTCAAGGCTTAACTTGTCTACCATAAAATGGAATAGTTGAATTTGTAACGTAGTTTAGACAAGAAAATAGATTTGATCCAAAATGATAAATAAATTAAGTGAAATGCAAGACATAGATTTGGAATCGAGATAATGCAACAAATGGATTGATTCAGGGAGCAGAGCTTCCAAAGGCAGTAATAAGACTATTAATAGACAAAAAATAAATAAGCATAGAATAATGTGTAGCACAGGTTTGTCATAAAATCATATCTTACAATGGTTGTTGAAATCACCTACTTATAGTTGAACTTAGGGAAAAAGGTCTAAGGATCAAACAACATTAAATGATAACCATGGGGGCCACTAATGAATACGTAATAGTAGGCTATGAATGCCAAAGTTCTCCCAAATGGATTTTGTATTTAATACTGAAGAATATTCTTCATTAAATGTTATCGGGTAGAAAACATTCATTTGTTTTCATTATGAATATTCTCTTCGGGTTCTACTCAGTGACAATTGAAGCTGCTAACTTCGGTAATTGTTTCCACTTACCTCACTTTCCATCTGAATCTGATTGCACATATCTCTTTGTTATTCAAGAATTTAATATGAATCGATGATACCCTATACAAATAGTCCCCATACTTTCTGGTGGCACATCTTTATGCCATTGGGAATTTGGTGAAGATACGTTTCTTTGCGTGAAATCTTATGATCATTTCTGAAAAGTTTCTGGAACTACACTAGACGAACGTCTCTCCTCAATTAATTCCCTAAGCATGTTTTACTCGACAATTTATCAATGCTTTCACTGGCTCTCGTGGTAATCATGGTCAAGATTTTAGCTGCCTATTCCTTTAGTTATATGCCTCATTCTTTTTCTTTTAGAATTCACAATATTTCAATTTCTCAATTTCTTTGCATTCTACTCTTTCTTGCTATCACTCTTCTTTAAATTGATTCTTCTAATAACTCATATTACTTCCTCCTAACCATGGCCTCCTCCTCTAAGAACTCAAGTTCTTTGAAAAATAATGAAAGCACTATCATTCCCAAAAGGCTCGGTATAACCAATGATATCAAAGAGAAGTTTCCTTCTACAAGCCCTCGTACATGGGCTGTTGGCATGTACTCTTCTTCCATACATCCTTCTTTCATTCCTACTATGAAGGAGGATTGTTATTGTCATGATCTGAACATCATAGTTCCCCATATGGTGGAGCAAGTAACCTTCTCTAAGAAGGTTTTTATGTATGTTTACATATGCCCTTTTACTTTGGGCTCATTCTCATTGAGCAAGGGACTTGACCCTGTAATCTTAGAGTTCTGCCACTGGTATCAAGTCTACTTGGCACGGATGGGCCCCTCTTTATGGCAAGCGGTAGCATGTCTACAAAGATTATGCCAGGAGACAGGGGAAGAGCTCTCCGTAGCTCACATAAGTAACTTTTACTTCCCCGAGATTTTTCTTGGAGGGGTAATAAACTTTAGAAAATTTGGCCAACATGATTTTCTCACTTGCATTGATGATGATAATGATCATGGATGGATGGAGCGGTTTTTTTTTGTTGCTACCACGGATATCATCCTAGCCATAACTCCATTTTTCCCAAAGTCATGGACTCGCACACA
Source organism: Nicotiana benthamiana (assembly GCA_034376525.1). Taxonomy (NCBI): domain Eukaryota; kingdom Viridiplantae; phylum Streptophyta; class Magnoliopsida; order Solanales; family Solanaceae; genus Nicotiana; species Nicotiana benthamiana. The sequence goes on from CM067337.1 coordinate 58,041,677, forward strand.
TATGTTCAATGTCTGTCTTTTTCTCTAAAAAGGCTATTTATTGCTGTTACTGACCCTTCCCATTTAATTATTTCAGAAAATCGGTGGACATCACAAAGGGTTAAAGGCTTGGGACTAGTGGTTCCAGAAGATTCTAGATATTACCACGCCTAAGACTTACCAGTGGAAAGAACTAGACCATTCATATGAGTGGAAGGCCAAAAATCTTGATGAGTTTATTTGTGATACTAATCTTATTCATACTTCATTTTCGTGTAGAAGAAAGTTGGTTAACTTCATTTTTCTGTTGAATTACGGTCTTCCTCAGGGTCTTTTTACCACCCATGAGGAGGATGTTTAGGCTAATCCTATAGAGGATGTGAGGTTGTTGAAGGAGGCCTTCCCCCAAACAGGTGCTACCGGATCTGCTTCATATGTAGGTAATTACTCTTGGAATCCCCAGCCGAAGAGCAAGTTAACAAAAAGATGGTGCTCCTCATCGTCCAAAATTAAAAGGAAAAGAAAGTTGCACCCGGGCCAGCCACAGTCGTTGTGGTAATTGATGATGATGGGGAAGTAAGGGATAAAGGGGCTTCTACACAAAGTAGATAATGACCTTCATCAGCTTAACGAAATGCTCAATTTGAAGATCTCATAACCCCAATCAAGGACGACGCCCAACCGCTCAGGTGAGAGTATGACTTAGTGGGGAATTCCTATTCTCCCTTTCTAGTCCCAGCTCTCCTGCTACTATGAGGATGAGTAATAGACCTATTCCATCTTTGGTTGATGAGAAACCTACAAATGTGTCACGACCCAAACCTATGGGCCGCAATGGGAACCCAGTCTTACTTAATCGAGTACCAATCTAATATATCTTGATTATTGTACTTTTATTTGCAAATGAGCCAAATAGGTCGTCATAGGCTAACTAAAATAGACATAGGGGAATACTCAATATAGGATGACCAAGCTGATATAAAAAATAATACATGTGACATACAGACCTATAATGCCAACATGATCATTTGTAAACTCAAAAGATAGGATGGCAAGGCCATACACGCATCCGTATATATGACATTTATCTACAAGCCTCTAAAAATACATACTTATCTTAAAGGTTGGGACAAGGCCCTACCATACCAAACAATACACGTATATATTATACTGACCAAACAAGTAACTTTAAAGCAATTGAAGTGCACCAACATCTTCTACTGAGCTGATAACCTACATGGAGGACTCTCGAACTGTCTATCGGGATCTGTGGGCAAGAAATGCGGCATCCCCATGCAAAAGGGATGTCAGTACAAATAATGTACCGAGTATGTAAAGCACATAAATAAGTACATAAAAGAAATTGTTGTATAAATAAACTATAATTTTGAATAACTATATAAATCATGAAATACTTATACAGTCAAGAATATGCATATGAATGTCATGTCGTACATAAGTACATGTGATCACAATATCATCAAGCCTCTGAGGGCATCATATCATACTATCTCGACCACTATGGGCAAAATCAACAACGTATGTATGTATGTATGTAATATATATATATATATATATATATATGTGTGTGTGTGTGTGTGTGTGTATGTACAACGCCATCTGATCATATGTCAATATAAATAAATGCAATGCATGAAAAGTACGTCAATGAAATCTTTCAGAATTTCATATGACCATTATGCCTTCGAGTAATATCATGAAGTAAAATTTTTCAATTTACGTATTTATCTGAGTCCCATGAACAGAAGGTGTGATCATATGACACATAGGAAATGAAGATAGGCACCTCCAATACTTTTATGAATAGAATCATTTAAGGACTTTATGGCCTATACTCTTTTGTTGTCTCAAGGCCTATCACCTCTCGTTTTTTCCTACCCTTGACTATATAATCTTTAATAATGTTTCCCTTTTTTTTCACCTACAGTCATCCTCCATCTACCACATTTTACTCATAATGCTTCATGAACTCTATTCTTATTTCCTTCTAACATATGTCTATCACTTTATTCTAAAATCTCGAAAAAGACATTCTTTTGCTTTTAGCGCCCCTTGCTCCATCCTTTGGCACTTTGGTTGCTTAATATTCTCTCTCTACCAGGGGCGAGAGCCATACTCAGGTAATATTTATCCTTCCAGGATTTGTGTGCCTATCTTTTGTAATTTTTTCTTTTGAACACTCTAGTATTCATATCTAGTTGTACTATTCTAGATCACACCATTTGGGTGTCCACAAGGAAATATATTAGCACATTTGCAATGTCGTTTTGAAATTTTAACTATCACAAACAATCCATCCACCATTTTAGGTTACTCTAACCCCAGCTGAATCCTGATATCCATCATTCCATTAACTATTTCTATTAGCCCCCATATGGCATAACTAAGATGAGTGTGGCTAATTATACATACCTTTATTACTGTTGAAGGTAACTCATAATGCATATATATTTTTGCATGAGTTGCAAATACCAATAATCTTCATTAATTAAGTACCTCGCACCATTTCAATCTTGTTCCTTTTACTTGTTGAAACTTCTATCTATCCTTCAGAATCTTTCGTTGTTTTTTACCATATGGGTGGATAAATATTCATGCATTAAGGCTCTTTATCAAGAAGCTTATATATCTTAGTATACACATGATCGGCTAAATACGTCATATTTATCCATCATAAGCACGATGCAATAATCGAGTTCCTCTGACTCCACTCTTCCCTGACTATATCTCTTACCAACTGTACGATCGTCTTGTTACAAACAAATAAGAGTTTAGAATTTTGAATTCATATAATTGAGCTCTATCACATGATCTAGAGTAAGAAGAAAGAGTGACAGTCCTAAATGTCATGTAGCCTCCTGCTTATAAGTGTGGTGCACATCAAACCCTTAAATAAGATTCTACTAGACATTGATTATAGAATCTTTAGGACAGAACTAATATGATACTACTTTTGTCACGACCCGAACCTATATGCCGCAATGGGCACCCAGTACCTTACTTAGCTGAGTATCAACATAACATATCTTTCTTATTGTACTTTCATTGGGAAATGGGCAAAATGGGTCGTCATGGGATAATTAGAATAGACATAGGGGAATACTCAAAATAGGAAAACCCAAACTGAAATAATAAATCATACATGTGACATACAAGCCTATGAGGCCAACATGATCATTTGTAAACTCAAAACATCGGCCAGCAAGGCCATACAAGCATCCGTGTTACATGACATTTGTCTACAAGCCTCTAAAATACATACTTGTCATAATGGTCGGACAGGGCCTGGCATACCAAAGAATATGTGTCAAAATCATACTGACCAAACAAGCAACTCCGGAGAAAATATAGTGCACCAACATCTTCCGCTGAGCTGATAGCCTACTTGGAGGACTCTCGTCCTATCTATCGGGATCTACAGGCATGAAATGCAGTGTCCCTAGGCAAAAGGGACATCAATACGAATAATGTACCGAGTATGTAGGCACATAAATAAGTACATAAAAGACATGGTTGGATAAATGACTCAACCTATTAGTCTGAATAACAATGTAAATCATAAAATACTTACAATGTCATGCATATGAGTATGAATGTCATGTAGTGCATACGTATATGTATTCATATATGAACAAGAATCTATGGGCATCCCATCATATCATCTCGGCCACTAGGGGCAAAATCATCAACATATACTAGCTGAATAGGTGATGGTATGTATATAACACCGTAACCTTTTCCCACATATATATATATATATTTCTATATATACGCGCCTCTGTAACTCCATCTTGCCACGAGTCAATGTAAATAAATGCAATGCATGAGAAGCACGTCAATGAAATCTTTTAGAATGTCATAAGACCATTATGCCTTCGAGTAATATCATGAAGTAAACTTTTTCAACATAAATATTTTTCTGAGACCCATGAACAAAATATGTAATAATATGTCACATGGGAATTCAAGACAGTTGGCACCTCGAATAGTTCTATGAATAGAGTCATCTATGGAAGTTATGCATTTGCTCATTTCGTTTGTATCGTATAGATCATGCCAAAAGGAAAGAAGGGTTAGCCTTAACATAGCTGAACAAATTCTCTTGAATATACCTCTAAAACACGTCAATTGCAACAAGACGCAACAGATCAAAGTAGGGAAAAATTCGCATGATATTTTTGAGAAAGATTGCACCGCACTTTATTAGAATTGTAAAATCCCGTTGCTATTATTCTAATAATTCTCGTATGAGTTGTTTGAAGCAAATTATGCTTATTATTGGAAAATATGATATTTGACGAAACATTCCCTCCATTATTTAGCACCATAACCTCTCATTATAATTGTGTAGGGAGATGTATTATTTTTGTAGGTTTTGGGCCACATTAGATAAGAATGAATTTTTCTGCTCAAATCTCCTAATTGCGCCACCGTGATTTGAGACTAATGAGCCATCAAATTAGGCATTATTTGCTACCAGGTCGGTGGTTAATCCTTATCCAAATTTTCTTAATTAATCACCATTAATTTCTTACTTAACTAGGTAATCTCCTATTTCCCAATAATTAACCAATTACCCATATAATTAAGAATTATCTCAAATTACTTAAAATACTACTAACTTTTATCATACCTTATACACGTTACTATCATGGTCGTATGGTACCTTGTATGACACTTATCCATAAATACAAGATATTATAGCTTGGACCGTATTTACCTCAAAATATCAAACTTCGACGAAATTCACTTTCTTTGATTTGCTTACCCTTCATGTTCACGAATATACTTGTTGCTTGATTGAAATATCATAATAATATAATCTCAAAATAATTTAATTCTCAAACTTACGTCGATTAATTTACTAAGAAACTTTAACATATGAAAATGCGATATGTAACATCTCATTTATGAGCTCCCATAAATTTACTTATGGCGTACTTTCATGTAAAAAACCATGGGATGTAACAAATTGGCACTGCCTTTTCCTTTGATGTTTTTCATCCCACAATACCATCAGCTTCATCTCCTTCCACGCTTATCATGCCTTTATCACCAACACCTACTACATCACCCTCACTGGCTGCAAACATCCGAGAGGAGGAAGTCCTTCCTTCCTAGTCCCCAGATCATTGGAATTTGGGGCGCAACTATTTGCCCCTTCTTTGGATCCTCATAGGAGGAGGAACGTCTACCCATCAGTGCCTATTGAGTGCTATTTTTGATCCCGGCCGGTGGAATTTGGTACTTACCTGAAATCGTTGACTTTAGAGAAAGATAAGAAGAAAATACACTCTCTTTTGGGAGAATGTATGATAACAATGTAATGCACAATGCAACTGCAATATGATAGTTGTTCCTTTTACTATTTCTTCTTGTCTTGTTATGATAGAATTTCTAATTTGAGTATTTTCTCAAACTTCCTTGCTTCTGAGGGCCTTCAAAATTTTGTCCTTGATAAATAACGACATATGTCTGGGTGGGATTAGCTGTTGGCCAAGAGAGACCAAGTTTCTTCTCGCCTCCTGGAACTAGAAGCAGAAGCTGCTAAAGCCGGAGAGTTGGAGGCTCGGTTGAAGTATAGCGAGTAGGAATTAATTGTCCTTAGACAAGAAGCCTCACTATTAAATGTACAATATTAAGATGCTAAGGCTAAATTGTTTGAGGTCCAAATGTTGTTCCAGTTGCTACCGAATGCGATGTTCCCTCTATTGAGAGACTGAATAATTTGGAGGTAGCCTTGAACTCTAAAGCCGAAGCGGCTGCTGCGGCCAAGGAGAAGCATTTTTAAATGGAAAAGAATTATAAGAAGCATTTTCAAATGGAAAAGAATTATAAGAGGGTCATGGAACACAATAAGATTCATATACACACTATCTGTGACCTTGATCTCGGCCTTAAGCCACCGGAACTGAGCTAAATAGCGTTTTTACTGAGGTTGAGTAGATTAAGTCAGAACTCTAGCTCTGAATGGATACTCTCACTGTTGAAAAAAAAACATTCTATGTATACATGAGGAGAAAAACCAAGGAAGAGGCCCAAAGCGAGGGTCATTGATTCTGGTGCCAAGATCGCCAAGACCCGTCAGCTGGAGTTAACCGTTCAAAAGTGCCTCCGATTCAAAATGATGCAACTGACTCTTCTGGTTTTGTTCAGGAATTCTCGAGAACTGAGGAAAAACTTGAAGGGTATGATGGTGAAGTCTAATATCGTGAGCCGGTGGCAGATCCACCTACTTCTCATGGGATGCAAACGCTTCTCTTCCCCTAAGTGGTAGGGACGATGTAGTTTGGTTTTTCGCTCTTTTTTTCATTTTTTTTGCTTTTCATACTTTTTTACTTGTTTTGCTTCGCATGTTCATTATATACAATTGCTATTTCATTTAAGAATTTTGAAAAATTTTACTTTTTTACATCGATTTATGCAAGGCCTTGGGTGTAATTTCTCCTGATAGCATTTGGGTTTCATGAATAAATTCTTTGGGCATAAACCATTTACTATGAAGGTTTCATTGGAGAGACCCTCTTATGTTTATGGTGGCTCTTGAAGAGGACGTTTCATGTTCATTCCGGCACTAGCATTTGAAGTACTTGATTACCTTTCAGATAATAAAATTAATTTATTACTTTGACAAGAAACATGATAAAATAAAAGAATTTACTTCATTCCTCCCATTTCAAAAAGTATATTAATATTCACTGTGCTTAAAAGAAATTCCCATTACTTGTGGCTAATTTTTCAAACTTTTTTTTACGGGGCTAGTCGTGTATTCCCTGGTCCTGATGATATATTCTTTTTCTCATATTTTGTACCATGGTTTTTGTGGAAATTAAGTTGTCGTACTCTCATATTCTTTTCGCTTATTCCTCGTTAAAAACCCTTGCCAAGAAAATCCAACAGGGAAAAAATTAGACAAATTGGAAAAGGAGTACAGTACATACTTTCAGTGTATGTGGTGCTCATTAACAAAATTACCTTTTGAGGTGTTCTACATTCCAGATTCTCAGCAATTTTACTCCATCTTCATTTTAAAGTTTATATGATCCTTCCCTAGTGATATCTGAAACCCAATAGGGCCTTCCCACATCGAATCCAACTTCCATGCATTGAGCTCTTAGTTGTTTTGAGTTACTTAACACCAAGTCTCACACTTAGAAATAAGAAAGATTAGTCTTTGATTATAGTATCTTTCAAGTCTTTGTTTGTAGGTCACCATCCTTATATCGTCCAAGTCTTTGTGTTCGTTGAGTAGCCACTTAATAGTTTGCTTCTTTGTTCACCTGCAAGTATCTCTGTCATGACCCAAACCTTGATCCTGTCATGATGACGCCTCTCGTGAAGACAAGGCCAGCCAACCAACTAATTTCACGTTTTCAAAATAGTAAAATAATAATAAACAATTTTAGCATAATTAAATAATCACAACCTAAACAAAGATTTCTTTATTAAGTGTGAAATACAACCCAAACACAGGCCAAACCGAACTGTCACAAGTCATGAGCATAGATTAGAATATAGATATGACTACAAGGTTTGTAATATATAAAATAAGACTAATAACCAAAAGGAAGAAATGCGGTGTTGCGAACGTTGGCAGTCACCTCGCTAAACTCTAATAACTTAGCCTCTGATTAGCTGAGAACCCGCTACCGGGGGAACAAATACTTGCATCTGCACGTGAGATGCAGGGAGTAAAGTGAGTACTCTGAGACGCAAGAAATCACGCAAGACAAACCATCATGCTGTATAGAGCAGTGTAAAACACTTTGAGAAAAGCACTGAAGTTGTGAAATCTTTAGAAACCATCTTAGCTTAGTTTAAACATCTTTGATAATGACTTTTTCAACGGTTACACAACTGAATGCAAAAAAAATAGTGTAGATAAGCACAAAAATACGCCCCTCGGGCAAAAACACTCAATTAAAAGATAATGCCAGGAAATCAGGTAGGTATCACATGAAGTAGCCCAAAGAACAGACAATGGCAGGCAAATGAAATAAAGTAAACACATTGAACAGTACCAGCATCGCTGTAGAATGCAACCAGATCTGTATATCGCTTCGGCGTGCATCCTGATCCATATATCTCGTCGACGGCCCTCATTGGGGGTGTGCAGACTCCGGGAGGGGCCCTTTACAGCCCAAGCGCAATATCAAGCCATCTCCTGGCATAAAATCTAGGCTCCCGGCCCCATGTCAATATCACTATAACACTACAGTGGCGCGTACCCAATCCCATAGTATCCTCACATCTGGCCCTCAGCCATACTCAGTCTATCAATCACATAAGACACTCAGGCATTAGTAAAACAACAGTTCTTAGCCCAAAACATCATTTAATATATCATTTCAGTTTCAAAACCTAGTAAAAGTAGCTGAGTTGTAAAACAGTGGAAAACGATACGACTGAGTTCAAGTAGTAAGTCAGAATAGTGAGTAAATAGTGATAAAAATCCTCAAAAGGTCCAACTACTTGGAAAGAAGCCCAAACATGACAATCAATCCAAGTCATGATCATAACAAATGAGTTACAGTCAAATACAAGGTAAAATCATCAATTGAGACTGACCAAGTCACAATCCCCAATAGTAAACAACCCCACCCTCATCATCAAGCGCGTGCCTCACCTCAATACAGCACTACAATGTGCAAATCCGGGGTTTCAAACCCTCAGGAAATTATTTACAATCATTACTTACCTTAAGCCTGCGAAATCTGTAGCTCGCAGCGGCCTGCCCCTCGAATTGGCCTCCATGCGCGTCGAATCTATGCGAAACCAGAACGAATATGTCATATTATGCCAAGGTAACAAAGCGCAAACAAAAACAATAGAAAAATATCAAAAATATCAAAATTAGCAAAACCCGTGCCCCGGGCCCATTTCTCAAAACTAAAAAAAATTTATATCAACGGGTTCCTTATCGTCCCATGAGTTCATACATAGCAAAAAATTTCCAAATCTGACGCTAATTGGTCCTTCAAATTCCCAAATCAAACTTAAAAATCCCAAGCCATTGTCTCTTCCATTTTTAACTTAAGATTCATGAATTTCTAGGTAGATTTCATAATAGAAACGAATATTGAGTTCAAAAAATATTACATCTGGGCTATTCCCCTTGAATCCCTCTTCAATTAGATCTTCCAAGCTCCAAAATCCCTCAACAATGTAGGTACTTAACCTCAAAATCATGGAATAATGAAGCTACTGCAACTCTTGGAATTCCATTCCTACTCCAGGATCAATATCTCATCGACCAAACAAAAATCGCCAAAATCTCAACTTCGCCAATTCAAGCCTAATTCTACCTTGGACCTCCAAAATCATTTCCGATCATGCTCCTAAGTCATAAGTCACCCAATGAAGCTAACCGAATAATAGTAACTCCAATCCCAACACATACACAAATAAGTTAACTCTTGGTCAAACCTTTTAAATTCAAAGTTTTCAACTGAGACTGTTCTTTCTAATTCATACTGATTTCCGTGAAAATCAAAACCAATAATTTACATCAGTCATAATACATCATATGGGGCAAGTCATGCCCGAAAACTGGCGATCAAGGAGCAAAAGATCAAAATGACCGATCGGGTCATTACATCCTCCCCCACTTAAACACATGTTCATCCTCGAACGTACCTAGAGTTGCAACTGAAATAATTGAATAACCTTACTATGCCTATACCCGGGGGTGATCCCACGTCACCGTATCTCATATAGGTCCGATAGGACATTGCAACTTAAATTGCACAATCCAATCTGGCCCATAAGCAAGAACCACATGTTTAGTTTCTGAAACCACAGATACAATGAAAACCTCACACTTATACTCTGAATAGCCTAGCTTTAATAACCCATGCCTACAACCTCAGGAGCAATCATCTGATGTACCACATAACTCGAACACTCGTAGCAATAACTTCTATTCACAACAACTACATAAAAAACCGAATACTGGTAGAAAAACTCTTATCAACTAAAGTCTCATTTCAACACTTTAATATACTACCAACGATAAATGAAATACGCATTAAACCACAACCATTTCTCAGGTAAACCATTCATGAACCTGTCAATTACCATAGCAAATTTTCGAGCCGAACCTCGATCTTATTCGTCCAACATGCTAAAATCAAATCTATTCGTATTCATTAATGATCCCAACGATCTCCTCTAATCCAACACACCACTCTGGTGACATGACATATCAATAGAGGCCTAAGCCACAACTGGCATAATACGCGCACCAATAAACAACAGTCTGAACATACACAACTTATGAAAATGACTCAAATGAATGAGTTGTACCTCAAAATCACTCGTACCACCACAATACAAGGCTAAGAACCCGTCTCGCATCATAGAAATTGAACACACGAATCTAACCCGCATGGTCATACATCCACATAGCTTTGCTGCAAATGTGGGATACTATCCAAACACCGTTCCACATGAAACACATCAAGTAACTATGCTTGAAATAGGCAACTAGGCACAATTTGATGCCTGGAACCAAAACAAATCACCACACCTATGGAGAAACAAGTGATATATACTATGAGACCGAATAGGAAATAATTGATACGCCATCCACCGAGCATTACCCAATTACTTTTCCTGCTCGACTTTCATTATGAACCGCAATAAAATCACACCATATGTGCCCATAACCAACAAATCATTATGTCTCGCAACCCAGAATGGCAACTCATAGATCTCCCAGATCACTAGCGAGCTCAATAACAGTCGAATAAACCAATCCCTCAACAATACAATTTGGGTCCAACCAAGTTGACTCAAGCTAGAACACACATCCACATTAGCCTATCAACAAGCTCTTTATCAAGGAAATCCTTAAGATATTCCTTCCACCACTATAACTCCTACCATTGTCGTACAATACGATGCTCGGCAAATCACTACCGAAACAACAACCTCGCCTTACCACAAGAAACAGATCTGAAAAGTCTCTCACCACCAGAACTGAATCGATATGAGGAGCCTTATTGCTAGCTCCCATCACAAGAGCCCAAATAAGAAAAACAATCCTTCCCAACCATCCGCTAGGTCTTCAAATTGTAAAAACGATCTCCCCAATAGAACATAATCCGTCGAACAATGCCATTAATCTATGGCATCTTTCGGTAAAGGCAATAGCGCCGCCGTAGCGTAATAGTTCAGAATAATACAACACAGAGACAACCAGTCAAACCCAATATCACATTCAAAGTATAACATTCTAAGCAATAAAGGATCCGCTCGGGTCTCCACTCTCCGATAGTAACCATATTATGCCGATACATACAATCCACCACCACGATATAGCCTGAACATAAGAACTCCCAGTCCCTAACTCCATATAGCACACAAGTCATCATAACTAATCAAAATTTTGCCGTGAAAGCATACCACACCTCAAACACCCAATCATTCCATGAAGTATATTTTAAACTTATCTTGTGCCACCAAGCAAATCTGAATATCGCCAGCTGATCTAACAAGAAAGTGTCACAATACTACCGAAGTGTCATCAACTTAATCACATTGCCCTTTTACTGAAACATATACTAAAGTCAAACCGCTTCTAACTAGTAGTACTATTTCCTTAATCATCTGAGGCCACCCGTTGCATAAGAGTTTCAACTTCCCTTCTGAACTAAACCGTAACCTTACACACATAAGTCTCGCTCCTCCACAACACACCGTATATATCATACCATCTTAGGATAGCATAAAAACTTCATCTCCCTTCCAATCCACAGACATATACGCACTCAACTAGCCAAGAACTTTCCATTGGTTCCATATAGGAGAAAATCACTATACATGCCAGGCTCTGCATGCCCATAGAATCTACATCTCCAAACCTAGTAAAAATCGTTAAGAACTCTCTGAATTTCCTTTGCACAAATTATACTGGCCAGGACTGATTCCTTCTAACTCGACCAAGCTAAATAAGAGGACTGCTGCAAATACCTATAAGAAATTATTATCTCAGACACACGCAAAGGGTTAATCATATCCTTACCATACCGATTTGGCCTACTATCAAGCTACTCCATCTATATAAATTTCCTTCTGATTCATCTTCAACGTGATAGGAAAGGGCGTTTGACGAAATTAGCAAAGATTTAAGCCACTTTAAGAAAAAAACCAAGCAAAACCCAAGTTATACAGAAGCTGTCACTCTTAGGGACCCAGATAATATCAAAAGAACTAAAATAAGTGTCCATATCGAGCCGATGCTCAGCGAAGAAATAATCAAACCGCTGCTTGAATACAATGATGTTTTTAAATGTCCTACGATGATATGCCAGGGTTGAGCACTGCTTGGTGGTCCAAAAATTGCCCACTGACCCGGCCTGCCCTCCTGTCAAACAAAAGTTGAGGAAGTTTAAAACTGATGTGAGCGTAAATATCAAAGAGGAAGTTACCAAATAGTTTCAGGCAAAGGTCATCCGAGTCACACGATATCCTACCTGGTTAGCAATGTCGTGCATGTGCCAAAGAAAGATGGAAAATATGGTGTGTATCAATTATTGTGACCTCAACAAAGCTATTCTAAAGGACAACTTCCCACAACCAAACATCCACATATTGATTGACAATTGTGCAAAAAATGAGATTGGGTCCTTTGTAGATTGTTCCGTAGGCTATTACCTGATTTTCATGGATAAGAAAGATGTGTAGAACACATTCATAACATAATGGAGTATATATTGTTACAGGGTCATGCCCTTAGGTCTGAATAACGTTGTGGCAACCTATATGAGGGCAATGACAACCATATTCCATGATATGATACATAAGGAGATTGAGGTCTATGTGGATGATGTAATAGTGAAACCCCGGAAGCAATCTGATCATGTCAGAGATGTGAGAAAATTCTTCCAAAGGCTCCATGGGTACAACCTCAAGCTCAATCCTGCGAAATGCGCATTTGGTGTGCAATCAAGGAAGTTCCTATGATACATAGTCAGCCGCCAAGGCATTGAGCTAGATCCATAAAAGTTCAAAGACATACAAGAATTTCTGCCTCTGAGGAAAAAAAATGGAGGTGATGAGTCTGTTGGAGAGATTGAATTACATCAATAGATATATTTCCCAGCTCAGGACTACTTGTGAGCCTATCGTTAAGCAGGTGAAAAACGATACCGCGGTTAGATGTATGGAAGAATGCCAGAAGGCTTTTGATAAAATAAAAGAATACTTATCGAACCCACTAGTATTGGTCCCACCAGAACCAGGGAGGCCTTTTAATCTTATATTTTAAAATATTGGACAATTCATTTGGATGTGTGTTAGCTCAGCACAATGTCACGGAGAAGAAGGAGCAGGCCATATACTACCTTAGCAAGAAATGCACAGCTTATGAGGTTAAGTATACTCATTTTGAAAGGACGTGCTGTGCCCTAACTTGGGTAGCAAAAAAGTTGAAACACTACCTATCATCATATACCATTTACCTCATCTCACGCTTAGACCTATTAAAATACATCTTCCAGAAGCCTATGCCCATGGGGAGGCTTGCAAAATGGAAAATCCTGCTCACCGAGTTTGACATTGTCTACGTGAATAGAACTGTAATGAAAGCACAAGCATTGGCTGATTATCTGGCCGAGAATCTAGTGGACGAAGAATATGAATCTTTGAAGACATACTTCCCGGATGAAGAAGCGGTGCATATTGATTAAGTGGAACAAGGCGAGAAGCCTTGATGGAAACTATTCTTCGATATGGACACCAACATGAAAGGCATTGTGATACAAGTAGTAATTATTTCTGAAACGAGGCACCATTACCCTGTTACAGCTCAATTCCGCTTCTATTGCACCAACATTATGGCAGAATATGAAGCATGCATTTTAGGTCTGAGGTTAGCAGCAGACATGGGTGTCCAAGATGTCTAGGTCTTGAGGGACTCGGACCTTCTGGTACACCAGATTCAAGGGGATTAAAAACACGAGATTTGAAGCTCATACCATACTGGCAATGTATGCAAGATCTTTGTCAACGATTTCATTCCCAAGAATTCACAATGAGGTTGCTGATAACTTGGATACTCTAACATCAATGTTACATCATCTAGATAAGGCTTATGTTGACCGCTGCATATCCAAGTCCATGATCACATGCTTACTGTAATATTGTGGAAGAAGAGCTTGATGGTAAGCCCTAATTTCACGACATCAAAGAATATATCGGGATGGTTGTGTACCCAGTACAAACCACAAGTGATCAAATGAGAACAATTTGTCGCTTATCAAGAAGGTTCTTCTTCAGTGGAAAGGTTCTATACAAAAGAACGCCGAATCTTGGGTTGTTATTATACATAGATGCTAGACATACCCCGACCATCATGACTGAGGTACATTCTGGAGTTTGCGTACCTCATATAAGTGACTATGTTTTGGCAAAGAAGATCGTCCAGGAAGGGTATTATTGGCTCACCATGGAGCGAGATTGTATCAGTTACGTGCTCAAATGTCATCAATGTCAGGTGCATCGAGATTTGATTCACTCCCCGCCGTCTGAATTACATACAATGTATGCAGTATGCCCCTTCGTTGCTTGGGGCATGGATGTCATCGGGCACATAGAGCCAGTAGCTTCCAATGGATACAAGTTCATCATGGTTGCTATTGATTATTTCACCAAGTCGCTAAAAGCTAAAACTTTCAAGCCGGTGACCAAGAAAGCTGTCGTCAACTTCGTGCATTAAAATATCATTTACTAGTTCGGAATCCCGAAAATAATCATCACCGAAAATGGAGCAAATCTCAATAGTCATCAGCAGTTTAAGATTATACATCGCAATTTCACCCCATACCGCCCCAAGGCAAATGGACTAGTTGAGGCAGCCAATAGGAACATAAAGAAGATACTTCGAAAAAAGGTGTAAGGGTCCAGGAAATGACAACTGGAGCTACCCTTTGCATTGTTAGGCAATCGCACAATTGTTCGCACCATAGTAGGAGAAACTCTGTATTTGTTGGTGTATGGCACAGAAGAGGTAATACCGGTTGAAATTAAAATCCTATCCCTTCGAATTGTCGTCGAGGCAAAAATTGATGATTATGAGTGGGTCAAAACCCGGCTAGAGCAATTGAGTCTGATTGATGAGAAAAGATTAGCAGTAGTATGTCATGGCCAATTGTATCAACAAAGAATGGCCAGAGCATATAACAAGAAGGTTCTCTCAAGAAAGTTTAAAGTGGGTCAGTTGGTATTGAAGCGCATCCTCCCTAACCAGGCAGAGGCAAATGGCAAGTTTGCCCCAAATTTGCAAGGGTCGTTCATCGTGTCAAGAATGTTGTCCAATGACGCATTGTATCTAACAGCTGTTGAAGGAAAATGTGTAGAAAGGACCATCAATTCTGATGCATTGAAGAGAAACTATGTATGAGTTTCTTTGATTAAGTCATTTTTGTTCGTACTTGGCATGTTTCTAGAGATTGGAATGATGAAGGCATTTTATTTGGCTATCTAAATACCATATCCTTTGTTAACCTTTTCGAGCTTTAATTATTTTCTTTCATACCGCTCTTTCGAAATCAATAACAAATGTCAGAAGTGCAAGTGTAACAAATGAGTAAAGGGAAAAGAAAAGGGAAGAATGACAAAGAAAAAAAGTGAGAAGGAAAAGAAAAAAAGAGAAGAAAAATATAAAGCAAAAGAAAGAAATAGAAAAAGAAAGAAAAGAAAAAAAAACAACTAAATTGCATCAAAACAATAAATGGAAAAGGGAAGAAACAAAAGAAAAGAGTGAGAGGAAGGAGAAAAGAGAAAACCACAACAAAAACAAAGCAATTCTTGAGGTGTGAACTACGTTTGACCTGATTCCTTTTAAGGATACGTAGGCAGCCTTACGGTTCGATCTCATTAAATAAAATCAAAAAGTCCCCAAGCAAAGAAACTGGGGCAGAAGTTGTGGTTGTTGTAAGATATCTAATTTCGAAAGTTTTAATTTTGAACCCATTTGAATTGTTTGAGCCATTAATACCTTTTCTTTATAGCCCTATCTAAAAGCCTGCATTAGGATCCAAATAAAGACCTTCCGATCAGTCTTTGAGAAATGCCAAGTCAAGCGACAAGAAGTGGTTCATACCCGGGTAACACGCTAGTTCGTGCAAGAAAGGATTAAAATGAGAGAGTCATATTGGTGAAAACCCTCATGGGCATCGTAAGGCAACGAGAGCTGAGAGAAATGAAAAAGAGAGCGTCTTATCGGTGAAAACCCTCACGGGCACCATAATACGACGGGAGTTTAGAAAAAGTCGAAATGAGAGAGTCTTGTTGGTGAAAACCCTCACGGGAACTGTAAGGAGACGAAATTTGAGAGAAATCAAAACCCTCACGAGCACCGTAAGGCAAAGGCAAGGAAAAAAATGAATAAGTGGAAAAGAGCTGTTGGTGGAAATTTGTTAAGAACACTTCATGATAAGCAAGGTCAAGGCTTGGTTAACGAAATTGGGTTAAAGAAGGCCACAACAACAAAGCATGGCAACAGAAGGCCGATCATTTGGATAGACTGGGTCGAATAAGCCGAAGTGCATATCATGATTTAGAACCAGCTGTTCCTCTACAGATAAGATTCCCCCCCTTTACGCTTAGTAGTCTCCAAATTCAAAATTCTTTTATTCTAAAACAAAACAACTCAAAGTCATCACATTCATTTTCTTTCGGTTCTCCATTATTCTAAGATTTTGTAAGAATCAATTTTGTTTAAGCAAGTAGGAGAGAAATTCAAAGCTTACTACCTATTCCTAAATAGCAAAGCACATTACGGCACAAACATAATGAAGGCAGTAGAGGTTAAAATGGAGATATAAAGAATCATTGAATGTTTTCGTCAGTGATATGATTCGGTAATCTCGGAAAGGATGCAATGATTTTTGCAAGAGGGTCTGGAATGTAACATAATTATTGGGGAATAGAGCACTCGGTTTATCTAAAAGCCATATGGGGCAGGGGTCAGCCAACAAATCAGGTGGCTCATAGTCAGGACCGGAAAGTTTGCCACGGAAAAAGCATGATAGCGAGGAGGCTATTTTCAGCAAGAATGCCGCAAGCTAACAACCATATTTCAAACTGGCAAGATTTGCTTCGGTTGAAAAAGGGGCAGGAAATTCTGGATGTCTTGGGGAAGTCCCCCATAGGAGAAGCAATCACCTAGCATGTTTGGCTGCAAACTTCAGGACCCTCCTAGAAAATGGGACCTAGTTAAAGAAAAAATAATTGGGAATGGCAAAGGACCATAAATGGATTTAAGAGTTTGCGAGTTGAAATATGATTCAACTAGGAGTTGTCAGGACCCTCCTGGAAAATGGGACTCAATTTAAATTCAAGCAATCATGTGTAGCATAATCTAGCGTAAATATTTCTTAATGAATACAAGAGATAGGATTCACATAGGAGTCATTAGGACCCTCCTGGATAATGGTATGTAACTTTTATTAGCAATCCCTTCCAGAGACAACCGAGAGAAAAATGGAATTTAATTTGTTATTCTCAGGACCCTCCTGGATAATGGGATTTGATTCTAAAAGTTTTCAGGACCCTCCTGGATAATGGGATGTAGCCTTAGTTATTGGTCCCCAACAGATATAACTTTGATAACATGACATGGTGGAAGTAACACCTTTGGAGAACATAGCCAAATCTTAAATCTGTCATTATTTAAGAGTTGTCTGGACCTCCTAGATAATGGGATACGACTTTATTGTCTTCTTAAGAAAACTAGACATTCAGCTTTTAAAAATATTTTTTAATAATAGTTTTCAGAACCCTCCTAGATAACGAGATTTAATTAACACTCACAGATGCGCCAAACAAAAAACTGGGGTAGGAGAACTTCTTTTGTTTTGTTGTAATCAGGTTTAAAGGCAGTAGTTTCAGGGAACACATTTCAAGCTTTGGTAATCAGGTGCCCACCTGGATAACAAGAGAATACATTTCTAGTTTTGGAAATCAAGATGCCACATGGATAAAAAATTAAATACATTTCTAGTTTTGGCAATCAGGCACCCACCTAGATAATAAGAGACTACATTTCGTGATTTGTCAATCAGGCGCCCACCTGGATAACAAGGGAATACATTTCAAGTTTTTGGTAATCAGGCACCCACCTGTATAACAACGAAATACATTTCAAGTTTTGGAAATTAGGGGCCCTCCTAGAGAATAAGAGAATACATCTCAGTTTACAATTCAAAGCAGCAACAAAGGAGCTTCACAGTAAGAGAATGAAAGGCAACAAGGTAACAAGGAGTTTCATAGGAAAAGAATCCAAGTCAACAAGGGAACAAGGATCGAGAGAAAGTTTGAAGACATAGATAGGTTCTTTTGTAATCCATAGGGCATAGCTTAGTTTAGCTCTTTTTTATTTTGATATGGTGTAATAAGGGAATCTAGTAAGCAGTAGCACCAGTAGCAGCATTAGTGAGATCACAGCTTCGGTAGTTCTAGCTACCAAACACTCCTAAACTATACTGAACTGATTCATTTTTAGCCGAGGATATGTAGTAAACCTCTGAAGCAGGTGTGGTCAAGTTTTTCAACAATGCTTCTCATGGAGCATTCAAACGGGCAAAAATCGCTCGTATCTGCTCACTTATCTTTGCGCGAAAACTCTTCGTGTTTCCGAGAAAAGAGGGGCAGCTGCGAGCACATGATTTTTTTCCCATATGAATTATTCCAATAAATTAAGAACAAAATAATTTACTATATTTATTTGAAATTATTTTTATTTTCGTGGCATTGTCTGTTAATTGCTTACATTGTTGTTTGTGCATTTAATTTAATGAAAAATAAAAAAAAAAATTGTTACATGTGCATTTAGAAGTTGATTTGAAACTTTTCAAGAATTATCAATTAGTCATTTTATTAAAAGGGAAAATAACAAATAGTTTAATTTGCACTTTTAATTTTAACTTTTAATGCATGTGATTTTCTTTAAATTTTATTTAAATTATTGGAGATAATGATTATTTAGTGTTTATTAGCAATTGTGCTAGGTTAATTTGATAATAAATAAGATTTTATTTTAATTATAAAAGAAAAAAGAAAGACATTAAAAATTTGTCTTCAATAAGAGACCCAAATTGGGCCAATTTTATTCAAATGCTTAGCCGAAAACACCCTAACTCGGTCCAAAACCTACCCCAAAACCCGGTCCATGTCCACTCTTGAACCCAAACGACCTTGTTTGGCATGAATTAATCTGGGTCGTCTAGGATTCAAGATCCAACGACTGAGAACTGTGGAGACTTATATATATATATATATATATATATATATATATATATATATATATATATATCCACACGCTGCCCCACACTTAAACCACATCTATCACCATTACAAAAACAAACCGTAGAGAAAGCCCATCTCCGTCGTCTACCGCCGTCTGCCGGAATTCGCCCACAGCAGCGAAGGAGCTTCGATGACCGCCAATTTAACACCAACGCTTCTCCTCCATATCTTCTTCCCAAATCCACTATTGCTTTTCCTCAGAGCCTAGAAAACCTCTCTAATAGTATCTGGCGGCGCCGCCGCCAATCCACCCCATAATCACACCAGAGGATCTTGAATATCCCTCATTCCAAATCCTTACTCATAGTCCCTCGAGTACCTCCATAGATTCTTTGAATTGAAATTAGGAGTTCTATTTTTTGCATAAAGGTCCTATTCAGTCCGGATTTTAATCCTAACAAAGCAAGTAAGTTCTCCTTCATTCCTTCTTAATTTTTCCTTTCTTCTCATCCATTTTCTGTTGTTTGAACTCGATCCCAAGTTTAGTTAAGTGCAAAGTTGTATAGGTCTTGTTTTCATTTAGTATTTAATTTGTACAATTAACTTTGGTACTTACTACCTAGGAAGTCAGGTTTAGTTCACAGTATTAGAGTAGGTTAAATCAATATTTTAGTTTTATTGATAAAAAAAATAAGAAAAGAACATAAATTGTTGTGAGTACTATGCATCTGATTTAAGGTCGATTTGATTTCATTGATAAATTTCTTCATTTTCTTAGTTTAATACATTTGAACCCTTAGTTGTTTGATTAACCTTGTTGCTGTATTTCAAAAGGTTCAGGGCCTAATTGACCATCTAAAACTAAAGGGGTAGAAAGTACTTGACAGGTTGTCTTAAGGGTAAAGTAGGAAATGACCTTAGGGAACCTTTACTAATAGCTTTGGAAGCTTCTTGTTTGGGGTTTAAATTGCAATTATTGATTTTTGCAACTTAACTTTGAAACAAGTCAGTAGGTGAAGGGTCTCTAAGCTAAAAAAAACATAAATTAAGGGGGATTAAAATGCAAACCTGAATGGTAAGGGTTGCCCTACTTGCCTTACCTGTAAAGGCATTCGTTTTTGCCTTTCAACGGAAGACTAGAAGTGGAGAGGATCCTGAAATCAGAAGATTAGAAAATCCGAAATGAGAAAACAATTAGAAAAATATAAAAATCAATATTAACTTTACTATTCCATTGATTTCTTTTGACTCTTGAAATTTTCAATCTCTGAAATACTTCCGAGTTAATCTGGGGTTTAATCTGGATTGATTTGGGGTTTCAAAGCTGTTTTTTAGGAATTTGGTCAAGTTCTGTTAGTTGTGAAATCTCATTTCTTAGCCGGAATCTAGGTATTCCTATTTGTCTCTGCTGCTGTCCGGTTGGAAGTTCCTCATTTCTTTGTTTCATTTTACTACTAGGTACACTCTGATGCCTATGTAAAGATTGGCTTATATAATATGAAGATACGGGGATCTTCTTAGTTGCTGGATGTGTTACCTCTCATTTTTGTTACTTTTTTATTCGAATTTTGATTTATATCTTTGCTCTTAGTGTTTAAATCCATGTAATATCACGAATATTTAAGACTCATTTCAACCTGTAATTACTGGACCGCAACTGCTTGGGCCCTTAACACAGATATAAGTAGGTGCTTTCTTTTGTGTTTATATTTGAGATTGTATGTACCAAAGTGGTTTGTAAATAGCATTTCCATTTGTATTGGTTAGGAGTTATGACCTATAATATGCATTTGAGATCGTTTGAGCATATTTATTTCCGAATCTGCTGATAATTTCTAGTAGATACAGTTTAGTGGTGTCAAGCATGTGTTAGTATGGTTTTTGAAATGAATTTTTATGTGTTTAGGGTGTTAGGAATGGAAGATGATTTGAACACAGTCTGAATGGTTGTCCAATTGATTTTATTAGTTGTTAGTCAAAGCTGTTTTCCAGAAAATTTTAATATCTGCTTCCTTGTTTTCAAAGTGAATTCGAGTTTGTTTTATTATTAGGCATCAAATTTAAGTTCTAACTGTCGTGTTTGAGTTTCATAGACCAGCATATTTGCTTGGACTGGTCCCTTATCTTTAGTTACAATATTCTTCAATTGGATTGTTAGTGAAGCTTGACCCAAGCCATCTAAAATGGCCATCTTTTAGCCAGTACATTCGGCTACCATGTCTTGGCCCAATTATGTTTGTTTGCTTAATTATGTTTGTTTGCTTCAACAGTTGGGCCATTTGTTCATTTGCGTGGGGCTGGTCCTTCATTTGAAATAAGTAGTTCTCCTCACATGAATTATTAGTTCATTGCTTATTAGTAGTCAAAGTGAGCCAATGAATTAAATCATAGTGTGTAGTCCTTGTAAATTAGTTCAAAAACCTTTGAAGTACAATAATTAGAGGCAAGACATGCTAAATAAAACTCCAATTTCATGGCCCTCTCCTA
Source organism: Nicotiana benthamiana (assembly GCA_034376525.1). NCBI lineage: Eukaryota > Viridiplantae > Streptophyta > Magnoliopsida > Solanales > Solanaceae > Nicotiana > Nicotiana benthamiana. Next base: position 58,063,415 of record CM067337.1, read on the forward strand.
ATAAATTTGGTTTGATCTTTAGAAATTGAGGTGTGCCACTAACGAAATTTTATGGCCCTCGCAAATAAAAAATGCGCAATTGCCTTAGGCACAATAGTTAAATAATATACCTTATTAAATACGTGTGTGCCTTTAGGTGACCCAAATCCAAATCTCGACGTTAGATAAAATGTGTTGCAAGTTATGAGGTGCATTTATGTGACGTGGTTCAAGATGCATTTAAACAAGATGCAATCTTCTTAAAATTAAATAAAAGCAGTTAAAAAGTTAAAAATTGCACATAGGTACAAAATGTATTTAAATAAGATAATTAAGTAGAATTTAACAGTTGAGCGCCGTGCTAGAACCACAGAATGCGAGAATAACTAACACCTTTTCCCGAGTGAACAGAAATCGTTTACCTAGATTTCTGGCTCGCAAAATATATTACAGAGTAAAACCTTCCTCAATTCGGGATTTTAAACCAATGACTTGGAACACCATTAATTATCCCAAGTGGTGACTCTGAAATCCGTAAATAAAAAAATCCCATTTCGATTGTCCTTTAATTGGAAAAACTCCCTTAACTACGCCCTTCATGGGGTGTAGTATGTAAAGAGGATGTGTGACAGGCATGCGAATGCGTGGATGGAATTTCAAGAGTTACTTTTCAAGCTGAATCAAGGACGCACGATGAGAAATCAAGAATGTGAAGTTTTCTGAAAGATTCTGCAGCATCTCGAGGACAAATACAGACGTCTTCACACAGATCCGCGGGACTCTACTAAGCTTGTTCATGATTCATGAGACGTAGAAACATATGCTCTAATACAAACTTATCACGATCCAAACCTTAATCCGGTCGTGATGGCGCCTCTAATAAAGATAAGGCCAGCCAACCATTCAATTTTGCCTTTTCAAAATAGTTAAATATTAATAAGCAATTTTATCATAATTAAATTATCACATCTTAAACAAAGATTTGTTTATTAAGTGCGGAATACAATCCAATCACAACCCAAACTGGGGTGTCAGAAGTTACGAGCATCTATTAGAATGTAAATACGACTACAAGGTCAATAATATACAAAATAGAACTGATAAACAAAACGAAAAAATGTGGCACTGCGAATGCTGGAAGTCACCTTGCTAAACTCTGATAACTTAGCCTCCAATCAGCTCAGAAATCGCTACCCGGGGAACAAATACGTGCATCTGCACACGAGGTGCAGGGAGTAAAGTGAATACTCAAATTCAGCGAGTAATAAAGGTAACTAATAATTCAGTAGTAAGAAATCACGTAAAACAAACCATCGTACTGTATAGAGCAGTGTAAAACCCTTTGAGAAAAGCAGTGAAGCTGTGAAATCTTTAGAAGCCAACTTATCTTAGTATAACCTCTTTGAAGATGACATTTTAAACGGTTACGAAAATGAATGCAAAACAAATAGTGCAGATATGCACAGAAATCTTCCCCTCATGCGCAAACAATCAATTAACTGATAATGCTAGGCAATCATGTAGGTATCACATGAAGTATCCCAAACAACAGATAATGGTTGGCAAATAAAATAATGTAAAAACATTGAATAGTACCACGGCGTGCATCTCGATCCATATATCGCTGTGGTGTGCAACTCGATCTGTATATCTCGTCGATCACACTTACTGGGGGTGCGTAGACATCAGGAGTGCCCCATACGGTTCAAAGCAATATCAAGCCATCTCGTGGAATCAAATCTAGGCTCTCGACCTCATGTCAGTAACAGTATATCATTGATGCGGCACAACCTGATCCTATAGTATCCTCACATCGGGTTATCGGCCATACTCAGTCCAGCAATCACATAAGCCCCTCGGACATTAGTAAAATAGTAGTTCTCAGCCCAAAACATCATTTATTATATCATTTTAGTTTCAAAATCAAGTAACTGTGGTTGAGTTGTAAAACATTTGAAAACGGTACGACTGAGTTCAAGTAGTAAGTCAAAAATAGTGAGGAAATAGTGATAAAAATCTCTTGAGGGTCCAACTAGTTGGGTCGAAGCCCAAACACGACAATCAATCCTAATCATGATGATAACCAATGAGTTAGAGTCAAATACGTGGTAAATTCATCAATCGGGACGGTCCAAGTCACAATCCCCAATAGTAAACGACCTCAAACTCATCATCAAGCGCATGTCATACCTCAATATAGCATTACGATGTGCAAAAATGGGGTTTCAAACCCTCGAGATATCATTTACAATCATTACTCATCTTGAACTTGCAAAATTTATGGCTCGCGACACCTTGCCCCTCAAATCTTCCTCCATGCACATCGAATCTATGCAAAACCAAAATGAATACGTCCCAATATGCCAAGGGAACAAAGCCCAAGCGAAAACAATAGAATATATAAAAAATCCTGAAATTAGAAAAAATGAGCCCGGGCCCACTTCTCGAAACTCAAAAATTTTCACATCAACGGGTTCATTATCCTCCCACGAGTTCACACATAGCAAAACTTCTAAAATCCGACCCAATTGGTTCTTTTAATACCCAAAGCAAATTTTAAAATCCCAAGCCCTAGTTTCTTCCATTTTTAACTTTACTTTCATAAATTTCTAGATAGATTTCACAATAGAAATGAGTATTGAGTTCAAAAAATATTACCTCCAGGCAATTCCCCTTGAATCCCTCTTCAATTTACTCTTCCAAGCTCAAAAATCGCTCAACAATGGAGGCCCTTAACCTCAAAATTGTGGAATAGCCTTTTTAAAACATTGTGCCAAACAATTAAAAATCCTTCTTTGCAATCGTGGTGCACAAATTCGCGTTGACCACTTTTTACTCTATAGGAACGTGACACACAACTCGCGGACACGATGCCGTTCCTCCTATATCTCCGAAAACGTGGAGACCACAACGCGAACGCGATGAGAAATTCTCCTTGGAAAAAATTCCTTATACGTGATCGTGTAGACCATAACGCGAACGCAATGAACAACCTCTGAACCCTTCATTAATGTGGCCTAAAACCTCGTGAATGTGTAGCTTCCAGAACCCATCCCTTCGCGAATCTGAGCCTCCAAAAATACCTACAACTGCTGCGCTGATTTTTTCTACAAATTCTCAACTCCAAAAATGGTCTGATTGACCACCTCAAACTCAACAGAGGCCCCCAAAACCTCTACTAATGCCACCAACACATCCTAAAACCTAATTCAAACTTGTTCCAATCATAAAAAACACCCCCAAACAACATCAAATCACCCAAGACTCGTCGAATTCAAGCTTATGTTTTCCAAAAAGTTCCAAAATATGCGTTTGATTAAAAACCCAACCAAACCATATCCGAATGACCTGAAATTTTGCACACAAATCCCAAATTATATAACGAAACTACTACAATTCTCAGTATTCTATTCCGAAGTTGATATCAAAATCTCACCTACCAACCAAAAAATAGCAAAAATCTCAACTTCGCCAAAGCCTAATTCTTCCTCGAACCTCCAAAACTAGTTCTGATCATGCTCCGAAGTCATATGTCACCTAACGAAGCTAACCAAATCATAGAAACTTTGATCCGAGCTCATATAAAAATAAGTCAACTCTTGGTCAAACCTTTCAAAATCAAAGTTTTCAACTACGACTGTTCTCTCAAATTTATTTCGATATCCGTAAAAACCAAAGCCAATGATACACATAATTCACAATATATAAGTCATAATATGTCATATGGGTCAATTTATGCCCGAGAACTGGCGATCAAGTGTAAAATCTCAAAACAACCGGTTAGGTCATTACATGGTCGGTTCTCTCACCTCGACCATGATTAGGGATTTTACGTCGTATACGAGAGAGAAATTTTTCTCCCGCGTGCTTGACTTTGTCATTATCGGTATACCCATATCACTCCCTAACTATTTGGGTATTTGCCTTTTGTTGACTTTAATTTGTCGTTGAGATTTCAAATAATTTCCTGATTTTTTTATTTTGCTTGGCTCTTTGCACTCGAGCGATATGGCAAAAATCTTCTTCTTTTGGTTTTCAGGTCATCAAGATATTTTGTGTACTTTGCACCTATAAATTTTGGACCGTTATTGTAGGCTGTTTCCTTCGATATTTGGAACCTACAAATTATGTTCTCCCATAGGAAATCGACCATTTCACACTTGCTGGTTTTCTTGTAAGGACCTGCTTCAACCTTCTTAGAGAAGTAATCAATAAAAATCAATAGGAATCTTACCTTACCAGGAGTCGGAGCTAGCGACCCAACTATTTATCCCCCATTTCAAGAATGGACAAGGTAACAATACCGGATGTAATAGTTCTACTGGTTAATTCACTAAAGGCAAGTGGCATTGACACTTGTCACATTTATGAACAAATGCATTGGCGTTTCGCTCCATCCTTGGAAAGTACCATTCTGACCTATATACATTTAATACTAGCGATTATGCCCCTGAGTGATTTCCATAGATTCCTTTATGAACATCTATCATGAAGTAATTATCCTCAAAGGCTCCTAAACATCGGGCCAACACGCCTTGGAAAGACTATCTATACAATAGGCCTCCCTAGAAGCTGTAATGAGCTACTTTAATGTGGAGTTCCTGGGATTCCTTGGGATCTTCGTGTATTTTTCCGTGCTCAAGATAGATGATAATCTCATTTCTCCAATCCCAGACCAAATTGGTCACATTTATTTCTTAATAATCGTCTACATTTAATACCGAATGCATGAGCTATACGACCAGACCGGAGTGTGATCCCTTCATTTTTGTAGATGAGCCTAGAATTAGCCAAGTCATCTTCTTCTGCAATTTCTTTTCTCGGAATGTTGGTAAATGACCAGTCGCTAAATTTTATGATCAGAGCTTGGATTTTAATTACATATTATCACATGCGTTCCTCTTTGGTGTCGAAGATCCCATAAACTTGATTTCTTACCAGTTAGGAATTGTACAAGATTTCAATGACCTTGGAGTCTAGTCCCCTAACCAGTTCATGTCTCACAATCAAAGCCTCATACTCGACTTCATTGTTAGTCAAGGGAATATTTCTTTTGGTCTGCCTTAGGTTTCTCCCGAGGGCGTAATTAGTACTACGGTATGCCTGGATCCTTTCATATTGGAAGCTCCATCTGTGAACAAGGTCCAAACACCTTATTTCATTTTTGACAGCATCACCGCTTCTTTGATGGCCAAAGGTAACAGTCTAGGATTGAAATTGGCCACGAAGTCAGACAAACTTATGATTTGATCGCAGTCCTAGGTTTATACTCTATGTCAATTTCACTCATTTTGACTGCCTAATTGGTCAATGTACATGATAGTTGAGGTTTGTAAAAGATTTTCTGCAGAGGAAAGATTATCACCATAGCTATCGGGTGACGTTGAATGTAATGCCTAAGCTTTCAAGCAGTGACTACAAGAGCTAAGGGAAATATTAGAGGTGTAGGCAGCGAGTATTGCGCTCCGTGTTAAATTTTGCTAGCATAACAAACGGGAGATTGAATACCTTCATCTTCACAGACTAAAATGGCACTTACATCAACATTTGAGACTACTAAGAAAATTAGTAAATTCTCGCCTTCCTCTAGTTTCGATAATAATGGAGGGCTCGATAAATACCTTTTGAAATATTTCAAGGACTGGTGGCATTGCAAAGTCCAATAGAAGTTGTTCCACTTTTCATATGTGAGAAGAAGCAATGATATTTTTCTAAAGACCGGTAAATGAACCAACTTAAAGCGGCCAGTCTTCAAATTAACTGTCATGACCTGAATTTTCCACCCTCGGGAGTCATGATGGCGCCTATTTGTAGAAGCTAGGAAATCCACAAAATTATAAATTCTTAACTCTTTTGTTTGAACCCCTTTTTACAACATATAATAACAAGGGATAAACATTTAAATAACAGCGAAATATGATATTAAGCGGAAGACTTAGACAGAATGAACAAAATTATGAGAGAATCCACATATGCCTCTACTCAGAAATTGGTGTCACATCATTCATGTACTACAAACACTACTACGTACAACTGTTTGAAAGAAAGTAACACTGTTTGTCTCAAATACAAGAGATATCAGAACATTATGAAAGCTTGACGAGATGCCGGTGCCGGCAGATGCCAGCAAGGCTACCTCGGGGTCTCTATGGACAGAAGGTTGGCTCCTGGACTGCTGCTAATGATTAAGTGTATTGGTATCTGCACAGAGTATAGAGTTTAGCATTAGCACAACCCTACCCCATGTGCTGGTAAGTGCCTGGCCTAACCCTAGCGAGGTAGTGACGAGGCTAGGACCAGACTCCAGATAAACATGTGTGGTTATATACATACACAGAGGAAAATAAATCGGAACAACAATTAATGTTTGAAAGAGGAAACATGTTTTGGGGGGATAATAGATAAAATAGAATATCCAGAGAATTATAGGGAATCCCAAATTTAACTTCTAGTAAAGATAGGGAAAACTAAAACAGATTTCACTTTGGTTCACATCTCGTGCAACTCGATCCCATTTCTCATATCTTGTGGTAGGCGTACCACCCGTTCCCATTACATCATATCTCGTGCATACCACCCGCTCTCATCTCATTTATCTCGTGGTAGGCATACCACCCACTCCTATTTCATTATATCTCGTGGTAGGCGTACCACCCGCTCCCATTTTGTCATATCTCGTGGTAGGCATACCACCCACTCACATATACAAGGCAACATACATATTAATGAATCCCGAAAAGGGAATAAAATCAATATGATAACTTCCCGACAAAGGAAACACAATCCCAAAATAAACTTCCCGGCAAGGGAGAATCAGCTATAACCAATCCTACCTCAACTTCTACACAGCTCAATCAATACTAATACTTAGTCATAATAAAAATCCACAAGAATATACTAAATATTTGCTCAATATCGAGAATACCCAATTAACACATAACATTTAAATACACAATATCTATCAATTTAAGACTCATGGCCATACTCGATACCAACGCATAGATGCTCATCACCATGCCTATACAATATACTCAGCAAGAAGCAATTAGCAAATATGCCACAACTCCTAATCCCTCAAGCTAAGGTTAGACTGGACAGTTACCTCGATGTCTCGAACACAAACTCAAGCTTCAATTATACCTTTACCCCTTGATTCTACCGCCAATTTTCTTGTATCTAGCCACAAGTTACTTAATTACATCAACAAATGCTAATTGAATCAATTTGAATGCATGAAAATGAGTTTTCCAAAGTTTTATTAAAAAGGTAAAAATTGCCCTTAGGCACACGAGTTAAAACCTGATGTTCAAACCAAAACCCGATTACCCATTCCCCCACGAACTCAAATATATAATTTATTTTAAAATCAAACCTAAAATCGAGGTCGAAATCTCCAAAATTTTAAAATTTAGGTTCCACCCAAAACACCCTCTTCCCATGATGAAAGATCATTGATTTGAATCTGAAATCATGTAAAAAGATGTTAATGATTGAAGAAAACTAGTTATAAAATGACTTATAATCGAATTGGAGAAGAAAGGTTGTTTGAAAAATCGTCTCTTATGTTATTAGGATTTTGAAAAATGGGAAATAATTGAAAGTACCATCTATTTATACCCCTGACAAACACCCTGTGCGGAACACACAAAACTGGTCGCGGCCGCACAACTTAATGAACCTGAGGACCTGTGACCTTGTTTGGACAGCATAAAATGGAGTGTGGCTGCACATCACCCACCATGCACCACACGAAGGCGACCGCGGACCGCGCTGGCCCCCTCCGCATTTTCACACGATTTCTTGCGGACCGCACTAGTAGGTTCAGAGAGTTGAAGTAGCTATGAACCTGCAATATTTGTATTATTAATCCTAAGACCTTCTGGAACCTACCCGAAACGCAACTGACCCCTCGCACTCCAAACCAAACATGCATACTAACTCAAAAACGTCATACAAACTTTTCCGTGCTATCAAATCGTCAAAATAATCTCAATAACAAAAAATTAAACCTCAAATTGAAAGAACTTTTCTCACACTTAATCAAGTCTCAACTTTAACAGTTTAGGTCTGAACCACATCAATTGTAATCCGTATTTCACCAAATTTCACAGAACCATCTTAAATCATATGTAAGACCTTTACCGGACGTCAGAACCAAAATATGGGTCCAATACTAACATGTTCTCACCAAATTTCATTTTAAATTTCCTTAAACAATTACATGAAATAATTTCCTTCAAAAACTTCATTTCTTGGGCTTGGGACCTTGGAATTTGATTCCGGGCAGATGCCAAAGTCCCATATTTTCCAACGGACCCAATAGGACCGTCAAATTATTGTTCCTGACCCGTTTACCCAAATGTTGACTGCAGTCAATTTCACTCATTTCATAGCAAAATGTTACCAACTCTTTTCACATATTTTCTTATTTAAGTTTTCTAACTACGCGCTTGGACTGTAAATTGAGGTGACTCTAGATGAGGTTTTCAAGTCCTCAAAAATACAAAATTTAATTTAAATATAAGTGATAAAATTTCGGGTGATCACATTAGCCTCTGAACCTATTTTACATTTGATAGTTGGTGGGGATGTCCTTAATTTTATCGGGGTCGACTTTGATCCCCCTTTCTGACACTCGGAAACACAAGAACTTACCAGAGTTGACTCCGAATTCACACCTTTTGGGGTTAAGCTTCATGTTGTGCTTCATTAGGATGTCAAAGGTCTATTAGAGGTGCTTGAGATGACAAACTTCATTCAAATATTTAACCAGCATATAATCTATGTAAACATCCATTGTTTCCCTATTTCCTATTTGAACATTCCGTTTACAAGCCTATGGTAAATAGCTCCAACAATGTTAAGCCAGAAAGGAACCACATTGTAGCAATATGTGCCAAAATTTATTATGAATGAAGTATTTTCCTGTTCCTTTTTATTTGGTTGTAATTGGCATCGAGGAAACTCATCACCTTGTGCCTAGCCGTAACATCAATCATTTGATTAATATTTAAAAATGAGATTGGGTATTTTGGGCACACGTGATTCAGATCTTTATAATCTATGTACATGTAGACTTTATTATTCCCTTTTGGAATTACTACTAAATTAGCTATCTAGTTGGGATATTTGACCTCCCAGATTGAACCGATATCAAGAAATCAAGTCACCTCTTCTTGGACGAACCTTGTTCTGACCTCGGCAATAGGCTGTTTCTTTTACCTTACCTCAAGGATGGTGTGGTCCAAGTTAACTTATGCATGACAACATCTAGTGGAATACCTATCATATCCGCATGCGACCATGAGAAACAATCAATATTAAATTTATGAAATTCTAAAAATGTGACCTGAGCACAAGGTTTAATCATGTAACGACCTGACCAGTCGTTTCGAGAAATTAAGATCCATTTAGAGGCGTAAGGTCTGGAACAACATTAGAATATGACCGTCGACTTGTGTGCATGGTCGAATTTAGTTGACGGATGGTTTAGAGTCAAATTCGAAGAAGCAATCCAGTTTTGGATGTTCGAACACTTAAAAGTTAACCGGATTTGGACTTTCGGCTAAACAGCCCCAAAATAGGTCTTGAATGCTACAAATTTGTATGGTTATTTTGGACATAGGAGCGTGTTTGGAATGTGTTTTGGAGGTCCGTAGTTAAAATAGGCTTGAAATGCCGAAGTTTGAATTTTTGATGTTTTCGGTCCGATAGTGAGATTTTGATCTAAGGGTTGGAATGGAATTCCAGAAGTTTCAATAGTTCTGGCATGTCAATTGGGATATGTGTGCAAATTTTAGGTCAGTTGGACGTGGTTTAGTTAGGTTTTTGATCGAAAGCATAGTTTGAAGAAATTTGAGTTCTTAGACTTAAATCTTTGATTAATTCGAGTTTCTAATGGTTTTTTAGGTGTTTTGAGGATTTGGTGCAAGTTTGAATAACGTTTAGGATTTGAGTCTTCTCTGTTGATTGCAATCCGAGTACGCGAGGTCACGAGTGTGTGCTTAGACTTATTTGTGGAAACTTGGCCCTTTAGGATTCTTAGGTCCGCATATTCACTAAGTATGAAGTTGTTCTTGATATGATTGAATTCCCTATTACTAGTTTTACCTCTACATGTTTTACTTGGAAGTAATTGCTTTATGGTTCATTCTCATTGCCTAATTGACTCCTACCTTACTTAATTGATGATCTTTACCTCTTCCATTGTCACGTTATCTTTCAAAACTGCTTGTTTTTATTGGAAATCATGATTATCTCTCAAGTAATTATTAGTCTTAATCGAAATTGTTGTTTATCCTTCGTAACCTGCGAAAAATTAAAAGAAGAGTAGATATTCTTTGTTTAATTGATATTTCCTTATTTGAAATTTACTTGAAACTTGTTAAATCCCTTATTGTTCAACTACATGCTACGAGGTCGTTGCATCATATTATTTTTTTTCCGTTTGGAGTTGTTCTTATTACGTTTAGTATTCTCTATTGCGGTTATTCCTTGTGAGATAGTCTTACCGTCCACTAGCGAACAAACGATTCTTGGGTTAATTCACTAGTTTTGCTCTTGTATATATTGCCTTTGTTGTTGTTGTACTTCGGGTGTTAATGCACGAGGTTTCTACCCTATGGTTATTGACATTGTGACACACAAGGTTTCTGCAGTGCGATTATTGATATTATGATGCACAATGTTTCTACTGTGTGGTTATTAATATTGTAATAGACGAGGTTTCTACCGTGCGGTTGTTGATATAGTGGTGCACGAGGTTTTTGCTGCGCGATTGTTGTAGTAGGGTTCATGAGGTCTTTGTCGTGCTACTGTTGATATTGATATATTGCACATGCAGTGTAATAAGGCGGTATATGTTTATATGTTCATATATAGATTGCGCATGTGGAAAAATAAGGTTGGAACACTATGATTCACGTATGGCAAAATAAAGCAGCACTTATTATGTTATTATTTGCACACGTGGCGAAAAAAGATGGCCATGTCAGGGATTGATTGTGAGGAATTGTGACAGCATGTGGAAGAATTCCTATTTTCGTTAAAAATTGTGATTGTGGATTGCTTTTCTATATGAGATATATCTTGTGGATGTGGTAAGGGGGCATTGTATGTGCTTCCCACTCTTTTTCTTACATTTATTCGCTGGTAGAAATCTTGTTAAAGCACTTACACAAGCATACACATAGTTGAAACACTCCAATTGGATGTTAAGTCCTCCTAATTTTGCAAAGTATAGAGCTACGTCCTCGTTTAATCATTTTATATGTGATAGTGGCCCTAGTTAGCCAGTTAGTTTTCAGTATGGCCGAAAATCTGAAGGGGGCACATGATGCCAAGTGTTAGATTTCAGATGCTGGGACTCGCGTGTTGTGATTTGAGCGAGATTCGGTAAATTCATTGAAATTGATAAATAAGACTAGATGTGAACAACCGTAGGACCCGAGTTATTGGTGTGTGTTTTCCCTCTTTGTATTGTGACCTTGGGATTTAGATTATGTTTTTGCATCATATTTTGTCATTATTCTCTATATTCTCGTTGTTACTGGTTGTCTCTTTCCACATTGTGATTGTAGCATTATTGGTCATTTCATATAGCCTTCAAATAAATATATATGTATCATGTTTTGTTGATCCTATAATTATAGTATTTATTGTACCGGTAGGTGTTTTGACTGTTCCTCGTCACTACTCCGTCGAGGTTAATCTTGATACTTATTGGGCATCGCCGTGGTGTTGTCATGCTACTCTTTTACATATTTTTGTTATGCAGATCCAAGTACTTCCACTCAGTGCTATCAGCCTTGGAAGGAGGCATTTTTTAGTAGATACTTTGAGGTACATCTGCTAGGTCAGCAGATCGAGGAGTCCCTTTCTAGCTTATTTTTTTTAAATAATATGGATAACCCTTTCAGTATTTCTCCTTGTATAGACATTCCTAAGTTAGAGCCTCTTATGTATCCCTTAGCTTGTGATTTGTGAGATTCCGGGTTTTGGGAAATTGTTTAGTTTCAAGAGATGTTATTGTATGTGCCGAGCGGCACCTTAAACAATATTTTCCTTTACTAGTTCAGTTTTATGTATTTCTTTCGCAATTATGGTTTATATTCTGCATTTTTAGGCTTACCTCGTAGAGACTAGGTGTCGTCACGATGGTTCGTGAAGAGCAAACTAGGTCGATACAAGTTGGTATCAGAGGTCTTGGTTCATAAGAGTCACGGAACATAGGTCAGCTTATTAGAGTCTCACTAAAAGGAACGAATAAGCATGTACTTATCTACGAGAGTGTATGTAACTATTAGGAAAACTTCCACTTAATTTCATTTCCTTGTCGTGCGAGATTTATATATCACAACTAAACTTTTGTCCTTCTATTCTCTCACGGATGGTGAAGACACCTGCTAGTCGAGATGATCAGGAACCCGCATCGCCGCTGCAACAATCAGAGACCGGAACAGGGGCTGGGGCCGGGGTAGAGGCCGAGCATGCACAGATGATACAGGTGGAGCACCTGTGCGAGATGCCACCGAGGTACCACTAGAACATCCAGCCGGAGCTCAGGCACCTGACACGCCAACTCTTACTACTATTCCAGTCCTTCAAGAGACTTAGGCACAATTCATGAGCATGTAGACTACTTTGGCTCAAGCAGGGCTGTTTCCCCTTGTTGCAGCCACATCCCAGGCCGGAAGAGAAGCACATACTCCCGCGGCCCGCACTCTTCAGCATCGAGTGCATGTTGAGTAGGTCCCTGAGATTATTCCTGCACTGTCTGTAGTGTTAATTTTGTCTGAGGTTACAGTAGTGACTTCCGAGCTGAAGCATTTAAGGCTTGAGAGGTTCAAGAAGCACAAGCCTCCTGTATTTAGTGGTCTAGCATTGGAGGGTACTCTGGATTTTCTTGATGAGTGTTATCGTATTCTCTGTACAATGGGCATCTCAGGATCGAGCGGGGTTTCCTTCACTACTTTCCAGCTTAGTGGAGCTTCCTATGATTGGTGGCACACCTATTAGTTAGAAAGTCCAGACGAGGCAGCTTTACTGACTTGGACCTAGCTTTCAGATATGTTCCTGAGAGAGTTTATCCCTTATAGACTAAGGAATGCGTGGCGTGTGGAGTTTGAACATTTGCGCTAAGGTTCTATGACCGTCTCGGAGATGCTATCCGTTACACCAGCTTGATTAGACATGCCCTAGAATTGGTTTCTACTGTTCGTGTGGAGGTTCGTTGGTTTGTTGAGGAATTTATTCACAGCATCAGGTCTTGCATGACTCGTGAGTAGGAGATGGATATTTCATATTAACAGGTGGTGGACATTCCTAAGAGGATAAAGGGTTTGCATGCCGGGGAGAGAGAGGGCAGCCAGGATCATGAGAGAGAGCATACGAGATCAGGAGAGGGATTTTGAGGAGATGAAGAGGCCTCATAGGCCGGGGAGGTACACTGGTCTTTATTTTGGAGGTAGGGTGCGCCATGATAGAGGTTTTGCGGGCAAGCCAGTTGAGTTCGTACTTCAGGCTTTGCATGTGGACTCGGGTGTTCATGGGTCTTGGAGTACCCTTGCCGCATAGTTCCCACCGCCTCGTTAGCATAGAGGGTGCTTTGAGAGTGGAGATAGTAGCCACATGGTGAGATATTGTCCTAAACTTTGGACTGATGTGTCACAGCGAGGTATTTGAGGCGAGTAGAGGGCACCTAAGAGGGGTAGGCCCAACCGGTTGATGTGTTTCATACAGTAGGCTTATGGCTACTATACAGGCGATGTCATTTAGGTATGGATTAAGTTTGTTATAGCGGGGCTCTCTCTAAAGTTCTTTACAGTTCTGCTTATCGGGGTGGATTCCCTTATTTGTTTATCCATTTATGGGTGTGTTTCGTGATTTGCACTCTATTTATATGATTATCCTGTTGGGAGGTACTATGAGTGATGATCGTGACTATCGTCTATTTCCAGCCGTTGTCGGGATTTATTAGACTAGTAGTAAAATTCTTGTTGTCCAATTTGGTAGGTTTGATGTAATTATGAGTATTCTTCGTTGCAAGTTGTTATTCTTATGCTCCACTGGTGCGGGAGCCAGTCTGTGATTTAATTTTGTCAATAGAATTGATCCAATGCGAGTTTGTTGATGGCTTGATGTGTACCATATTTGTGATTCAGAGTTGAGGGCGGGACACTCATGATTTAAGGTGATTTGATGTGTTGAGATCGACTTGTGTACAATGGTGAGGGTTATATAAGCATAAGATCATTGTGATTCATTTATAAGCTTTCATTCTTTCTCTTTAGATTGTTTATTAGATTAGTGTTTTAGAAAATTTGTGCTGGTCTGACTTGTTTGATAGTCTCTTATGTGTTTCCCTTCCCATATTCGATCATTTACGTTCTATACTTCTTAAGTTTGAGCTTTTGGGGTGTGTTCCTGTTGGCATTACCTATGATTTAGTTATTCAGGTGTCTACTTATTTGGTTTTTATGGTTATTATATCATCGCAAGTGTTGTGGAGGTTTGGATAGAGTTCTTGTTGAATGTGAGGCTTATGGCCGGTGCAGATTTGATCTCAGGCAACTATTGTTATTAGAAATGTTATTATGGGCCTATGTGTGATGTGTCATGTCGTGTGATTGTACCCTGTGGGTGTTGGCATGAATTGAATTAGGTGGTTAAGAATGATACCTGATATAGATTTAGAATCAGGTCTTTATGAAATGGATGGATGGTAAGAATTCTGGCTTTAAGGCTTATTTGGTAGTGCTAGAAAGGCTAAATTTCAGTTAAGATGGTCCCTTCATACTTATGTGAATTGGGGTGAAGTGGGATCACCCGCGGGTGTATGTTGGAAGTTTGCATTCAGTGACTTCAGGACTTTGAGGCAAATCTTAGCACGTTTGAGTACGAATAATTGTTTTAATAGGGAAAGGATATAACGACCCAACCGGTTCTTTTGTGAAATTAAGATCCGTTTAATGACGTACGGTCTTGAAAAGGCATTAGAATTCGACTTGTGTGCACGGTGGAATTTAGCTAATGGATGGTTTAGAATAAAATTGGAAGAAGGAATCTAGTTTCGGAAGTTCGAACGGTGAAAAGTTGATTAAAATTGGACTTTTGGTTAAACGGCCCCGAAATGGATTGTGAATGATCTCAACAGCTTTTTATGGTGATTCTGGACTTACGCGCATGTTCAGAGTTTGTTTTGTAAGTCCGTAATTAGTTAAGGCTTCAAATGCCGATGTTTGAATTTTGGAAGTTTCCGTTATGATAGCGAGATTTTGATCTGAGGGTTGGAAATAGTTCCATCATGTCATTTGGGATGTGTGTGCTAAATTTCAGGTCATTCAGACGTGGTTTGGTTAGATTTTTGATTGAAAGTGTATTTTGAGGAACTTGGAGTTCTTATACTTAAATCTGGGATCAATTCGAGTTTCCGATGTTGTTTTAGGTGTTTTAGGGATTTGGTGCAAGTTTGAATAAGCTTTTAGGATTTGAGTCTTCTCTGTTAATTGTAATTCGAGTACGCGAGGTGACAAGTGCGTGTTCGGACTTATTTGTGGAAACTTGGCCTTTTAGGATTCTTAGGTCCGTATATTCACTGAGTATGAAGTTGTTCTTGATATGATTGAATTCCCTATTACTAGTTTTACCTCTATGCGTTTTAATTGGAAGTAACTGCTTTATGGTTCATTCTTATTGCCTAATTGACTCTCACTTTAATTAACTGAATATCTTTACCTCGCCCATTGTCATGTTAACTTCCATAACTGCTTATTTTTATTGAAAATCATTATTATCTCTCAGGTAATTATTTAATCTTAATTGAAATTTACTTGACTTTTGGTAACTCCCTTGTTGTTGAACTAGATGTTATGGGGTTGTTGCTTCATATTAATATTTCCCTTGTTAAGTTATTCTTATTACGTTTAGTATTCTTTATTGTGGATATTCCTTGTATGCTAGTACCATCCCCTGGCAAACGAAAGATTCTTGAGTTAATTCACTTGTTGTGATCTTGTATATATTGTCTTTGTTGCTGTTGTACTTTGGGTGTTAATCCATGAGGTTTCTGTTGTGTAGTTATTGATATTGTAATGCACGAGGCTTCTACCATGCGGTTATTGATATTGTGATGCATAAGGTTTCTGCCGTGCGGTTGTTGTTGAGGGGTTGCACGACAACTTTACCATGCTATTGTTGTTATTGATATATAGCACATGCACGGTAATAAGGCGGGATATTTTTAATTGCTTATATTTGGGTTGCGCATGTGGCGAAATAAGGTGGGAACGTTATGATGCACGTGTGGTGAAACAAGGAGGCACTTATTATGTTATTATTTCCACACGTGGCAAAATAAGGTTGCTATGTCAAGGATTGATTGTGACAGCCTGCGGAGGCATTCCTTTTTTCGTTAAATATTATTGTGGCCTACTTTACTATATGATCTTTATCTTGTGGATGTGGTAAGGGGGCATTGTGGATGTTGCCCGCTCGTCTTCTTATATTTATTCGCTGGTAGAAATATTGTTAAATCACCTCCACAAGCATACACATAGTTTAAACACTCGTATTGGATGAGAAGTCCTCTTGATTTTGCTAAGTATAGAGGTACATCCTCGTTTAATCATTTTATATGTGAGAGTGGCCGTACTTAGCCAGTTAGTTGTCAGTATGGCCGAAAAACTAAAGGGGGCATAGGATGCCATGTGTTAGATTTCATATGCTGGGACTCGTGAGTTGTTATGTGACGGAGAATCAATAAATTCGTGGAAATTTATAAATAAGACCTGATGTGAACACCATTGTAGGAATCGAGTTATTGTTGTGTGTTTTCCATTTTTATATTGTGACCTTAGCATTTGGATTGTGTTTTTGCTTTCATTATGTGTCATCATTCTTTATATTCTCATTTCTACTTGTTGTTTCTTCCCTCATTGGGATTGTAGCAGTATTGGTTATTTCATGCAGCCTTCAGATAAATATGTATGTATCACGTTCAGTTGTTCCTATAATTATACTGTTTATTGGATGGGCAGGTGTCTTGATTGTTCCTCATCACTACTTCACTGAGGTCAGTCTTGGGCACCGCCGTGGTGTGCTCATGCTACACTTCTGCACATTTTTTGTTGTGCAGATCAAGGCACTTCCACTCAGTGTTGTCAGCCTTGGAAGGAGGCATTTTTTTGTGTAGACTTCAAGGTACATCTACTACATCCTTAGACCGCGGAGTCCCTTTCAAGCTTCTTTTTTTTGTGTAATAAGCATAGCCCTCTAAGTATTTCTCCTTGTTTAGACATTCCTGAGTTAGATCATCTTATGTATCCCTTATCTTGTGATTTGTGAGATTCCGTGTTTTGGAAATTTTTGTTAGTTTCCAGAGATGTTATGGTATTTTCTGAGAGGTACCTTAAACACCACTTTAATTTACTTGTTCGGTTTTAATTATTTCTTCAACAATTATTGTTAATATTCAGCATTGTTACGCTTACTAGTCATAGAGACTAGGTGCCGTCACGATGGTTCACGGACGGCGAACTGGATCGTGACAAATCGGGTCCCAAAGTGGAACTTCCTCTCCAACAACTTCTCAGACAATACGACTTGTTCGACTTCTTCTGTGTTGTATTTGGTTTGCGTGTGTTTCTTCATGTACTTGGAAATACCTTGGTTCTTGATAATATTTCGTCGGCTCCTCCCTTTTTTCGACTTCAATTTTCTCGGGAGCAGATGTTTATTTCCTATAATTGCTATAATGCATCTTCCTTCCCTTTAATACTGGAAATCGAGATTGCATTCATCTCCCCTACCTCTAATTGATCTCCTGTTATTTTTTAATTCCCTCTAGAGTTGGGAATTTCAAAAGTTGATGATATATTTACCTTTATGTCGTCTAGCCATGGTATTCCAAGCATGACATTGTAACCGATATTGCCGTCTACTACTTGAAATAGGGTTGTCTTCATGAGCTATTTGGCATTTTAGGGCTATGGAATTTCCCCTCGGGTTTGTCACACTTGCTAAGTTCAACCTGGAGAGGAGATTTTTGGTTGGAATGTTGATTTTGATTATCCAGGTTGTTCTACCACTCTCTATTGAATGACATTGGCAAAACTACTTGGGTCCACCAAAACATGTTTAATTTTAATATCTAAAACATTAAGAGAATTTACCTCTCATTGTTGTGTGGTAGTAGGAGCCAATCTGCATCCTTCTCCGTGAAGGTGATATAATCCTTAGTGACTTCCCAAAGTCTCTTGCTATGGGTCACCGATACCTTTGTCTTTTTTGCCGCTGAAAACGTTAAACCAATAATCTCGTTCCCCCCGAAAATCATGTTGAGAGTTAGATGAGGATCTTCTCCTGTATTCGAGGCTTCTGCATTATCTCGGTTACAGTCATAGTTATTTTTAGCTCGCCGCTTACGAACTCTCTAAGATGGACATTTTTTAACAATGTTGGCACCTCCTCGAGTAGATGTTGGCATTCCCGGATCTATTGGCCATTAGTCCCATGTTATTCAAACCATATATTAAAATACCTCTAATTAGGATCAGGTCTCATCGGTCTTAGGATCGTGATTCCTTAATATTCTGTTTCATCAATTGCACTTCCACTACGCTAACATTGAAATTATACTCCAATAATCTAGGATAGGTGGAATCTCGGGAGCCTAATACTACAACAATCTATTACTCCGACCACGGTAAAATCTCGTATCGATAATGAAACAGTATGCCGACCGGAAACATGCGCCGCATCCTTCGGCCCTTTCATAGGGAAAAAATCAACCATTAGAAGACTTTCGATCTGTGCCAAAATCATCCTTCAACTTTTCCTTATTCTTTTCTTGATCTCGAGCCTTTGTTGAAACCCGAAAAATCAAGCTAGTAATCCTATATTCTTATCTTAGATTGATAGTGATTGTGGACATCCGCCCATGTTGTTTCCTAGAACTCGAGCAAATTTTCTTTCAGTTTCCAGGAAGCAGTCAGAGGTATTTGGTTTCAACCCCTTAATAAATTCCTCATCTACACATTCATCTAGCATGGCCAGTTGTAGCATCCTTTCCTTCGAAAACATAGTAACGAACTCTCCCAACAATTCTAACTTTCCTTGCAAAATTTTGAATCTGTTGGCCTTTCAGGGATGTACCTTCCTGGCCCCTACGTGGTCCTTGATAGAAGAATCCACAAGCATCTCAATGGAATTTATTGAATACTTGGGTAAAAGTGAATACCATGTTAGGGCCCCCTATGTGGGAGTCTCCCGGAAATTCCTGAACAATACTGACTCAATCTCGTATGCAGCTAAATCATTTCCTTTCTCTATCGTTGTGTATGTGGTGATGTGCTCCTAGGAATCTGAATTCGTATCATATTTTGGCACATCCAAAATTTTTTACCCCTTTGCGATTAACTCTGGTGTCCTGTTGGGTTTGAATGGCAACTGGGTGTATTTCTTTGAATTTGGTCCTCTCAACACTAGTGGTGCGCTTAGGATTTGATCTATTTGGGCATTTATTTCCCTCATAAATAACATGATGTCAGTTTTAAATGGACCGCACTCGTTATTGTTACCAGATTCGCTGCTATACCCCCAACCCCGTCGAAGATGACCTCACCCCTTGGGGTGTTGTTATAAACCCTTTGTGATGTTTGTTATGTGGGAGCAATTGGAGGAACTGAACCTCTTCCATTTGCGTTGTTAGATTCACCCAACACCACTTGCCTCAACTCATTCATGGCTTGATGTTGTCGCGAGAGATGGCCGACGATGGGTTTTGTTTTTCCCTCAAGATTATCAGTGTTTCCGCAATGTGCTCATCTTCAGCATCATACGGAGTTGCCTCCCAAATGTGTCATGGATATTTCCTGCCATGGACTAGCGTGGCTGTATCATTCTAATTCCAGGTGTCACTAATTGATTCTTCGTGTTGGAACTGATTTCCTTGGGCGTCAATGTTGTGCATGATGTGGACATCGCTATCTGCCATTTTTGTTTTGCAATTATTTACTAAAAATGAAGAATTAAACAACTTAGCTATAGATGCAAGTATCAACTCAATTACATAATTGTCTAGGCCCACGGTGGACGCCAAACTGTTTACACGTAAAATGGTACAGTTGAATTTATAATGTAATTTATAGAAAAGCTAATCGATTTGATCCAAAAATAATAAATAAATTAAGTAAAATGAAAGAAATATCAATGAAATCGAGGTAAGGAAACGCTTGGTTTCGAGAGTAGAACTTTCATAGCTAGTAGTAATAATACTACCGATAGATAATACATAAATATTATTGAGCTTAGAATAATGTGTAGCATAAGTTTGTTAGAAAGTTCGTTCCTTAAAATGGTTGTTGTAATCATAACTTATAGTTGCACATATAGAACAATGTCCTTGGACCAATCCCCTCTTAAATAATAATTATGGTCGCCATTGATGAATATGTAACGCAAGTTGTGAAAGCCAAAATTTTTTGTAACAAATTGTATATAATACTGAAGAATATTTCACTAAATATCATTGGTTGACAAATATTCTTCATTAGATAACCTTCAGCTTTGCCCGGTGCCTACCGAAGATTCTGTCTTCGGTCTTGGTTTTCACTTACCTCGCTTTCTTTATTTGTTATCACGTGTCTCTCTATTATCGAGTATTTAATACGAACAAATTTTACTTTACACATATATCACTTCAAATACACCTCACACACTTGTTATTATGTTCATGGGATATCTTTCATATTATTATTTAACATTAGCATACAAAAAAATAAAATTAGCACACGTCGGAATTTTTAGTGGCCTTATAATATTTTGAAACTTTTTCTGGACGCTACATTCTTCTCTATGAAAGAACATTTGACCTTGAATGTTTTATAAGTAATTCTTACACAAGAAGTTATCCTTCTTTTTTCTTAAATCATCATCCTTAATTATTCATCGCTTCATATTAATCTTACACTTTATCTCCAAAATCTCAACTCCCTTGCAATTCAAAATTTAGCTAACCATTCTAATTCATAAATGTTTTGGAAGAGTTTTCCCTATAATTGGAAATGTCCAAAAATTCCAACCTATAATCTCACACACGTACACCAACAATAACATAAGTCAACAACCAATAATATACACATGATGTATCACTTTGGCCCCACTAGGTCATACATATACCACAAGTATATACAATGTAAGTCCTTGAAACTTTTAACTAGAAACATATATATTAATACCGTTCAATATCAATAGTACCTACTAATAGCTCCCATATCATTATTACTTGCATGTATTTTCTTTAGTCATACATATGTCAAGTAATACCAGAAAAGCATCTTCAATTAAATAAAAAATCTCCCCGTGGTTGAACTTTCTAAGTTTTTTTTTGAGATAAAAAAATAAACTAATTTTCAAGTTGCCTTAATTTCTTAGATTGCTCGAGGCTATAGCTCATGCTTGATAAGAATGAAGCCATATTGCTCTTTTAGCACATGCAAAACTTGTCCATTCCGAATTGTAGACGTAAAATTCTTTCATAAATAGTACTTTAAAATGTTTGTTGCCTTTCAAAATTCTTGTTACCAAGCATGATTTTCCCACTTAGGACTCTTGATGTTCTCTAACCATTAAAATTATTCTTGAATGTTCTTCTGTTCCTTCCAAATACTAATGAGACATGTGTCCTAAATTCATCCATCACATGACAATTAATACCCCCACTTTCACTCGTGACTTCAGAATTCCCGAAGATCCCAAAATGATAACTATTATTGCTCACAAGTTTTCTCTATAAAAATTTCCATCTTAGTTCTATTCATTTTATGTATTACTCTGCCATCCATTCTCGATACTAGGGTTTAAGTTTCCATTTCATAACTTTAACCAACTCCTTAATCTATTGAGTTCCTTGTGATGTTCCTCAAACAAATATTTGTGATTTTATCTACTTTTGAGTGAATCATAGATATACTATCATAGCCCGTAAGCTTTTAATACTTGCGTATTAATGCTATCAAGATGACACCTATCCCTTTCAAGATTAGTGTTCTTCCTTAAACCCTATTTTTACTGACATACTTATTTTGGTATACAAGAATCCTTTCTATTTTACTCCATGCAAAGTGTACACATATTAAAAGTATCCTGTTATTTCATAAAATTCCATGAATAATTCAAAGTACTCCCTCATTTCCCTCCAACAGTTGAATTTAATTCAAATCACACATGCTTCTAAGTTGTAAGAGTATATTTGAGTCGCCCATTAAATTTATGAATATTAAACATATTTAACATCCATGACTGAATACCTTTACTATTGCTTGTAATGAGTCTTCGATTCCCTACAAATATTTTATGATATTTGTACCCATTTCATCATGAAGTTACCGGAAATTTCCTCTTCCTTTTGACTCCATGTGAATGAAAATTTTATTTTCCAAAACATCACCTTTAAGGTAAACTCTTCCTATTCCAATGCTCCCCTACTTAAGAGTAAACCTAATTCAACCACTCGAAGTCTTTATTAAAGTGCCATCTCACGAAAAACTTCTTAATGACTTTCTATATGCACATCCACTACAATAAGCTCCTTATTCGCCGACTAGAAATTTCTATTTTAAAGCTTCAAACTTTCGTAGTACCTGCACTTTTATTTTATCATTAAGATAATATGCTAACTATCTAATAATAGGATAGATTGGTTATACTCATAAGAAATTTCTTTGTTCATTTTCATATCCAAGTATCACGTAGTAACTAGCTGCAATATATATATTGCTAAGTGCTATTATTTCCCGCCCTTACAAAATCATTATGTTTAGCACTTCACTTTTTCATGTTCACTCTACCATTGAAATATCTTATAATATTTCACCTTTAATTCATGCTTTAGTACAGTTGTAGCAAGTACGACTACCTTGCGCCTCTTATCTCATACTTAAATATGTTGAACAAGTTCGACTCCCTTAGACTTAATTCACATATCATTATACAACTTTTCACAACATATACCATTTTCACACTGCTAAATGTATGAAATACACAATATATCTGTATGTATAGAAATATGTAATTTATATATATACACACACAACCTATCTTTAATCCACCATCATGAGATTCCATAGTATATATTTCTCAAATTATATTTCTTGCTCTTAAGTCCTTTCATAAACATTATTTTGATGATACCTCGTCTAGTAGCCTAGTACCTCTAATAAAGATGTCATGTTTGTAGGGTCTTTTTACCTTATGTATTCATCATAATATGAACTCTTCCGGCCATAGATAATACCACATCTTTACAATTGGGAACATTTTCATATTGCCCAGCCAAATGTCCAATGGCTTAATCCTATTCTTTTTTGGTTTTCATTACTATTCAGAATTGGATTCAATTTTGTTGCTATTTAGTGTTCGTTTTGAGTTGAAAGAAAAGCACCACTCATGATCTATAAATAGGAATATTTTGGAAAATAATTACATGCTCATTGATACAAGTCTTTGAAAGGCTTGAGCACATAAGAGTTGTTTTTGAGAGAGCTTTCATCAAGAGAGAAGAGAGAAGATGATTATTTATTTTGCTGCAGAATTTTATTCCAAACATCTAACTTCAAGCCCGTTTTCCAATTTGTTAGCTATTGGATCTGGCTGATAGCTTGATTTAATATTCGCAACATCTTAGTTTTTGATTTGAACAGTGGAGATCATATTTGGAGGACCTTAGTATTTGATTTTGATCCTCGAATAGCAGCTTCATTTTTGTGGATTCTCCTATTTCTTCAATTGATTAGTTTTTGCTATTGTTTCTATTATTGCTCCGTGTTTGGCACATGTTGTGTAACAAATTTGGAGAATTTTTGTAACCCTCTTATTGTTATAGTGGAGAAATTTGGATCTTTGTGATCCTGTGCTTTTTAACTTCGATTTGAAGGGTTTAATATTTTGTATTTTTTATCTTCTTTATTTTTGGGTTTGCCTCATCCTCGACATAACAAGTGGTATGAGAGTGAGATTCAAGACAGGTTCATCTTCGCAGATACAGTTCAAGCCGAAACGTATTTGACAATAATCAAGATTTATTTTAAAAAAATTTGACCGGTGTGCTACATACGTTGAGACAAACTTTGTGGTCGAGATTTGGAGATGAGACCAGTTAAAGGCTGTATCACGAAGGCGGATTAAGTTTATTTTGTCAGACAATTCAGGTCAAATCAAAGAATTGTTAGGTATTTGTCCAGGTTTTCTTTCCAAAATTGTTTTCCTATCTCATTAAAGAAAGGAAAACAATTTACCATAATTGGATTCTCTTTTCCTAGAAGGAAGATATAATTCTTCCATATTTAGCTATCCCCTTTTCTTGTGGAAAAAGATTTGAAGTTCTATAAATTGAAGATACTTCCTTTACATTCAATAGCTTCCACAATGTCGCCTTATGTGGCTTGAGAATCGTGTTTACGGGAAAAGCTTTATGGGGCAAGTGTTAGTGTGTTACTTGTATTTGTCTCTTCTTGAGGTCGTTCTCTTAATATTTTGTACTCTCTTTTGTATAGTGGATTGCTTATCGCTGCAATAGATTTAGGTCAGTTGATCGAATCACGTTAAATATTTGTGCCGCTTTTGATAGATCTCTTTTTTATTGTCTGATTTATGGTCGTTCAATGTTTGCTTTGCTAGCTTCGGCATGACACTTGATTTTTTCGGTCCTAAAAAGGAAATTATAAATCTTTCAAATTGTTAGTTGTTTGTCCATATATTATTACCATAGTTGGTTGTCCTATCTCATGAAGGAAATCATAACATATTTATCATAATTGAGTTTTTTTTTCTAGAAGGAAAATATAATTCTTCCATATTTGGCTAGTCCATTTTCTTGTCGTAAAAGGTTTGGAGTTCTTTAGATTGAGGATCATTCCTTCACATTCAGTAGCACCCACAATGTAGCCATATGGTGTTTGAGAATCGTGTTTTTTGAGAGAACTTTACGGGACAAGTGTTAGTATGTCACTTGTGTTTGACTCTTTTTGAGGTTGTTCTCTCGATATTTTTGTCACTTGTGTTTGACTCTTTTTGAGGCTGTTCTCTCGATATTTTGTACTCTCTTTGATATAGTGGATTGCTCATCTCCACCGTTCATGTAGTCAGTTGACTGAACCACATTAAATATTAGTGTCTCTTTTTGTAGATTTCTCATTTGTTGTCTGATTTATGGTTGTTCAAGGTTTGCTTTGCTAGTTTCCGCATGACACCTAATTTTTTTAGTCCAAAAAAGGAAATTATAAATCTTGCAAATTGTTAGTTGTTTGTCCATTTTTTCTTACCATAATTGGTTGTCCTATCTCATGAATTAAAGGATAAAATATTTATCGTAATTGGATTTTTATTTTCTAGAAAGAAAATATAATTTTTCCATATTTGGCTATCCCTTTTCTTGTGGGAAAAAGGTTTGGAGTTCTATAAATTAAGGATCATTCCTTCACATTCAATACCACACACAATGTAGCCATATGGGGCTTGAGAGTGATGTTTTAGGAGAGAATTTTACTGGGAAAGTGTTAGTGTGTCTCTTGTGTTTGCTTCTTCGTGAGGTTGTTATGTCGATATTTTGTACTCTCTTTTATATAGTGCAATTCTCATCTCCACCGTGGATGTAGGTCAGTTGATCGAACCACATTAAATATTAGTGTCTCTTTTGGTAGATTTCTCTTTTGTCGTCTGATTTATGGTTGTTGAAGGTTTACTTTGCTATATTTAGCATGACACTTTATTTTCTGGTCCTAGAAAGTGGTATCAGAGCATTGATTATTTATTCGAGTTAATATGGAATGGAGGTGAATATGAGAAAGATGTTATGTTTAAATGGGAGAAATTATAATATTTGGAGAACCAAAATGAAATATTCGTTGTTTGCGAAGAAGATGCAGCTACCCATATTTTCAGTTCATAAACCCGAGAGCGTATCTAATGAAGATTGGCCTTTCGAGCAGCAAAACGTATGTGGATATATACGACACTGGGTTAAAGATAATGTTCATAGCAATATTGTGAACGAGACACATGCGAGATCATTGTGATAAAAGCTAAAGACTCTTTATGCTTCAAAAACTAGGAACAACAAGTTGTTCCTACTAAAGTCAACTGGTGACCTATAAATACAAGGAAGGTTGCCCTATCCGTGATCGCATATATTATTTTCAGGGAATCTTTGATAAACTGTTTGGAATGGGAGTTAATTTTCATGATGATATTCAAGAAATTTAGCTTTTTCATACTCTGCAAGACTCTTGGGGAACTCTTCGTGTTTCTTTGACAAATTAAGCTCCTAGAGGTAAGGTGACTACGGAATATGCCAAGAGTGGTATGTTAAATGAGAAAGTAGGGAGAAAATCTCAGGGTTCGTCCGCTAAAGCAGATATCTTCGTTACAGAAGACTGGGAGAGAGATAAAACAAGAAGCACAAAGAGTAGAGGTAAAAGTAGAATTAAGTCAAGGTCCAAATACTATTATATTAAATGCAACCATTGTTGCAAGAAAAGACATACCAAAGGTTGTGCCGCAAGTTGAATCAAGACATCTGAGAATGAAAAAAAGTTGAAAATAACTAGAACAATGTTGTTGCTATTGTTTGAGATGACCTTCTTTTTGATAATGATGAAAATGTCACCAATTTGGTATTCCATGAGATGAGCTAGATAGTAGATTCTAGAGCTACCTCACATGTCACACCAAGAAAAGATTTTTTTCTCATCTTATACTCATGTAGATTTTGGAGTGTTAATGTTGGGCAATGCCAGTGAAGTTAAAGTGTTTGGTGTTGACCCAAATTGATTTGAAAACTAATAATGGTTGTACGTTTGTTCTTCAAGATGTCAAGCATGCTCCATACTTTCCTCTCAATTTGATCTCTGCAGGAAGAGTAGACAATGAATGCTACCATAATGCGCTCTTTAATGGCTAATGGAAGCTCACCAAGGGGTCATTAGTAGTGGCTGGACGAGTCAAGTCTTGTCATTTATATGTGATACAGGGCTCTATTCTTAATAACTCCATAAATCAAGTGGAAAGTGATACTTTATCAAAATTGCGGCAAAGAATATTGAGTCGAACGAGAGAGAGGGGATTACGTGTTTGAATAAGAAAAGTTTACTTTCTGGAATGAAACAAGCAAAGCTGAAAAGGTGTGTCCATTGTTTAGCTGGAAAACAAAAAAGGGTTTCCTTTAGTAGCCATCCTCCCTCAAGAAAGCCCGTTTTATTGGGGCTAGTACACTCTGATTTGTGTGTTCCTTTTAAAATAATGTCAAAATATTGTGCACTTTATTTCGTGACATTTATTAATGATCATTCTTATATGCTCTGGGCGTATCCTCTGAAATCTAAATATCAAGCACTTGGCGTATTTAAGGATTTCAGGCCTTAGCTAAGAGACAGACGAGGAAGAAATTAAAATGTATTCACAATGAAAATGATGGTGAATTGTGACGACCCAAAGGATTATCACCTATTTCTATCCAATTTTATGCTTCTGAGGCCTTGAAAAACTTATTTAGAGCCACCTCGAGTTGTGTGCACAGTCTAGGCACGTAGCCAGAATGCTTAAGTATGAAAAATGCTACGTTTAATGTTAAAATAAATAAATTATACTTTGGTTAATATATTGGGCAAAAGGACCCAGACCGTGATTTGATGGTCCAGGAGGGTCCCTAGGAAAATATGGGACTTGGGCGCATTCCTGGTATTAAATTTCGAAGTCCGAAGCTCGATAAATGAATCTTTAAGGAAATTGTTTTTCTAAATTATAAAGGAAAATTTAAATGATATTTTATTGGAACGTGTTGGTATCAGGCCCTTATTTTGGTTTTGGCACCCGGTACAGGTCTTATATATGAGTGGAGCTGTGTGTATATTTGGTTGGACTTTCGAGGGCTCGGGTGAGTATTGGGTAGGTTCTGGGATGCCTTAGGCTTAGAGATCAGATGTTGCAGGTTCAAGAAGTTGCAAGCCTCTGGACCCTCTTGTTCGGTCCACAGGAAATCGCTTATGACTGCGGAGGGGCCAGCGCGGCCACTGTCTCCTTTGTGCGGTCCGCGGTTGGGGTTGTGCGACTGTAGTCGCCTTTGTGTAGTCCATGGTAGAGGCACCACGGCGCGGTCGCCTTTGTGCGGTCCGCGGTGTGTGCTGAACCGCAAGTCATCACATTAGCCTTTGAGGCCATGGTCCATTTAGTGTGGTACGCACAGAGGGCCTGCCAAGGGTATAAATAGACGGGATTTTCAATTATTTTTAACTTTTTCAAAACAAACATAAGAGGCGAATTTTCAAGCAACCTTTCTTCTCCAAATCAATTGTAAGTCAATTTTCACTACTTTTCTTCAATCATTGACTTCTTTTATCATGATTTCAACTTCAAATCAAAGATTTTGATGTGTGAAATTGGGTGTTTAGGGTAGAACCCCTGTTTTGTCAAAGATTAGGGATTTTGGACCTTAATTTGAGGTCCGATTTCAAAACAATAATCGGGTTTTGGTTTGAACCTAGGGTTTTGACCATGTGGTCCTAGGGGCAATTTTGACTTATTTGATAAACTTTTTGAAAAACTCATTTACATCCATTTAAATTGGTTCATTTAGCGTTTATTTATGAAATTAAGAAACTTGTGGCTAGATATGAGCAAGTTGGTGGTGGAATCAAGAGGTAAAGCAATAGCTGAGGCTTGAACTGCGTTCGTGGCATCGAGATAAGTGTTTGGTCTAACCTTAGCTTGAGGGATTAGGAGTCGAGTCCTATTTGCTACGTGGTAATTGTCCAGTACGACAAATAGGCATGGTGACAAGTATCTATACATTGGTGTCTAGCATGACTGTGAGTCTTTAAATTGTGAATATCTTGATTTTGTTGGATTTCTCTTGTCTTGGTGATTATACCTATTTGTTGTGAAAAGCTTGTGAAAGGAAATTTTAACATTTGAAAAACTAGGAGCATTGGCTCAAGTTATATTACAATTGTGAACATATATGAAACGGTTGAACCTTTTGGAGCATAGGCTCAAATGGTAAAGTGAGATATGAAAAAATGTGAAAGGAAGAGAAAGAGCATTTAAATAGTTCACTTGCCGGGATATTGTTGCTTGTTGATTATTTTCCCATGCCGGGACGTTGAGATTATTGATGTTGTACCCTTGCCGGGATTTAATTATTTTAGTTGTGTTCCCTTGCCGGGATTTATATTATTATTTTGTTTGTTCCCTTTCCCTATTTTGTGAATATTGTTAGGGTGAGGAAGAGTGTTAAAGTACAAAGGGTGATGCCGTGTATTTCTTTTTTATTGTGAGGAAAGAGTGTAAATCACAAAGGGTGATGCCGTGTGTTGTCTGTTATTATGACGAAAGAGTTCTAAAGCATGAAGGGTGATAACCTGCCGCATGATGTACCATTCTGTGCCAATTCTATTGATTATATGTAAGGAAAGAGAGTAAAAGCACGAAGGGTAATACCGTGCACATTTTAATTATATCGTTGCTTGGTGAGGATGAGAGTAAAAGCACAAAGGTTAATGCTGTGCAATTATTGATTTCTTATTATTTATTGATGTCTAGCTATGCTAATTTCTTATTATCTTATGATTTTTATTCGGAGTTGATCTCTTCCCCACAACATGCTCCCTATCCCATATTGACTGTTAATTCCTGTATTTCTTTTCCACTATATATATATATAGGAACTGCACAGGTTTTGTTGGTAGTCTAGTCCTAGCCTCGTCACTACTTCCCCAAATTAGGCTAGACACTTACAGCACATGGGGTCGGTTGTGCTAATACTACACTCGATGCTCTTTTGCACAGATTCAGGCATCAGCCAGTATCTGTAGTTGGAGGGCTTCCCCCCGGAGACCCAAGGTAGACCTGCAGGCGTTCGAGGGGCCTGGCGTCTCGCTCTCTATAATTTCCCTGTTTCATTTATTTTGTTGAGGAACATCTTATTGTATTTCCTTTGGACATTGTTTGTAGTGACTTTTAGACAGTCTGTAGTGACACTAGGTTCGGGTATTGAGGTTCTGAAAGCTGTAATAGACGTAGTATTTAGTTATAAACATTTTTGACTTCCGCTTATTTGTTTAGTTCCACCATTATCGCATTATCATCTGGTAATTGTTACAAAGAAGAAAAAATGAAAGTGTATTAGGTATATAAGGTTTGGCTTGCCTAGCTAACAATATGAGGCGTCATCATGACTCCCGAGGATGGGAAATCCGGGTCGTCACAAGTTGGTATAAGAGCTCTAGGTTACATGGGTCACATAGTTCACAAACAAGCTTAGTATAGTCTAAGGGATCGGTATAGAGACGTTTGTATTTATCCCCTAGAGGCTACAGATTTAGGAAAAGTTTCAAATTTCTTCTTTCTTGTCGTGCATATTGGTTTCTCAATGCTAATTTAATTTATACTCTATTCTCTCGCAGATGTCTAGAACACGCGCTTACTCATGTACTGATCAGTCGTTAGAGCACCTAGGGGTAAAGGGCGAGGCCGAGGCCATGTTAGAGGCCGAGGTAGGGGCAGAGCTCAGCCTTAAGCAACAACACCAGTGGTGAAGCCATAGGTTGATTTTGGGGAGGAGGTTTTGGCCCTAGCCCCAGTAGTTCGTGTGGGCCCTGCTCATATCCTAGAGGGGTTTTTTGCTGCCCTAGTTCTTCGAGACGCTCTGCTCCAATTGGTGGGTCTCATGGAGAGTGTTACTGAACCAGGTTTGCTTCCTGTAGCACCAGCCACTACTCATGCTAGATGAGGGGCTCAGACTCATGCTACTCGTACTCCAAAGCAGGTAGCTGCCTAGATTCAGACTCCAACCGTTCAACAAATTGGAGAAGCTCTAACGGGCAAAATAGTTCATATCAGCGATGGGGCAGCCATGTATGCCGATGCTTTGTGGAGACTGGATAGGTCCACCAAGCTCTTCACATCTACTTTTAGTGGTGCATCTACCGAGGATCCCCAGAATTACCTGTACAGTTGCCAAGAAGTTCATCAGAACATGGGGATTGTTGAGACCAATGTGGTCGACTTTGCTACATTTCACCTGTCTGGATCAGCCAAGACTTGGTAGAGGGATTATTGCTTAGCTAGACATGCAGGGTCACCAGCCTTGACATGAAAGCAGCTCACACAACTATTTCTAGAGAAGTTTCTCCCCATTACACAGTGAGAGGCCTTTTCGAGGGCATTCGAGCGTCTCCAGCAGGGATCCATGAGAGTCACTCAGTATGAGACCAGGTTTATTGATTTTGCTTGCCATGCTCTAATTATACTTCCCACCGAGAGGGATAGAGTGAGGCGGTTTGTTGATAGACTCAATTAGCCTAATCATCTCAAGATTGCTAGAGAGGCTGGGAGTGCGATATCCTTCTAAGAAGCGACCAATGTGTCCTGGAGAGTTGAGATGGTATTCTCATAGGGGGTGGTCATAAGATAGGAAAAAGACCCCGCCAGTCAGGCAAATAAGTTGTGCCTCATCTGGAGGAAAATATTTATATTATAGGGGTAATCCTTCAAGACCCTTCCAGTCAGCCCTCCAGGTCTCTGACGGTGCATAAGGTGGCCACAGTTCTCATGCATACTATTTCAATCAGCAGCTATTCGGTGCACTGCCAGCTCCTATCAGTGCACTGCCACTTCTGAGTTTTTTTGGTGGTCATCGACAAGGCCAGTAGACTCAACAGCCGAGGACTTGTTACACTTGTGGTGACATGGGTCACACTGCCAAATTTTTCCCTCGATTATCGAGCAGTTTTTAGCATTAGGCTTGTCGTGCCATGGTT
Source organism: Nicotiana benthamiana (assembly GCA_034376525.1). NCBI lineage: Eukaryota > Viridiplantae > Streptophyta > Magnoliopsida > Solanales > Solanaceae > Nicotiana > Nicotiana benthamiana. The sequence goes on from CM067337.1 coordinate 58,095,205, forward strand.
CAAGCACCAGGCGTTCCACTGCCTGCAGCTAGAGCTACGGTTAGAGGTGTTAGAGGTGTAGGTAAAGGTTATAGAGGTGGAGCTCATATCACAAGAGATGGAGGAAAGCCAGCAGCAGTCCGTCCTAGAGAGGTAGATCAGGGTGGTGGGGCCCAGCCCCAATTTTTCTCTTCAGACCAGGCTCGAGACAGAGACTTCAGATGCGGTTAATACAACTACAGTTCTTGTTTGTGATCGGGATGCTTCAATGTTGTTTGATCTAGGGTCTATGTATTCATTTGTGTCATCTTATTTTTCCCTATACTTGGTGATGCATAGTAATGCATTGGGTGTTCCTATTTGTGTGTCTACACCGGGAAGGGGATTCTATCGTGGTCGATCGAGTCTATCGTTCTTGTATTATGGTGATTGTAGGTCTTGAGACTCGTGTATTTTTATTGCTTTTAGACATGGTTGAATTTGATATTATATTAGGGATGGACTGGTTATCACCCATCCATGCTATCTTGGATTAGCATACCAAAACTGTGACCTTAGCTTTATGAGGTATGCCTCGTTTATAATGGAGAAGGACTTTTGGTCCTTCTACCCACAGTGTTATCTTTTATGTGAAGGCTCGACGTATGGTCGAAAAGGGGTGTTTGGATTTTGCAATATGTTCGTGACTCTAGTGATGAGGTTCTTTCTATTGATTCTGTGCCCGTTGTTCCTGAGTTTCCTGATGTTATTTCTTCAGACTTGTCGGGTATGCTGCCTGACAAGGATATCAACTTTTGCATTGATGTAGCCCCGGCCACCCAACCCATTTCTATCCTGCTAGAGGATTGAGCTTCCCGAGTAGAAGTGGAAGCGGATCACCATGGACTTTCGTCGACTCGGAAGAAATCCGACACAATTTGGGTCCTTGTTGATAGGTTGTCCAGGTGAACGCATTTCATTCATGTGGCAGTCTCTTATTCTTGTTAGAGGTTTACTGAGATCTAAATTCTAGAGAATTTTTGCCTTCATGGTGTGCCTGTATCTATCATTTCGGATTGGGGTACGCAGTTTACCTCGCGCTTCTGAAGAGCAGTTTAGTGAGAGTTAGGCACACGGGTTGAGTGAAGCATAATATTTCATCCCCACATGAACGAGTAGTCCGAGAGCACTATTCAGATTTTGGAGGATATTCTTCAAGCATGTGTTACTGACATTGGAGGTTTGTGGGATCAATTTCTGCCTTTTAGCAGAGTTTTCCCACAACAATAACTACCAGTCGAGTATCCAGATGGCTCCTTATGAGGACTTATATGGTAGGCTGTGTTGATCCCCAATTAGATGGTTTGAGCCGGGAGAGGCTCCGTTGTTGGGGACGGATCTGGTTCAGGAGGCCTTGGACAAGGTTAGGATCATTCAGGATAGGCTTCGTACTGCTCAATCTAGGCAAAAGATTTATGCAGACCGCAAGGTTCGAGATGTGACCTTTATGTTTTGTGAGCGGGTATTGCTCCGAGTGTCACCTATGAGGGGCGTGATGAGTTTTGGGAAAAAGGGTAAGCTTAGCCCTAGGTTCATTGGCTCATTTGATGTTTTTGATCGAGTGGGGAGGTAGCTTATAGACCTGCATTTCCGTCAAGCTTATCAGTCGTGCATCCAGTTTTTCATGTATCCATTCTTCGGAAATATAATGGCGATCCATCCCACGTGTTAGATTTCAGCACTGTCAAGTTGTACAAGGACTTTTCTTATGAAGAGAAGCTGGTGGCTATTCTAGACCGGCAAGTTTGTCAGTTGAGGTCAAAGAGTTTCCTTTTTGTTCGTGTTCAGTGGAGAGGTCAGCCTCCTGAGGCATCGATATGGGAGTTCGGGTCCGATATGCAGCGCCGTTATCCCCATCTGTTTCCCGACTCAGGTACTTCCTTCTTTTTTTTTCGTTTGAGGACAAACGAGTGTTTTAGAGGTGGAGAATGTGATGACTCAAAGGATCATCACCTGTTTCTAACAAATTTTGCGTTTCTGAGGCCATTAAAACCTCATTTAGAGCCAGCTCGAGTTGTGTGCACAATCCCAACATGTAGCCAAAAAGCTTAAATGTAAAAAATGCTACGTTTTGACGTTAAAATGAATAAATTTGACTTTGCTCAACATTTTGGGCAAGCGGATCAGGATCCGTGATTTGACTGTCATGGAGGGTGCGTAGGAAAATATGGGACTTGGGCTCATGCCTGGAATCGAATTTCGTTGTTCTAAGCACGAGAAATAAATTTTTAAAGGAAATTGTTTTTCTCAAATTATTAAGAAAAATTGAAATGATATTTGATTGGAACATGTTGATGTCGGGCCTTAATTTGTTTTCGGCACCTCGTACAGGTCTTATATATGAGTTAAGATATCTTTGAAGAATTTGGTCGAAAATGGACGTCGTTTGACGTGATCCAAACCTTAATTTGGAAATGTGATGTTCATAGGAGTTTTGAGAAATTTTAGTGATCTTGAGGTTTAATTTGATGTTTGCGATGTTATCTTTGTAATTTGATTAGACGAATATGTTCGTAGAATGTTTTTGATGTTTTGTGTTCAATTGGGTTGGAGTTTCAAGGGCTCGAGTTAGTTTCGGGTAGGTTTTGGGTTGTCTTAGGCTTATATATCAGATGTTGCATGTTCAGGAAGTTGCAGGCGTCTGAACGCCCTTATGCAGTCCACAAGAAATTGCGTGCGAACGCGGCGGGGCCAGTACGGCTACAGTCGCCTTTGTGCGGTTCGCGGTTGGGGCTGTGCAGCCGCGGTTGCATTTGAGTGCTCCGTGGTTAAGGCAATGCGGCCATGATCGCCTTTGTGCTGTTCGCGATGGGTGGTGAACCGTAGGTCATCAAATGAGCCTGTGCGGCCACGGTCCATTTAGTGTGGTCCGCCCAGGGGGTCTGCCAGGGGTATAAATAGACAGGATTTTCAGTTATTTTTCACTTTTTCAAAACCCTAAATCATAAGAGGCGATTATTCAAGCTGTTAGAAACACGTTCTCAATGCAATATACTAAACGTGTACTCTTTTGTAGGTTTTGATGAATGACAAACGAAGCAAAAATTGATATATGACGGAATTCAAGTACAAGCGCACAATGGTTGCGAATAAGATTGAAGTTCAAGATATAGCTCTTAATTGTTATTGAGTTGTTCTAAAACTGTAATCTCGATCCTATAACTTGACTCATAGTATGACCTCTCTCATAAAACAATTTTCCAAAATCATGCATATTTAATTCTGTGTCAAAAAGATTTTAAATCATGCATATTGACATTAGACAAAATGTTTTCTAAACATGCCTCAAAAATCTGGGCTAAAATAATCGATTATGAACTTATGATAATCGATTGTTTCTGAGCCAAGACTGCATGACAATCGATTATGAATTAATGGTAATCGATTGTGAGTAAGACAGTGAACATCAGGTTTTTCCAAATCTGCATGATAATCGATTGTGATCAAATGCCAATCGATTGTTGTTGAGGTAAAGTTTTTCAATACTCAAAATAATCGATTATGAACTAATGGTGATCGATTATGTTGAGACAATGTCTTCCAGTGATTTTAAATTTAATTAAGTAATCGATTATGTCTTTAGATAATCGATTATCACTGAGACAGTAAGTTTCATGATTTTCAGAAAATAACAAGTAATCGATTGTTGCAAAGGACAATCGATTGTTGAAGCTGACCGTTGTCAAATGATTTTCAAATACCATAAGGTAATCGATTATAGATTTCATATAATCGATGTTTTGCTTAAAATCTGGAAATGATTTTTAGAACGTTGCTGAAGTAATCGATTATAGATTTTATATAATCGATGTTTTGCTTAAAATCCGGAAATGATTTTTAGAACGTTCCCAATGTAATCGATTATGGATTTGGTGTAATCGATTATCTGTTTTTGAATATTGCCAGTAATCGATAATAGATTATGTATAATCGATTGTGAAGCGTTAAATCTGGGATTGATTTTTAAACTGACTGGCAGATAATCGATTATGTGGTCTTAATAATCGATTATCACTGAGTAATTTCAGCAATTCTTAATTGGCAATTAGGCAACGGTAATGCCAAGTTTTTCAACTATAAATACAGCTTCACTTCAGTGTTTTAACAACAACAACATACACAAACTGATCATTATATTGCTATAAGCTTTCATTCAATTATTCTTCATTTTCTACTCATTTCATAAAGCTTTTGAGAGCCATACTATTGCTTAAAGTTGTTGTGATCTTGAACATATTCTTTTACTCATATCTACTCAATAAGGAGTACTTTAGTTAAGTGAGTGTCCAAGTATTGGATATACTTGTAAGAGAATTGCGATTCTCTTGTTTCAAGGAACTTGCGTTTCCTTGGGTGAAGTCTTTGAGATTGCGATCTCCGAGCAACTGTTTGAGGCTTGTGTCCTCAAGTGTGTAACGGTTTGTTGAGCACCCGTAAGCTTAACAAAATAGTGAAAAATCTCGAGAGAGTCTCTCGGGGACTAGACTAACCACGTTGGTGGCCAACCAGTATACATCCTTGTGTAAGTTTATCTTTCTGCATTTATTTTACTTCCTGCAAAGTTTAAATTCCGCAAGAAAACGCTAAATTTTATTAATACGCTATTCACCCCCCCTCTAGCGTAAAGCGTAGTTCCTAACAATTGGTATCAGAGCCCAACTCTCTGAAAACTTAACCGTTTGAGAGAACCATTCATGGCTTCTACTCTTGACTCTTTTGCAGGAATTGAAGAAGGACAATGCTCTACACGACCTCCTCTATTCAACGGCACAAACTACTCATACTGGAAGGAGAGGATGCAAATCTTTGTGCAATCAAATAACTTTCATTTGTGGAAAGTATTCACCAATGGAAACCAAATTCCAACCAAGAAGGTGGAAGACGAATGGGTTCCAAAGACCGAAGAGGAATATACCGCGGAGGATATTCGTAAGGTTCAAAATAATGCCAAAGCTATAAATTTATTATATTGTGTTGTTAATGCTAACGACTACAGGAAGATATCATGTTGCAAAACAGCAAAAGAAATGTGGGATAAGCTTGAAGTGACATACGAAGGAACCGACCAGGTACGAGAAGCTAAAATTGATTTCTTAACTCACTCTTATGAACTATTCCACATGAAGGAAGGAGAGAAAGTAGACGAAATGTTTGAGCGATTCATAATGATCGTAAATGATCTACACGCCCTCAAAAAGACGTTTACGGATAGAGAACTTGTCCGGAAGATCCTCAGAAGTCTCACTCCGGCATGGCGATCAAAGGCCGATGCATTCCAAGAATCCATTGGCATCACAGATGTCACAATTGACGCATTAAGAGGTAATCTCAAAACCTATGAATCAACTATACTTAACCCGTTTGTTGATGATCAAAGAAGGCAAAGGATTTCTCTAAAGGCTAGCCAATTACAAATTGATGAGGAAGGTGACAACGAGTTTGGACTCGTTATCAAAAGGTTTCAAAAATTCATGCGCAAGGAGTATGAACGCAAGAACAAAAAGCAAGGCGATCAACTAAAATGCTATGAATGCGGAGAAACCGGGCACATAAAATCAAATTGCCCTAACATCAAAAAGGAGAAGAAACCCTTCAAAAAGCAACGTGCATACATCTCTTGTGGAGGAGATTCCGGAGATGAAGCAAGCGAAGAAGAAGACGATGAAGCAGCAAATTTATGTCTCATGGCTCAAGAAGATGGCAAAGACGAGGTAAGTCAAATCGCCTCTCAAAATTTCTTTACTCTTGATGAAATGAGAAATGCTTTTGATGAACTATATGCTGAATTTATCAAAGCTTCAAAAACTGTCAAAAGTGTTAAAGAAAACGCCTCTCTAAAAGAAAAAGATTTTCAAACACAGCTTTCATTAAAAGAAAAAGAATTAGAAAAACTGGTTTTCGAAAATGAGAAGCTAAAAGAGGAAAACAAGTTTTATGGAAAAAGAAGTGCTGATAAACCTGAAGGTTCCACTAGAAACTGTTCTTCTTGTGTGCTTCTTAAGAATGAAGTAGCTAGACTTAAAGGCACATTAGATAAGTTTAATTCTTCGCATAAAAACTTGAATGATGTGCTTGTTAATCTAAAATCAACTAAACGTGGAATAGGATTCAAGAATGAAGAAAAGGTTGGTGCTAAACCACAACAATCTAGAGCTCAACCTAGGACTAATAACCAAAATGCTTATCCTAGAAGTAGAAATCCTAGAAATAACTTGTATTTTAGGCCAAACCTTGAACAATTTAGAAGACCAAGAAATGACCCTCCACCTAGAAATAGAAATTCTAGAAATGATGCATATTTTAGACAAACTTGTGAACCTCCTAGAGCTCATAATAGGAGAAACATTGGTGTTCAAAGTAGAGTAAGCAACCTTCATTCATCTAGTTACTATGTACCTAGAAAAATGCATAATCCCAACGTGACTTGTCATTATTGTAGACGTATTGGTCATATTGCTCCCGCTTGCTTTACTCGTCACAGACATATAAATCAATTGCATCATTATAACATGCCTAACCCTCAAGGACCCAAGATGGCATGGGTACCTAAAGAACATTAATTTGTTTTGTAGGTGTGCTTGAAGGGATCAAGTGTACTATGGTACCTTGATAGTGGATGCTCCAAACACATGACGGGAGATGAATCCAAATTCCTTCAACTAGAGCACAAAGAAGGAGGAAGTGTCATATTTGGTGATAACAATAAAGGAAAAATCATCGGCATTGGTTCGGTCGGTAAGGACGAAAACTCCTCCATTAAACATATACTACTTGTGAAAGGTTTGAAGCATAATCTCTTGAGCATAAGCCAATTATGTGACAAGGGAAATCTTGCTCTATTTGATTCGGATGAATGTCTTGTATTTAGACGTAGTGATTTCAAGATCATACTTCGTGGTTTTAGAATTGATAATATCTATATGGTTGATCTTGGAAACTCCTCACCCGAATATGTTGATTGTTTATTAAGTAAAGGGGATAACTCTTGGCTATGGCATCGTAGAGTAGCACACATGAACATGCATCTTTTGAACAAGCTTCTTTCTCAAAACTTAGTAGTTGGTCTTCCCTGTTTAAAGTTTGAAAATGACTCTATTTGCGATTCTTGTCAAAAAGGGAAGCAAACCAAAGCATCTTTTAAATCCAAGAATATTGTTTCAACATCTAGACCTTTGCAATTACTTCACATGGATTTATTTGGTCCCTTGCGTATTGAAAGCCTTGGTAAAAATAAATATGTTTTTGTAATTGTTGATGACTTTTCTAGATTTACTTGGACTCTATTTCTTGCAAATAAAAGTGATGCTTTTCAAAATTTCAAGTATTTCCTTAAGCGTGTTCAAAACGAAAAGGAATCAACCGTCACTTCGATTAGAAGTGATCATGGGGGAGAGTTTGATCACAATCTCTTTGCGGATTTTTGTGACGAACTCGGAATCGAACACACCTTTTCCGCTCCACGGACACCACAACAAAATGGGGTGGTGGAAAGGAAAAATAGGTGTCTCGAAGAGATGGCAAGAACCATGCTCGACGAAGCTAAGATTCCCAAATACTTTTGGGCGGACGCCGTGAGTACCGCTTGCTATGTTTTAAATAGAGTAGCAATTCGGCCGATACTCATGAAAACCCCATATGAACTTTATAAGGGTAGAAAACCCAACATTTCTCATTTACGTGTTTTTGGTTGTAAATGTTTTATTCATAATAATGGCAAGGACCAATTGGGTAAATTTGATGCTAAATCGGATGAAGGTATTTTCATTGGTTATTCCTCACGGAGCAAAGCATATAGGGTCTTTAACAAAAGAACCCAAATTGTGGAGGAATCCCCTCATATTGTGTTTTCCGAAGATAATACTCGCTTGGCGAGAAAGGAATCCGGTTTTGATCTTGCAGGTATCTTGGATAGCTTGAAAGATAAAATCCAAGAAGAACCTTCAAAGGAAAACAAAAATGAAATTGGGGAACAACCAACGGAAGAAGCGCCACAATTAGAAAAAGGAATAAATACGCCTAACGAGTGGAGAACGATCAAGGATCATCCTCTAGAACAGGTAATTGGCGATGTTGGAGAAAAGGTAAGTACCCGAAACTCTCTTAAGAACACTCTAGGACACAATTCTTAAGAGTTCACGGCATTACTTGTTAATACTAGTGTAATTTATTAATTTCGCTATAAATTACTAACTTGAGCGTCGGAGACGTTTAAATCTATTTTGCAGGTACCACCCCAAAGGTAGGGGGAATTATGAAGGTTTAGCACAAAATAATCACTATTTCAAGTCACTAATCGATTATATTTTGTGCAGTACATCGATTATCAGTATCAATAATCGATTGTTTATGACTGATTATTAATATTATGCATCTGTGTTTAAGTTTTTCACTTCCTAAATTGCATAATCGATTTCCGCATCAGTCATTCAGCAATGCTTTCTACAACAATCGATTATTTTTTCATACAATCGATTATTTGACAAATTCTGATATTCTCCCAGTTCACTGTATCAAACTAGTTCACTAAATAATCGATTACCCAGAACTGACAATCGATTACTTCATATTAATTTTTGTTACTGTTTGGCTCCTCAATCGATTCCTGTCAGGTCTTAAATGCTCCATAATCGATTACCAAACTTAATAATCGATTATCTCATTCAAATTTTTTACCGTTTGACTCAAGAATTGATTTGTCAGATTCAAAATCTCAATCAAACAGTAAAAACAATCGATTATTTCAGTTCAATAATCGATTATCTAACGGTCAGTAACTTTAATTCTTACCGTTTTCTGACTGCTCCTAAACCAAAATCTCAGCAAATGTCTCCATTCAATGCTTGATAATCCTTTCCTCTATAAATAGGAATCATAAGAGCTCACATTCACCCACTCAAGCACTATCTCTAGTATTCAAAAGCTAAATCTCTTCTATTTTCTTTGCCAAATTCCAGCAGATTTCTCTTAACATGTCTGGACGATCTTCAAAACGCTCCCGATCCAAACATGGCGCATCAGCCTCAACCGCCCCTCCTCCTTTAAATTTTCCATACCAAGACGGTTCCGTCTTGTTCTTTGAAAATGAAAATGAACTCATACGGTTCCTCTCAAAATTTGAGAAACGCATCATTCTTCCTCCTCGGTTCTCAAATAGTAAACTCCTTTAACCTTTTACCCCTGCCGCAAATATGTTAAAGGAGTGTCAACTATATGACTTCTTGCTTCTCACTCATCCTCACATAAACACAACTCTCGTTCAAGCTTTTTACTCAAACCTCCGTAAAGATGAAGATGGCGATCTTGTCACCTCCATTAATGGGGTTCAAATTCTTCTCTCTGAAGAGAATCTCCACACCATTGCCCGCCTTCCAAATGAAGGTGAAGACCTTTACCGGTATATTGATAAGGCCGGGGCTCTCTTTGATGAAACCACCCTTCTCCACCAAGCCGGTATAACTTCCTATGATCCATCTATCTCTACCCGTCGTCCTACCATAACGGGAATGGATCCAAACTACCGGTTGATTCTTTACTTCATCACCCGAGTCCTCAAGCCTAGACGGTACAATCACACCACCATCTCCCAGGAGGATACCAAACTTCTGCATGCCATTGTCACCGGAGCCAAAATAAATTGGTGTCGGCTCATCAAAATTCATATGCTCGATGCCATCGGTGATGACATGCCTCTTCCTTATGCCCTCCTCATTATGAACTTCCTTGAAGCATCCGGATTTGTCACGGAAAATGGTCCTCTCAAAAGGAGTACCAAAATTTGGGAAATCTCGGAGTCTTCTTTCCATCATGATGGTGACCATGCTCCAGCTCCGTCTTCAAGTCGTCCACCCCGTCGTGCTCAAGAGCCTACTCTCCAAACCATATCCGACCAGCTTGCTCAACTCACTCATGAGATCCATGGATACTTTGACCATGTCAAATATCCATATGCAGCTCTCGTTCCTTTTGAAGCAGCGCCGGATAACGAGGCGGACAACGACGACAATGAATAAATTTTTCTGTGCTTTGTGTGTTTTCGTTGTTCCCATTGATGTACCCTTTCTTTTCAATAAATAAACCGTGTTTATTTCATCTTTTTGTATCTTTCCTTATTTTTTTGCTAATGGCAAAAGGGGGAAGAAAACGGGATATCGGGTATGCACCACCTCTCTTAATTCATTGATTGAAAATGGGATATCGGGTATGCACCACCTCTCTTAATTCATTGATTGCTTATAAGCTAAAATTGAGGGGGAACTCTTAAATTGAGGGGGAACAAGAACGGAATTGCATAATTGTTACTTGTCTTGAATTGTCAATATCTTTTGCCTTAAATGCATATCCCGCTTAATGTTTGCCATTATCAAAAAGGGGGAAATTGTTAGAAACACGTTCTCAATGCAATATACTAAACGTGTACTCTTTTGTAGGTTTTGATGAATGACAAACGAAGCAAAAATTGATATATGACGGAATTCAAGTACAAGCGCACAATGGTTGCGAATAAGATTGAAGTTCAAGATATAGCTCTTAATTGTTATTGAGTTGTTCTAAAACTGTAATCTCGATCCTATAACTTGACTCATAGTATGACCTCTCTCATAAAACAATTTTCCAAAATCATGCATATTTAATTCTGTGTCAAAAAGATTTTAAATCATGCATATTGATGTTAGACAAAATGTTTTCTAAACATGGCTAAAAAATCTGGGCTAAAATAATCGATTATGAACTTATGATAATCGATTGTTTCTGAGCCAAGACTGCATGACAATCAATTATGAATTAATGGTAATCGATTGTGAGTAAGACAGTGAACATCAGGTTTTTCCAAATCTGCATGATAATCGATTGTGATCAAATGCCAATCGATTGTTGTTGAGGTAAAGTTTTTCAATACTCAAAATAATCGATTATGAACTAATGGTGATCGATTATGTTGAGACAATGTCTTCCAGTGATTTTAAATTTAATTAAGTAATCGATTATGTCTTTAGATAATCGATTATCACTGAGACAGTAAGTTTCATTATTTTCAGAAAATAACAAGTAATCGATTGTTGCAAAGGACAATCGATTGTTGAAGCTGACCGTTGTCAAATGATTTTCAAATACCATAAGGTAATCGATTATAGATTTCATATAATCGATGTTTTGCTTAAAATCTGGAAATGATTTTTAGAACGTTGCTGAAGTAATCGATTATAGATTTTATATAATCGATGTTTTGCTTAAAATCCGGAAATGATTTTTAGAACATTGCCAATGTAATCGATTATGGATTTGGTGTAATCGATTATCTGTTTTTGAATATTGCCAGTAATCGATTATAGATTATGTATAATCGATTGTGAAGCGTTAAATCTGGGATTGATTTTTAAACTGACTGGCAGATAATTGATTATGTGGTCTTAATAATCGATTATCACTGAGTAATTTCAGCAATTCTTAATTGGCAATTAGGCAACGGTAATGCCAAGTTTTTCAACTATAAATACAGCTTCACTTCAGTGTTTTAACAACAACAACATACACAAACTGATCATTATATTGCTATAAGCTTTCATTCAATTATTCTTCATTTTCTACTCATTTCATAAAGCTTTTGAGAGCCATACTATTGCTTAAAGTTGTTGTGATCTTGAACATATTCTTTTACTCATATCTACTCAATAAGGAGTACTTTAGTGAAGTGAGTGTCCAAGTATTTGATATACTTGTAAGAGAATTGCGATTCTCTTGTTTCAAGGAACTTGCGTTTCCTTGGGTGAAGTCTTTGAGATTGCGATCTCCGAGCAACTGTTTGAGGCTTGTGTCCTCAAGTGTGTAACGGTTTGTTGAGCACCCGTAAGCTTAACAAAATAGTGAAAATCTCGAGAGTGTCTCTCGGGGACTGGACTAACCACGTTGGTGGCCAACCAGTATACATCCTTGTGTAAGTTTATCTTTCTGCATTTATTTTACTTCCTGCAAAGTTTAAATTCCGCAAGAAAACGCTAAATTTTTTTAATACGCTATTCACCCCCCCCCCCCTAGCGTAAAGCGTAGTTCCTAACACAAGCGACCATTCTTCTCCAAATCAATTGTAAGTCATCTTAACCTAGTTTTCTTCAATCATTGACATCATTTAATATGATTTCACCTTCAAATCAATGATTTTCCTAAGGGAAATTTGGTGTTTGGGGTAAATCCTAAGTTTTTAAAAATTAGGGATTTGGACCTCAATTTGAGGTCCGATTTCAAAACCAATTATATATTTGAGTTTGTGGGGGAATGGGTAATCGTGTCTTGGTTCGAACCTAGGGTTTTGACTATGTGGCATCGTGGGAAGTTTTGACTTTTTGGGTAAAACCTTGGAAAAACTCATTTTCATGCATTCAAATTGTATCATTTAGCGTTTATTGATTAAATTAAGTTACTTGTGCCTAGATACGAGCGAGTTGGTGTTCGAATCAAGAGGTAAAGCAAAGTTGAGGCTTGAATTTCATTCATGGCATCGAGGTAAGTGTTTGGTCTAATATTTGCATGAGAGATTAAGAGTTGAGTCCTATTTGTTATGTGGTAATTGTCGAGTATGATATATAGGTATGGTGATGAGTATTTATACGTTGGTGTCTAGTATTACTGTGAGTCTTTAAATTGTGAATATCTAGATTTTGTTGTATTTTTCTTGCCTTGGTGATGATTCCTATTTATTGTGAAAAGCTTGTGAAAGGAAATGTTGACCTTTGAACAATTGGAGCATTGCCTCAAGTTATATTACGATTATAAATTTATATGAAATGGTTGAAGACATTGGAGAATTGGCTCAACTAGTAAAGTGAGACATGAAATAAAACTGAAAGGAATAGAAAGAGTATTTAAATTATTCCCTTGCTGGGATATTGCTGCTTATTAATTATTTTCCCTTTTCGGGACGTTGAGATTATTGACGTTGTACCCTTTCAAGGATTTAATTGTTTTATTTTTGTTTCCTTGCCATGATTTCTATTATTATTTTGTTTGTTCTCTTGCCCCTTGTTTGTGATTGTTGTTTGGATGAGGAAGAGTGCTAAAGAACGCAGGGCGACACCGTGTATTGCTTGTTTGTTATGAGGAAAGAGTGTAAAGAACAAAGGGTGATGTCGTATGTTGCTTGTTTACTGTGAGAAAAGAGTGTAAAGCAGGAAGGGTGATGCTTTGTATTGTGAGGAAAGAGTGTAAAGCACGAAGAGTGATATCGTGTATTTCTTGTTTATTGTGAGGAAAGAGTGTAAAGCACGAAGGGTGATGCCTTGTATTGTTTTCTATTGTGAGGAAAGAGGGTTAAAGCACAAAGGGTGATGTCGTGTTGCACGATGTACCATTCCGTGCCAATTCAATTGATTATATGTGAGGAAGGGGAGTAAAAACACGAAGGCTGATGTCGTGCACATTTTTATTATATTATTCCTTGGTGAAAGCACGAAGGGTTATGTCGTGCACTTATTGATTTCTGATTCTCTATTGATGTCTATCTATGCTGCTTTCTTCATTATTTGATGATTTTATTCGGAGTTGTTATCTCCTCCACAGCATGCTCCCCCTCCCGTGTTGACTTGTGAATTCATTTATCTCCTTTTCGATATATATATAGATATTTGAACTACACATGTTTTGTTGGTAGTCTGGTTGTAGTCTCGTCACTACTTCGCCGAGGATAGGCTAGACACTTACCATCACATGGAGTCGATTGTGCTGATACTATACTTTGTGCTGCTTTGCACAAATTTAGGCCTCAGACATCAGCTGTAGTTGGAGGGATTCCTTCAATCCATCCGGAGGCTCAACGTAAACCTGTAGTCGTTCGCAGAAGGGCCCTGGCGTCTCCCTCTATCTTATTTCCCTGTTTCATTTTATTTTTTCAAGAACATCTTATTGTATTTCCTTCAGACTTTTTTTGTAGGTGCTCTTAGATAGTATGTGAGGCTATGACACCAAGTTTGGGGTATTGCAGTTTTGAAAGTTGTAATAGATGTAGTATTGAGTCATAAACATTGTTGACTTCCGCTTATTTTCTTAATTCCGCTACTATTGCATTATCGTCTGGTAATTATTAAAAAGAAGAAAAAATGAAAGTGTATTTGGTATTTAAGGTTTGGATTACCTAGCTCACACTAGTAGGCACCATCACGACTCCCGATGATGGAAAATTCGGGTCGTGACATGAATATTGTGGTCCTTTTGATATCTATTGGAAAGAACAAGGGATTAGTCATCAAAAACTTCTGCCCAAGATGCTGCAACTGAATAGTTTGGCAAAGAGGATGAATAGAATTGTAGTTAAGAGAGTTGGATGCTTGTTTTTAAAAGCTAAATTTTCAAATACATTTTGGGTGGAAGCACTTAATATTGTTGCCTATTTTATCAATTTGTCTCGTGCTGTTGCTTTTGATGGTGATGTCCCAGACACAGTTTGGTTTTCCAAAGATGTTTTTGAAGATAATGTAAAAGGTTTTAGGTGTAAATGTTGTGTGACTGTTCCTAAAGATGAGAGATTGAAACTATATGTCAAAACTAAGCGGTGCATGTTTATTGGTTATGGTCAAGATGAGTTTGGGTATCCTTTTTATGATCCAGTTGGCAGTAAATATATTAGAAGTTGTGATGCAATATTCTTTGAAGATAAAAATAGTGAAGATATTAAGAAATCTAAGAAGATAGATTCTCAGAGTAATGGGAGTTTAGAATATATTGATCCAGTTTCTATTTCTAAGGCACCTATTTCACATGAAGGAACCCAAGACTATGATAGAGATAGTGATCAAAATCAAAATGATGATCATGATTTAAATTTTATGATGCATCAATTAATGAAGTTGTGGTTGATCAGCAACAATTTCCTGCTCAGGTAACTACTATGAATCCTTCTGAAACCTCTCTTAGAAGATCTACAAAGGAGAAGCAAAAATCCATGTGCTATCCTCCTGATGAGTATGTAATTTTGATTTACATGGGAGAAACTGAGAATGATGATAAATTCATGTAAGATACTCACCAAGATCAGTGGATCGAAGCCATAGAAGATGAAATAAAGTAACTCCATGAGCATGGCACATATGAGTTATTGCGTTTTCCGAAAAGTAAGAAAGATTTATCTAACAAATAGATATTCAGAATAAAGCAAGATAGCCATACCTCTGTGCCTAGATACAAGGAGAGGTTAGTTGTTAAAGATTTTGGCAAGAAGAAGGGAGTTGACTCTGATGTAATTTTCTCCCCTGTTGTGAAGTTATCTTCTATTCGTGTGATTCTGGGCATAGCCGCAAGTGCAGGTTTAGAAGTTTAGCGGATGGATATCAAGAGTGTTTTTCTTTATGGTGATTTAAATGAGGAGATTTATATGGATCAGCCTGAGGAATTCGTAGTTAAGCTTGCACACAAGCATGTGTTTTGCATAATATTGGAAGGTATGAAGCTTGTTAATAGTTTCTCTACTTGAAGATATATTTGGCCCCTTAACTTGAGGG
This sequence comes from Nicotiana benthamiana, assembly GCA_034376525.1. NCBI lineage: Eukaryota > Viridiplantae > Streptophyta > Magnoliopsida > Solanales > Solanaceae > Nicotiana > Nicotiana benthamiana. Next base: position 58,110,708 of record CM067337.1, read on the forward strand.
GGAGTTTATTGGGCACATGCCTATATTGTTCATTCAAAGACCCAATGGTTTAATCCCATTCTCTTTCAGTTTCCACTCCTATTCGAAATTGGATTCAGTTTTTTTTCATATTTAGAGTTGGTTTTTGCTTTAAGGGAAAGCCCAACTTATGATTTATAAATTGGAAAACCTAGGAGAAACTTCCACGCTCATTGATACAAATCTTCGAATTACTTAAGCACATAAGAGTGGTTTTGGAGAGAGCATTCATCAAGAGAGAAGAGAGAAGAAAAATATTTATTTTGTTGTAGATTTTTATTCTGTTTAGCTGACGTCAATTTGCTTTTTCTGATTCGTTAACCGTTAGATCAGGCTGATATTTTGACTGAGTATTTGCAACATCTGGGTAGTTGATATGAATAGTGGAGATCGGATGTGGAGGCGTTCAAGTAAGTGAATTGGAGCCTCGAACATCAGCTTCATTTTTTTGGATATTCCTCTTTCTTCAATTGGTTAATTGTTACTCTTGTTGCTTCGTATTTGGTACTTATTGTGTAGCCAATTTGGATAACATTTATAACCATTTTATTGTTATAGTGGAATTTTGCAAGTCTTTGTAATCTGTAGTTTTACCTTTGATTTGAAGGGTTTTCACGTTAAAATTTGTGTTCTTTATCTTATTTATTTTTGGATTTACCTCTCCTTCGACATAACATTTACATCAATATGTTTCATATAATAAATATATACCTCTTCATGGAATGTTGTCTATGGGTACACAATCATTTGCATGGAAATTACTTCCGTATATCCAAGGTATGATGGACCTCATCCACATACATAATATTAGGGATTTGTGACACATTATCACATAGCCTTGGAATTCTTGTATCTTTTCAATTTCCAAATTCGTACCATAATTATTTTCAAATTGTTTTGAGCCTCACGTTGTACCCATTGTATGTATAACTTTTCAACAACTTTAACCTATCCCATAAGCCATTTCAATATTTATTCTTCTTAAATCATAAGTATCCGTTACATCACAAGTTATCTTCTTTTTTTGGGCACATATAGAGTTGTTTGGAGCTTATTCATCGAAATCCTAAATTTTCATCATTTCAAAAGAAAGAAATAAGATATGTCTCATCAAGAATAACTCAACGTTTTGATTCCACAATATTTTTTCTCTCTCTAACAACCTATTTTGATTCTTATAACCTCGAAGATTATGCCTTTTGTGCATCTCATACCTTAATATTTTCAGACTTACCCATTTAAGTTAACATACTTTATACTCGCATACCTTGATATGCATCATTAGATATTGCCTTTTATTTGTATCACATTCATCATTTGGGAGAAATTCAAAGTTTTCATACCCATCTTTTACATATTACATGTTTCGGATGTGAGCATGTGATTTTTACCCCGTTGAGATGACTTCTACAAGATTATCAAATTTAGGATTTTTCCTCATTAATATTCAATTTTAGAAATTTAATTGCGCATATCAGTGTGTTTTCATTAATGCATGCATAGAAATCATAAAATAAAATTACAAAATTGAACAAGCATTTAGGATTTAATTTCACATGGTTTTGAAAATTAATTGGTAATTAAGGTTTATTTTGAAAAATATAAAATCGCAAAAAAAAAAAAAACAATCATGTAGTTATTCTGGCATTTTAATTGTTTAGCATTTTATGGTTTGTTTACACTGTTGCATTTTTAGGTAGTTATTAGTTTGATTTAGCTTAATTAGAATTTATAAAATACAATTAGGAAATAAAATAAACAAGAAAACAAAAGAAAATTTGATTTTTAATAATTACCCAAGCTGGCCACAATTGGGCTAAACCTTGGTGGTCCAAAGCATTTTACTCGTCCAAATGCCCTATACCCTGCCTATTAACTTGTCCCTGACCCAGTCCATACAAGAGATGCCCTCAAACGACATCGTTTTAGGGCAATTCATCTTACCCATTAATCATAAACAATCCAACGGTCCTGAAGCCCTTCTTTAAATCACATAAATATGTCCAAACACCTTGGCATATTCAGAGACCAAACCATTTCTTTCCTTGTATCTACAAAGTCGATGTATCACCCACCCCATCGCCACCTCTCGACTTTCGTCTACCACTCATCAACCACCCTTACGTCGCCCCCAGAAATCGCCTCACGGCTACGACGGTCAGCAAACGGCCTCAGAATTACACCACTAGACCATCTCAAACCCCTCTTTCCTTTCCCACCGATTGTTTCCTTCAAACACCTCCCCAACTTGTTGAATATTCGACGGAAGAATCACCGGTTCCGCCTTCTCCGGCGACACTAACCCTAAATCAACCCAAAACAACACCCCTGAACCACCTTTCCCCCTATTCCCAACCATCTGAACCAGGTCGTTCGAATCCAAACAGATCGTCTCAAATATCAAATAAAAGCTTGACCTCAAACCATAAACTCACCGAAATCCCTTGAAATTGGTCCCTGGAGACCATCTCATCTTCCGATACATGACCTTGCAACTCACGACCCTCGAATGCAACTAGACCCAGCAAAATCGAGTCTAAAATCCCTCCTGTCTCAAAACCATTTGACCCTCCATTGAAACTGTTTTCCCTCTCTCCAATATGCAAGGCAAAGGCATTAGAAGGCCAAAAGACCTCTCGAAAGAGGTAAAAAATCTGGAGATTTGAAGAAACCTTATTTTAGGGTTGCAACGCTAAAAAACAAAAAAAAACCTAAGTCCCTGTGTGCTCAATTTTTGTGTGTGTGCCTTCTTGTTATGATTGACTTTATTTTTCTTTTAACTTTTCATTTGTTTGTGTTCATCTACTCATCGTTGAAATCATATGTCTTCTCTTGCTTTTTGATTTTCTTTCTTGTTACTCGTTCTCTATCTCTTCATCTTCAAGACATTCTTGATCGTTGTTTCCATCAAGAGTTACATGTTCCTGATTTTTCATTTGTTCGTCTGTGAAAATTCTGAATAGTTAATATATGGTCATCCTTGTTCTCCTCTGTTGATCTTCTATTCATATTTTTGGTTAAGTATTTTATAATTGAAATTCTGATTAGGCGTCTCCATCGAATCTGCCTATGTTTCAGTAGACTTAAAATAGTTTAGACCAAAATATACTTAGTGTTCGCAATTTGTGTTGTAGTAGAGGCTCGATAGGTGTATATATGTATACCCTGAATAATGAGTATTTTGATTCCTTTCCTTAGACTCTCGATCTAAATCTGAGTTATAGCTTCTTAATACAAATTCCTTAAACCCTATATAAAATGTCTTCAGTATTTTTAAAAATGATCATTTGTTAATGTTAACGACTGTGATATAATCAATCAAAGGGTTGCTATCATTTTCCTAAGATGGACTCATAGTCCAATGTTTCTTGGCTCCATTGGAAGGCCCAACTATTGGCAGTTGTGACATAAAGAATATACATTTCCTGGGCTTGCTATAAATGAAGCCCAAGATACATAACCAGCCGTGAATGAGGCTAGAAATGTAAGTGCTAAGTCTTTTTAAATGAATTACTCATTGTATGAAATTATTATGACATTTTTTGAGACAAGCATAATATAAAGCAATAGCCGCTTTAGGTTGCCCTTTAAAAAATAAAGTGAGCCGCGCTAACATAATCATACACTACTTGGGCTCCTTGACTTAATAAAATGCATAGAAATTTTGAAGTGTTGTTTAGGAAATTTCACGGCCTTCCAGTAATTTCAAAACGCGTAGTTTCTATAGGTGCGATATATTAATAAAATATCTTCCAAATCTCCGGTGCACATTTATGTGACCCAAATCCTAGTCTCAGCGATATTAAAATATGTTGAGGACCCGGGTACATTTATGTGACATGGTTCAAGATGTGTTTTAATAACATTGCAAACATCTTTTAAATGAATAAAGCTGTTAATATTTTTAAATTGCACTATAGGATGAAAATGTACAAAAATTAGAGTTTTCCCCAATTATAATAGTTAAAGCGACTGTGCTAGAACCACCGGATCCAGGGGTGCCTAACACCTTCCCTCAGGTCAGCAGAATTCCTTACAAAAAAATTTCTGGTTCGCAGACTCCAATTTGGCAGTCGAAAAAGTATCCTCGATTTGAGATTCAAAAACAAACTGGTCACTTGGGACACCAAAAGCAAACTTATCCCAAGTGGCGAATCTTAAATGAATAATTAATCTCATTTAGAATAATGTCACTTTAACTTGAAAAACTCTTTTATAAATTTTATCCTTCGGGGTAGCCGTGTAAGAAAGAAGGTGTGACAGCTCTGGCGACTCTGCTGGGGAATCGAACATAGAATCTCTGGTTCAGGGTTCAAGAATTCGAGCTTAAAATAATTGTTGTATTTGGCTTTGTTTATTATCTTATTTTATTACATGTTGGCTTAACGTGCAAGATTATGCTTTTACCGCTTTGATATTATCTTAACTGTACATATAAACTGCTACAAAACCCTTCACTTCTCACCTACGGGGATGTGCTTACTGCTTGAGACTTCCTGTTCTTTTACAGTCATACCTGAAATAAGAAAGAGGCCAGAAAATTTACTAAGCCGTATGGCCTTTTGGTTCCCGGTACGTAGCCCCCTCCTCGAGTTGAGTTGTCCGCTCGCGTACACAGTCTAGACTCTATACCAAGGTTCTGAACTTAGTGTAACAAAACCTCATGCCGGAACCGTAGTAGGAACGTTCATTTGCATCATGCATTTAACTTAGGGGACTCAACACAATGGTTATGTCCGTCTAGGACAGGTGACCCGAAATGAAAGTCCATCATGATGCATATTACGTGCTACTTGTGAATTCATTTGCTTTGGATTGACATTTTGACCGGCTTGTGAATATAAGAAATTTGGGAAACTTCGAACTAAATCATTTGGAAAAAACCAATAGTGCTGAAATGATGCCGGATGTTTCAAAACAAAAAAAAGCAAAAGAAATTGGGAAAGTTTTTCAATATTATTTTTGGGTATTCGATAAATTATTTTGCCGGGTCAAACCGCTCTTTTGCAAAAATGCAATAACAAGAAAAATGAATTTCCGAGTTTATTCACTTGTTTCTAAATAAATCAGGTGGTGCCATTATTGCCGAAAACAGTCGAATGTTTCCATAAGGGACGCCGGAATGCGGATCTTGCACAAATGGCCACCTCTGAGTCTTAGTTTGACTGGAAAGCAAGCACAGCCTGAAAAACCTTCTGTCCGAAGTGTTGTATGGTTGTATTCGCAAAGCCGGTCCTTGACTATAAGAAATAAATTTCATTAAATGCCGGTTTTAGTATTTTAAGAATACTAATTTGCCTTAATAAATGTGCATAATAATCACGATAATGAACACATTTCCCTTGGAGATGCGACTATGGTGGAATGATCTCTGGGAAGGAGGGCAGAAAAGGGTCAATGCACATCTGGAAGGCCTCACTGGTTTGTTGAAAATTAGCCCAATGGGAGACATCATAAAGGCCTTAATCACATTATGGGACCCGGCCCAGAATGTCTTCCACTCATCAGACTTCAAACTCACCGCTGCATTAGAGGAAATGACTGGATATATCGGGACCCATACAATCCCTTTGAGACACCAATACTTGATTGCACCAAGAGCCTTTGCTGTGCATAAATTCCTGGATTCGTTGAAAATCAGCAGAAAAGTTCACAATCCCCCCAACTTATCGGCTGGCTTTTGCACCCTGCAATTTATATATCAGAGGTATGGTTACATCGGAGGATTCAATAACCCCGAGAGCCTTATTTGTAGCAAAGGAAATCGGCTTTAGTGGGAGGAGCATCGATGTTTAGCGTTCATGATGTTTTTATTGGGTGTTCTAGTATTTCCGCGAAAGGATGGGAATATTGACATACGTATAGCAGGAGTCGTCAGCACTTTAATGACATAGGCTAAAAGTAACCTCGCTCCGATGATCTTATCTGACATTTTCTGTGCTCTCACCACCTGTAAAGCATGACGAGATTTCTTCAAGGGGTGTAACTTGCTGCTACAAATATGGATGATCGAGCATATATGCCATCGGCCTCGGTTCATTAATTACGGGTAGACAATAAAGAGTTGCATAGAAGAATTTAGCAACAGGGTAAATGGGTTTAAAGTACCTGAGGGTTTCGCAGAATGCATGTCGCATCTCTGAGTCATTACTGCAAATCAGATAGAGTGGACATTCGGTTGGCTCCATGTGGATAAACTTGTGTATATTCCAGCCACCGGACCTCATTTCCTTCTGATGGGCCTCCGGAGCATCCAGCCATATACGTCGTATAGGGTGCTAAAACAATCGGGTAGATGCCAAATGATCCTCAGGGACGAAGATATTAGTCGCCATGCGGTTGAGATAAGCCCAAATGGTCAATTCCCTGAAGCTGTTGTACGCCAAATCTGGAGTGAATTTCAATATTTAACAAACGATACTCTAGTGCGTGATGTATCTAATGTTGAGGTTGCACCGTGGTATGTTGCTTGGTACAAGAGATACATAGATCCTGGGAGGCCGGATAAGAGACCACATCTCCAAGAATTTGTTGAGACATAGCAAGGGCAATGGGATTGGTTAGCCAAAGAAAATGAATATAGGGCTACTATAGGAAGGCTGGAAAAGCAAATCCAAGGGCTGCCATTTGAAAACAATTTGCGAGCTACAACTAGTGAGGGAGAAAAAAAGGTGTTGACCAAAGAAAATGAAGCCCTGCAAGCCTAACTCCAGAGAATGAAGGCAGCTACAGAAAATCCTCCTTGAAGTACAAAAGATGAAAAGCACGTAGAAAACTTGGGGCGGAAAGTCTCCGAATACAGGTTTGACCTTAATAAGGCGGAGGGTGAGCTATCTAGGGTTCGGGGACAAATGATTTGAAGTGCAGAGGAACGAGCCTGCATACTAGAGAATTAAAAGAAGGGAGTGGCAATGAGATCGTTGGTTTAAAACAGAAGGTCATCATAGCTGAAAATAAAACGGCCAAACAAGTTAGGGAATTCAAAGCCTAAAGAGAGCATTGCTATGCAGTAATAGCTGGACTAGAAAAGGATTTGCGGAAATTCCAAAAGATTAACCAAGTAGCCAAACGAACTCTAGAAGCAAAGGCCGAGAAAATTGGGCGTCTATTACATGAAAAAGGGGTGATTAAGGAAGTGGTGCGGGCAATCGCAGAATATATTACCACAAAGTGCAACCATTGTGAGGACATGACAAAATCTATGTTATTTGCTACCGCCTTGAAATTTGTTCGTCAAGTAATGGAAGATCTCTACTACCTCCAAGAAAGTTTGGCACGCAAGCCTACGGCAAGGCCGAATGATGCCCTGCAAGCTCCAAAACCAATTGAAGTCCTAATGTACTCATAATTTTGTGTTTCCTTTAAACAATAGTTTGTCTGTAAGTTCTTTTACGCACCATTCGAGTCTGTAAGTTTATGGTGTCCAAATTTGGTAGTTGCCTTTCATTGTGTAATCAGAATTTTTGTCTTTATAAAAATTGAAAACCCCAAAATATCCTAATATTTACATAACATTTTACCATGAACTACGCTTGGTCTGATTCATGAAATGTCACGATACGTAGGCAATCTTCATAAGATTTGACCGTATTCTTAAAAAAGGGAAAGCCAATAGGAAATAACCAGTAGGAAAGAAAAGAAATTTGGAATAAATGCTGGGTTGATGCATGCGACCATTGCAAACATATATATACTCGTTATCTGTATAGGTGCACCATATCCAATGTGCGATTTCCCGTTTGTTATCTATCCCAATCTACCCCTCTGAAATTCTAATTTCTAGTCCAGGTTTTAAAGAATAGTGGGTGTTTGTGGTAAGATGGCCTCACACAGATACTTTACTAGATCAAAAAGAAGCACAGAGATGTCATCCGAAATGACTCTACCAGCCAATTGCAGAGATCCCACCCTCCGAATCTGTGGCAGCTAAAGAAAATAGGATTCCTCGACTCCGAGTTATGGAGATGTAAGACGCTTGGACAATTGAGAAAGAACCTCCAAGTGCTAACCCCCGATTTCCGGAGTTTTTCCATAGGTAGGGGGTACCTCTACTATCCCCATCAGCCATCCAAATATCCTCATAGGGAAGCCTATAATACCACCTAATTTTGTCGGAGCGCCTTCTGAGCCCCGTCCTCCGATGTTCACATCTGGTCAAGTGCCTAATATTTTTGCGGCTCCTCCATGCGCAGCCACCACACAGCCTGTGGAGTCGAGGCCTATGTTTGATCCCACAGCCTTCACATTTCAAGCCCCCAATTACCAGACCGAGCCTCCCCCATACCCCACATATAGCTACCCTCAACCAGCATACGAACTCACACCTGTGCAAAACAAAGCCCCTAAAACACCTGAACAAGATGAAATAACAAGAAGGATGAAAAATCCTCTAACACAATCTGAAAAACATGAAAGGATTAAGTGGATAGAAGAGTGTGTCTTACTCTGACCTATGCATGTTCCCACACGTACATCTCCCTCTGGGGTTCAAAACGCCGAAGTTTGAAAAGTACGATGGCCACGCTGACCCCATCGCTCATTTGATAAAGTATTGCAATCAAATGTGTGGTTCAGGTGGAAAAGAAGAACTCTTGATGGCATATTTTTGGGAGAGCTTAGTGGGCATCCCTTCTGAATGGCACATGGACCAGGATATCACTCGATGGCGTATCTGGGATGACCTCGCCCATGATATGGTAAGGCAATTCTAGAATAACATTGACATTGGTTCGAATAGGAACTCCATGGCCAACTTGAAAAAGAAACCTTCAGAAAGCTTCAGAGAATATACTGTCAAGTGGCGCGAACAAATGTCGAAAGTAAATAGAGTTGGTCACCGTCTTCCTACAAACGGAAAAGGCAGATTATTTTCAAAATATGATGTCAGTAATGGGCAAACCTTTTGCAGAGAAAATTAAGATCAGTGAGATGGTAGAAAATGGCCTAAAGACAGGAAGAATTCTGAGTCAGTCCGCCATAAGATAAACCTCACGGGCCATATAAGGCGGGGCAGGATGGATCACAAGAAACAAAAAGAAAGAGGAACTGTTAATGGAAGCTTACAGAATGAGAAGACATAATGCTCACAGACCTGTATTCTCAGAAAGGGACTTTCAACATTACTATCCCTACAAAGACATGCATTATGTTCATCAATCATATGCAGTCATGAAATCCCAGCCCTTTGCTCGACCACAACAACAGGTCAACAGAAACAAAGCCCCGAGAAATCAGCCTCCTCAGAATCACTATAATCCACGTCCTCCAAGAAATAATTACCGTCCCAAGGAACCATCCAGGAGACAGAATTTTACTCCACTAAGGGAATCTTTTTTCATCTAATTCCAAAAATTGGTCCACATGGGTCTCCTGCAGCCCGTGCACCCACACAGGCAGAACCCGGAGTCACCTTCCTATCAAAGAGGCGTACGTTGTGCTTATCATTTTGGGGCAGAAGGACATGACACCGAAAACTTCTCGACTCTGAAACGAGCGGTGGAGGATTTGATTGAACAAAAGAAAATAGTGCTGACAGATGAATAGGCCCCAAAAACCCGTTGCCAACTCACAACAACGGGCAAGTCATCGGAATGATTTGTGAGGACAAAGAATTTGACCCTATGCTAATAGCCATAACAGCCAATGCTGATGCAAATCGAAAGCCGAAGGTCACCTCCAATAAGGTCGACGAAAAGGAAATAAGTGAGGCCCAGAGTCTAGAAGTAGAGAAGATGTCTGAAATCAAAACTGAGACGACACCCACTAAGGAAACCATACTTTATATCCCACGGGAGCGTCAAGAAAAATAGCCCACTTTGAGTCCCCCAAGAAGGTTTGAGTTGAAAAAAACGATGTATGTACCTAAGGGAGTTTATGAGGCACGGGGACCGATTAAACCACCAAGGCTGAATGAGCCCGTAGTAGTAGGTCGCGCAACTCAAAAGCCAATGACAAACCTTTCTGCAGTTGTAAGCATATAATTTTCACCCTGTTGAGACGACTCCTACAGGACTCTCAAGTTTAGGATCTTTCCTTTTAAATATTAATTTTTAGGGTTTAATTCTAGGATATAATTGCGTGTGTCAGTGTGTTTTCATTAATGCATGCATAAAATCATAAAATATACAAAATTGCATAAACATTTAGGATTTAATTTCATATTTGACAAGATTAATTTGTAATTAGGTTTATTGTTTAAAATACAAAAAAAAAAGTTGTATTTCCGGCATTTTGATTATTTTGTTTAATTTTCATTTGTTGCATTTTTATTTGTTCTACATAATAGGTAGTTATTAGGTTTATTTAAGTTAATTAGGAGTTTTAAAATGCAATTAGGAATTAAAAAATAAAAAAGAAAACAAAAAAATAATAAAATAGATCTTTTAATAAACCATCCAGGCTTGCCACAATTGGGCCATACCTAGGTGGACCAAGTCATGTTAAACCCTGAAAATGACCCATACCCACCCCAAATGTGGGTCTCCGACCTAGTCCATCAGAGGTGCCCCAAAATGACACCGTTTTGGGGGCAACTCATCTCATTCATTGATCAAGAGGCCATCCAACGGCCTTGAAGCTACGCCCAATTTCACAAATATATGTCCAAACGTCTCTGTATATTAAGAAACCAAAATAGTCGTCTTCCTCGTATCTATATCACCTCCCCCGTCTCCGACATAAGACCACCATTGACCACCCATCAACCACCCCAACGCCGCTGCAGGAAATGGCCCCACGGCAACGACCGGTCACAAAACAGCCTCAGCTTTACACCACCGGACCACCTCGACCCCCTCTTTCCCTTACCGTGGTCAGCTTCCTTTGAACAAGTGCCAATCTCCTCGAATATTAGAAAAAAGGCTCAGTGGAACCACCGCCTTCGGCGATCCAACCCCAAACCAACCCAAAACAACACCCCTTAACCACCTTCCCTCCCTCTTTCCAACCGTCCAAACCATATCCTTCAAATCCTAACAGATCGGCTCGAGTATTGAATCAAACTTAACCCTAAATCCTGAAACTCACCGGAACCCAGTCAAATCGGTCCCCCACAACCCTATCCTATACCTATCCCCAATTCCACAACCCACAACCCTCAAACACAACCAGATACAAGGGAAAACCAAATCTGAGACCTCGGTTGGTCTAAAAGTCAATGACCCCCGCCCCCCCGAACCCTTTTACCACTTTGATACACCAGGCAAAATGCCTTAGAAGTTAAAGACCTCTCAAAAACGGGTCGGAGAGACATGGGAACTGGAAAAATTCAAGCTAGGGTGCCATGCAAAAAGCTAAGTGTTTTATGCCCTAATTATTATCAATGCTTGTTTAATTTCTATTTTCTTTTAATTTTATTTTTATTTTCTACATTATCATCTCAAAGTGCTTTAGTAGTCATCTTTGCCTGCTATATTCTTTTTGTTCCCATTGGTATACTGGCTTGAATTCATTTGTCTTTTATGATCTTCTGACAAGTCTGATATCATGCTCATCTTTGTCTTTTGACTTTTCAGTTGTTTCACCTCTGAAATTTTGAATGGTTTGTTGATCCTTGTCTCTTGACTCTTCACTTGTTTCACCTCTGAAATTTTGAATGGTTTGTTGATCCTATTTGACTTACATCATGATTCTGAGTAGGTGTTTTCTTTTTAAGATTTTCATACTAGTATATTTTGACTTCAATATTTGCACATGTTATGCCAATTTGCTTTTCTGAATATTTTAACTACTTATATCAACCTTGTTTTAATTTCTTGATATTATTCACGCATATCCTGAGTATTTAATCTCTGTCACTAATTTCTTGCTTCTGTTTTACTGAGTGTTGTAATTTGGTCATTTTTATAAGTCTTGCAAAGTTGATTGGGGTTCCTTTTCTGATAAATTTGGTTCATTTTGACATATTCATGAATATTCATATAATCCTGAAAGTTGTGATAATTTGGTTTCATCCCTTGTTACTGAATAGTGTAAACATCACATTGAAGGTGTTTGCTTGAATCCATGAGGTATATTGATCAGTTCTTAAACTCTTTAATTAAGCATATATTTCAGACCATAAATTTGGCCCATAACCTGAATACAAATAACTAGGGTCAGATTTGACCAAACAATTGAAAATCAAGGTTAAAAAATCCTTAGGACAGTAATTAGAAAAAGGGACATGTGTATAAAGGGTATTTTGATATAAAGAATCTTGTGACAAACTCCTAAAACATTCTAGTGAGGGATTCAAGCATAATTTCTACCTCAAACTTGAGGCAGAAGTCAGAAAACCAAGGACTATTAGGACAAAACTGAAAATTGGATAAGGGACCAAAAGGAAAACAAAGAAATATATGTTGCCCTAAGGTTTCGATTATAAAAGAGGGCAATCTAAACATTTAAATGGCTGGTTTTTGGATATTTCGAACAGGTTTTTCCTCCAAAAGCTCTTAGTAAATTAAGCTATACATTTTAGTCTCTCATACATTTCTTAGAAAACTTTTGGTGTTGTTCTCTTCCAATTAAGTTTTCCTTTGATAACAAGCCAAAAATAGGCTGAATGTGCATATTGAGCTGTTCTACAGATCGACTCATATTTTTGCTCTTTCTGCAAACCTTCTGAATTTCTGGGTGTTTACTGGATGGCTAGCTTTGCTTGCTTTCTACTTGCTTTATTTACTCATAGGCTTTCTTTCCTGTTACCACTCCAGGTATCATTCCTTAATCATTCTGAAACAATAGCCTTGTATATTCAAGTTTATAGATGATCCTGAACATATTACATTTCTGTTTCCTAGTTGATACGATGACTGTTGTTTAATTTCTAGTAGTACTCTTGGCTTTGTACCAAACATGGACACGTATTAACTATGGAATGTATCAGGACTGTGATTTTAATTCACTTAAGTTCATGTATACTTAAGATAGTTTGATCCAAAATTAGCTTAGCAATTGCCAATTGAGTTATATTAGAAATTCGATAATTAAAATATATGTACACTATGAATAATGAGTACTTCGAGTAGTTTCTTAAAAATTTAAGATTGAAATCTGGTTTGTAACTTATTAATGAGAAAATCATCCGCATCAATTTTCTTATTTAAGTACATGCAATATACTTTATGATAACCAGGTGTATAGTTTTAATAATTGAAATACAATTGAAAGAAGGGCCGCTGTGATTTTCTTATAATGGACTTGTTAGCCCAATATCTCTGGGCCTAATTGCAAGGCCAAATAGCAGCCAAATGTAGTGTAAACAATACATATCCCTGGGTTAACAAAAATGAAGCCCAGTATATAATTAGCCACAAATGAGGCTTAAAATGCAAGTACTGAATTCTTTCAAGTGTGTTACTCATGTATAAATTATTAGGACGCTTCTAGATACAAGAATAATATAAACTTAGTATTCTTTAGGTTGCCTTTATAAAAATAAAGCGAGCCATGTTAACTAAATCAAACACCACAGGAGACTCCTTAAATTAATAAAATACTTAGAAAATTTTAAGTGTCGTTTAGCGACTTTCACAGCTTTCTACAAACAACTAAAGGCGTTGTCGCTATAGGCGCTAATTTATTAAAAAAATATCTTCTTAAACTCGGGTGCGCATTTATTGGACCCAAATCCAAGTCTCAACAATGTTATAACGTGTCGAAAGCCCGGGTGCATTTATGTGACGCGGTTCGAGGTGTGTTTTAATGACTTTGTAAATATTCCTAAAAAGACAGGAAGTGGTTAATAACTTCAATAATGGTACTATAGGTTTGAACATGTACAACGAATCATATTTTTGGCCACTTATAATAGTTGAAGCGGCTGTGCTAGAACCACGAGATCTGAGGGTGCCTGACACCTTCCCTCGGGTCAACAAAATTCCTTAATCAAGAATTTCTAGTTCGCAGACTCCATTTGGACAGTCAAAAAATTTCTTCGATTTGGGATTCTAAATAATCTGGTGACTGGGACACCAAAAGACAAACCTATGCCAAGTGGAGACTCTAATAAATAAATGATCCCATTTCGAATAATGTCACTTTAATTGGAAAAACTCCATTATTTGTTTTACCCTTCGAGGTATCCGTGTAACAAAAGGGGGTGTGACAGCTCTGGCGACTCTGCTGGGGACAGAACCCAGAATCTCTAGTTCAGGGTTCAAGAATTCGAGCTTAGAATAACTGTTATATTTGGCTTCTTCTGATTTGCTTACATATTCTATGCTAAGTTCTAAATTCTTTTACCGCTTTGATATTATCTGAAATGTGTATAAAATGCTACGAAACCCTTCACTTCTCACCTCCGGGGATGTTCTTACTGGTTGAGACTCCATATTATGTTAGTGTCATACCTGAAAATTTAAAAGAGACTGGATAAGTTACTAAGCTGGATGGCCTTTTTGTTCCCGGTACGTAGCCCCCTCCTCGACTCGAGTTGTCCGCTCGGGTGCACAGTTTAGACCCTATACCGAGGTTCTAAACATAGTATAATGAAACCTCATGCTAGATCCCTAGTAGGAACGCTAATTTGCATCATGCATTTGAATTAGGGGAATCAACACAAGGGTTGGGTTTGTCTAGGACAGGTGCCCTGAAATAAAAGACCATCCTGATGCATTTTACGTGCTACTTGTGCATTTATTTGCCTTGGATTCGCATGTTGACCGACGTGTGAACAAGGAATAAATTGAGAAAAATAGCAGTGCTAGGGTGATAACTTGTAAAACCAATGCTTAAAATAGCATCGAAATGATGTCGAACGTTTGAAAAAAAACAACAGAAAAAGACAAACAAACAAAAGCAATGAAGAACAAAAGGAAAAGAAATCAAGAGTTTTTCAATAATATCTTCGGGTTTGATAAATTATTTTTCCAAATCCTACCCCTTTTGCAAGATGCCAAAACAAAGGTTCGTGTTGATTTACTTATTTCGAAATAAATCAGGTGGTGCCATTACTGCCGGTAATAGCCGAACGTTACTGCAAGGGATGCCGGAAGGTTGATCTTGCACAAAAGGCCTCCTCAGAATTTTATTATTACTGGTATGCAGGCACAGACAGAAAAACCTTCTCTCCGAAGTGTTGAGAGGTCTTCGCAAAGCCGGTGCTTGTTTTAAAATAAATTTAATAAATTTCGGTTTTAATGTTTTGAGAATATTATTTCACCTAAATAAATGTAAATAATGAGCACAAAAATGAACAAAATTCCCTTGGAGTTGCGACTATGGTGTAATAATCTCGGGGAAGCAGATGAGAAGAGGGTCAACGAACATCTGGGTGGCCTCATTGGTTTACTGAAAATTAACCCCAGGGGAGACATCATAAAGGCATTAATTACTTTCTGGGACCCGGCCCACAATGTCTTCCGTGCTCTCACAGTCTGTAAAGCAGGAGGAGATTTCTTCGAGGGTTGTAACTTGCAGTTGCAAAAATGGATGATCAAGCACATATGCCATCGGCCTCAGTTCTTGAATTACGGGTCGCCAACAAAAAGCTGCATAGAAGAATTTGGCAACAGGGTTGATGGTTTGAAATTACCAAAGGGTGTCACAGAATGGGTGTCGCATTTCCGGGTCATCACTACAAATCAAATAGAATGGACATTCGGTTGGCTCTCTGTGGACGAAGTTATGTATATGCCCGCCACTGGACCTCATTTCCTTTTGATGGGCATCCGAAGAATCCATCCCTATGCACCATCATGTGGTTGAGATAGGCCCGAATTGTCTATTCCCTAAAGCTGTTGTACGCCAAATCTGGAGTGAATGTCATACTTGACAGCCGATACTCGAGTACGCGACGTATCTAAAGGTAAGGTTGCAGCGGGGTATGTTGCTTGGTACAAGAGTGATATAGAGCTTGGGAGGCCGGCAAAGAGACCCCATCTCCAGGAATTTGCTGAGACATCACAAGAGCAGTAGGATTGGTTAGCAAAAGAAAATGAGTAACTAGCTACAATAGGAAAGCTGGAAAAGAAAATTCAAGAAATTCAATTCGAGAACAGTCTGCAAGCTGCATCCAGTGAGGGAGAAAAGAAGTTATTGATCAAAGAAAACGAAGCCTTACTAGCCCAAATCCAGAAAATGAAGGCATCCGCAGAAAATCCTTCGAGGATTAGAAAAGATGAAAAGATCATAGAAAATCTGCGGCGGAAAGTAACCGAATACGGGTTCGACTTGAATAAGGTGGAGGGTGAACTGTCTAGGGCTCAAAAGAAATTAACTAAAAGTACAGAAGAAAGGGCCCACATACTTGAGCAATTAAAAGAAAGAAGTGGAAATGAGATAGTCGGTTTAAAACAGAGGGTTGCCATAGCAGAAAACAAAATGGCCAAACAAATCGAGGATTTCAAAGCCGAAAGAGAGCATTGCTTTGCGGTAATAGAGGGATTTGAAATATATTTGTGGCAATTCCAAAAGCTGAATCACGTAGCAGAACGAACTTTAGAAGCACGGGCTGAGCAAATTGGACGTCTACAACAAGAAAAAGGGGCTATCAAGGAAAGGGTGCGGGCAATCGCAGAATATATTACCACAAAGTGCCACTAATTTAAAGACATGAAAAAATATAAGTTCTTTGCTGCTTCCATGACATTTGTCCATCCAGTGATGGAAGATCCCTACTACCTCCATGGAAGTTTAGCGCGCAAACCTATGGCAAGGCCACGCAAGCTCCAAAAACACTTGATGTTTTAATGTACTCGAAAATTCGTATTTTTCTTAAAAGAGTCTGTATGTATGTTCTCTTACTTACCATTCGAGTCTGAAGATTGTTGAGTCCCAGTTTGGTAATCGCCTTTCATTCTATTAGCTTTTTTAATAAAATTTTATGCCTTTATAAAAATTGAAAATCCCAAAAATATACTGTTGTGTACATAACATTTTTCCATCAACTACGCTCAGTCTGATTCATGCAATGTCATGATATGTAGGCAATATCTATAGGATTCGACCGTATTCTTAGAAAAGTGAAAGCTAACATGGAATAAGAAGTAGGAAACAAAAGGAAATTCAGAATAAATGTCGAGATGACACATGCGACTATTGCAAGCATATAGGAACCCGTTAACTGCATAGGTGCATCATATCCAACATTTGATTTCTTGTTTTTTTCTTCCCTGACCTAACTGTTTGATATTCCAATGTCCAGTCCAGGTGTTTTAATAATAGTGATTGGTTAGAGGTAAGCTGGCTTCGCACGGATACTCTACTAGGTCAAAAGGAAGCATAGAGATGTCGACCGAAATAACTCCACTAGCAGTCACTGTCCCAGAGGACAACCTAATTACAAGAATTCCATCCCTTAAATCACCAGCGACTGAAGAGAATAGGATGATGCGACTCTGAGTTATGGAGATGTAGGATGCCTAGACAAATGGGAAAGAACCTCGAAGTGTTATCCCCAGATTTCCCGAGCTTTTTCCAAGGTCAGGGGGTACCTCCAGCCTCCCTATCAGTCACCCAAATATCCTCCTGGGGAAGCCCACCATATCAACAAACTTTTTCGGAGCACCCTATTAAACCTTCCCTCCAATGTTTACATCTGGTCCAGTTCCCAACATTTTTACGGCCCCTCCGTACTCATCCACCACACAGCTTGCGGCACTAAGGCACATGTTTGACCCCACGGATTTCACATTTCAAACCCCCAACTACAAAACCAAGCCTCCCCCGTACCCCACATACAACTACCCTGAACCATCATATGGACTCAGACCCGTGCAAGATAAAACTCTTAAAACGCCCGAACAAGATGAAACAACAAGAAAAATGAAAAGCCTATAACAAAGTCTAAAAAACATGCAAGGATTAAGTGGGCTAAAGAGTGTATCATACTCAGAGTTGTGCATGTTACCACACATATATCTCCCTTTGGATACAAAACGCCAAAGTTTTAAAAATACGATGGCCACAGCGGCCCCATCGCTCATTTCAAAAAGTACTAAATTCAAATTCGTGGAGCAGGAGGAAAAGAAGAACTCTCGATGGCTTATTTTGGGAAGAGCTCAGTGGGCATTGCTTCTGAATGGTACATGGACCAGGATATTACTCGATGGCATATCTGGGATGACCTCGCCGGGGATTTCGTGATCCAATTCCAGTATAACATTGACATTGCCCCAGATAGGAATTCCTTAGCCAACTTGAAAATGAAATCTTTAGAAAGCTTCAGAGAATACGCCACCCATGGACGAGACAGAGATGGTCACCATCTTCCTACAAGCGCAAGAGGCAGATTATTTTGAAAATATATTGTCAGCAATGAGCAAACCTTTTGCTAAGGCAATTAAGATCGGTGAGATGGTAGAGAATGACCTGAAGAAAAGAAGAGTTCTGATTCAATCTGCCATAAGAGCAACCTCCCAGTCTATACAAGGCTGAGCAGGAGGAATCACAAGAAACTATAAAAAAAGAGGAAGTGCCCATGGTAGCCTCCGGGATGAGAAGACATCATGCTCACGTGCCTGTATTCTCAGAATGGGCTTCTCAACATTACTACCCCAGCAAGACATGCACTATATTCCTCAACCCTATGCAGTCATGAATTCCCAACCCCTTTGCTCGACCACAAAGGCAGGGCAATAGAAACAAAGCCCCAAGAAATCAGCCTCCCCAGAATCACAATAATCTCCGCCCTCCATAAAATAATTACCGTCCCAGGGAACCACCCAGGAGATAGAACTTTATTCCACTAAGGGAATCTTATGCCAGCCTATTCCCAAAATTGGTCCACATGGGTCTCTTACAGCCCAGCCCCCGAACAGACCAAACCCATGTCACCTTCATATTAAAGGGGCGTACGTTGTGTTTACCACTCCGGGGCAGAAGGACTTGACACCGAAAACTTCTGGACTCTAAAACGAGCAGTGGAGGATTTGATACAATAAAAGAAAATAGTACTGAGAGATGAATAGGTCCTAAACGTGACAAATAACCCGTTTCCAGCTCACAACAACGGGCGAGTCATCGCAATGATTTGTGAGGACAAAGAATTTGATCCTGCCTTGAAATCCATAATAGCCATCTCTAAGGCAAACAAAAAACCAAAAGTTAACCCCCAAAAAGAACGAAGAAAAGGAAACAAGTGAAGACAAGTCTCCAAGAGCCGAGCAGAAGTCTGAAATCAAAAGTGAGATGACCCCTACCAAGGAAACAATACTTAACATCCCACGAGGGCGTCAAGAAAAACAGCCCACTTGGAGTCCCCCAAGAAGGTTTGAGCTGAACAAAACCATGTATGTACCTAACAAGGCCTATGTGGTACGGGGATCGATTCAACCACCGGTGCTGAATGAGCGAAGCCCATGACAAACCCTTGGGCAGTCCCTTGGAATTACCGAGAAACAATAGTTACATACAATGGCAAATAAATCATCGGGGAAACTCAAAAAAGCTATCCCAAAAATAAATACTCAGATATGGAAAAGGTGAATGCCCCAACCAAATGTTGATTTCTACCTAAGAGGCCAGTAAATGCTAAAGAAGCAGAAGCCTTAATTCAAAAAAAGAAAATGCCGGAATACGAACTGGTGGACCAGCTTCGAAAGTCTCTTGAGAAGGTCTCTTTGTTGTCACTCTTGATAAAATCTCCCGAGCACCAGTAGGTGTTGGCCAAAACTCTGAACGAAGCTTACGTACCGGCTGAGACTTTCTTGGAGCAACTAGAGAAAATGGCGAAAAGATTCTTTGCCGTAAATCAGGTTACGTTCAGCAAGAATGACTTACCTCCAGAGGGAGCTTCCCATATTAAAGCCTTGCACCTCACCGTTAAATACGAGGGCTATTATGTCAAAACGGTGATGATAGACGGAGGCTCTAGGGTAGATATATGCCCACTGTCTACATTAGAGAGAATGGAGATTGGGACAGAGAGGATCCGTCCCAATAATGTGTGTGTCCGAGCTTTTGATTGAATCAAGAAAGACACCATAGGGGAAATTAACTTAGTGCTGACCATTGGTCCAGTCGACTTTGAAGTGACGTTCCAAGTATTGGACATGGACACATCCTATAAATACCACCTAGGAAGATCGTGGATTCACGCGGCAAGAGCGGTGCTTTCTACCCTGCACCAAACGCTGAAGTTTGAACATGAAAACCAGGAGATTATAGTTCATGGAGAGGAGGAAAACTCAATTTACCGGGACCCCTTTATCCCCAGCCTTGAATGCAAGAAAGGATTTGAGCACATAGTCTACCAGGCTTCTGAAATTGTTGTAGCCAATCAACAAAAAGAAGGCAAGACACTCCCCTAGCCTTTCCTCTCAAATGCTTTGATCATCGTGGCGAGGGAGATGACGCGCAAAGGTCTTAAGCCAGGCAAGGGACTCGGAAGCTCCCTACAAGGCATAACCAAGCAGTTCGCTTTGCCTACAGCAGAAAAGTTCTTTAGGCTAGGCTTTCATCTAACATCAGAAGTTGTCTCTTGGGCGAATCCCAGAAAGTGGCATGGATAGGCTTTGCCACAACCCCTACCCCACTAGAATAAAACATTTTAAAAACCAAAGTACGGTGAGGAAGAGGAAGAAGAGACCTTCACAGCAGAAGAGATTGATGAGATATGTGGATCCATGAGGGAGTTGTTGTATGAAGCCAACATGGTGCAGCTGGGAGAAGGCTCAAGCACCGCTGAAGTGCTCTATATGGGACCGGATGCCAAGCTGCAAAACTGGAAGGCCACGCCTTACCCAGTAAGGTTGGAGGTGCGGTAGTACCTCCTTGCTACCATTTCTTGCATCGCGAACCATTTCAGGGTGTAGCTCGGTTGTTTTTTAACACTTTTTCCTTTAAATTTCAATTGTAAACCCTGTTATATTACATCTTCAAAGAAATGAAATCAATATTTCGTCATTTGCACTTCTTTGTCTTTCTCTGATTTTTATCTTTTTTATTATTTTTCATCTTTATTTGAGTCCCAATAATGCCGCTTTAAATAAAATGGAATGCTCGCGGACTTCATGCCATGACCAAAACATGCTGCCCATTTGTGATATAATGAACCAAGAACCAGAATACGATAAAGAAGAGGCTTTTAGGCAAATCAACCAAGAGTTGGAAAACTTTGAAAACAAACCTAAGCCAAACTTAAGCGATTATGAACCAGTTAAATTGGGCAATCCCAATGAAATAAAAGAAACTAAAATAAGCATCCACGTGAATAAAGAAATATGGGATTCATTGGTTCAACTCCTTTTGGTATTTAATGTATTTGTGTGGTCGTATGATGATATTCCTGGTTTCAGTATGAATCTGGTGGTTCATAAGTTGCCCACATACCATTAATGCCCTCCGGTCCAACAAAAGCAAAGAAATTTCAAGCCTGATATCAGCGATAAAATCAAAGAGGAGATCACAAAACAGCTAGAGGCGGGGGTAATCTGAATGGTTCGGTATACCACATGGCTGGCCAATGTGGTCCCAGTACCGAAGAAGGATGGAAAAACTCGTGTATGTGTGGATTACATAGACTTAAACAAGGCGAGTCCCAAGGATAACTTCCATCTACCCAACATCCACATCCTTGTTGATAACTGTGCCAAGCACGAAATTCAGTCCTTTGTAGACTGCTACGCATGATACAACCAAGTGTTGTTGGATGAGGAGGATGCTGAGAAAACCGCCTTTACCACACCTTGGGGAACCTATTATTACAGAGTTATGCCGTTTGGATTGAAAAATGCCGGGGCAACATACACGAGGGCCATGAAAACAATTCACGACCTGATGCATCAAGAAATAGAGATATATGGGGATGATGTGATTATCAAATCCAAGACTCAGGGTGATTATGTAAAGGACTTAAGGAAGTTCTTCAAAAGACATCGCAAGTACGATTTGAAATTGAATCCAGCCAACTGTTATTTGGGGTCCCATCAGGCAATCCTCTGGGGTATATCGTCAGCTGAAGAGGTATCGAGTTGGATCCCTCCAAGATAAAATCCATTCAAGAGTTGTCTCCGCCAAGGACCAAGAACGGCGTAATGAGTCTATTGAGAAGATTGAACTACATCAGCCAATTCATCACCTAGTTGAATTCAACATGTGAGCCCTTATTCAAGATACTGAAAAAGGATGCGGCAGTTAAATGGACTGTCGAGTGTCAAGAAGCTTTTGACAAAATCAAATACTACTTGACTAACACCCTAGTATTGGTTCCGCCAAAACCAGGAAGGCCACTATTTCTCTGTCTAATAGTCTTAGAAAGCTCTTTTTGTTGTATTCTCGGGCAGCATGGCACCACTTCAAAGAAAGAGCAAGCTATTTATTATCAAAGCCAAAAGTTTACCAGTTACGAGGCCAAGTACACACTGCAAGAAAGAACTTGTTGCGCCTTGACGTGGGAGGCTCAGAAATTTAGGCATTATCTGCAAGCTCATACCACTTACCTCATAACCAGGCTAGATCCACTAAGGTACACTTTGCAAAAGCCGATGCCTACAGGGCGACTGGCGAAATGGCAAATCTTACTCACTGAGTTCGACATAGTTTACGTCACTCGTACTGCAATGAAGGTTCAAGCCCTGGCGGATCATCTGGCTCAGAATCCCGTTGATGATGAATATCAACCTTTAAACACCTACTTCCCTGATGAAGAAGTGAATTCGTTGGAAGTAAAAGCTGAAGACATCCCCGTATGGAAAGTGTTTTTGGACGGAGCGGTAAACGCAAAAGGGGTAGGCATTGGGGCAATTTGAATCTCACCCACAGGGCAGCATTATCCAGCTACTGCCAGGCTCCATTTTTTCTTCACCAATAATACAGCCGAATATTAGTCTTGCATCATGGGTATGAACATGTCATTAACCAAGTTGTTGAGGAATTGTTAATCATGTGAGATTCTGAACTGATCATCCGACAAGCTCAAGTAGAGTGGGAGACAAGTGACGTTAAGCTGATCCCATATTGACAGCATGTGGAGGACCTCAGCAAACGGTTCAGGTCAGTACAGTTCAGTTACATTCCCCATTGCCACAATGAGTTACCAGATCCACTCGCAACCTTGGCCTCCATGCTACCATACCCTAGAAACACCTATGTTGATCCTTTACAAATCCAAATCAAAGAAAGGCATGGGTACTGCAATATGACCGAACAAGAATCCAACACACAATCCTTGTATCATTACATCAAGGGATTCATAAAAACACAGGAGTATCCCGAGAAAGCTACCGGAACAAAAGAAAACCATCCGACGGCATCCAAGCAATTTCTTTTTTGAGCGGTGATACTTTGTATAAAAGGACTCCATATCTTAATTTGGTGAGATGTGTGGACACCGCGAGAATTATGTATGAAGTACATGCGGGAGTGTGTGGTCCCCATATGAATGGCTATGTACTGGCAAAGAAGATAGTCTAAGTTGGCTATTACTGGATGACCATGGAGAAAGATTGTTTCAGATTCATTCGAAAATGTCATCAATTCAAGGTGCACGGTGATTTGATTCATGCACCGCCAAATGAATTGCATCCTATGTCAGCACCCTGGCCATTTGGCGCTTGGGGCATGGATGTCATTAGGCCGATTGAACAAATAGCCTCAAATGGACACAAATTCATATTGGTCGCTATTGATTACTTCACAAAATGGGTTGAGGTCATCACCCTTAAGTCTGTTACCAAGAAGATGGTGGTGGATTTTTTTCATTCCAACATCATTTGTCATTTGGGATTCCCGCTACCTTCATTACAGACAACGCAGCTAATCTAAATAGCCGGCTGATAGGAGATATATGTGTTCAATTCAAGATAACACATAGAAATTCCACTCTTTACCGGCCCAAAGCTGATGGAACCATTGAAGCAGCTAACAAGAACATCAAGAAGATCTTGATGAAAAAGATTCAAAGCTCGAGGCAATAGCATGAAAGTTCCCTTTTGCATTGATGGGATATCGTACCACAGTACGCATATCAGTAGGAGCAACCCCCTATTTGTTGGTCTATGGGACTGAAGTTCTCATACCCGCAGAAATACCTTCGCTCTGAGTAATTGTTAGGATAGTGAGTGGGTTAAAACTCGTTTGGAGCAGTTGACATTAACTGATGAAAAATGAATGGTTGCGGTGTATCACGGGAAGTTGTACCAACAAAGAATGGCCCGCGCTTACAACAAGAAAGTGCGCCCTAGGAATTTCGAAGTCAGGCAGCTAGTATTGAGGCGGATACTTCCTCACCATCAGGAAGCTAAATGAAAATTCGTTCCAAATAGGAAAGGTCCATACATTATTAGAAAGATACTGCCTAAAGGAGCATTGTACATGGGTGACCTTGAAGAAGACGAGCCTGAGGCAGCAGTAAATGCAGATACGGTAGAAAGGTATTACGTTTAAACTCCCTACAGCATTGACCCTTGTTGATTGAGATGACGAAGGCTTTTCTTTCCCGCTACCATAAACACTATCAATCCCTCGCAGACCCTTTGATTCGGTCACGTTTCTTTGATCACCCTCTTTGGAATCCGAAAATTCTATTAAAAAAAACACAAGAGAAGAAAGAAGAAAAAGAAATGAAAAGAAAAGAGAACACAAACAAATTAGTTTAGGAAAATCTCCTGAACTACATGTGACTTGATTTCGAAATGATACGTAGGAAGCCTCTCCCTGAGGTTCAGTCATATCAAAATAAAAACCCCATTTACCAAAGAAAACCAAAACTAGGGTAGAAATGTATTGATTCGGTCACGAATTCGTCCGAATGGTTCGAAAGTTGTAAATTCTCCTCCAACTTCCTTTATTCTAAAAAGCCTAGTCCAAGTTCGTCCGATCAGTTGACCAACATGGGGACGTGAAAAGCAACTTTGTTGAGATTCGGCTCAACTCCAATTTTTAGAGGAAAATAAAATGGGGAGAGTCTTATCGGTGAAAACCTCCGAGCACCATAAGGCGATGGCGAGCAGATAAAAACAAAATGAGAGAGTCTGTTTAGAAAAAACTCGCAAAGAGCGCTATCGGGCGTCATTGGTCGAAAAGAGGAAATATCGCAGCTCAAGTCTGAATAAGTTCTTTTTGATTTTGGAAAGTTAAAATAACAAAGAAGAAATGGATCTGGGCCGGGTATTCAGTCCAAGAAGCATGTCGTTGCCATTTAAAGCTGACTCATGTTTCCAAATAAGTCCCCTCTCTTCCCTCCAAAAGGAACATACCTCTCTAAAATCCATGTTCCATTCCTTTCTTCTTTAACTTTGATGCCCTAACCATTCCTTATGAAAGGTAGCAGGGCTGCTCTCACGTGTTTCTCCTGCCAAGAACTAAAGGAATGCCCAACATCGTCAAGCGCGCTTAGCCCATCCTGGCTGATCATGACGGCTAACGCTTCAAAAGCAGGGAAATGAAAGAAAGGAAATTCAAAAAATAAAAGATCCATCAAGCTGAAGCAAAATCGGAGGTTTTAAGTCAAACATGATATTGGTTCTTATCAAAAAACCCAAAGGCAAGCCCTCAAATCAAATTGAAACAAAAATCATAACAAAGGCCCAAGAAAACAAAAAGTAGCCCGAAAATAAGGACCCCCCTTGGCCAACCTATGAGGCAAAAATTGGAGGTCAAGGGTTTGTCCTCTGACATAAAGGAAGCTGAAATCAAGCATAACAAGGCCGCAAACCTAATCACTGTTCAAACTAACAGTTTGTTTTGTTTCTGAACTGAAATAGACGCATGTGTAATCTGGAAAAAAACAAAAGGAACACCGGGCAAGCACAACCAGAGGAATGGCGCAGGACCAAGAATGGTTTTGCATTAATAACAAAAGGGAAGTTTTCCTTTTATTTTTTTCATGCAAACTCGTAAATGAGCATGGTATCATGGGATTTCAATTCTTAGTTTCCCCTTGTGCAACTTGTGGATTTCCTCGGCATGAACCAAGGATTGCATCCCACCCCTTCCAGCATAGACCAAGAAATTTCCTTCCTTCACTCCCCGGCATAACCCAGGAAGTTCCTCTTTACATCCCCAACTTGATCCAAGGGCCCTTTCTCTCCCGCTTTCTACTCCCCAGCATAGTCCAAAAGTTAATTCTCCTATATCCTTAGCATAACCTAAGGGTTTTTCCTACTCTTCTCTATCCCCAGCATAGTCAAAAGGATCTCTTTGGCCCTTTGCTTCCTATTATCTCCTTAGCATAACCTAGGAATTTTCTTTCAATCCCTGCATAACCTGTGGATCCTCCTAGCATAACTTAGGAATTCTCTTTCAATCTCGGCATAACCCATGGATCCTCCTAGCATAAACTAGGAATTTTTCAAAATGCTTCACATGGAGTATTCTGTTGAACGAATATCGCTCATGTTTGCTGACTTGTCTTTGCACAAAAACTCTTCGTGTTTCCGCGCAAATAGGGGCAACTGTGACCATATGATTTTTACCCTGTTAAGTCGGCTCCTACAGGACTCTAAAGTTTAGGATCTTTCCTGTTGAATATTCATTTTTAGGGTTTAATTCTATGGATTAATTGCGCGTGTCTGTGTATTTTCATTAATGCATGCATAAAATCAGAGAATATACAGAATTGCATAAGCAATTAGGATTTAATTCCATATTTGACTAGATTAATTGGTTATTTAGGTTTATTGTTGCAATTAATAATAATAAGTGGTATTTCCGGCATTTTGATTTTTTGTTAATTTTCATTTGTTGCATTTTTATTTGTTTTGCATAATAGGCAGTTGTTTGGTTGATTTAAGTTAATTATGAGTTTTAAAATGCAATGAAAAATTAAAAAATAAATAAGAAAACAGAAAAATAATAATAAAATAGATCTTTTAATGAACCACCTAGGCTGGCCACAATGGGCCAGACCTGGGTGGCTCAAGTCATGTTATACCCTGAAAATGACCCATACCCAGTCCATCATAGGAGCCCCAAAACGACATCGTTTTGGGGGCAACACATCTCAATCGTTGATCAAGAGGCCATCCAACGACCATGAAGCCAGGCCCAATTTCACATATATATTTCCAAACATCTCTATATATTCAAAGACAAAAGTAGTCGTATTCCTCGTATCTATATCACCTCCCCCGGCTCTGCCATAAGACCACCATTGAACACCCATCAAGCACCCTAATGCCTCCGCCCGAAATCTCCCCACCGCGGCGGCCGGTCACCAAAAAGCCTCAGCTTTACGCCGCTGGAGTACCTCGACCCCCTTTTTCCCTTCCTGTGGTTAGCTTCCTTCGAACAAGTGCCAATCTCCTCGAATATTTGAAAGAAGGCTCGCCGGCACGACCACCTCTGGCGACCCAACCCCAAACAAACCAGAAACAACATCCCTGAACCACCTCCCCTTCCTCTTTTTAACCGTCCAAACCATGGCCTTCAAATCATAACGAATCGGCACGAATATTTAATCAAAGTTAAGCCTAAATCCTGAAACTCATCGTAACCCAGTCAAATCGGTCCCAGACAATCCTCTCCTTTCCCAGTCCTCAATCCCACCACGCACAACCCTCAAACACAACAATATACAAAGGAATACAAAATTTGAGACCTCACTTGGTCTCAAAGTCAATGATCCCCCCCCCCCCCCACCGAACCCTTTTCCCTTATCGATACTCAGGAAAATGCCTTAGAAGTTAAAGACCTCTCAAAAATAGGTCGAAGAGTCATGGCTCACTGGCTTTGCTTGCTCGCTATTTGCTTCATTTACTCATAGGCTTTCTTTTCTGTTGGCACTCCAACTATCATTTCTTACTCAGATTCTGAAACGATAGCCATGTATATTAAAGCTTGTAGCTGATTCTAAAGACAATATATTTTCGTTTCCCAGTTCATACGACGACTGTCATTTATTATCTAGTAGTACTCTTGTCTTTGTACTAAACATGAACATGTATCAACTATGGACTGTATCAGGACCGTGATTTTTATTCGTTTATGTTCCGATATACTTAAGATAGTTTGATCAATAATTAGCTTAGAATTTGCCAATTGAGTTATATTAGAAATTCGACAATTAATTATATGTATACTCTGAATGATGAGTACTTCGATTAGTTTCTTCAAATATCAAGATTGAAATCTAGTTTGTAACTTATTAATGAGAAAATCATCCGCATCAATTTTCTTATTTTAATACCTGCAATATACTTTATGATAACCAGGTGTATAGTTTTAATGATTGAAATACAATTGAAAGAACGGCCGCTGTGATTTTCTTATAATGGAATCGTTAGTACAATATCTCTGGGCCCAATTGGAAGGCCCAAAAGATGCCAGTTGTAGTGTAAACAATACATATCCCTGAGTTAACTAAAGTGAAGCCCAATCTATAATTAGCCACGAATGAGGCTTAAAATTCAAGTATTGATTTCCTTCAAGTGTGTTACTCATGTATAAATTATTAGAACACTTCTCGATACAAGAATAATAGAAAACTTAGTATTCTTTAGGTTCCTTTATAAAAATAAAGCCAGCCATGTTAACTAAATCAAACACCACAGGAGACTCCTTAATTTAATAAAATACTTAGAAAATTTGAAGTGTCGTTTAGCGACTTTCACAGCCTTCTACAACATTCTAAAGGCGTTGTCGCTATAGGCGCTAATTTATTAAAAAAATATCTTTTTAAACTCGGGTGCGCATTTATGGGACCTAAATCCAAGTCTCAACAATATTACAACGTGTCGAAAGGCCGGGTGCATTTATCTTACGCAGTTCGAGGTGTGTTTTAATGACTTTGTAAATATTCCTAAAGAGACACGAAGTGGTTAATAACTTTAGAAAATGGTACTATTGGTATGAACATGTATAACAAATAAGATTTTTGGCCATATATAATTGTTTATGCGACCGTGCTAGAATCACGGGATCCGAGGGTGCCTAATACCTTCCCTCGGGTCAAAAGAATTCCTTACTCAAGAATTTCTAGTTAGCAGACTCCATTTGGGCAGTCAAAAAATTTCCTCGATTTTGGATTCAAAATAATCCAGTGACTTGGGAAACTAAAAGGCAAACCTATCCCAAGTGGCGACTCTAATAAATGAATGATCCCATTTCGAATAATGTCACTTTAATTGAAAAAAACTCCATTATACAGTTTATCATCCGAGGTATCCATGTAACAAAAGGGGGTGTGACAGCAGTCCCGTGGAACTACCAAGAAATCGTAGTCACATACAAGGGCAAATAAATCATTTGGGAAACTCAAAGAGGTCATCCCACAAAGAAATATTTAGACATGGAAGAAGTGAACACTGCTACCAAACGGTGATTTCCACCTAAGAAACCAGTGAATGCTGAAGAGGCAGAAGCCTTCTTTCAAAAAATGAAAACGCCAGAATACGAGGTGGTGGACTAGCTTCGAAAGTCTCCCGAGCAGGTCTCTTTATTGTCACTCTTGATGAAATCTCCTGAGCACCAGAAAGTGTTGGCCAAAACCATGAACGAAGATTATGTACCGGCTGGAACCTCCATGGAGCAACTAGAGAAAATGGCGGAAAGATTCTTTGCCATTAATCAGGTTACATTTAGCAAAAATAACTTACCTCCGGAGGGAGCTGCCTACAACAAAACCTTGCACCTCATCGTCAAAAGCGAAGGCTATATTGTCAAAAGAGTGATGATAAATGGAGGTCCTGGGTAAATATATGCCCACTGTCAACATTGCAAAGGGTGGAGATTGGGACAGAGAGGATCCGTCCTAACAATGTGTGTGTCCGAGCCTTTGATGGAATCAAGAGGGACACCATATGGGAAATTGACTTAATATTGACCATCGGTCTGGTTGACTTCGAAGTGACATTGCAAGTATTGGACATGGACACATCCTATAACTATCTCCTAGGAAGACCGTGGATTCACGCGGCAGGAGCGGTGCCTTCTGCTTTGTACCAAATACTGAAGTTCGAACATGAAAACCAGGAGATTGTGGTACACGGAGAAGATGAACAGTCAAATTCACCGGGATGCCTCAATTCCCTGCCTCGAAGCCAAAGAGGAAAGTGAGCATATAGTTTACCAAGATTTTATAATCATTGTAGCCGATCAACACTAAGACGGAAAACCACTTCACCAGCATTCCTCTCTAATGCTTCAATCATGGTGGCAAGGGATATGACACGCCAAGGTTTTAAGCCATGCAAGGGACTTGGAAGCTCCCTACAAGGCATAACTGAGTCGGTCGCTTTGCCTACCACAGAAAAGTTCTTTAGGCTAGGCTTTCATCGAACATCAGAAGATATCACCTGGGCCAACTGTAGGAAACGTCATGGATGGGCTTTACCACAAACCCTATCCCACTTGTACAAAACATTTATAAAACAAAAGTACAGTGAAGAAGAGGAAGAAGAGACCTTCACACCAGAAGAAATTGAGGAGATATGCGGAGCCATGAGGAAATTATTGTATGAAGCCAACATGGTCCAGCTGGGAGAAGGCTCAAGCACAGCTGAAGTACTCTATATTGGACCAGACGCCAAGCTGCAAAAGTGGAAGGCCACGCCTTTTCCAGTTAGGCGGGAGGCCCGTAATCCCGCGTTGCTCCCTTTTCTTACATCAAGAGCTATTTCAGGGTGTAGCGCAGTTGTTTTTCTTTAGAATTTTATCCTTTATAACTGTAGTTGTAAGCCCTGTTATTTTACAATTCCAAAGAAACGAAATCAATATTTCATCGTTTGCACTTCTCTGTCTTTCTCTCATTTTTGTCTTTCTTTTATTTTTCATTTTTTCTTTCAGTCCCAATAGTGCGGATTTAAATAAAATGACATGCTCGCGGACTTCATGCCACGACCCAAACATGCTACCTACTTGTGAAATAATGAACCAAGAATCGGAATACAATGAAGAAGAGGCTTTTAGGGAAATCAACCGAGAGTTGGAACATTTTGAATACAAACCTAAGCCGAACTTAAATGATACCGAACCGGTTAACTTGGGAAATCCAGGTGAAATCAAGGAAACTAAAATAAGCATCCATGTAAATAAAGAAATACGGGATTCGTTGGTTCAACTTCTTTTGGAATTCAAAGATGTATTTACTTGGTCTTACGATGATATGCCTTGATTGAGTGTTGACATGGTGGTTCATAAGTTGCCCACATACCCTGAATGCCCTCCAGTCCAACAAAAACAAAGAAAGTTCAAATGTGATGTTAGCGATAAGATCAAAGAATAGATTACAAAACAACTAGAGGCGAGGGTAATAGGAGTGGTTTGATACACTACATGGTTGGCTAATGTGGTCCCGGTACCGATGAAATATGGAAAAACTCGAGTAAGTGTAGATTATAGATATTTAATCAAGGCGAGTCCCAAGGACAGCTTCCCTCTACCCAACATCCACATCCTTGTTGATAATTGTGCCAAACACGAGATACAGTCCATTGTAGATTGCTACGCAGGATACCACGAAGTGTTGATCGATGAGGAAGATGCTGAGAAAACCGCCTTCACCACACCTTGGGGAACTTATTGTTACCGAGTTATGCCTTTTGGATTGAAAAACACCGGGGCAACATACATGAGGGACATGACCACCATTTTCCACGACATGATGCATCAAGAAATAGAAGAATATGTGGATGATGTGATTATCAAGTCCAAGACTCACGATGATCATATAAGGGACCTAAGAAAGTTCTTCGAAAGGCTTCCCAAGTACTATTTGAAACTGAATCCAGCCAAGTGTGCATTTGGGGCCCCATCAGGAAAAATTCTAAGATTTATTGTCAGCCGGAGAGGTATCGAGTTGGATCCGTCCAAGATAAAATCCATTCAAGAGTTACCTCCTCCAAAGACCAAAAAGGATGTAATGAGCTTACTATGAAGATTGAATTACATCAGTCGATTCATCACCTAATTAACTTCTACATGCGAACCCATATTCAGGCTATTGAAAAAGGATGCGGTAGTTAAATGGACTGTTGAGTTTCAAGAAGCTTTTGACAGAATCAAACACTATTTGTCCAACCCACCAGTTTTAGTCCCGCCGGAACAAGGAAGGCCACTATTTCTCTATCTAACAGTGCTGGAAAGCTCTTTTGGTTGTATTATCGGGCAGCACGACTCAACGGGAAAGAAAGATCAAGCCATCTATTATCTAAGAAACAAGTTTACCAGTTACGAGGCCAAGTACGCACTGCAAGAAAGAATGTGTTGCGCCTTGACGTGGGTGGCTCAGACGTTAAGGCATTATCTGCAAGCTCATACCACCTACCTCATAATTAGGCTGGATCCACTGAGGTATATATTCCAAAAACCGATGCCCACAGGGCGATTGGCAGAATGGAAAATCCTGCTCACCGAGTTTGACATAGTTTATATCACTCGTAATGCAATAAAAGCTCAAGCATTGGCTGATCATCTGGCCGAAAATCCCGTTGATGATGAATATCAGCCTTTGAATAACTATTTCCCTGATGAAGAAGTGGAGTCGATGGAAGCAACATATAAAGACATCCCCGCATGGAAAATGTTCTTCGACGGAGTAGTAAACGCAAAAATGCGTAGGAATTGGGCAATCTTAATCTTACCCACAGGTCAACATTATCCGGCTACAGCTATACTCCGGTTTTTCTGCACCAATAATACAGCTGAATATGAGGCTTGCATCATGGGCACGAACATGGCCATTGACCAAGATGTTGAGAAATTGTAAATCATGGGAGATTCAGATTTGATCATCCGACAGGCTCAAGGAGAATGGGAAATAAGAGACGTTAAACTCATCCCCTATAAATAGCATGTGGATGACCTCATCAAATGGTTAAAGTCGGTACAATTCAGGTACATTCCTCGCTGTCACAATGAGCTAGCAGATGCATTTTCCACTTTGGCTGTCATGTTGCCTTACCCCAGAAATGCTTATGTTGATCCTTTACAAATCCAAATCAAAGAAAGGCATGGGTATTGTAATGTAACTGAATAAGAGTCCAGCACACAACCCTGGTATTATGACATCAAGAGATTCTTGGAAACACAGGTATCCCCAGCAAGCCACCGAGGAGCAAATGAAAACCATCTGACGGCACGCAAGCAACTTCTTTTTGAGTGGTAATACTTTGTACAAAAGGACTACATGTATTAATTTGCTGAGATGTGTTGACACCGAGGAAGCTAGGAGAATTATGCACGAAGTACACGCGGGAGTGTGTGGACCTCATATTAATGGGTACGTGCTGGCTAAGAAGATACTCTGAGCCGGTTATTACTGGATGACCATTGAGAAAGATTGCTTCAGCTTCGTTCGGAAATGTCATCAATGTCAGGTGCACAGTGATTTGATTCATGCGCCGCCACATTAATCGCATCCAATGTCAGCACCCTGGCCATTTGCTACTTGGGCATGGATTTTATAGGGCCGGTCGAGCCAAAAGCCTTGAATGGACATAGATTCATACTGGTTGCTATTGATTACTTAACAAAATGGGTTGAAGCCATCACTCTCAAGTCCGTTACCAAGAAAGGTGTGGTGGATTTTGTGCATTCCAACATCATTTGTCGTTTTGGGATTCCCCCAACAATTATTACAGACAACACAGCTAATCTCAATTGTCGTCTGATGGGAGAAATATGTGAACATTTCCTGAAAACACATAGAAACTCCACCCCTTTCCGACCCAAAGCTAAAGGTGTCGTCGAAGAAGCTAACAAGAACATCAAGAAGATCTTGAGGAAAATGATTCAAAGCTCAAGGCAATGACATGAAGAGTTGCTTTTTGCATTGCTGGGATATCGTACCACAGTACACACACCGGTAGGAGCAACCCCCTATTTTCTAGTCTATGGAATTCAAGCTGTCATTCCCGCAAAGGTAGAAATCCCTTCGCTTCGAGTAATTGTTGAAGTAGAAATTGTTGATAGCGAGTGGGTTAAAACTCGTTTGGAGCAGTTATCATTAGTTGATGAAAAACAAACGGTTGCGCTGTATCACATGTTGTTATACAAACCAAGAATGGCCCGCGCTTACAATAAGAAAGTGAGCCCTAAAAATTTTGAAGTCGGCCAGCTGGTATTAAGGCGCATACTTCCTCACCATCAGGAATCCAAAGGAAAGTTTGCTCCGAACTGGACAGGTCCATACATTATTAGAAAGGTACAGCCTAAAGGAGTACTGTACCTGGGCGACGTTGAAGGAGACGAACCCGAGGCTGCTGTAAATGCAGATGCAGTAAAAAGGTATTACATATTAACTCCCGGCCGCAATGACTACGGTTGATTGAATGACCAAGGCTTTTTTGTCCGGCTACCATAAACACTATCAATCCTTCGCAAAACCTTTGAGCCGGTTACATTTCTTTGATCACCCTGTTTGGAACCCGGAAATGCTGTTGAAACGAAAATAAAGGGGAACAATTAAAGAAAATGAGAAGAAAGAAGAAAAGAAAAGAAAATATGAAACAAAAATGAAAAAGAGATAAGAATATATATATATATATATATATATATATATATATATATATATATATATATATATATATATATATATATATATATATATATATATATATATATATATATATATAAGAAGAAGAAGAAGAAGAAGAAACACAAACAAATTGGAATAGGAAAAAGAACTTCCTGAACTACGTCTGACTTGATTCCGAAAGGATATGTAGGTAGCCTCTCCCCGAAGTTCAGTCATATCAAAATACAAACCCCATTTCCCTAAGAAAATCAAAACAGGGGCCGAAATGTGTTGGTTTGGTTACAAATACGCCTGAATGGTTCCAAAGTGTATATTCCCATCCAACTTCCTTTACTCAAGAAGCTTAGTCCATGTCCTTCAGATCAGTTGACCGAAACAGGGACGTGAAAAACACTTTTGTTGCGATTCGGCACAACTCAAAATTCTGAGAGAAATAAAATGAGAGAGTCTTATCAGTGAAAACCTCCAGGCACCATAAGGCAATGACGAGCAAAGAAAAACCAAATGAGAGAGTCTGTTTGGCGAAAACTCGCAAAGATCGCATCGGTTGATGGGAGAAGAGAAAGGAGAGAGGCAAATTGGCGAAAACCCGAAAAAGGGCGTCGTCATCCTAATAGAGGAAATATTTCCACTTAAGTCTGAATAAGATTCTTTGGTTTTGAAAGATTTGAAATCAAAAAGCAGAAATGGATCTGGGCCGGGTATTCAGTCCAAGAAGCATGTCGCTTCCATTTAAAACCGGCACGCACTCCTAGATAAGTCCTCCATTTTCCTCCAAAAGAGACATACCCCTCTAAACTCATGTTTTGTTTTTTTATTTTCCCACTTCTTTCCCCTTTCACTTTGATGTCCTGAACATTCCGCAAAACAAGGTAGCAGGGCCGGCCTCACAGGTTTTTCTCCTAGCAAGAACTAAAAGGGATATCTGATATCGGCAATTGTATATAGCCAAACCTGGATGATCATGACGGCTAATGCTTCAAAAGCAGGAAAACGGAAAGAAAAAACATTCAAAGTTAAAGGGTCCATGAAGGTGAATCAAAATCGGAAAGGTTAAGCCCAAGCAGTATAATGGTTCCTACCAAAGATCCCAAATGCAAGCTCTGAAATCAAAATAAGGACAAAAGTCATAACCAAAAGGCCTGGAAAAAAAATGGCAACCTGGAAATGAGGATCACCCGTCCAACCTATGAGGCAAAGATCAAAGTCAAGGGTTTCTCGTCCAACATAAATGAGTTTGAAATCAAGGAGAACAAGGCCGCAAACCCAATAACTGTTCAAAGTAACATTTTGTTTTGTTTTTGAATAGAAGTAGACACATGTGTAATCTAGAAAAACAAAAGGAACACGGGGCAAACACAACCAAAGGAAATGCGCAAGGACCAAAAATGGTGTTGCATCAATAACAAAAGGGAGGTTTTTCGTTTCATTCTTTTCCTGCAAAATAATAGCATGGGCTTCCAATCCCTAGCTTCACCTTGTGCAGCTTGTGGATCTCCGCAGCATAACCCGAGGACTGCATTCCACCCCCTCCTCCAGCATAGACCATGAAATTTCGTTCTTCGCTCCCCGGCATAACCTAGGAAGTTTCTCTTTACATCCCCATCATAACCTGAGGACCCCTTTTCCCACCTTCACTCCGCAGCGTAGTACGAAAATAAGAGTACTTCTATCCGTAGTACAACTTAAGGGTTGTCCTTCCTTCCTTCATAACCAGCGTAGTCAAAAGGATCTCTGTGGACTGTAACTTCCTTGTAACCCCCTGGCATAACCCAGGGATTCTTCTACTTATCCCGGCATAACACGCGGATTTTCCTAGCATAACCAAGGAAAATTTAACTCAATCCCGGCAAAACCCGCAGATCTCCTGGCATAACCTAGGAATTCTTCTATTTATCCCAGTATAACTCGTGGATTTCCCTAGCATAACCTATGAATATTTCACTAAATCCCGGCATAATCCGTGAATCCCCCTGGCATAACCCAAGAAATCTTCCATTTATCTCGGCATAACCCGTGGATCTCCCTAGTATAACTTAGGAGTTTTCTCTCAATCCCGGCATAACCCATGGATCCCCCTGGCATAACCCAAGAATTATTCTATTTATCCTGGCATAACCCGCGGATTTCCTTAGCATAACCTAGGAAAATTTCACTCAATCCCGGCATAAACTGTGGATCCCCCTGGCATAACCCAGGAATTCCTTCGTTTATCCCGGCATAACCCGTGGATCTCCCTAGCATAACCTAGGAGTTTTTCCTCAATCCCGGCATAACCCATGGATCCCCCTGGCATAACCTAGGAATTCTTCTATTTATCCCGGCATAACCCGCGGATTTCCCTAGCATAACCTAGGAACTTTTTACTCAATCCCGGCATAACCCGTGCATCCCCCGAGCATAACCCAGGAATTCATCCATTTATCCTGGCATAAACCGTGGATCTCCCTAGAATAACCTAAGAGTTTTCTTTCAATCCCGGCATAACCCGCGGATTCCCCTGGCATAACCCAGGAATTCCCCATTCAATCTCGGCATAACCCGCGGATTCTCCTGGAATAACGTAGAACTCCCCATTCAGTCCCAGCATAACCCGTGGTTTTCCTTCCATCAACAGCAGGTACTTTTCATCCCTCTCCCGGCACAACCGTGTATCCTCCTCCTATCCTTCGTAAGGACCCATTCTCCTGTCGAGCTTAACTTGCCAATCAGTTCAAAGGATACAGAATCTTGACTTCTGTTGTTTTTTATAAAATTGCTCAATCTTTTGCTGTAAATAACTTACAAAATTTTCCCAGTGAAAACTGGGGCAGAAAATTTCATTTGTTCGCTTGTTTTGATGTCCGAGCAGGTTATACCTCAAGGCACAAATTTTGAGATGACCCAAAGTGGGAGCCTCAACAAAAATAAGAAAAGAAAGAAAATAACAAAAAGAAACGAATTCAAAATGATGAAACGGATAGATTTACGGATTGATCAAGTTTGATTGAAATCTCAAGAACCGCATGTCCTGTTTCATTTCAAAATAGAGGAATAAGCCAGCAGCTGCAACTAACGAGCATCAGGATTCAGATCGAAGTCTGCTACAAGAGCTAGCCAAGACTCGAGATCAAGTTTCAAAAGACTCATGGATAAGAATTTTGTAACTCGTAGATGGAATACCTATGCTAGCTTAGCTGTTGTTTTTCTTTTATGTAATAAATAGTCGGTAAGAGGTAGTAGCAGTAGCAAAAGTTAAATCACAGCCCACAGTAGTCCTAGCTACAAATACTTCCATAACTACACTGACCTGATTCCTTTATCGCCGAGGATATTCAGGCAACCTTTGAAGCGAATTTCGGTCAGAAATTTTTCAAAGTTCTTCACACGGAGTATTCAGTCGGATGAAAATCGCTCATGTTTGCTCACTTGTCTTTGCACAAAAATTCTTCGTGTTTCCGAGCAAGAAGAGGCAGATGTGAGCATGTGATTTTCACCCCGTTGAAATAACTCCTACAGGATTCGCAAGTTTAGGATTTTTCCTCTTTAATATTTAATTTTAGGATTTAATTGCGCATATCAGTGTGTTTTCATTAATTCATGCATAAAAATCATAAACAAAATATACAAAATTGCAAAAGCATTTAGGATTTAATTTCACATGGTTTTGAAATTAATTGGTAATTAAGTTTTATTTTGCAAAATATAAAATCGAAAAAAAAAATCAAGTAGTTATTCTTGTATTTTTATTGTTTAGCATTTTATGGTTAATTTCCATTGATGAATTTTTAGGTAGTTATTAGTTTTATTTAGCTTAATAATGGTATTTTATAAAATAAACAAGAAAACAAAACAAAATGGGATTTTTAATAAATTACCCAGGCTGACCACAATTGGATCAAGCCTCGGTGGCCCATTACATTTTACCCGTCCAAATGCCCCATACCCAGCCCATTAACTTGTCCCTGACCCATTCCATACAAAAGATGACCTAAAGCGACATTGTTTTGGGGAAATTCATCTCAGCCATTGATCATAAACAATCCAACGGTCATGAAGCCCTTCCTTAAATCACATAAATATGTCCAAACACCTTTATATATTCAGAGACCAAACCACTTCCTTCCTCATATATATAACGTCGGTGTATCACCCACCCCGTAGCCACCTCTTCCCCGCCGTCTACCACATATTAACCACCCTAACACCGCCGCCGGAAATCTCCTCATGGCGGCTGGTCACCAAACAGCCTCATAATTACACCACTAGACCATCTCAACTCCTTCTTTCCCTTCCCACCATTGGTTTCCTTCAAACACCTCCCAACTCATTGAATATTCGATGGAAAAATCACCGGTTCTGCCGTCTCTGGCGACACTAACCCTAAATCAACACAAAATAACATCCCTGAACCACCTCCCTATCCCCCCCCTCTTCCCAACAATATATACCTCGTCGTTCGAATCCAAACAGATCGTCTCAAATATCAAA
This sequence comes from Nicotiana benthamiana, assembly GCA_034376525.1. Taxonomy (NCBI): domain Eukaryota; kingdom Viridiplantae; phylum Streptophyta; class Magnoliopsida; order Solanales; family Solanaceae; genus Nicotiana; species Nicotiana benthamiana. The sequence goes on from CM067337.1 coordinate 58,149,535, forward strand.
TCAAAGCTTGAGCTCAAACCCTAATCTCATCGGAATCCCTTGAAATTGGCCCCTGGATACCGTCTCACCTTCCCATCCACGACCTTGCAACTCATGACCCTCGAGTGGAACTAGACCAAACCTAGATCGAGTCTGAAACCTCCCATGTCTCAAAACCATTTTACCCTCCCTCGAAACCCTTTTCCTATTATCCAATATGCAAGGAAAAGGCCTTAGAAGGCCAAAAGACCTCTCAGAATAGGTCAAAAATCTGGAGATTTGAACAAACCATATTTTAGGATCCCAACGCTAAAAAAAAAAAACTAAGTCCTTGTGTGATTGATTTTTGTGTGTGTGCCTTGTTCTGATTGACTTTATTTTTCTTTTAATTTTTCAATTGTTTGAGTTCATCTATTCATCCTTGAAATCATATGTCTTCTCTTGCTTTTTGATTTTCACTCTTGTTACTCGTTCTTTATCTCTTCATCTTCAAGAAATTCTGGATAGTTGTTTCCATCTACAGTTACATGTTCCTGATTTTTCATTTGTTCGTCTATAAAAATTCTAAATAGTTATTATATGCTCATCCTTGTTCTCTTCTGTTGATCTTCTATTCTTATTTTTGTTTAAGTATATAATAGTAGAAATTCTGAGTAGGCGTCTCCATCAAAAAACATATACTCGTCCTAGTTCTCTTGTCTAATTACTCTTGATATTCTTTGTTTACATTTATTAGATATGCTAAGTCTCCTTATTCTGAGTGTTTAATATCCGTTATTCATCTTTTAACTACCTGAAATCCTGTATTTTTCCTTATAATGGCTTTTAGTTTTCTGCTGAGTGTTTTAATTTGGTCATCCTTATGATTCTCGTATAGTTGTTTTAGGTCCCTTTCTAATTGTTTTGGCTATTTTTTCCATTTGCTTCTAAGTTTCATTGATAAAGACATGGATTGCCATTTACTCATCTGTTAGATTTTCTGGTTAGTGATTTATTTCCCACCATATATCTTGGTTTAAGGTTGAATGACATGCTTCTAAATAGTTCATGAGTGTCCCTAAATAAACATGCTCTGATTTTTCATTTATTTGGTCCCAAAATCGATTGGTATCCATGTGATTCTGAAGGTTGTGATAATTGGTTCCATCTTTGTTACTGAGTAATGTAAAGACCACATTGAGATATTTGCTTGAATCCTTGAGTTAATTGATTAAATTTTAACTTTTTGATTGTTCGTTCCTGCATAATTTAGTCTGTAATTCAGACTTTGATTTTGGTCTATAACCTGAAGTAACTAACTAAGGTAAATTCTTGACCAAATAGATGAGAACCAAGGTTTAAATTAGGGTGGTAATTAGGAAAAGGGACAGGGGTATTAAGGGCAATTGAATATATGGAATTTTGTAACTAACTCCTAGAACATTCTAGTGAAGGTCCAAAGTGCAATTTCTGCCTCAAAACTTGAGGCACAAGTCAGAAAATCAAGGACCATTTAGGCAAAGCTGAAAAATGGATAAAGGACTAAAAGGAAAACAAAGAGATTTATGTTGTCCTAAGGCTTCAGTTATAAAAGAAGACAATTTGATCATTTCAAAGGGGATTTTTTCGAGCAGATTTTTAGAGACGATTGAGGGATCTTCTGGAGGCTTTTGTTTTTGAGATTTAGAATACAACTTATAGATATAGATACACAGTACACTTTCATACATTAATCAGAAATTCCTTTTTCTTCTGATCAAACTTTCTTTAATAATAAATATAAGTTGAAGATGGACTGAATGTGCATTTTGAGCTGCTGTAGAGATCTCTTTTCACTAGATGCTTCTCAAATTCCCTGAGTTCCTAGGTTTTTACTGGTTGTGTTGCTGCTGTGTTTGCTTGATACTCTCTTAACCTTACTCATAGGTTCTTCTTTTTCTGCTGAAATACCAGGTATCAATCCTCACTCAAAAATCTAAGAAGTAATAGCTTTGTATGTTCGAGATTATAAGCTGATAATGAAGACAATAATATTTATATGTATCAGTTTCATATTATGAGTGTTATTTACTTTTCAACAGAATTTTTGGTGTTGTAATAAATATGAATGTGTAATAATGCTGGACTGTATCAGGACTATAACCTTAATCTGCCTAAGTTTCAGTAGATTTAAAATAGTTTAGTCCAAAATTTACTTAGTGTTCGCAATATGTGTTGTAGTTGAGGCTCGATAGGTATATATATGTATATGCTGAATGATGAGTATTTTGATTCCATTCCTTAGACGCTCGATCTAAATCTGTGTTATAGCTTCTTAATACAAATTCCTTATCAGAATCCTATATAAAATGTCTTCAGTATTTTTAAAATGATCATTTGGGTAAAGTTAACGACTGTGATATAATATATCAAATGGTTGCTATCATTTTCCTATGATGGATGTTAGAAAATACGCTTAACGCTAGAGGGGGGGGGGTGAATAGCGTTATAATAAAATTTAGCGTAAACTTGCGGAAATTAAAATTTGCAGGAAATAAATAAGTGCGTTAAATAAACAAAAAGGAAAGAACGCACCGATATATTCTGGTTCACCACAACACGTGGCTAGTCCAGTTCCCGAGAGACTCTCTCGAGATTTTCCACTAACTTGTTAAGCTTACGGGTGCTCAACAAACCTTTACAACTTAAGGACACAAGCCTTAACACCCTTGCTCGGAGATACAACACTCCAAGACTTCAACCAAGGAAACACAAGTTCCTTTCAACAAGAGAATCATAATTCTCTTACAAGTGTATAAAACACTAAACACTCAAACAAAATACTCCTTTATGAGTAGGTATGAGTAAAATAAGTAAGCTCTAGATCACAACAACTTTGGACAAGAATATGGCTCTCAAAAGCTTTATGAAATTGAATATAAAATGATAAACAAAAGTATGCAAGCTTATAGCAATATAATGATCAGTTGTAGTATGTTGTTGTGTTTAAAACACTGAAATGAAGCTGTATTTATAGTTGAAAAACATGGCATTACCGTTGCCTAATTGCCAATTAAGAGTTGCTGATTTTACTCACTGACAATCGATTGTCAAACCCCAACAATCGATTGTCTGCCAGTCAGATCAAAATTCAATCCCAGATTTTACGCTTGATAATCGATTACTTACAATCCATAATCGATTATTGGCAACGTTCAAAAAATCCTTTCCAGATTTTACCACAAACAATCGATTGTCCAGAATCAACAATCGATTACTCAGCAACGTTCCAAAAATCTTTTCCGGATTTTAATCAAACCAATCGATTATACCAAATCAATAACCGATTACCCAATAACGTTCAAAAAATCTTTTCCGGATTTTAATCACAACAATCTATTATACAGAATCAATAATCGATTACCTGACGGTATTTGAAAACTTTACGACAACGGTCAGCTTCACAATCGATTGCACAAAGTCAACAATCGATTACTTATCAGTTTTTGAAAAACATTTTAGACACTGCCTCTTGACAATCGATTGTTATATACTCACAATCGATTATTTAATAGTTTTGAAAAAGTCTGGAAGTCACTGCCTAAACACAATCGATTGTTATAAGTTCACAATCGATTATTTTGTGACTTTGAAAAATCTGAAGGACACTGTCTCTTCACAATCGATTGTCATTAGCTTCACAATCGATTATTCTGAGTTTTGAAAAACTTTGATGGACACTGCCTCATCACAATCGATTGTCACTTGTTCGCAATCGATTGTCATGCAGGTTTGAAAAACCTGATGCTCACTGTCTTACTCACAATCGATTGTCATTAGTTCACAATCGATTGTCATGCAGTCTTGGCTTAAAACAATCGATTATCATAAGTACATAATCAATTATCTTAGTCCAGATTTTTAAGGCATGTCTAAAAATTATTTTGACCACTGTAAATATGCATGATTTAAAATCATTTGACGTTAAATTGAATATGCATGATTTTGGAAAATAGTTTTATGAGAGAAGCCATGTTACGAGTCAAGTTGTAGGATCAAGATCACAAATAAGAATGACTCAATTAAAGTTATAAAACTTTGTCTTGAGCTTGAATCTCGTTGTATATCAATTGTACGCTTGTTTCTTGAACTTTGTCATATATCAATTTTCGCTTCGTTTGTCATTCATCAAAACCTACACAAAGGAACACACGTTTTAGTATATTGCATTGAGAACGTGTTTCCAACAATTTCCCCCTTTTTGATAATGGAAAACATTAAGCGGGATATGCAAGACAAGCAATTTATATTGACGATTCAAGACAAGTATATACATGTAACAAGTATGCAATTTGTTCCCCCTCAATTTGAGAATTCCCCCTCAATTTAAGCTTATAAATACTGAGAGTGCATACCCGTTATCTTCCCACTTTTGCCATTAGCAAAAATAATAATAAGATGCCAAAGATGAAATAAACCTTGTTTATTTATTGGAAAGAAATTACAGCAACAGGGAAGACAATACAACATATAAAAACAAACTTAAAAACTATAATTATTCATTCATCATTTTCCGCCTCATCATCCGACGCTGCTTCATATGGAACAAGACCCGCATATGGATAATGAATGTGGTCAAAATATCCATGGATCTCGTGAGTCAATTGACCGACAGAGGTGGTCAGGGAAGCAATTTGGTCGGAAATGGATTGGAGAGTGGGTTCTTGAGGCGGACGAGTTCGATGGGATGGAGGAGGAGCAGGCGCTACATGATCACCGTCATGATGAAAGGAGGATTCCGAAATTTCCCACTTTTTGGTACTCTTTTTGAGAGGACTATTTCCAGTGACGAATCCGGTGGCTTCAAGAAAGTTCATGATGAGGAGAGCATAAGGAAGAGGTCTATCATCTCCGATAGCGTCACGCATGTGAATTTTGATAAGCCGACACCAATTGATGTTAGCTCCGGTTATTATGGCATGCATGAGCTTAGTGTCCTCTTGAGAAATGGTATTATGGTTATGCTTACGAGGCTTGAGGACTCGGGTGATAAAATAGAAAATCAACCGATAATTGGGATCCATTCCCGTAATTGTAGGACGACGGGAAGAAAGATTTGGATCATAAGAAGTAAGACCTTTTTGGTGTAAGAGGGCTGTTTCATCAAAAAGGGCTCCGGCCTCTCCGGTGTACCGAAAAATGTCTTCACCATTATGAGGAAGACGGGCAATGGTATGAAGATTTTCATCGGAAAGAAAAATTTGAACACCATTAATGTTGGTGACAAGCTCACCATCATCATCCTCATGGAGGTTGGAATAAAATGCTTGAACCAATGTAGTATTGATGTAAGGATGGGTAAGGAGTAAAAAGTCAGAAGTTGAGAATTTTTTAGCATATTTGCAGCAGGCCCAAATGATTCAAGATACTTATGGGTTGAAAAGCGGGGTGGAAGAATGTCGCGCTTTTCAAATTTCGTTAAGAATCGAGTAAGCTCGATGTCGGAATTAAAATATAGAACGGAACCATCTTGATAGGGATAGTTCGGACGAGGAGGGGCAACAAAGGAGGATGCGCCATGCCTAGCAGAACGGGAACGTTTTGAGTGACGGCCCGACATTTTTAATGATAGCTGCTGGATTTTGCAAAGGATTAGAGAGAATTTTGATATTTTGAAAGCTACAATTGATGCTTGAGTGAATGCATATGAACATATATGAAGCCTATTTATAGAGGGGAGAGTGACTTATCATTTATGGAAGAAATCTGCTGAGAATTTAAAGCCAAATCAGTCAGAAACGGTAAAATAAATTCACTGACCGTTAGACAATCGATTGTTGAGATGCAATAATCGATTGTTGAAGAGTTGTGACCTGACTTGGAACTGACACAAATTGATTGAGGACCCAAACGGTAACAAGAGTTTAAATATCTGACATGAAATAATCGATTGTCAAAATATGGTAATCGACTGTTATGTTACAGTGAGCACAGAAATTTTCTGATTTTGAAAATAATCGATTATATTTTGAAACAATCGATTGTTTTGGAAAAGCCTTACCGAATGATTGAGACGGAAATCGATTTTGCAGTTTAAGGAATCAATTATTTAACGAAACTGCATAATAAACATAAACCATAAACAATCGATTAGTGATACTGCTAATCGATTTTCAGCACAGTAAAATAATCGATTATTTGCTTGGAACAATCGATTGTTCTGTGCCAAAACTTTATAATTCCCCCTATATTTTAGGGCGATACCATCAAAATAGAATTAAACATCTCCGACGCTCAAGTCAGTAATTTGTAAAGAAGTAATAACTTAAACTAGTGTTGCCAAGTGAGAACGTGAGCTCTTAAGAAGTGTGTCCTAAAGTGTTCTTAAGAGAGTTTCGGGTACTTACCTTGTCTCCAACATTGCCAATTACCTGTTCAAGAGGGTGATCTTAAATCGTCCTCCACTCATTTGGCACTTTTGTTTCTTTTTCCAATTGTGGCGCTTCTTCCGTTGGTTGTTCCTCAGTTTCATCTTTATTTTCCTTGGGTGGTTCCTCTTGTATTTTGTCTTTCAAGCTATCTAAGATACCTGCAAGATCAAAACTGGAATCCTTTCTCGCCAAGCGAGCATTATTTTCGGAAAATATAACATGAGGGGATTCCTCCACAATTTGGGTTCTTTTATTAAAGACCCTATATGCTTTACTATGTGAGGAATATCCAATGAAAATACCTTCATCCGACTTAGCATCAAATTTACCCAATTGGTCTTTGCCATTGTTATGAACAAAACATTTGCAACCAAAAACTCTATAATGGGAAATATTTGGTTTTCTTCCCTTATAAAGTTCATAGGGGGTTTTCATGAGTATCGGCCGAATTACTACTCTATTAAGGACATAGCAAGCGGTACTCACGGCGTCCGCCCAAAAATGTTTGGGTATCTTAGCTTCGTCGAGAATGGTTCTAGCCATCTCTTCGAGACATTTATTTTTCTTTCCACCACCCCATTTTGTTGTGGTGTACGTGGAGCGGAAAAGGTATGCTCGATTCCGAGTTCGTCACAAAAGTCCGCAAAGAGATTGTGATCAAACTCTCCCCCATGATCACTTCTAATTGAAGTGACGGTTGTTTCTTTCTCATTTTGAACACGCTTAAGAAAATATTTAAAATTTTGAAAAGCATCACTTTTATTGGAAAGAAATAAAGTCCAAGTAAATCTCGAGTAATCATCAACAATCACAAAAGCATATTTATTTATTCCTAGACTTTCAATGCGAGAGGGACCAAATAAATCCATATGAAGTAATTGCAATGGTCTAGAAGTTGAAACAATGTTTGTAGATTTGAAAGATGCTTTTGTTTGCTTTCCCTTTTGACACGAGTCACAAATAGGGTCATTTTCAAATTTTAAATCGGGAAGACCAACAACTAAGTTTTGAGAAATCAATCTGTTCAAAAGATGCATATTGATATGTGCTACTCTACGATGCCATATCCAAGTATCATCCTCTTTACTCATTAGACAATCAACATAATCGGGTGAGGAATTAGCAAGATCAACCATATAAATATTATCCACTCTAAAACCACGGAGGATAATTTTGAAATCACTACGTCTGAACACTAAGCATTCATCCGAATCAAATAAAGCAAGATTTCCCTTGTCACACAATTGGCTTATGCTCAAGAGATTATGCTTTAATCCTTTAACAAGTAATATATGCTTAATGGAGGAATTTTCATCCTTACCGACCGAGCCGATGCCGATGATCTTTCCTTTATTGTTATCACCGAAGATAACACTTCCTCCTTCTTTGTGCTCTAATTGAAGGAATTTGGATTCATCTCCCGTCATATGCTTTGAGCATCCACAATCAAGGTACCATAGTACACTTGATCCCTTCAAGCACACCTACAAAACAAATTAATGTTCTTTAGGTACCCATGCCATCTTGGGTCCTTGGGGGTTAGGCATATTATAATGAAGCGATCGAGTAATATGTCTATGACGTGTAAAGAAAGCAGGAGCAATATGACCAATACGTCTACAATAATGACAAGTCACATTTGGGTTATGCATCCTTCTATGAGCTCTAGGATGGGCAGCATTTCTAGAGTGATTGTTTCTCAGTTGAGAGCCATTTCTAGGTCTTCTAAAATGTTCAACATTTTGTCTAGCATGCATACTGGTTCTAGGATTGCTATTTCTAGGATAAGCATTTGTTTTATTAGTCCTGGGTTGAGCCTTAGGTGGTTGGGGTTTGGCTTCAACCTTTTCTTTAACCTCATTCTTAAATCCTATGCCATGCTTGGTTGATTTCAAATTAACAAGAACCTCATTCAAATTCTTGTGGGAAGAATTAAACTTATCTAAGGTACCTTTGAGTCTATCTACCTCATTTTTGAGATGCAAGCAAGAAGAACAACTTTTAGTAGAACTTTCGGGCTTATCGGCGCTTCTTTTTCCAAAAAACTTGTTTTCCTCTTTCAGCTTTTCATTTTCTAAAACCAGTTTTTCTACATCCTTTTCTTTCAAGAAAGCTGTTTTTGAAAATCCTTTTCTTTTAATGAAGCATTTTCTTTTATGCCCTTAACAGTTTTTGAAGCCTTGATAAACTCAGCATATAATTCATCAAAAGCAGTTCGCATTGCTTCAAGGGTAAAGAAGTTTTTAGACGAAATTTGACATACCTCATCTTTGTTGTCTTCTTGTGCCATAAGGCAAAGATTTGCTGCTTCGTCTTCTTCTCCTTCGCTTGACTCATCTCCGGAGTCGCCTCCCAAGAAATGTATGCACGTTGCTTTTTAAAAGGTTTCTTCTCCTTTTTGATGTTTGGGAAATTTGATTTGATGTGCCCGGTTTCACCACATTCATAGCACTTGATTTGTTCGCCTTGCTTTTTGCCCTTGCGTTCCTACTCCTTGCGCATGAACTTCTGAAATCTTTTGATAACGAGTCCAAACTCGTTGTCTCCTTCCTCATCAATTTGCGGTTGGCTTGTGCTCGCCTTTAGAGCTATTCTTTGCCTCCTTTGATCATCAACAAAAGGGTTAAGAATAGTAGATTCATAGGTCTTAAGGTTACCTCTTAGTGCGTCGATGGTAACGTTTGAAACGCCAATGGATTCTTGAATTGCATCGGCCTTTGATCTCCATGCCGGTGTGAGACTTCTAAGAAATTTTCGCACGAGCTCTCTATGCGTGAATGTTTTCTTGAGAGCATGTAGGTCATTTACGATTATTGAAAATCGCTCAAACATTTCGTCCACCTTTCACCTTCCTTCATGTGAAATAATTCATAAGAATAGGTTAGGAAATCAATTTTTGCTTCCCTTACCTGGTCCGTACCTTCGTACGTAACTTCTAGTTTGTCCCACATCTCCTTTGCCGTTGTGCAACACGATATTTTCCTGTAATCGTCAGCATTAACAGCACAATATAATAAATAAATTGCTTTAGCATTATTTTGAACCTTTCGGATGTCATCCGCGTCATACTCATCCTCGGACTTGGGAACCCATTCGTTTTCCACCTTCTTTGTTGGAATTTGGTTTCCCTTCATTATCACCTTCCAAAGGTGAAAGCTGTTGGACTGAACGAAGATCTTCATCCTCTCCTTCCAGTACGTGTAATTTGCACCGCTGAATAGAGGTGGTCGTGTGGAGCACTGTCCTTCATCAATTCCTGCAAAAGAATCACGAATAGAAGCCATGGATGGTTATCTCAAACTGTTAAGTTTTCAGAGAGTTGGGCTCTGATACCAATTGTTAGAAAATACGCTTAACGCTAGAGGGGGGGTGAATAGCGTTATAATAAAATTTAGCGTAAACTTGCGGAAATTAAAATTTGCAGGAAATAAATAAGTGCGATAAATAAACAAAAAGGAAAGAACGCACCGATATATTCTGGTTCACCACAACACGTGGCTAGTCCAGTCCCCGAGAGACTCTCTCGAGATTTTCCACTAACTTGTTAAGCTTACGGGTGCTCAACAAACCTTTACAACTTAAGGACACAAGCCTTAACACCCTTGCTCGGAGATACAACACTCCAAGACTTCAACCAAGGAAACACAAGTTCCTTTCAACAAGAGAATCACAATTCTCTTACAAGTGTATAAAGCACTAAACACTCAAACAAAATACTCCTTTATGAGTAGGTACGAGTAAAAGAAGTAAGCTCTAGATCACAACAACTTTGGACAAGAATATGGCTCTCAAAAGCTTTATGAAATTGAATATAAAATGATAAACAAAAGTACGCAAGCTTATAGCAATATAATGATCATTTGTAGTATGTTGTTGTGTTTAAAACACTGAAATGAAGCTGTATTAATAGTTGAAAAATATGGCATTACCGTTGCCTAATTGCCAATTAAGAGTTGCTGATTTTACTCACTGACAATCGATTGTCAAACCCCAACAATCGATTGTCTGCCAGTCAGATCAAAATTCAATCCCAGATTTTACGCTTGATAATCGATTACTTACAATCCATAATCGATTACTGGCAACGTTCAAAAAATCCTTTCCAGATTTTACCACAAACAATCGATTGTCCAAAATCAACAATCGATTACTCAGCAACGTTCAAAAAATCTTTTCCGGATTTTAATCAAACCAATCGATTATACCAAATCAATAATCGATTACCCAATAACATTCAAAAAATCTTTTCCGGATTTTAATCACAACAATCGATTATACAGAATCAATAATCGATTACCTGACGGTATTTGAAAACTTTACGACAACGGTCAGCTTCACAATCGATTGCACAAAGTCAACAATCGATTACTTATCAGTTTTTGAAAAACATTTTAGACACTGCCTCTTGACAATCGATTGTTATATACTTACAATCGATTATTTATTAGTTTTGAAAAAGTCTGGAAGTCACTGCCTCAACACAATCGATAGTCATAAGTTCACAATCGATTATTTTGTGACTTTGAAAAATCTGAAGGACACTGTCTCTTCACAATCGATTGTCATTAGCTTCAGAATCGATTATTCTGAGTTTTGAAAAACTTTGATGGACACTGCCTCATCACAATCGATTGTCATTTGTTCACAATCGATTGTCATGCAGGTTTGAAAAACCTGATGCTCACTGTCTTACTCACAATCGATTGTCATTAGTTCACAATCGATTGTCATGCAGTCTTGGCTTAAAAAAATCGATTATCATAAGTACATAATCGATTATCTTAGTCCAGATTTTTAAGGCATGTCAAAAAATTATTTTGACTACTGTAAATATGCATGATTTAAAATCATTTGACGTTAAATTAAATATGCATGATTTTGGAAAATAGTTTTATGAGAGAAGCCATGTTACGAGTCAAGTTGTAGGATCAAGATCACAAATAAGAATGACTCAATTTAACTTATAAAACTTTGTCTTGAGCTTGAATCTCGTTGTATACCAATTGTGCGCTTGTTTTTGAACTTCGTCATATATCAATTTTCGCTTCGTTTGTCATTCATCAAAACCTACACAAAGGAACACACGTTTTAGTATATTGCATTGAGAACGTGTTTCCAACAATGGACTCATAGTCCAATGTTTTTGGGCTTCATTGGAAGGCACAACTTCTGGCACTTGTGACATAAAGAATATACATTTCCTGGGCTTGCTATAAATGAAGCCCAAGTTATAACCAGCCGTGAATGAGGCTAGAAATGTAAGTGCTAAGTCTTTTTAAATACATTAATCATTGTATGAAATATTAGGATATTTTTAGAGACAAGCATAATAGAAAACAATAGCCGCTTTAGGTTGCCCTATATAAAATAAAGTGACCCGCGCTAACATAATCATGCACTATGTGGGCTCCTTGACTTAATAAAAATGCATAGAAATTAGGAAGTGATGTTTATCAAATTTTAAGGCCTTCCATGAATTTCCAAACGCGTAGTTGCTATAGGCGCAATATATTAATAAAATATCTTCCTAAACTCGGGTGCACATTTATGTGACTCAAATTTAAGTCTCAACGATATTAAAATATGTCGAGGACCCAGGTGCATCTATGTGACGTGATTCAAGACGTGTTTTAACAACGTTACAAACATCTCTAAAATGAATAAATCGGTTAATAATTTAAAAATTGCACTATAGGATGAAAATGTGCAAAAAACAGAGTTTTAGCCAATTTTAATAGTTTAAGCGATCGTGCTAGAACTACAGGATCCGGGGTGCCTAATACTTTCCCTCGGATCAACAGAATTCCATACTTAGGAATTTCTAGTTTGCAAACTCCAATTGGGCAGTCGAAAAATTTTCCTCGATTTGGGATTCAAAAACAAACCGGTGACTTGGGACACCAAAAGCCAAACTTATACCAAGTGGCGATTCTTAAATGAATAATTAGTCTCATTTCGAATAACGTCACTTTAACTGGAAAAACTCCCTTATACGTTTTATCTTTCGGGGTAGCCATGTAAAAAAGGAGGTGTGACATCTGCTATACTCCACTCATACTCATATATATAACTTTATTTCTTTAGTGTCAATTCTATTACATATGACACCATCAAGATGATAACCTACCATTCTTGGGAGAAACGTGATCTATAGTACAATTAAGGGTCATCTCTCTCGAGAAAGTCTTTTTGTCTTTTCTTTTAGGAAGGTGTCTTTGGTCACTACTGACATTGTCTTAACTATTCGTACTTCTTATGAGTCACACTATGTTCGCCACAAACTTGACTGATTCACATTCATTTATCAAAGATCCATTTTACTTCTCTATATTTTGTCATGATAATTTAAGATGCAACCACTGTATTTACAGTAGTTTTCTTAACGAGTCATTAGTATTTAACTAATTATTCTTATTCACTACAATTATATGACTTGACTATATCAATCAAAAATGTTCTCAACCTTAGTTGACTTCGGACAATCTGACACTTTATAGCTATTTGCAAGAAGTTTGTATTATAACTTAAACCTTGAGATTTGTCATCGTCTCTTCTATATCATCCACAACAAGTAATTAAAACAATCGAGAATATTGACTCTCACTTCAAACATAAACGCACGATCTAGAGTAAAAAAGTAAAACTCTCCAGATGTCACTGTTGCCTCCCCGATATAAGTGTGACCAACAACACATCAATAAAAGGGACTGTACTTGACGCGGCTCCATAGTCTTCCTAGGCCTCAACTTAGAAGAAATACTTTGATACCAAGTTTTTCACGACCCAAATCTACATGGCCAGCACTTGGCACACTACCCAACCCGAGCAAACCAACACATATATTAAGAACAATTATTTTACGAAAGCCAATTAAAAGTGTTGTACATTTTCAAATCAAGTCAGAAAATATTTTTGGCAAACTATCTTAAACCACGCATAAACTTGGCTCATATTATTAGTATCCTCCCCGAACTATGAACGGTATTAATTACCCCCTCAACTTGGCCTTTTCAAAGCCATTATTCCCCTAGACACTGATGTGGTAAAAATTGTATGCGCACTACCTGCAACGCGGATTTTATTTGTCTATGTGGTATTTTTTGGAAAAATAAAATATTTTTCAACCTTTTTATGAATATTACTTTTTATATAATTTTTTTCGAATACAATTTATAATAAAACGTTGAAATAATTAAATTATTTAGGCAAAATATTTTTATTTGACCAAAAATAATTAAATTTCAGTTAATTTTTTTTTGAATTTGACCTGAAAATAAATATTTATACAATTAAAATAAATAGTCAAAGCATCAAAAAGTTGTAAAATACATAGTTTGAAATAAATTATTTTGTCTATAATTTTTTATATAGCTCTAAATTACGGTGCTCTAAATTTATTTATTTTTAAAATTTTACCTAAGAAGGTAAAAATACACAGTTGAAATAAATAGTCACTGCATCAAAAGAAGAAACAAAAAGAGTGTACAATTGCAAGAACTTACAAGTGCTGTTGTACACTCTTTTTATTTCGCCGTTTGATGCAATAACTATTTATATCAACTATGTATTTTTTATAACTTTTTAGATGCCTTGACTATTTATTTTAATTGTATAAATCTTTATTTTCAGGTCAAATTAAAAAAATGATAAACTAAAACATTATTATTTTTGGCCAAATAAAAATATTTAGCCTAAACAATATGATAAATATCCAAATTTTATTATAAATCTTATTCGAAAAAATTATCCGAAAAGGTAATGTTCTTAAAAGGCTAAAAAAATACCACATAGATAGGAAAATCTATGTTGTAGGTGAGTGCACCCACTCTTTTTTCCACATCGACGTCTAGGGGTAATGGCCCTTAAAAGACCATGTTTAGGGGGGTAATTAAGACCGGACATAGTTCTGAAATGATACTAATAATGTGAGTTAAATTTAGAGGTGGTTTAAGGTATTTGTAAATATTTTCCATTTTAAAATCATACATGAAACTTCTCATAAAAATAATATAATTAAATTAAATAAACATTCCTTTACGCATAACATCCGGAATCCTATTTCATATTTCAACACAATTATATATGGAACCTCTACACCAAAAATAGAACCAACACTTGAAATAAATTCAACAAAAGAAAAAAGAACATGATAGCTATCACAAAATAAAAGTGGTACTTTCATCATATTTTTAAATGAGAGTCGTCCTAGTCTTGTCCACATATCACATGTTATACCTTATCCTGAAATACGTACAAAAAATAAACCTTAAAAGGGGGTCCATATGGACCGAGGACACCATAATAATACCCAATAAATATCATAGACTCTTTCTAACTCACGTTTCTGGGACAAGATAAACATTATCTTATACAATATAATAATAATTATATCATTTCATGCTTTTTATCATTTTATATGAAAGGACAAGGGAAATATCAACCATGATGTACAATTTCAAACTATTTATATATATTTCTATTTTTAATAAAGATCATACACAATTATTTCAATTTCATCAAATCGTTAAAATTACTTTTGGCACCATACACCTTAACATAAGTAAATCATTCTTACATTTTGCTGGGAGTACATACGATCACCAACACAAGAAGGTCAATTAGGTTATGTACCTAACGGCAAGTATCAATACCTTACTTGCTCGAGTTATCTCATCGTAGTGCCGTAAAAGTCGACTCAGACCGTGCATAGTACCTTATCGAGGGAGATCACTCTGCCGTAGTCTATAGCACAAAGTGAACATCTACGCCTAAATCGGCCTATGTAGTTTCATGATGACGAACATAATATATCCAAAGTCAATCTCGATGAGCACTAATAATTTTCAATATATTTGATACTCTAAAAATAATTCATAGCCAAATAGCCTCAGAGTATTTATTTTACAAAATTATGATATTTATAGTTAATTAGAATCATTTGAATAAAAGTATATTAAATTCTTTCTCATTTCATAATAATGCAATTAACAAAATGAGATTCCAATCCATATTAGATTTAACAAGTGCTATGTCAAATTGTACACATTTTAAAATATCATATTTCCCATTTTATAAATTAAAGATAACAATAGAATCAAATATTTCGTCTTTTTATCATCAAGATAAGTTTTTAATAAAACTTATATTTGCCTCAAGTGTCTTTGGACGTCAAGTCCTTGGAAACAAGGTTAATGGTATGCGTTAATTTCATTTTCAAGAATACTATCCATTTTCATTCTCATTTTCTCAAAAGTACTATTTCTACCATAAAATAAAATTTATAATCTAATCTTTTAACCATTATATTTTATAATAAATACTACAAATACTTTTAACTACTCATAATAAATGAGTTTAAACAATACGACTTACCTCTAGTTGATCAATCTTAAAAAATCACAAGTTTTGTAATTTTTTTGTATTTTTAAGAATTTGATGATAAAATCTAGTATTTGTATGTGAGAATGATATTAGAACTCATTTATATTGAGTAAGAATGAATTCAAAATACCGTTAGCAATTTGCCTTAATCGGTTGGACTTGATTTGAGTTTAAAAACGTCTTTTGACCACAAGAACCCTAACCCAAAAGCTCAAGAATCCTCTCTCCCCGACCTAGTACTTATATGCCCAAATTTTTGGGTTTTGCAATTCACTTCTCCTGCAAGCCCAGACGCGGCCCAAATGCTATGGTAGTACTTCACTGCCAGCCATCGGTAATTGGATCATAACTTCTTGTAGGAATACTTTATTAATAAATGGTTTGAAGCATTAGAAACTAGACTCAAAGATATTCTATTTGATAGGTTGCGACTCAGAAATATTATATAAGAACAGTTCTATATTCTAGTGTAAACCATCTTTTAAGTTATCAGTTTAAGCTGTGATTGCAAGTACAACCATTTTTAGCGGATCACCACTTAATAATTATCATAAAACTTTGTTGTAATTATCTGACAAGTGACCCGATTGTGCAAATCTTTTTATACAGACAATCGTTTAAGCTCCTTCCTTTATTCTTCTGTCACTTCTCCCAAAATCTTAAAAGAGCTCTTCTGTTACTATCGGCTGCATATCTTCGTAATATTCACATTTCTGTCCTTATTGTTAACCTTTGGACCGAGAGATAACCCAAAAGAGAAAAAGGTATGCTAACCATATAAGAGGCTGAGTTTCTCATTTTTGTTCATTGATGCAACTCTGTTAACCATCAAGTTAATTTCGGGTGAGTACCTACTCTAGTTTTCATATTTTTTTACTAATGTTTATCATCATCTTATTCATAAGAGTTCTTATAGTATTATTATAACATTAACGACATTCATATCATCACACGAGCAACATAGACTAATAATCACTATTGCGAGTGAACTTTATGAATGATGAGAACTAATGTACAAAAAAAAATTCCAACTTTAAAAGTAACTGATGGTAACTGAACAAAAAATGGTAATGTATCGTAATAAGAAGCGGTTGGTATGACTGGTGTAAAAGGTGTTACAATGTCATAATATAAGAATCAAACAAAGTGAGGTTCAAATGATTAAAGCCAATGGACGGTTGATATCCATATAGATAGTCATGAATATCTTAATAATTTAAGTTAAACAAAATACGGAAATCCGTGTTCTCCTATTTTATGAAATTATGCACCAATTCAAATCAAGTAATACATGTATAACCAAAAAGTGAAACTTCGGTCAAAGCTTTAATTTAAAAGAACTCGAATTACTAATAATCAAAAATGAATAAAGGAAATTAATTTTTGCTAACAATAATATAAACAGAAGAAAATAAAGCAAACCAGTATAGTAAGATAATCTTTCGTGTTCTTACAAATGACTAGTCTTCTCCTTTGTATAGCTATCTCTAAGATATACGTTTTGACATTGTCATAGTAAGGTCATTATTGACAATTAGAGGCATTAAATGATGTGTTACATAACTATTGTTATTTAATACAAATTCTCTTATGTTTTTAGTTTTTAATGCTTGTAAAATACTGTATTTACACTTTCTTGTGTTGTCAGATTCTTTCTCATTTATATTTGGACTTAAATAGGTACGAGCCTCTAGTCTTTTGAATATCTGCTCGTGCCTCTGCTCTTATCTATTATAACTCATGCTTCTTTGCTAATCATCGTTATTTGACCGGCATTCGTGTCTTGACATGTCATCTTTCAATCACTTCAACATATATAAACTCAATTTTTCACAATACAAAATAGTCTCCCCACTTGCCATCTATTCATCAATTGAATATTTGGAAAGTGAAATTTATTAAAGCGGGAATATTTGCCGCCATTAATGCTATAATAAAATAAATGCTTCAATTGTCACTTCTATTTAATGCTTATTACACTTGACGTCTTTTTATTAGTTCTGCGACTTTTCAGTGCTTTTTAAGGCTCTTTAATGGCTTCACCAATTACGAATCGACAATTCTCATTATGACCTTTCATCATTGTACATTTTCTTTTGACGGTTGCTTCCTAGAATAAACATAGCTTTCATGTTTGTCTTTCTCACATAATGTTCAAAGTTTTCAAAATATCCAATTCTTGTTCTCATTTTCCTTGGAAAGTTTTCATAATATTCAATTCTCGTTCTTTATCTTCCTCGTACTGTCATGTCTTCATCAAATTTTAACCCTAGGAGAGTCCCCTTAGTTGATAACTTTCCTCTTGCCCCTAGTAGGAGCGGAAGAAGAGTTAGACTACGTAATTTAGGGTCTTCATCCATATGTGGTTCTTCTCTTCCTTCATCTAGTTCGAGTCCTTCTTCTAGAACCATAGGTTCTCTTTTTCAAAGGTCTTCTTCTAGAGGTAACGAACCCTCTGAACCTCTTCGTGAACCCTCTATAGAGGAAATAGTTAATGCAGAAATATCTTTCTAAAATGATAGAGAGTCCCTTAGAAATCAAGTGTCCTCTTTAGATCGTGTTGATATTTACCCAACTTAGATCTCTGAAAAACTAATTTCTTTAGTTTGTAAAGAGTGCCATTAGATTCATGACTTCCCTATTATAATTCCCAATACAAAACATAGAATCACCTCCTATTTAATTGGGTTTTCTTTTTTTATACATACCCTTTCACATTAGGTTTCAAACCTGCTATTGAACCTATTCTCGAGTTCTGTCCATTTTTCGATGTCTGTTTCGGTCAAATTGGCATGTGGATAGCTGTTTCCTATTTGAGGCGTTTGGCAAACATAGCCGGCTTTCCTTTTACTTTTTCTCATTTAATTCATCTTTACTATCTCAAACTCTTTTGCAAAGGTGTTTTTACTTTAGTAGCAAGGAGCAAAAGAGTTCTGGTCAGTCCATAGGATGATAGAGAGAGTGGCTGGTACGCCAGGTTTATTGCTAGCGCCACAGTTGGTTTAGTGGGTGTTGAAATGTTTCCTTCCCTGAAAAGTGAAATTATGCATGTGAGTTTTCTTTTTAATAACATTCTTGTACCTTTGTTTTTTCAATTTTGATGATCATTATTTTAGTTTTCCTTTCCTTTTCAGCAACCATGGGAGTTATTGAAGTAATTTTAAATTTCTGTGGTTGGGTAGGAAAATTGTTAAGCACAGCCTCGATGGAGGGTAGATCTTGAAAAAATCTCTTCCAACTATTTGACTGGAATGTGAAAACTCATGGTTATGAGTTTCTCTTTTTATAACCCTTTTTTATATAAACTTTTTCAGTACTTATTTTAATCCTTCTTTTTATCAGTATTTCATGTTCGAGGTATTAGTGCTGAGGTGGTCGTAGCTTCTCGAATTTCTTTGGAAAGGGCCCAAGAGATAATTTTGGGCTCTTCATCAAAAAGAAAAGCTACTGTTGACCAAGACTCTGAAGAAGTGGAAAGTGGGGGTTCCTTAGTACCATGAGCTCGTAGACAAATCATTTCTAATGAAAGTATCTCCATCATATTCTATTCCTCTTATCGAATCCGTTGAAGGCCTGGTGATGATCCCCGATGATGATGTTCCTGCTGCTGCTCATGATTCTGTTGAGCAGCTTTTTAACCGAGGGTTTGGTAGTGAAAGTTTAGGTCTGATTTATGATGTAGCACCCTTTTCTTGTTTTTCTACTCACATTCCTATGATACCTTCTTTGTTGATCGTGTATGTACCGTTCTTCCCTTCCCCATGTTGTTTTGGTTTTTTCTTCCATTCCTCCTTCAACTACTCCTCTTTCATCTGAAGCATTTGGCTAACTACGAGCTGTGAATCACTTTTCATTACAAGTTAATTAATGTCAAGTTTTCGTGGTAATTCCAAACCTTCAATTACAGCTTCATACTCTGCCTCATTGTTAGTTATATAATGGCATTTTATGATTTGATGAAAAGTTTCACCCATAAGTGGCACCAAAACAACTCCTAAACTTGATTTTTTTACATTAGATGAGCCATCAGTAAATAAGGTCCAAATTCTTGGATTAGACCTATTGACCACTTGTAATTTTGTTTGCTTCTAATTGCATCCCTTGGCTAAAATCAACCACACAATCTGCTAACACATGAGATTTAATCGCGATTCTAGCCTATTTGGCTAATCTACCTGACAACTCCCACTTGTGTAATATATTGCATAATGAATAAACAACTACTACGGATATAGGGTGATATTGAAAATAAGGCCTTAATTTTCTAGATGCCATGATTAATGCAAGTGCAAGCTTTTCTAATTGAGGATACTGCATCTCCGCATCTAATAATGATTGTCTAACATAATAAATTGGAGATTGTTTACCTTGGTCTTCATGAACTAAAACAGCAGTCACCACTACTTTTGAGACGGCAAGATTGATGAGCAATCTTTCTCCAACCTTTGGTTTTGGGAGCAATGGCGGATTTGACAGGTATGTCTTCAAATTTCTAATTGCTTATTGACAATCCTCGGTCCATTCGAACTGTCTTGCTTTTTAAGAGCTTAAAAGAATTTAAAACACTTTTCTGATGATTTGGAAATAAATCGCCACCGGGCTGCAATCCTTCCTGTCAACTTCTGCACTTCTTTTTTACTTGTAAACTTGTTAGAGATTTCTTCAATGACTTTAATCTGTGGAGATTCACTTCAATACCACATGAAAACCAAAACTTACTTGATGTAATACCGAATGCACATCTCAAGATTTAGTTTCATTCGCAAGATCTGAAACGTATCTGACAAGTGTGATATATGATCCTCTGAATGTTGAGTTTTGACGAGCATATCGGCTATATATACCTCCATAGTATTTCCCAATTGTTCTTGGAACATTTTTATCACTAGTCTTTGGTATGTTGCACCAGCATTTTTTAGACCAAAAGGTATTACTTTATAATAGTAAGTCCCCCTGTCTTTGTAAATGAAGTTTTTTCTTCATCTATAGGATCCATTTTGATCTGTTTATATCCTGAATATGCATCTATAAAACTTAATAACCCATGTCCTGCAGTAGCATCAATTAGTTGATCTATATGTGGTAATGGAAAAGAATCTTTACGACAAGCTTTGTTAAGGTCTATGTAATCTACACAAACTCGCCATTTACCATTATTTTTCGGCACCACAACAGTATTTGCTAACCAATTAGGATTTTTACCTCGTGGATAGACCCAATTTTAATAATATTTGGGCCTCCTCTCGAATGACCTGATTTTTTTACGTTCCTTGCTTTCTCTTCTTTTGTTTGACGGGTGGATATGATGTGTCTTCATTTAACTTGTGAGTCATTACCTCATTGGTATTCTTTGATATAAAAATTGAACCAAGCAAAACAATCCACGTTAGTTTTCAAAAATTCAATCAACTTAAATTTCATGTCTTGGCTTAGATTTGCCCCTACATAGACTTTCCTTTCAGGCCATTATGTAAATAACACCACAGCCTACAGTTATTTCAATAGTTGTTTTGATATTTTCGTTTTCTTCTGGTTCTTGAATGGAATCGGTCCTTGAGTCCACATCTGCTCGCCCTTGTTCAGTTGAGGTTTATGTTGTGGTACCCTCAGCAGGACTCTGTAACTGCTATTTTTCTGTTTTTTGTGTACTTGAATCTGCTACATAGTTCATGCTCCTGGATGTCTGTTAATCCCCACAGATTTGATATATTCCCCATGGTGATGAAAATTTAATAACTTGATGTAAGGTCGACGGAACAACATCCATCTCGTGGATCCAGTCTCCCAAGAATCATATTGTAAGCCATCTCCATATCTACCACCTGAAACTTTCCATCTTTGACAATTCCTTATGTGAATGTAGTAAATATTATCTCCCCTTTTGTCACGATGCTGGAATTGTCGAATCCAGACAAAGTATGTGCCTTTGCTACTAACTCATCTTCAGCTTGCATCTCGTGTAGTACTCTTAGCAGAATAATGTTCACATAACTACCTGGATCAATCAAAGCGCATTTCACATTGGTATCATAAGATATTACCTATGCATCGTTATGTGGAGTTAATATGTTATCCGCATCTGCATCATCAAATGTAATACTTTCTCCCTCTAAGAAATGTAGCACCTGCTTCTCGTGGGTAATTGTGACTTTGGAAACTTTATTGGCTATTGTCTACATCATACAATTGATTTCTTCACCTCCGCTTATAACATTAATGGCCCTTTTGGGAGAAAGCAATTTAGGGGGTTCCTGCATATTCTTCATGTATGCTTGCTTACCATTCTCACTTAACAATTTTGTGAGATATCCTTTATTCAACAGATGATCAACTTCACCTTATAGCAACCTACAATCTCTCGTTTTATGACCATGATCATCTGAAATACGCACCACTGATTAGGATTGCGCTTGTTTGGATTTGATCTCATTTCTTTTGCTCATTGCACCTTATCACCCATGCTTCCTAAAATAGCTACGAGCTCGGAGGTGCTTACATTGAAATTAGAACTGCCAAATCATGCCTTCAAGTTTCTATCATCATCCCCCAATTCTCGCACGTTACAATCATTCCCAAACCTTGATGATGAGCCTGACTCTCTATTTCTCGATCTATGATCGTTCCTTGAATTGCTATGTTTTGATCGTGAATCTTATCCTGTTGGGCCCATATATGGTTAGTATCTATTTTTTCGGACCTTTTTTTTATTTCTGCCTATCTTGAACTCACCTTTTCCTTTTTTTTTAAATTGTGAGAAAATATCTTGTTCTATCCTTAGCTTCGTTCTATACCTATTGTATACATCATTCCATATTGTTGCTGGGAATTCACGAAGACGTTCCTTGAGTCGCCTTGTGGTTTTTGAGCTTTTTTCATTCAAATTACTAGTGAAGGCTATAGCTGTCCAATTGTCCAGTACACGTAGTAACGTAATTCTATCATGCTGGAACCTATCCACGAAATCTCTAAGCAACTCTAAGTCCCCCTGCTTGATTTTGAAAATATCCTCTATTCTTTTTTCGACTTTATGAGCTCCCGGATGTGCTCTAATAAATGAATCTGCAAGCTCAGCAAAAGAATTTATGGAATTTTCCGGTAAAAGAGAATACCATGTTAATGCTCCCTTAATGAGTGTTTCACTGAATTTTTTGACCAATACTGATTCGATTTCTTGTTTGGTTAGGTCATTGCCTTTTACGCTAGTTGTGAATGCAGTCACGTGGTCTCGTGGATCAGTTGTTCCCTTCATATTTTTGAATATCAAGCATTTTGAGTTTCTTTGGAATTGGAAGGGGAGAAGCACTTGTCGTCCATAGTTTTTGTGAATATTTGTCCATTATCTATCCCTTTGATTACAGGCAACACTTTAGGCATTTTTTCTATGCGTTCACTTTGCTCCTTGAGCTGTTTCTACAATGTTAATACTAAATTTGTAAATCAATATGGACTAAGTTACCTGGTTCTCTATCTCGTGACTCGGTAGGAATTCCACCACTCCCTAAATTAGCGAGCCCAGAATGAGGGTGTTCCATAGTGTTGTTATTTGGAGTTGGTGTTTGTGGTGCAATAGGTAACTGGTTGGCAAAAGCCTCAAGAGCTTTATTGACCTATTGACCCATTAGATTGTTCAAAGCTTTATTCATTGCTTCATCGTTTTTAAATAGAGCATTTGCATTTCAATGATATCCATTAGGAGTGCCTTCACGAGACTGTCGAGGGAAGCTTTGTGGTGAAGGGATCGGGGTGCGATCTTTATGTGAATTTCTCGGAGTTGATGGTTACCTTGGTTGTTTACATTGACGTTTAACATGGTCGATGCAACAAAAAAGGTTAGCTTAAGAAAGAATAGATTATCAGATTCCCGGTAACGGAACCAATTTGTTTAACCAAAAAGTGAAACTTCAGTCAAAGAGTTAATTCAGAAGAATTTGGGTTAGTGATAATCAAAAATGAATAAAGGAAATTGATTTTTGCTAACAATAAGATAAACAGAAGAAAACAGAGTAAATCGGTATATTCAGATGATCTTTCATGTCCTTACAAATGACTAGCCTTCTCCTTTTTATATCTATCTCTAAGATATATGTTTTACCTTTTTCATAATAAGGTCATTATAGACTATTAAAGGCAGTAAATGCGACATTCCATAATCATTGTAATTTAATACAAATTGTCTAACGTTTTCAGTATTTAATGCTGGTTAAATACTGTATCTATACTCTTTTGTGCTGTCAGATTCATTTTCCTTTATTTTTGGATTTAAATAGGTACGAGCGTCAACTCTTTCGGATATCTACTCGTGCCTCTGCTCGTATTTGTTGTAACTCGTGCCTCTTTGCTAATCATTGTTCTTTGACCAACCTTCGGATCATGACATGTCATATTTCAATCACTTCAATATGTATAAACTCAATTTTTCCCAATCCAATATAGAAGTCAAAAATTACTTCACCTACATGGACTAGTTCAAAACAAGTAATACAAAAATCAAACATAACTTCACCTATTTCAATACGTGAAAGACATGATACAAATTATAGCTAAATATACGTATTCACACGTAACAAATTGGTAAAAGTTTACTAACCTTTCAGATACATGTATCCGATTCAGTTGATGATAGTGTTGATGAAGGCTGACCAGAGTATGTTCTTGCAAGTTGTGCAACTATATTCTCCAAGCTATCCAAGCATCTTTTAGTGATAGATTTTCTTTTCGAGTAGCATTCAGCTCATTCAACAGTGCAACCTCAGAGGAACACCAATTTTTAACTCCTTAGGGATTATTCCACCCCCAAATTCAACCACATTTCTCTTGCATTGAGGTTTAAAGCAAATTTTTACAACCTCAATATCTGTAAGAGACGACGTGGATTGTACCAGTTCTTGAATTTCGAACTAAAAAAGTATAATTTTTGAAATAATGTAATACTTTATGTCACGACCCCATTTCACTCTCCATGAACATGTCGTGATGGCACCTAGTTCCTACAACTAGGTAAGCCTAAAAATGAGGATTTTTACATAACTTGCAAAAACATTTTTAATTAAAATAAAAAAAATTAGAAGAAAATTGTATATAAGTCCCACTTCGCATATAAAACTAAGAAATAAAACGCGAAAGTCTACAATCTCATCCCAAAACCTGGAAACTCACGGGAACCACATGCTAATAGAAATGTAATATATTGCTCTAACACAAAAACATCTAAAAACGTGAAATAGAAGGATAAATTAACTACTAAGATGGAACAGAATAGAGACTCCTCGTCTACGGACGTGGCAGATATACCTCGAAATCTCCGCTAGATATCTTCGCCTCGAGGATAGTATGCCTGAGTGGAGGTACCTGGATCTGCACACGAAAACATGCGCAGAAGGGGCATGAGTATACCATAGCGATACTTAGTAAGTGCCAAGCATAACCTCGGTCGGGTAGTGACGAGGAAGGTCAGGGCCTTACTGAGGTTAAATAATATAATAAAAATGCTGGTAATGGTACAAAATAAGTAGAATTAATGGAATACAACTGCGAATTAAGTAAGGTTACACAAAGAACCACCAACATACTGAGGATAATGTAACACAGAGTAAGACAACTCAATATCACTACCAATTACGAGGATCTCCTAGGATCCCATCCTGTAGTCCATTTCCATGTCAATACCAAAAACGAGGGTCTCTCAGGATACCGTCTTGTAGTCTATTTCCACACCAATACCAACAACGAGGATCTCCCAGGATAGTGTCCTCTAGTCCATTTCCACACCAATCCCAATAACGAGGATCCCCAAGATACCGTCCTGTAGTCCATTTCTAAACCAATACCAATAGCGAGGATCTCCAAGGATACCATCTTGTACTCCATTTCTGTACCAATACCAATAGTAAGGATGTCCAAGGATACCGTCCTGTAGTCCATTTCCATACAAATACCAATAGCGAGGATCTTCCTGGATATCGTCCTGTGGTCTATTATATAAATGTGCAGGGGGATCTCACAAAAATATAACCCATAGACCCAATGTAAATTCGAAGGGGGGTCTCCGGGAATCTAACCCATAGTCCCAAAGAAAATATGCAGGGGTATCTCCCAAGAATCTAACCCGTAGTACCAAAGAAAATATGCAGGTAGATCTCCCAGGAATCTAACCCATAGTCCCAAAATAAATGTGCAACCACAATCGGGGAAATATTCAAGAATGAAGTACAACAATACAAGCAACAGATAGTTCCAGCCTAACATGTCTCACGCAGTGTAGATAAGGCAAATTAATCAAGTAGGCAAGTTAAAGCAACTAAACATGTCTTTCTAATCTAACACAGGTTAAAATGGCAAGTAAGATAAAGTAAGTACGAAAGAAAACTCAATCTCAACGTGTTAAGTAAAATCGAATTTTCGACGATTAGATTAAGTACGCGCTCGTCACCTTGCGTACAAGGCACACAATTACCAAATGACATATCCTAGGGGAAGGGTCCCCCACACAACGTTAGACAAGCCACTTACCTTAATCGGCTCCAAAATCAACTTGAAATCACTCCATTCCACGAGTATCCGACTCCAAATGGCCGAAATCTGTTCATTTCAATTACATATCGTAAATAATATCTCAAGCAACTATTCTACTATTTAATTTACAGCTAAGACGCAAATTTAGGTAAAATTACCAAAATGTCCCGCGGGTCAACGTGGTCAAAACCCGAGGTTTAAACTAAAATCCGGTTACCCAGTCGCCCATGAATCCAACTATGTGATTAGTTTTGAAATCGGACCTAGAATTGAGGTCCAACCCCCAATTTTAGCAAACCTTAGGTCCTACCCATATATCAAAATTTTCCCATTAAAATCTTCAATTTGATGTTGAAATTATGTTAATAGGTGTTAATGAGTGAAGAAAATGAGTTAGAATTCACTTACTAATAGTTTTGAATTAAAAGAAGTGCTTAGCAAACTGCCTCTTATGTATTGGATATTTAAAAAGTGAGACATATCTTTGTACTTTCCGATGCGCCCTGAGCAGACCACGCAAGGATGACAATGGCCGGGTGGCTCACACCATTGACCGCGCTAAACGGGGCGCGGTTGCACTAGTGCAACTGATGGCTGGTGGTCCTCCAAAGCTAGAAGTGCGGACCCCACGAGGACGACCGAGGCCGCGCAACTCACACCGCAGACCGCGCGAGGACGTTTGCGGCCATGCAGCTCACACCGCCGATCGTATGAGGACGACCTAGTCCATACGCTGGAACCTGCATTTTGTCCCCTACTTGAAATATCTGGTGTTTTTATGTCTAAGACCTTCCGGAACCTACTCGAAACTCACCTGTGCCCTCGTTACTCCAAACCAATTATACACACAACCTCAAAGACATCCTACGGACTTGTCCATGCGATGAAATTGCCAAAATAACATCATATACATTGGATCGAGACTCAAAACTCATGATTTCTTCGAAATTTTTCATTGACATAAAATCCCCATTTATGGTCCGAAACACGTCAAACGACGTTCGTTCTCAACCAAACTTTACAAAAGTTCTTCAATTATATATATGACTTGCACCGGGAAGAGGAACCAAAATACAGGTCTGATACCCTAGTCTTCCAATCAAATTTCGTTTCCATTTTCTTTAAGTATTTCCAAAAAACAATTTCACATAAAAATTCATTTCTTGGATTTGGGACCTTAGAATTCGATTTCAGACATACGCTCAAGTCCCATATTTTCATATGGACTATCTGGGACGGTCAAATCATAGGTCCAGGTCTGTTACCCAAAACATTGATCGAAGTCAAATTTGTTCAATTTAATATCAAAATTCATCATTTATTTCACACAGAATTCATATTTAAGCTTATCGGTTATGCGCCCGAACTGCACACGCAAATCGAGGCTACCCTAGATGAGGTTTTCAAGGCCTCGGAAGTACAGAATGGAGAATAAATAAGTTGTAACCCCATTAGATCGTCACATCCTCCACGAATAAAAAAACCATTCGTCCTCAAACGGACAAAAGGTAGAAGTACATGAGTCCCGAAAAAGGTGAGGATAGCGGCTCTTCATATCAGGCTCGGACTCCCAGGTCGACGCTTCAGGAGGTTGACCTCTTCATTGGACACGAACAGAAGGAAATCTCTTGGACCTCAACTGACGAACCTGCCTGTCTAGAATGGTTATCGGCTCCTCATCAAAGGAGAAGTCCTTGTCCAACTAGACAGCGCTGAAATCTAATACGTGGGATGGATCGCCGTGATACCTCCGAAGAATGGATACATGAAAGAGTGGATGCACGACAGATAATCTAGGTAGCAATACGAGTCTATAAGCCACCTGTCCCACTCGATCAAGAATCTCAAACGGACCATGTACCTAGGGCTAAGCTTGACCTTCTTCCCAAATCTCATCACGCCCTTCATAGGCAATACTCGGATCAATACTCGCTCACCAACCATAAATACTACATCTCGAACCTTGCGTATGCAAAACTTTTCTGCCTAGAGTGAGCTAAACAAAGCCTATCCTGAAAGATCTTGACTTTGTGCAAGGCCTCCTAAGCCAAATATGTTCCTAACAATTGAACCTCCACCGGCTCAAACCACCCAACCAGTGATTGACACTGTCTACCATATAAATCCTCGTAATGAGCCACCTAGATGCTCGATTGGTAGCTATTGTTGTAGGCAAACTTCGCTAATGACAAAAATTGATTCCAAGACTCTCCTAAAACAATCACGCATGCACGGAGAGTGTCCTCAAGGATCTGGATAGTGCGCTAGGACTGTTCGTCCAATTGGGGTTGAATGTTGTGCTCAACTCTACCCAAGTACCCAACTCCTGTTGCACGGTCTTCTAGAACCACAATGTGAACTGAGTACCTCTGTCTGAAATAATAGAAAATAGAATTCCATGAAGACGGACGATCTTCTGGATATAAATCTCCGCCAAACGCTGTGATTAATAAGTCGTACACACAGGGATAAAATGAGCGGACTTGGTCAGCCGATCCACAATGACCCAAATGGCATCAAACTTCTTCAAGGTCTGTGGGAGTCACGATACAAAATCCATGGTGATACGCTCCCACTTCAACTCCGGAATCCCTGTCTCCCGAAGCAACCCACCTAGTCTCTGGTGCTCATACTTCACTTGCTAAGAGTTAAGCAATCTCGATACATATCCAACTATATCCTTCTTCACCCGCCTCCACCAATAGTGATGCCTCAAGTCCTGATACATCTTTGCGGCAGTAGGATGGATGAAATACCACGAACTATGGGCCTCTGCTAGAATCAACTTCCGTAGCCCATCAACATTGGGCACACAAACACAGCCCTGCATCCTTAACACGCTGTCATCTCCAATGGTCACCTCTCTGGCATCGCCATGCTGAATCGTGTCCCTGAGGACAAGTAAATGGGGGACATCATATTGCCACTCCCTAATACAATCAAATAAGAAAGACCGGGAAACCACACAAGCTAAAACCCGACTAGGCTCCGAAAGATCCAATCTCACAAACTCAGTGGCTAAGGCGTGAACATCCATCGCCATGGGTGTCTCTAAGGCTGTTAAATATGCTAAACTCCCCAAACTATCCGCCCGGCAACTCAAGGCATCCACTACCACATTGGCCTTGCCCGTGTGATATAGAATAGTGATATCGTAGTCCTTTAGCAAAACTAACAATCTGTTTTGGCACAAATTTATATCATTTTGCTTACACAAATGCTGCAAACTCCTATGGCCAGTATAAATCTTTCAAGGCACAGCGTACAAATAATGACGCTAGATATTCAAGGCATAAACAATAGCAGCAAACTCAAGGTCACGAAAAAGGTAGTTATTCTCATGTAACTTCAACTGTTTGGAAGGCAATCACCCTACAATCTTACATCAACACCGCTCCAAGGCCAACTCTCGACGCATCACAGTAGACAGTATTAGACCCCGAACCAGCATGCAATATCAGAATAAGGGTTGTAGTCAAAGCTGTCTAGAGCTTCTGAAATCTCACCTCACACTCCTCTGTCCATTAAAATGGAGCACCCTTCTAGATCAACCTAGTCATAGGGGCTGCAATCGATGAAAACCCCACCGTAAAACGACTGTAATAACCCGCCAAGCCAAGGAAACTGTCAATCTCTATTGCTGAGGATGGCATGCGCCAACTCTGCACGGCCTCTATCTTTCTCGGATCTACCTGAATGCCCTCACTCAAAACCACATGGCCTAAGAATGCCACTGAATCCAACCAAAACTCACATTTTGAGAACATCACATATAACTTCTTCTCTCTTAGGATCTGAAGCACGTCCTCAGGTGCTACTCATGATCTTCCTAAATACGGGAATACACTAGAATATCATCAATTAAAACAATAATAAACGAGTTGAGATATGTCCTGAACATACTGTGCATCAAATGAATAAAAGCTGCTGGGACATTGGTCAGATCAAAGAGCATAACAAGGAACTTTTAATGACCATACCGAGTCCTGAAGGTAGTCTTCGGGATGTTTGGATCCCGAATATTTAACTAATGGTACCATGAGCACAAGTTAATCTTAGAAAACACTCGTGCAGCCTAAAGCTGGTCAAACAGATCATCGGTACGAGGCAAAGCATAACGTTTCTTCACTGTAACCTTGTTCAACTGGCGATAATCAATGCACATATGCATAGAACCATCCTTCTTCTTCACAAACAACACAGGAGCACCCCACGGGGAAACACTGGTCGAATAAAACCCTTATCAAGAAATTTCCTGTAACTAGTCCTTCAAATCCTTCAACTTAGGAGGAGTCATACGATACAGGAGAATGGAAATGGGCTGAGTGCCTGTAAACAAATCAATGCCAATATCAATGTCTCTATCGGGCGGCACACCCAAAAGATCAGCTGGAAACACATCGAAATAGTCCCGTACCACTGGAACTGAATCAACAGAAGGGGTATCAGCACTAACATCTCTAATATAAGCTAAATACGAGGCACACCCCTTCTCAACCATACGCTGAGCTTTAAGAAAAGAGATAACTCTACTGGAAGTGTGATCTAAAGTGCCACTCCACTCAATTGCAGAATACCTGGCATAGCCAGCGTCACAATCTTTATGTGACAATCAAGAATACCATAACAGGGAGACAACCAGTCAATGCCCAAGATAATATCAACATCAACCATGTTGAGTAACAATAAATCGACCCTAGTATCAAAAGCATGAATAGTAACTGAACATGACCGATAAACACGGTCCATAACAAGGGAATCTCTCACAAGAGTAGAAACATAAACGGGGGCACTCAAAGAATCCTGTGGCATACCCAAATGCGGATCAAAATAAGAAGAAACATAAGAATATGTAGAGCCCAGATCGAATAGAACCGATGCCTCTCTATAACAAGCCAATATAATACCTATGATAACAGAATCGGAGGTAACAGCCTCGGCGCGAGAAGGAAGGGAATAATATCTTGCCTAGCCTCCCCCTGATGGTGACCTCTACCTCCTCGGCCTCCACCCCTAGCTATCGGAGCGGGTGGGGTGGCAACTGCGTCTGTAACTATAGCCTGAGAGCTCTGCGGGGCATGCTGTAGCTGAGCAGTATGTGAAGATGCACCCCTTCCCAGTCAAGGGCAGTCCCTAACCATATGGCATGTATCAACACACTCGAACACATGTTATTGGAGGGTGCAGTGGCTGTGACTGACTAGGGCTAGGTGTGCTGGACTAACCTCTGGAAGTACCCCGCGCAAGAGGTGTGCTAGAGACTGGAGGTGCATAGTAAGGCTCCTAAGGTGTAGGTGGAGCTGGAGCACTGCTGGCTGCTGGCAGAGCAGAATGAACGGGACGACCCACAAAACCCCTACTATGTCGTCCTGTTGCTAGGGTGCGAGCACCATTATAGTTGCCCGACTCTCGAGACCTCTTGGCCTCTCTCTCCTCTCTCCCCCTAGCGTTCATACTCTCGATCCTCCAAGCAATGCTCACTACGTGCTGATAAGGAATGTCCATCTCCAACACTCGAGCCATGCTACATTTGATAGGAGGGAGAAAACCATTAATGAAACTACGAACTCTCTCGCGGACGGTAGCAATAAAAGCATGTGCATGCCTGGCCCACCTGGTATAATGGATAACATACTCCAAAATGGTTATAGCACTCTGGCGCAAATGTTCAAAATCTGCATGCCATGCGTCCCTGAGACTCTGTGGACAAACTCTCTCATAAACATCTCTAAAAATTTGGTACAAGACACAGAAGCGGCCTCGACTGGACTATCTATCTCATATGTGCGCCACCAATCATAGACGGCTCCCCGGATTTGAAAAGCAGTGAAGGAAACCCCGCTGGACTCTACTATGCCCATTGTGCGAAGAATACTATGGCACTCCTCTAGAATTCCCAAGGCATTCTGCCACTAATCCACTGGAAACTAGAGGATCATACTTCTTGAACCTCTCCAACCTCCATTGCTCATCCTCAAAAACACCTACCCCATCCACAGGCTGAACTTGCACTGCAGGCGGAACATGAATGATCTTATGGACCTGCTCAACCTGTAATCACTGCTTAGGAGTGTGGATGGCAAGAGTCTGTGCTCCTCCCCCGGCCTTGGATGTGGCCCCAGCAGGGGGAAGCAACCCTACTGAGCCAAGGTGGTGTACATGGACATAATATGAGCTAATGTCTCCTGAAGGGCTGGCATCGTAGTGGTAGTAGTAGGTGTGTCAGGTGCCTCGGCTCCGGTTGGATCTACTGGTGGTGCCTCAGCAGTAGCTCGCGCAGGTGCTCTGGCTGCACCACATGCACATCATCGACCTCTACCCCTGCCCCAGCCTCGGACGGCTGCAGTAGGGGGTGTGGATGCCTGATCGTCGGGGGTAGTGTGTGTCCTCAGCATCTATGAGAGAATAGAAGATAGAAGTTTAGATTTGAAGTCAAAATATCGCACGACAAGGAAATAGTTGAAGTGAAAATTTTTCCTAAACAGTTACATAGCCTTTCGAAGATAAGTATAGGCGTCTCCATACCGATCAATGAAACTCTAATAGACCGGCTTGTGTTCCATGACTCCTATGAACCTAAAGCTCTGAACCAACTTGTCACGACCCCAGTTCATCTTTATGAACATGTGGTGATGATACCTAGTTCCTACAACTAGGTAAGCCTACCAATGTGGAAATTTACATAACTTGCGGAAACATTTTTAATTAAATTAAGCAAACTAGAAGAAAATGGTATATAAGTGTGCAAAAATAAAATGCGGAAGTCTACAATCTCTTCCCAAAACCCGGAAACTCACGAGAACCACATGCTAATAGAAATGTAATATACTGCTCTAACTCTAAAACGTCTAACCAGCTGAAACAAAATGATAAAATGACTACTAAGCTGGAACAGAATAGAGACTCCTGGTCTGCGGACGTGGCAGATATACCTCGAAGTCTCTGCTAGATCTCTTCGCCTCGATGACAGTACGGCTGAGTGCAGGTACCTAGATCTGCACACGAAAATATGCGCAGAAGGGGCATGAGTGTACCATAGCGATACTTAGTAAGTCCCAAGCATAACCTCGGTCAGGTAGTGACGAGGAAGGTCAGGGCCCTACTGAGGTTAAATAACATAGTAAAAATGCTTGCAACGGTACGAAATAAGTAGAATTAATTGAATACAACTGCTAATTAAGTCAGGTTACACAAAGAACCACCAACATAATAAGGATAAGATAACATAGAGTAAAAGAGCTCAATATCAGAACCTATTATGAGGATCTCCCAGGATACCGTCCTATAGTCCATTTCCATGTAGATACCAACAACGATGATCTCCCAGGATGCCGTCCTGTTGTCCATTTTCACACCAATATCAATAACGAGGATATCCCAAGATACCGTCTTGTAGTCCATTTCACACCAATACCGAAAACGAGGATCTCCCAGGATACCATCCTGTAGTCTATTTCCATATAACGAGTTTCTCTTAGGATACCATACTGTAGTCCATTTCCATACCAATACCAGTAGCGAGGATCTCCCTGGATACCTTCACTTAGTATATTATATAAATTTGCAAGGGGATCTCCCGGGAATCTAACCCGTAGTCCCAAAGTAAATATGCAGGGGGATCTCTCGGGAATCTAACTCGTTGTACCAAAATAAATATGCAGCCACAATCAGAGAAATATTGATGAATGAAGTACAACAACACAAGCAACAGATAATTCTAACCTAACATGTCACACACAGTGTAGATGAGGAAAATTAATTAAGTAGGCAATTTAAATCAACTAAACATGTTTTTCTAATCAAACACAGGATAAAATGGCAAGTAAGATAAAGTAAGTACGAAAGAAAACTCAGTCTCAACGACTTAAGTAAAAATTGGATTTTCAACGATTAGCTCAAGTACGCGCTCGCCACCTTACATACAAGGCACTCAATTATCAAAGAACATATCCCAGGGAAGGGTGCCCCACACTAGGTTAGACAAGCCACTTACTTCAATCGGCTCAAAAATCAACATGAAATCACTCATTTGCCACGAGTACCCGACTCCTAATGGCCCAAATCTATTCATTTTAATTACATCTCGTAAATAATATCTCAAGCAACTAATTCTTTTATTTAATTTACAGCTAAGACGCAAATTTAGGTAAAATGACCAAAATACCCCTCGGGCAAACATGGTCAAAACCCCAGGTTCGAACAAAAATAAGGTTACCTAGTCCCACACGAATCCAATTATGTGATTAGTTTTGAAATCGAATCTCGAATTAAGGTCCATCCCCAAATTTTAGCAAACCCTTGGTGCTACACAATATATCCAAATTTTCCAATTAAAATCTTCTATTTGATTTTGAAATTAGGTTAAAAGGTGTGAAGGAGTGAAGAAAATGAGTTATAAATTACTTACCAATAGTTTTGAAGGAAACGAATTGTTTAGAAAATCGCCTCTTATCTCTTGGGTTTTTAAAAAGTGAGAAATAACTGGAAATCCCGTGTATTTGTTCTTTCCGATGCGCCCAACGGGAACCGCGCGAGGATGACCGTGGCTACGCAGTTCAAACCGTGGGTCGAGCTAGTTGAAGTAAAGGCTGATGGTCCTCTAATGTTGGCCGTGCGAACCGTGTAAGCACGATCGCGCGAGGACGACTGCAGCCGTGCAGGTCACACCGCAGACCATTAGAGGATGACCGCGGCCGCGTGCTGGAACATGCAGCTTGTCCCTGACCTACAATATCTGGTGTTTTTATGTCTATGACCTCCCAGAACCTACTCGAAACTTACCCGAGCCCTCGGGGCTCCAAACCAATTATTCACACAACCTCAAAGATATCCAACAGACTTATCCGTGCGATAAAATTGCCAAAATAACATCATGTACATCGGATCAAGCCTCAAAACTCATGATTTCTTTCAAATTTTTCATATGACATAAAATTCCCATTTCGGGTCTGAAATACCTCAAACGACATCCGTTCTCAACCAAACTTTACAAAAAATGCTTCAATCATATATAAGACTTGTACCGGACACTGAAACCAAAATACGAACTAGATACCCAGTCTTCTAATCAAATTTCATTTCCATTTTCTTTCACTATTTCCAAAAAACAATTTCAGATAAAAATTTATTTCTCGGACTTGGGACCTCGAAATTTGATTCCACGCATACGCTCAAGTCCCATATTTTCCTACGGACCCTCCAGGACTATCAAATCATGGGTCCAGGTTCGTTTACCCAAAACATTGATCGAAGTCGAATTTGTTCAATTTAATAGCAAAATTCGTTGTTTTTTTCAAACAGAATTCATATTTAAGCTTTACGGTTACACTCCCGGACTACGCACGTAAATTGAGGCTCGGACTCCCAGGTCGACGCCTCTGGAGGCTGACCTGTCCATTGGACAAAAACAGAAAGGAAATCTCTTGGACCTCAACTGACGAACCTGCCGGTCTAGAATGGCTACCGGCTCCTCCTCATAGGACAAGTCCTTGTCCAACTGGACAGTGGTGAAATCTAATACGTGGGTTGGATCGCCATGATTCCTCCGAAGCATGGATACATGAATGACTGGATGCACGGTTGATAAGCTAGGCGGCAATGCGAGTCTATAAGCCACCTCTCCCACTCGATCAAGAATCTCAAACAGACCAATGCACCTATGGCTAAGCTTGCCCTTCTTCTCAAATCTCACCACCCCCTTTTATAGGCGATAATCGGAGCAATTCTCTCTCATAAACCATAAATGCTACATCTTGAACTAAAGGTCTAATATATGTTATTTTCATCTAACGACATGCTTAAAGACATCTGTGCTTTATTAGCTTTTGGGGATTAATATATGGGTGTAGTTGGTTTCTAGTGTTGTATAACTTGTTCATGGTCTTTTTGCAGTTGGAAGAAGGGCGGATGAAAATGCAATCAAGATTGAAAGAGGAGGAGGAAGCTAAGGCATCTCTAATGAGTATGATTCAGAGGCGAACTACACTAATCCTTGTTTCTTCAAAGAATTCAATCCTTGGGTATTGGGGTGATGTTGCCGGGCCTCATAAGCCTTCAGGTGTTGAAAATTTGAGTCAACAAGGAACCAAATAAGCGTGATTCACATAATGGGATATAACCATAACACTCTCATAGTGCTGATTTTTTTATATCTATAATACTATAAACATTTCAAGAAAATATCTAGTTTCTATTACATAGATATTTTTCTTCTAAAAGTGTATCAGTACTTATTAACATAAGGAATGACATGATTTGATGATATTTTTGTAATGGAAAAAGGATGCTGTTGTTTTTCTCGGGGGAAACATTTTTTACTACCTTTGATGATGAGAAAAAATATAATAAAGAGCATAGGAAAAGACACGGCTAAGAAATGAATATTTTTCTTAGTTTATGATGCCGAGGAAATAGGATATTAGGGTTCTTTAGGAAAGAACAATAAATTATATATGTTTCTACTCATTTAATTTTCTTTTTGAATTCCTATAAAAGAACTCGAAAGACGTAATGATGTAAAGTTACTAGTATTTTATTTTCATTTTTGAACGAAGAAAAGGAGAAGACAATACAACAAGATAATATTTTAAATTCTTACAGGATCATCTTCTCACATATGATCCAACTTATATTCTTCAACATTCGTCCATGAGTGTACATGCAGTAGGTATATATTACAATCAGGGGCTAATATACCTAAATGTCTCCCAAATGAGATTGAATATTTCCCAACAACTCGATTTTGATAGGAAGTGATGCTCAACGTTTTTCCAATTTGGAGTCCTAGAACATTTTTACACATGTTCTTTCTTTGTCTTTTCGGATTCACCGTTTCTTACCGAACTCAAAGTTCTGAAGCTTTGCCCTCGTCCCTTTGCTAAGGCTCAGGTGCAACAAATGAATGCTTAATAGTCTTTGAAGTTGATTCCATTTCAAACTTCTGAGAAAAAATTGTTCAGCAATTTGTCAATAAAAAAAGGGATGCCAACAAGCACTTTGACTCTTTTTAAGGCATGGGAGTGCATTACAACCTAAATGTATTAACAAGAAATAATATTTGGAATATGGCAATATCCCCATAATTCTTCGCAATTGTTTCCAACAGTTGAAACATGAAAGCTCAAATTATCTGATGCAACGATCAACTTTCTGCTTTGATAGCTTCGAGTTCTGTCACTGAGCTTAAAAGAAGGTTGATTTCGGTAATCTTTTATGGTTTTAGAATCTTCTTTCTTTATTCTTTTATTGATCCTTAGAATCATAAAAGAATAACATGAAATTCCACTCTCATAAAGGTTATAGCGCTAAAGAAGCAAAAAGGTCTCACGAAGCATGAAGATATGGAAAACCATTTCCCTTTGTATATTCATGACCACATTGCTGGAAAGACATCGTGCTTACTTTGAGGGAAAGAGAATTCATATATAAGATAAAAAGTAAATTTTCATAGTTTCGAGCCCAGCTCCAACAACTTCTTCAAGAGGAAATGTACTTCTTTTGTTTTGAAAAGGGGATTGCCCTTTTTTTTTGGTTGAAGTAGCCACGACTTTAATCGCAGTCAATTTAAACCCATAAACTCAGCTCCAGTTACTTAGTATTTTTGGTGTAAAAATACTACACTGGAGACTTTGGATTAATATACAAGTTTTTTGCATTTGTTGGGAGGGAACATATAGCTTAGTTGTGTTTTGAAAGAATTAAAAAAAAATGCACTTGACATGACACTATATCAGAATATGACTTATATTTTTAAGTTTTACCTAACCTAGTCCATATTTTACATATTTTGAAAGTCCTAGCAAATTAAAAATCTACGGAGTTAAGTTTGTGTTCTCATATGCTTCAAGCAGCAATCTACTATTTTTGCTTCTCCCCTTGTATTACCTTGTTTCAATATAAGAAAATAAAAGAGTAGAAGTCTACCATTGATGGCTATTCAACGTTTTGCTTTCGAAAAGAGAATTTTTTGAGTTTGTTAGTAGTTTTGATTGAGTGTTGTTGCAATTGATTGAAAATATCAAAAGGAGTTCAAAATTCGAATTTGAAATGATTTTGAGTAGATTTGAGCAAGATTTGAGTTAAATTTCATAAAAGACGCAAGGAAGAAGACGAAGTCAGTTTTTTGTATAATTATGTATAATAGTGTATATGGCATATAAACACATCTTATAAACAATTATACACTTTTATACACCTTTATACAAGCATTTGCAGACGAACTTCTTTCACGATTTTCAGTTGCAATTCTTGTTCAAAACCACTCAAAATCTCCATTAAATGACTTCAGTTTTATATACAACCTCATTATACTATTTCTAACAATTCTAAATAACACTAACTCCAAATTTCTAATAAAATTAATTTCGGAATCTAAACTCATATGTTTAATCTTGTTAAAAATCTAATTTTCACCATTTAAATGGATTTGGTTTGTTAAACTAATATTTGAGTTATAGTTGCTGATTCGAAAATTAATTTAAAAGCTTGAGAAATCTTTTTTAAAAATTAAATAGCAATTTCAAGAATTTATTGGAATTGAATGTTGAATCTTAGCCTATTATTTTTGGCTAATTGATTGTAAATTAAAATATGAACTATAAAATTGAAAAGTAGGAATTTCAGCTGTTCTTATGTGAAATTTTCCATTGTTTTTTTTATAAGACATATAGCTTAGTTATTGTTTGGGTGGTTGATTAGTTCTGTACTGTTTTTGCACCCTCTTGGTACTTAGGTAATAAAAATC
The DNA here is from genome assembly GCA_034376525.1 of Nicotiana benthamiana. NCBI lineage: Eukaryota > Viridiplantae > Streptophyta > Magnoliopsida > Solanales > Solanaceae > Nicotiana > Nicotiana benthamiana. Next base: position 58,188,538 of record CM067337.1, read on the forward strand.
TTACCTTATCAATAAAAGAAAAAGATCACACTGCTAATAAGGGAACATATAGGCGACTAAAGACTTCTAAAGGGTAAAGCTTGATAGAGAAAAACTATATGCGTCTATTTGAATGCCAATATTCAGAGAAGTTTTATATTTCAAGGAACTTCGATCTTGGAAGATGCTCCTTCAGATAAATCATCTTTATGTGAATGACTTTAAAACAAGCTAGACGGTTGGCAGGCAACAGAAAACATGGTTGGAGAAAATCGGCAGAAACAAATGACACATAAAATCTTAGAAATATAAATACTTAACAAGTATAATAAAATATTATTTTGTAGTAGATATCTATAACTCTTAAAGAAGTTACTCCCACTACTCTTCTCCATTAAGTAAATAACTCTCACTACTTCTCACCATTATAGTTGTAACTCACACACATTCATAACCTCTCCATGATCTTTCCCCATGACCTTAATTGTTAATATCATGTTTATGATATCCCTTTGTATACCTCAATGTCATCCTATAAATAGAGGGTTTGGACATTACATTGGACACACTTGAATACATGGAAGAAATAGATTCTCGTATTTCTTTTTCTGTATGTTGTTGTCTATCTTTTTCTTTTATATTATTACTTTGAGCTAAGTTTTGTAACACATTATAAGCACGAGTCTCTAACAAATTGAGATATCTATTTAATTAACCAAGTTCATGGTTGAACCACAAAATGTTGACTACTTAAAGTCGATTACGTTGCCGGTAAAAGCTCGAGTATTTCATATGTGAATCAATTTGCTTCAATTATCTAGGGAGTATTTTTTTATTCATCCTATAAATTCTCATTCTAATATTTGGGATTTAAGATTTAATATTTTTTATATTACACAATAATAAAATTCTTTTTGTGCAGGAAAATATGTGAAACGGTCGAGTAGCGAAGAATAATTCATAGTCATACATAAAGTACATCTATCTCGATAGTTTACTATTACTTGAAGTACTAAATTCTTTTATTAAATAATAGCACATCCGTGGTTCAAAATAAAATAAAAATATGTATGTATATAATATTTATTTCGTATGCATCGCATTTCTACCTATTACTTTCTTTACTTATACAATTTAAATTGATAGTTGGTGCGAGTAATAGAATTTCCTTTTGGCAGAAGCCAGTATTAAATTAATAATATCATGTGATTATTTGCCATTAGTATTGATTAACAGAGTTATGGTTACTTCTTTTGAAAAGTAATATTGCTTCGAATTATTTGGTTAAGGAACAAATATTTTATTACCTTTGTTAATATATAAACTCTACGGATCTTATTTTAAAGTTCATCAACGTTTGGCTACACCTGCACTTCAAGTTTTAGCTGAAGTTCAAGTAATTATGTTTATATATATATATATATATATATATATATTACATGGATCTCTGCCCAATAAAATTTTATGTATTGCCTACGTATTTTATTTTTAATCTTCGGCAAGCATATGTTCTAAAATGTTTAATTTTTTGCAAAGGAATTTATTGATCCAGTGGTTATTCTGTTAGGTCATAAAAGATATTGCTATATTGAGATTAATAGCTATTAAGACATGTTAACCAGTACGAATTAAGTCCAATTACTAAGTATTTTGTCAGTTTTAATTTGATGAAATTACTAAGACATGATAATTTAAGATTACTTGTCTTCATGGCTTCAATATAATATCTATGACATACTTTCTTATTTTGACATATATATCTTTTTTAATTATGTTGTTCATCTAGATTAATATTTTCACTGCTCATGAAATAGAAAAATAAAATAAAATCTTTCAGTCACGGGCCACAAATAAAGATAATATTTTATTTGATATGTATATTAGTACATGAATATGTATTGGATCAAAGTTTTATTGATAATATTTCATATCATTTTTAATTTACTTATTTATTATGATAGTGTTACTATGTTGAACTTACTAAAATTTGATTTATGGCTATGTAAAATTATATTACGTTCATTGAAGTGAATTAAACAAATTGTGATAAATACTATATAAGGATAAGATGGTGGATTCAATTCCCAACGCACCATGTGGATAAGACATCGGGTGTTGAGTCCCGATGCTCCATGATAATAAGAGTTGGATTCGATTCCCAACTAATTACGGCCTAGAATACTTTTATATGGGTAAGGCATTGAGTTTTAGTCCCGAATGCGCCATATTGATGATATAATGACGACCAAAGAAAAATAACATATTCTTCATGAAAAAGCATAAAGCCTGTCCCACTTGATTTGCACCACTCTTGAAGAGAATGTGGTAGCAGTGCATAATCAGTCTAAATAAAGACAAATGGTTGACCAATGAACATGGGCATGCCAAAGAGAACAATAATAGTAATCATTATGGTAATTGTAAAAATGAGAACAACAAGGGTTCTCAAATATTCCTTCAAAATGTGAAGGTGACATTTGTCGTCAATGTGGTATCAAAATAATAAGCATGCCCATATGATAATAGTCTACTTGAAGAGAATGTGACTTGTGATATGCATTGTAAATGCAAAATCATTCTTGGAAGTGAATGTGAAAATATATATGTGATATAAATTATGCACAAGAATGTATTTATGCATGGTTTAATAAATACCATAATTCACCTCTACGAGAGGTTTGAGAAAAAGAAAGATCATGAACATTATTATGTGATTACACGAATATGGGATTGATCGTGTACATGTGGTAAGCCAAAAATATTTTGTCATGCCTTATAAAAGGTTATTAAAAGCAAAAGTAAAGCAAGAAAGAAGTCTTGCCTATAATGTTTTTAATTGTGACAATGATAAGATAATTTTTTTTGTAGAGAAAAAATTCAGCAGTAGAATAGTGGTATAAAAGATCTTGTAGTACAAAATTATTAAGAGCTCCAAAAGAACGAATTTGTTACTATCCGAATAAATGAAATTATTCATGAAATTGGTAGTAGTAAATCTCGAAAAGGAACTTTTTGAGTTTCAAATATATTAGCTAAAGTGGTTGGCATATTGAGGTGATAAATAAAAGTAAAATTGAATATCTTCATATTACTATAATCATACCAGATAAATATGAAATGTTACCCGATTTTCTTCTATTTGTACGGAAAATGTATAAGCATGATGATAGAATCACATGCCACAAGTAAACAAGAAGTTTACTGAAACAAATATTAGTTGCCATGATCGGTTGGCCATCCCGGTTCAATTATGATGTGAAAATTAATTGAGAATTCACATTGGTATATATTGAAGAAATAGAAGATTTTTCAAGAATTATCTTGTGTTGCTTATTCTCATGATATAAAAATCAAGATTGAGATTAAATCCCTTAAAGCTAGAACGAATAAAAGGTGATATGTATATGGGCCCAGTCACCTGTCATGTGGATCGTTCACTATTATATGATTTTAATATATGCATCTATTATATGGTCATACCTGTGCTTGTTATCAACTTGCAGTATAGATTTTGCAAGATTGATTACTCAAGTTATTAGAGCACAGTAATAGAATATATATTATGATAATTTATCTTGATAATGCTGGTTTAAATAAAAGTTAGTTTAGAATAAATTTTATGCCTCCAATTATAGCTAAACCATGGGTTACGAGAATAAAGTTACCAAAAAAATTTTGGTATGAGATATATTATTTAATATAGAGCCGCACTTGTATGCATCTTGCCAAGTTATGATACATTCTCCCCGTCACAATTGGTTCAGGTCAGGAACCAAATAATTTTTATCTTGAAATATGGATGCGCTATATGATTTAATTGTGACACCACATTGCACAAAGATGGGTTTCTAAAGAAGGTTCAAAAATGTGTTTGTGATTCAAACATTAGGGGGAATTAATCATGTCCTTACCATACTGATTCGGTCTATTATCAAGCTATTCCATCTATCTAATTTCCCTTCTAATTCATCTTCAACTGGCTATTTCCTCTCGCCACAGCACTACAAATCCTTAGCCCAGGCTCACTAAACGAGTCCTAAGAATAAGACCACACTATCTATGACAAATAAGCCACTGAATACTCTCTCGAATATTACCAAAAATACCACATTCCATAATACTTTACTATGAAGAGCTTCCTCTGAATCTAAATCTGTTAACTTCACTTTCTTGATACTGATACATAGAAGCCCATAATTAACATAAAAAACACTACAAATATTGATATCTCCTAATGAAAACACAGTATCTAACCACATATACAAATTCAAGATACCCAATTGTTACATGTAGAATCTCTATCACAGTAGTACCATTCTCGAGAGTCATTTACTCTATTTAACTGCATTTAGCCTAATCAAATGAACAGAACCACCCGTGCCGCGTTAGCACTTTGACACTGCAAGATATGACCTCGTCATAATACAAACAAAAATCTTCCTGCTCCATGCACCGAGCATTCTTCACCAACAACTGCTTATGACCTCATGTGATTTTCACACATCTACAAAGCACCATATCACCTTTGTGAAAATTTTCCTTCACTCGAGCCATCCTCAGCTCAATAAGCCAATCTATACTAACCTCCCCAACTTGGCTCGAAGCCATAGATCAAAATGCACAATAACTCATAACGCAGATACTCCATTGCTTCCTTAATAGCATAGTGAGATTAAACTCAATCCTTCATAAGCTTGTGGAAACAAAAATCATCTAGAATTTTTAACTCTTTTGCAAATCTCGCATTCACTCACACCACAGTTAAGCCCACTCTCTAGGCAATCCAATCTAAATTTCAACAAATTTCTTCACTTGTAAATGAGATCTCCTAACATACACATAAGGATCACACCACTTTCGAACACTCTGCGGGAGATAACCCACATGTTTTTCCTAAAAGTAACATTTCTGTAGACCTTCCACCGTCATACACATTACACAGTTGCTCAGTCTTCCTGAGTCTGAAATCATAGCACAACATGAAATTTACTTCACTCCCAACTAGTAGACATGAAAAGATTTTTCATGCACCCATAACTCGGGACTACACATCCAGTAATAATGGAAATCATGCCATCATTAGTTAATCTACCATCCAGCAGACCTCCATCGTCTCTTCCAAGTCACATAAATACATCTCCCAGTACCAACATACTCATCACGTGGCTATCCCGCCGGCATTTCAACTAATAGGGACATTACCAAACGTATAAGTTCAAAAAACTTGCTTACACAATCAGAACCTAAGTGATCAAGCCATAGGCAAAGATCCAGCCCCAAGTCCTCTAGACTGGCACACTATAAACTCATAGAGATTACATCTCGTCCCTTGTTCGGGGAATCACAAGCCATCAAGGAACATCTAATTCTACAGCCAAAAGGTTCTACAACCACCAGAGGATAAGTACAGACATCTCTGTACGATCCACGAGACTCTACTAAACCGGATCAGGACTCGCGAGACCAAGTAACCTCGGGTTTGATACCAACTTGTTACGACCCCAACCCAGATCGTGGGGATGCCCAACATACTGCTAGGCAAGCCCAACCAATTTAATAACCCTAACAATTTATACAGCTGATGAATTAACTAACAGAGATAAATTACTAAGTCATAATACTGAAAGCCTGAATGAGAGTTAAAGCATATGAAAAACCCAAATACCAATATTACTACACAACCCGAGAATCCGGTGTCAAGAGTCTGAGCCTCTAAGACCTGAGTATATATATACTACATATCATTCTAAAGAAATGCAGAAATTAAGGAATACGATAGAAGGGAAGATCGGGTCTGTGGACGCCATACAGCTACCTTGATGCTCCCGAGTGAGCTGCTCGGTAGAGAAATCTTGACTCAGCCTCAGATGTACCTGGATCTGCAAGCAAGGTGCAGGGAGTAATTTGAGTACTCCGACCCAGTGAATAATAAACATAAATAAAGGCTGAGAAGAAGATCCTGAATAAGCATAAAGTAATTCTATAAATACAGCAACTTGAACCAGATAGTATTCAATCAGCAAACCAATAACAAAAATTATGGAAATGCTACAACATATAAGTATGTAAATAATATGCAAATATGAAATGCAACACATAGTCTGTGACTCTCTAGTACCCGCTGTAGCATACAACCTGCTCTTTTTATTTATCATCGACGGCGCTCACCGAGAGTGTGCAGACTCCGTGAGGGGCCCCTTAAGGGCCAAGCGCAATATAAGCCATATCGTGGCATTAACGAGGCTCTCAACCTCATATCAATATCAATATAATACCGTTGTGGCGTGCATCCGGATCCCAAATTCAATCAATATATCACATATGCCCCTCGGGCACAACAATATATAAATATTTTGCCCAAACTTCATTTCAATTATTAACTAATTTCAAGTTTGAAAAGAAAGGTTGGCTGAGTTTGCAAAATAGCATTAAATACTAGGATTGAATCCAATAATATGTAAAAATGTTAATAAACAAGTAATAGCAATCCCTAAAAGATTAAATCAATTGGCACGAAGTCCAAATGTAGCAATCAGCTCAAATCATAATAATAATCAGCGAACTTTAGTTAACTACACAGTATAATTGTCTACCAAGACAGACCAAGTCACAATTCCCAATGGTTCTCTACCCCCGCTCTCTATCCGGTGTGCAAGTCACCTCAATATATCACTATGAGGTTCAAATCTGGGGTTTTAAACCGTTAGGATATCATTTACATCTATTACTCACCTTAAGCCGGCATAAATCCTACCTCGCTATGCCCCGACCTTTCAAATCGACCTCCTCGTGCGTCGAATCTGACCCAAAACACAACGAATACGTCACAATAGGCTAAAGGAACAATACTCAATCGAAAATAATGGAAAAACATCAAAAAAACCGAAATTGGAAAAAACCCGAGACCCGGGCCCACTTCTCAAAACTAAAAAAGTTCTTATGCCATCGGGTTCCTTATCTTCCCATGAGTATATACATGTACAGAACATCAAAATCGGAGTCCAAATGACCCCTAAAATCCTAATTTGAAATATCAAAACTCAAGCCCTAGTTCTTCCCCTTTTTGCTTAGTTTCCATGGATTTCAAGGTTAATTTCACAATAAAATTGTGTTTTAGTACATAGGACTTACCTCCAATAACTCCCACCTAAAACCCTCTTCAATTCCCGTCCAAAAGCTCTCAAAGGTGCTCAACAATGGTGAAAATTCACTAAGGCTCGCGGATGAAATATTATTAAAAACCCTTCAATCCGGGCCTGCTTTCCTCTACGCGATCTTAGTGCACAAAAATTCAACCCCAAAATTTAACACTACGCGATCATATATACACACCTGCAATCGCAATGACCAAACACTATACTTTATATGATCAGTCTTAACCACGCGATCGCGATGAACAAAAATTTAAGCTCTCGAGATTCCTCTATGCGATCGTAGTGACTCTCCCGTGATTGCACTGCATGTTGTATCGACTCTATGCGATCACAAATACAACCCCACGATCGCATTGAACAACTGACCAACTCCCAAAAATTCGTCCGTGTGATCGCAATAGACCCTTTGCGATCGCATACAGGAAAATCCTCTGCAATAGTTCCCTTTTTCTGCAACTTTTCATAGTCAAAAACTCCCTGTTAGCCATCCGAAATCACCCCGAGGTCCCCATACCTCAACCAAAAGCATCAACGCATCCCAAAACATCATTCAAACTTGCTCCAATCATCTGAACACATCGAAGAATACCAAAACCATAATATTACATTGGATTCAAGCCTAAGTTCTACTAAAACTAGTAAAATACGCATTTTATCAAAACCCAACCAAAACGTCTCCGAATGACCTGAAATTTTGCACACACATTCCAAATAACCTAACAAAACTACAACAACTGTCAAAATTACATTTCGTCCATCGAATCAAAATCTCACCCATCTACCATAATTCGCGAAAATAGTAACTTCGCCAATCAAAGCCTAATTCTACACTAGCCCTCCAAAATCAGTTCTAATCATACTCCTAAGCCACAAATCATCCCACGAAGCTAACCGAATTATTGGAATTCACATCCGAGCCTCCTAGTACATAATTCAGCGTCGGGTTGACTTTTCCAAAGCAAGCCTTCCTTAAAGATACTAAGTCTCTCATTTCCTTCGAAAATCAATCCAAATCAACTCGTTCAGATGCCCCACTCATAATGAAGCATAAAGAAGCAGAAAATGGGTAAAATGGGTGGTAAATCATGAGACGACTGGTCGGGTCGTCACAAGGTAGGATATCCACCCTAAAACATACATATTACCCATCCCTTTTCATTAGCCAACCCCAATATTCATTATCATTTATGACAGACCAAATACTCAATTTCATCAAAGAAGTTTAAAATAAGAAGTTACAACCATAGGAAGCTTGATTTTGACTTCCAGTCTGAATAAAATAATTAATCATTGCAAATGCCACATGTTTCAAAGCCTTTCTCAAACCTGGGTGTGTCAAAGTCCCTAAGTGTCTCAAGGGACCCCTGGCAGTGCTTACACCGAAGTCTGCATAACTAGATAAAGAATGAGTGCAGTGTAGAAGGTCCAGCCCTTTTGTGTCTAAGTTCAGAGAGAGCTCAAGGGTCCCAAGGCTAGGCCCACGTAAGAGGGGCATAACTTCGGTTCTGGGGGTATTTTGAAAGTACAGAATATAGAGATTGATTTAAAAATAGGACTGGGAAATTGTAAGTGATAAGGGTGATTTTTGAAAACTGTAGTGCTGAAACTCAAACTACTGAAAATTAGTAGTTACATAAAGGGGTCAGAGGTTTTGGGAGTACATTGCATGGATCTATGACCATAAGAGGGGTCAGGTTTGGACATGCATAGCAATAGATGATGCTGGTATGCTCAAAAACTAGCCAGAGAATACACACACAACGAGGGGATTATGAGGTTTGGGATTTATACACATAGGTGAGCATTGATTTAAAAAGGGGAAGGGAACATATTTAAACATGCTAGTAATGTAATTTGATTGGGGAAACATAAACATAAGTAGGCAAGCATGAAGAAGTTGAAACAATTACAGAAACATGTTGTTATTGATGCTGAAAAATTTACTACGACATACCAGTAAGCAGCAAAATACAGAAAGAAAAAAAAGTAAGAAATTTCCATAGCCTAGCCTTGTCTTTCAGCCGGCTAGAGAAAGCAGTAGCACAAGTAGTAATAGAGAAAAGAGAGAGCTTTGAATGAAGTGTGTGTTCTAGATATATATAATTCTCTGTCTATTTGAAACAAGATGGGGTGGGTATTTACAGCTTTTGAAAACAAGTGAATGTAAGGTAATCAGTAAAATCTTAACACAAACATGGAAACAATCACAAGCCAAAATCAATTAACCCAAGTGATTTCCTTTAATTAATGAATTATGGCTTAACGGGTACTAACACGTTTCAGTTAAAGAAAGAAAATCAGTTTGGGGACAAATTGATTATCGCCATAAAAGGGGAAGTAAAAGCATGATGTAACAATCAAGTCTATGTACGAAAACAAGCTTATTTTCTGGATAGGATTTAGCAAGGTAAAATATCACAGCAAAGAGAAGAGGAATCAATAAATAATAAATAAGCGAGTGAAATTAGTGTTCACAAAAAAAAAGCTTCTGCAATCAACCACAAGATCATTCAAGATTGAAACATGATTATGCTCTTCAATATATAAATAGAGTGAGTAGAAGCATTAGACATGCGAGGAAAAACACATTGGCTAATGAGATAATCACAAACATACAGTAGTGGCAAAAATAAGCTAGGATTCAGTAGCAAACAAACATTCGAGGCATACGCAAGTATGTCAAGTCACAAGAATCAACAATGCAGAAAAACATAGTATCAAGTAAAAGAAATCAGAATCATGTAAACGTCTCACAGTAGCAGGTGAGAAAACCTTTTGAAAAGTTAGGGTTTCAATAAAAGTTGAGTTAAAAATACAGTCACAACTCAAAATAAAATAAGTCAAACAAGAGAAATAGGGCCAGAAACAAAGAACAAGTACATATTTAAACAAACAATCTCTAGAATTCGGATAAAACTAAAAGGAACTAGGGTTTTAAAACATGCTGACATAGATAGATTTTAGGTTTTAGGTTATAATTGAAATTAAATTGGGCTAATACTTAAATAGATAATATTTCCTTTTTAATTTATAAAAAATATAAATTAATTTCTGGAAATAAATTTAAAGCACTAAAACAATTTAAAATATATGATTACCACTTTAAAAATAAAGGACTTGATTTTTATGAATATAAACACAATTAAATCTTAAAAGAGGCTAATATTGAAGTTATATACACTTTAGCTAAAAAATACTAAATAAATTTGTAAAAGGATACAAAAATTATTTTGGCTATATTTAGCTTAAGTATAAAGATTTACTAAATTAACCATTAAAATAATAATTTTGGACATAATTATTGGGATTTTATGGATAAAAAGAGGAAATGAATTGATTAAAACCCATTAAAAATCATGAAAAAATAATAAACACTTGGGTATGCTTACATAGGCATGTATATACTATTTTAAAGTTAGTTTTGCATATTGAAATTATATAGAGAAAAATTGGGTGTCAACAACTGCCCCTCCTTACCCGGGAAGATGAAAGAGTTTTCGGGTAAAGATATGATGGCCAATTTTGACCGAGCGAAATAGTTTGAAAGATTCAGGCCACACTTTGGCTTCTAAGTTGCCTACATATACCGAGTTTTACATGAATTAGGATGTATGTAGTTCAAGATCTATCGGTGGAATATGCTGATGGGTACTTTCCAAGAATTGATGCAATATCTCGAGCTGGCTGATGTAAACTACTTATGAAAATAGATAGGCTTGATGTGGCTAGGGGCACTGATGCGGGAAGTATCCTTATGCAAGAAACAAAATAGCAAATGACAGTAGAGTTTCTTAGCTGATGGCAGATTGCGGCGTGGTGATTACTGGGAACATTGTGACATATGGAACATTTACAGTTGTGTGGATTGAAAATGTAGGTAAGTGTAACAGTAAGGAGAGTTGTATTCTTGAACAATGTGTGTTCCATCACTGTGCAGTATGTTTTATTGTTTTCGCAATCACTATGCATGTATCCAAAGAAAAAATCATGAGTTTTGTAAAGGGGAAGGTTAGTTTGTATCCCTGCGAGCTTTGCTTGACTCATTCGGCTTTTGATCTAGCGATACCTTCTATATCATTGGGGTAGAATTTCTAAACAAAGAAGTTCCAATAATAAACATGCACAATTTTGTAAAAGCATGACATAAATGTATGATAAATAAGTTTTTAGATGAACTACTAACTATGACACAATTCAGGTCATTGAAACCTCTCCTGCTATGGAATTTTGAGGATCCTCCTAAAAATTCTGCCCCATTTTGATGGGTTCATGCTTATGACTACTGCTCGTACAACGATTGGCTTAAATTACTTTGAAATTTTGAGGGTCCTCCTCAAAATTCTGCCCCAGTTTCTAATTTTCGAGGGAAATGAAAATTTTACTGAATCATGACCAAACCCATAAAGCTACCTATGTATCCCCTCTTCAATAGAAATCATGTTAATCATAGTTCGATTTACATTATATAGGGAATACATAAGTATTATACATAGTAATGCTTGACTGCATCTGAATTAATCGGCTTTGGCCGGATTTCTCCGTCCATTTTTGCAAGTATGAGGGCTCCTGTTGTCAAAACTCGGTGAACCATGTATGGGTCCTGCCAGTTAGGGGAGAAGTTCCCTTTGGCTTTATCCTGATGTGGAAATATTTTCTTTAACACCAGCTATCCCGGTGTGAACTGTCTTCGCCTAAATCTCTTATTAAAGTCTTTGGACATTCTATTCTGATAGAATTGACCATAGCAGACTGCATTCATTCTCTTTCTGTCTATAAGGGCTAGCTGTTCATAACGACTTTTCACCCACTCTGCGTCGTCGAGCTCAGCTTCTTGTATGATCTTTAGGTAAGGAATTTTTACCTCAGCGGGAATGAAGCCTCTATGCCATAAACCAACATATAGAGGTTGCTCAGGTTGATGTGTGGACTGTGGTGCAATACCCTAATAGAAAAAATGATAACTTATCGTGCTACTGTTTATGCTTCTCTATCATTATCCTCAATATCTTCTTGATATTCTTGTTGGTGACTTCCACGACTCCTTTCATTTAAGGCGTGTAGGTTGTGGAATTCATATGTCTGATATTAAGGTTTTCACACATAGTATTCATCAAGTCACTCTTGAGATTTGAACCATTATTGGTAATGATTGTCTTTTGAATACCGAATCTATAAATAATTCGATCTCGGACAAAGACTGCCACGAATATCTTAGTCACTACTTGGTAAGATGCTACTTCAACCCACTTGGTGAAGTAGTTATTGCCACTAAGATAAACCTATGTATGTTGGAAGTGGCAAGCTCAACTGGTCCAATGATGTCCATTCCCCAGGCGTCGAATGGCCATGATGAGCTTGTTGCGTTGAGATCGCTTGGAAGTACATTTATCATATATGCATGTATTTGGAAGCTATGGCATTTCTGGACATAATGAATGCAGTCTGTTTTCATAGTCATCCAAAAGTAGCCAGCCCGGCGTATCTTCTTTGCTAAGACAAAACCATTCATATGTGGACCACAGGTCCCAGCATGAATGTCCTCTAGTAGCTTGGATGCTTCTTTTGCGTCGACACATCTTTATAGTCAAAAATCAGGAGTCCTCCTATACAAGATTCCTCCACTGTGAAAGATGTTGTTGGACAATCTCCAAAGTGTGTGTTTATGAGCATGATTAGCAATTTTCGTTTACTCTCCTTTTCCCAAATATTCCTTGATATCATGAAACCAAGTTTTTTCGTCTGCTTCTTCTTCAACATGGGCATAGTAAGCTGGCTGATTGTGAATTTCACCAGAATAGGATTAATGAAGTTCTTATCCTGATGTTGTATCATAGAAGATAAGGTAGCTAATGGATTTGTGAATTCATTCAGGATCTAGGAACATGTTGGAATTCTGTTTTCGTGAACCTCTTTCTCAATTCTGTACATAATGGAGATAAGGAAGTATCTTGGAGTTCATCGTTGCCCACTCTTCTTGTACTTGATGTATGAGTAAATCTGAATTTCCGCTCACCAGCAGATCTTGCACGTTAATGTAAATAGCCATTTTGAGCCCTAAAAAGCAGGCTTCATATTCAGCCATATTGTTATTTAAGGGGAACCTAAGTTTGGCAGAAACTGGATAGTGCTGACCGGTTTCTGATACTAAGACCACTCCTATGCCTTCTCCTTTGAAGTTTGCCGCTCCATCGAAGAAAATTCTCCAGTTGTCATAGGATGCTGCATTGTCTTCTCCTATAAATGATACCTCTTTATCAGGAAAATATGTTTTTCAAATGTTTATATTCTCCATCACGGGATTTTCGACAAGGTGGTCTGCCAGTGCCTATCCCTTATCCGCTTTCTGAGTTACGTAAACTATGTCAAACTCACTCAATAGGATTTTCCACATGGCAAGATTGCCAGTGGGCATGGGTGTCGCCCCCTTTTTACCTTCTCTCCATCGGGAGATCGGGTTCATGACGTAGGACAATTCATTCCTATAGGGAAAGAGGTTTTGCATTTGAAGAGTCGCCACCTAATGATTTAAGGTTCATTAGGATACCTAAGGTTCACTTCTAAGTTTGTTTGATATCCAGAGATAGGGTAAAAGCTTGAAATTATCCAAAAAGGAAAGGTGTTAGGCACCCCTCAAGATTCACTAGTGTGGTTCCGGGCCAGATACTTCTATGTGAATTTTGCGCAATTAACGTGTAAATAGATAAAGCTCAATTAAGAGGTGATTTTAATACACAAATGTTTGGAAATAGAATACTAGAGCAATCACTAAAAAGGTTGATTTTGAAAAGAAGTCATAATTCTTTAAAGGAACAGAAAGAGGAGCGGAGTCCTAGGTTTATTTATAATATGGATCACATCAATGCAACACCTTGTAGTCACTCCTATAAAGAGGGGATACACGTGACATTAGCACAGCGGTCATCATATCCATATCTATCTTTCCCACCCCATTAAGGTACTAAAGCACAGATTGATCTCGACTACTATTGCATGTTATTACTCGTCCCGTTCCTATCAGTCTCGGAAGCACATAGGATTACTATTACTTAAGGGAAGGGATATTAGGCATAATTTAAGGTTTCAAAGGTTAAAGAGCTAAGACGTCGTTCAAATAACATAGAACTGCTCATTAGGGGGGGGGGGGGGGGGAAGCACAAAAATGCTGAAGGCTCATGTATACCTCATCAAACAAGGCATATAAATAGCATGACTCAAACAACAATCAAGGTTTGAATCTAAAAATACTAAGGCAAGGGGAGTTTAAGTTGTTGAAGTAGACCAATTTATTACATAACTCAAATAAGAAGTACGAATTAGGCATGCCTGCTAGTTGTAGCGATTATTAGTTAACAAAAGCGAGCTTAGTTTTATTTGTTGTTATTACATAATGGTTGCCTAAGTGTCTTGGTGAGATCCTATAAACACGGTATCCATTACTGATTTAGAATGTGGCACAGTAGTAACAAATTTAAAATGAGCGGTTTGAGATCCTATTGGCATGCTTGCTAAACTGTGTTGATAAGATGAGAGTAAGTTGTTTTAATAACTAGTTCAGAACAATATGAATTAGGTTGATTTAAAGCTACACTAGTTTCAGATTCTACAGATGGTGATGTCTATTATTTTTATTTTTAGCTTCTACAGATATGATATCTAGCATTGCTGATTTTGATTCCTATAGACATGGTAGCTAGTATTGCCTATTTTAATTCCTATAGACATGGTAGCTAGTATTGCCGATTTTAATTCCTATAGACATGATATCTAGTATCTCTTATTTTTATCCCTATTGACATGATATTTAATTTAAGATAAAATGGAACCAGGCAGGATTTGCTTTAAATTCTTATTGGCATAATTTCAAAAAAGGATACAGATTTATGATCAATTAGAACCTAAGACCATGGTGTCTAAGAGTGATAATGAACATGAAGAATCAAAGACAAATTTTATAGTCATGTTATCTAGATAAAAAATTTAGAACAAGTCATAATAGAAAGGCTCTCTAAATGAAGAATTAAACATGCAGACTAAAATAAAAGTCCTATAGGCACGTTTTCTACCCTTTTAATAATTAAGCATGCACAATTACCTAGCCTTTTTCCACTAGCCAACCCCGAAGGTTTATTACAAATTATTACAGACCACTTACTGAATTACATCAAAAATGTAAAATAAGAAGTTAAAACCAGAGGAAGCCTGATTCTTGACTTCCTCTCCGAGTTAGGGAATAAGCCATCTCAAAATTCCATTTTTATTTCCAAAGCATTTCTCAAACCTGGGTGTGTCAGAGTTCCCTAAGGGTCTCAAAGGGCCTCGGGCAATGCTTACACCCAAGTTTACAGAACAAGGTAAAGATGAGCGCAATGTGGAAGGGCCAGCCCTTATATGTCAGAGTAAAGAAGAAGCTCAAGGGTCCGAAGGCAAGGCTCACACAAGAGAGGCAGAATCTATGTCTAAGAATATAGTGGAAGTGCAAGAATAGAGATATATAATTGAGTGGAGAATAGAGAGGGGTAGTGGTTATGGGAAAATAGTAGTAGTAAACCACATAATCAGTATTTTCATACAAAGGGGTCATGGGTTTGGGAATACACTGCAAGGAGCATATTTCCTTAGTCAGGGATGAGGTTTGGGCATGCACAACAATAAACGGTGTTGGTATGCCTATGAACCAGCCATAAAACACACATAGTAAGGGTATGGAGGTTATTACCTAGGGGTCAGGTTTGGGTCATGCACAGCAATGTCTAATGCTAACATGCCCCAAACCATCAGGAGAATACCAAACACATAGGGGATATGGGGGTTTAGGATTCATAAGTCATAGTAAGTGACTGAAAAAGTTCATACAATAAAGCATTAATTCAGCATAGAAAGGGGAAGATTACAACATCCTTAGTAATAGAACTTGATTAAACACAAGCAGGGAACATGCAAAAGTGAAGGAAAAACTAAAGAAACATTTTATTGTTGACGGTGAAAATTAGTTACAACATACCAGTGGAAAAGCAAATGCAGAAAGAAATATAAGAAAGTTTTCCACAACCTTGCCTTGGCTTTCAACCGGCTAGGTAAGACAGCAACACAAGTAGTAACAAAGAAAAGAGAGAGAGTTTTAGTGAGGTCTGTGTTTTAAACTCAAGTCATTTGTTCCTTGTGTTCGTCTGTTTGAAAGAAGAGGGTGCAAGGTATTTATAGCCTTTTGAAAATGAGTGAAGGAAAGGTAATAAGTAACATTTTAGTACAAATATGGAAACAATCAAGTCAGAATAAATTATACAAGTGATTCCCTTTAATTAAGGAATCAATGTTTGACATATTCAAAAAAGGAAAGAAATCAATTTAGAGACCACCTCATTATTTCCATATAAGGAGTAGTGAAAACATTAAATAAGCAATCAGTCTAAGTACAAAAATATACTTGTTTTTGAAATAGATTTAGCAAGGTAAATATTATAATAAAGGAAAAATAATCAATCAATTCTAAACATACATGTAAAATCAGGGTTCATTAAAGAAAATCTTTGAAATTAGTCAAACGATTAGGGTCATTCAAAGAAGAAATGTGCTTCTGCACTTAGAGTATATAAACAAAGTGCATAAAAGACATCAAGTATGTGAGGCCAAGCATATTGGCAAAAGAGATAATCTCAAGCATGCAGTAATGGCAAAAATAAACCAGTGTTCAGTAGTATAGAAAATTTGAAACATAGTAATCAAGTAGGTCAAGTCACATAGAATCAACAAAGTATCAAAGCATGCAAAGGTCTCACATAGTAGGTGGAGAAACCCTTTTAAGAGTAAGGGTTTCGACCATAGTCAGATAAGTCATATAGAGAAAAGAGTGTCTAAAAACAAAAACTTTAAGTCGAGTCAAGTACTTGAACAAAAAATTTCAGACCTAAAGCCCTTGGGTTTCAACAACAATCGAGTATTAAAGATTATAAACAAAATAAATCAAACAAGTACTAGCAAACCATTTTAGAATTTGAATGACACCATAAATGAACTAGGGTTTTAACAATAATTGAGTTTAAAGATGATAAACAAATAAGTCAAACAAGTCACTTAGTCAGATGAGTACACATCTAACGAAAAGCTTTAGAAGTCGAATGAACCCAAAAGAAATTTGGGTTTTCAACATGGTAACTCAAATAGGCGAAAAACATAAGCGAGACATAGAAAAATCACAGTCACGTTAAAACTAGATAAGAGATTTTAAAAAGAAAAACTCGAAGGAAAACCTTAATCGGGAAGTGAAGAGTCATTTTGAAAGAAAGGTCAAAGAAACTTTGAGAAGCACTTAAAAAGTTCATGGCAAGCATAGATCTATGGTAGATCTGAAATAAACGAAAAAGTCACAGAGATTAGGGTTTAAGAAAAACCAAAAAGCAATGAGAAAGGCCTTGAAAGTTACTGATCTAACTAGGAGAGTCAAGAGTCTGACTAGAATGGCCATGGCTAGCCGGAGAAAGGTAAGAGATAACCTGAGAAATGTCATCGAGCAAGGACTACACCAAATCCCTTTAATGTCTAGTCATGAGACCACAGAACCAAACACATAGAAGAAATGGAAGGTTGGTACAAGTCTCAGATGACCTTGGAAGGCCATGGATTAGGGCGGCGGCGGCTAGGGTTTGGGTGGTGTTGCAAAGAGTGTTTGAGAGGAAGGGGATATTAAGGCAATGGTAAGTGAGAAATGATAGGGTTTTGGGGTTGTTTGGAATTAATTAAGGCAAGGGCGGGTATTGGCCGTTGATCTAATTGATCGATAGCCTGGATTAAAACAGGTAAGTGGCTCGGTTTAGGAAACTGGGTTTGGGCCTGGTCCGATGGGTTCAATTGGGTCAAGAATTGGGTTAAAATTGGGGTAGGATTTAGGCTATGATTTAAATGAATTTGGACTATTATGTAAATAGCAAATTTCCCTTTTAAAATTATAAAAACTAGCAAATTGACTTCTGAAAATAAATTATAGGTACTAAAATGATAAAAGACATATAATTAACCATTTACATATACCGGAATGAATCTTCGTAAACGTAAACATAATTAAATCCTACAAGGGTCTAATATTGCAATCACGCAATTTAGCTTTTAAAATACTCAACAAATTTGTAAAAGTATGCAAAAAAAATTCCCTTTGATATATTTATCATAAACAAAAAACTTTAACAAGTGAATCACCAAATTGATAATTTCGGGAAATAATCATTGGATTTTTATGGACAAAAATTGGTGAATAAATTGATATAAAAACCTTTAAAAATTAAGGAAAAAATAATAAAATATTCGACCACACTTTTATACTCATGCATATGCCATTTTAAAGTTATTTAGCATACGGAAAATGCATAGGGAAAAATTAGTTATCAACAGTGGGCGTGTGAAAGATGTACTTTAAAGGATTCTTCCTTGATATGATGTACGTAGTATAGGCACAGAAGTAATGTCTATGCTTCTGAGCTGCCCATGTCAAAGCATAGCAGGTGCGTTTCAACAGAGAATACCAGGCATTGTACGAGGTGAGCTTCTTGATGGGATAATAAATAGCTTGTTCCTTTCTCCCTGTTCCATCATGTTGCCCCCAAAACGCAACCGAAAGCTCCATCTAACATAGTAAGATAGAGTAGTAACAGTCTACATGGCACGGCAATCTATATTATTGTCCTCTAAAAATAGGTTTTTTACTGTTGCGAGTGATTCTTCTTTGTCTGTCCCATAGATGATGTTAGCCTATTTGAAAGTCTACTCAATCTGCAGTATCGGTTGATCATAAGGGTAGTAATGACCACTCCATGGTTGAGACCAATTTATTGAACTTCTCCCAAGTGTATTATCCAGAACGAAGGTAGTGCCATGTTTCCTAAGTGTTATAGGTTTAGAGATCCCTTGGAGGTTCTTGCCGAGTCCCTTACCAAGTTCGTACCCACTCCAATTCAATATGCCTTGTATCTTGTTATTCCACCATTTGTCCTTTTCAACGGCATGGACCCGCTTGATATGGTAGTAGGTCTCTCCACTTGTCTAATTCTTCCTCCAATTGCCACAATGGTCTGATGCCGTAACCGTGAATGTCCACTTCCTGGTGATTCTATTTGAATTTTACCATCTGATTCAATATTGAAGCTACAACCCCAGCAACATTAATCACGGTTCGTCCTAGCAGCAAGTTGTAGGATGTTGGCATATCTAATTACTTGAAAATCGACCTCGAACCGAGTTGATCCCATCTATTGACACAAGCTAATCTCACTAATGGTGGACCTATGATCTCTATCAAAAGCTTTCACATTGGTGACTCCTTCTTTTATCTCGTGCAACCCTTTGCCCAACTACTTGAGTGTTACCAAAGGACAGATTTTAAGGCGGAACCCTCGTCGATCAGGATCATAGGGAAGAAGTAGTCTTCGCATTGCACAGTGATGTGCAGGGCTTTGTTGTGACCAACCCTTCATGTGCCAGCTCGTCTTCATAGAAGTGATTTTATGGCTTTCTAATACATTTGCCACCATATTAGCCATTTCCCCGCATGTCATGTTACTTGGTATGTACGTTTCACTAAGCACCTTCAGCGGAGCATTTTTGTGTGTCTTGGAATTCTGTAGCAATGAGAGGATGCATATCTGTGGTGGTGTTTTGTTTAGCTGACGGATGACCGAATACTCCTTGGCCTGTATTTTACTCCAAGGATCATCTGGACCCGTCTCATTGATGAGTGGCTGGTTGGAGGCCTGCTTTCTTGACTCAGCTAGGTGTTCAGAGGTAGACTCTCCCAATTCTTGTCATACCTTGTGCTGCAATAGTCTTTTCGAAACTGACTTCGCCTTTCCTCCTAGCCTCGACCGTATAATCCCAGGGTGTAGTTTTTGTATGGAATGACGGCATGGTGAACATTGCCACTAGGATCGGTGCATTTATCTTTAGTTTGAATGGGGCATATTCTTTGGGTGGCAAAACTGTGACCTAAAATGGTGTTGGTTCCTTTGTTGATGGTGTTGCTTCAAACTCAAGAGGGATAGACACATCTACCTAGTAACCTCAGATTGTTGGATTTGGACTATGATGGGGTTTAGAGTAACTGTTGGTTTCTTTGGTTCATCACCTTCTGCGATCAACTAATGGATCCATTGGGATCCCAATCATCCTTTACTTCCATCATGTGAATAGCCCTACCTTTATGGTTTGGTAGAGGGTTGTTGCTGACATTCGAATTGGCTATATTTACTACAATGACTTTGTTATCAATCAGAGATAGTATCTTGTCTTCTAGAGAGTGGCATTCATTGATGATGTATTCTTTCATACTGGAGTGGTATGCACAGACTTGTTTGGGTTAACCAACTATGAAGGATTCCTTGGAATTTTAGCACGGATGGGGGTGACATAACCGGCGGCTTTGCGTCTCTCATATAGCTGATCAATAAGTTCTATTATAGTTGTGTACTGGTTTGGAGGCCTCCGATAAAAAATAGGTTGGAGCCTAGGTATGTTTTGGCGTGTGGGGTATGATTGGTGGTGGACCTTGGTAAGAGGGTGCTTGGTAATTTGGGGTTGGTTGATATGTAAATGGAGGTATTGGGTAGGTTTGGTATATTAGAGGAGACATGGTCCTTAATGCATCCATCAAGGCCCCTACGTTCCACTTCATATACACACTACTAGATTGTACTGCCTAATATGTAGCTTATAAGGCCTCAAAGTTTGTAACTACCACTTTTGATACCTTCTTCAATTCGTTCCCCCAGCTTGATAATGTCATAAAACTTATGGTTCTCAATCACCATTAATTGTTCATAGTATTGCGGGTCTTGAGCCCGAACAAAGAACTTATTCATTTGTTATTCTTCTAAGGCGGGTGTGACCTTAGCAGCTTCAGACCTCCAGGGAGTAGCATACTCGTGAAATGTCTCCGTAGGCTTCTTCTTTAATTTCTAGATATAGAACACGCATGGCGAGTTCTCTGTGTGAACCCTGAATATGTCCATAAAATAAGATGCCATACCTACCCTGCTTGACAATATTTTAGTATCTTGGCTGATGTACCAAGATAGTGCATCTCTTTTTAGACTCCTCACAAATAGCTTCATGTGGATCATCTCATCTTTTCCTTCCCCGACCAGCTTGTCACAGTATGTTCTCAGATGGACCTTTAGATCACCTATACTATAAAACATCTCAAACTTGGGAGGTTTGTACCTCTCTGGTAGTTTGACATCTAGTTGTATATAGAGGTCTTCATAATTCAACCCTTCGATTCCATTACTTATTTCAACTCCTTGGATTAGGTTTGTTTGTTTCTTAAGCTTTTCAACCAAGTTTCCAGTGAGTAGATCCTTTCCATCGGACTCAGGTGTGCAATATATAGGTTGGGTGGAGAGTGTCATGGTCTCTACGTAGATGGGATTGTTTTGGTAGCCTGGTGTGTGGGTGTGGAAATTGTTATTTATGGAATTTCGCGGTTCAGGGATGAATAGTGGAATGTTGTTTGTTGTGTGGCAAGTATTGCATTAGTTCTTTGTTGGAGCTGTGTAATGATTTGGTTTCTCTTCTGGAAGTGGGGAATTTTGACCATTAGGGAAGTTGGTGTCTGAGGTGCTGAGAGAGAAGGATAAGTTGGCCACATTTTGAACCTGATCGAGCTCTTCCCGAAACTTAAACAATTTCTGCTCAAGTTGTGAAACATTTTCACTGGGAACCCGAATACCATGTGTTGGCACCCTATATTTCCCTATATATTTCTAATATGTAAAATACTTTTGAAATAACATACATATTCGTATACAAGTACGTCCCGATGCTTTATTATTTCTCGTCAATTTTCTTAAGACTTTTTTTAACCAATTTATCCCCATATTTTATTGATAAAACTCCAATAATAATTCCTAAAATGATAATTTTGGTGATTCATTTATTGGATTCTAATATTTATACCAAAATATAGCTAAAATAATTTTTTAATATTTTTTACAAATTTATTTAGTATTTTTAAGGCCAATTGCATATAATTACAATATTTGCCTCTTTTAAATCTAATTATATTTATATCTATAAAAAATAAGTCTAGTATTTTTAAATTGATAATTATGTGTTACAACTCATTTTAGCACATTTAATTTATTTTCGAGAATTCATTTTTTATTTTTTATAAAATGAAATGGGAAAATCGACTATTTAAAATATATCCTAATTACAGTTCCATAATAGCCTAAATTTGGACTCCAAATACCCCGACCCAATTTAAATCTAAACCGACCCAAACCCTATTCTATTATGCTACCCCACTTACCCTTTCAATCCAGGCCGTTCATCAAAATGCTCAACGACCGCCATTACTCCTTTCCTAATTACATCTAAAGACCCCTCAAACCCTTTTCATTCGACATAATCAGCCTCCTCTGAATTCCCCTTGTCTCTCAAATCCTCTCTACACCTCCCTCAAACCCTAGCCATCGCCACCCCACTCCACACTAACCTATTATCTTCCAAGGTCATCGGAGACTTATGCCGACCTTCCATGGTTCTTTTGTGTTTGTTCTTATGGTTTCAAGGCTTGGCCATGAAGAAATCTGGTCCGGCCTTTTGTTTTATGTTAGTTCATGGTTGTCTCTTGTCATTTGTGGAATTTCTCCGGCTAGCTACGACCGTTAGAGTCAGATATTTGACACTCTTGGTTAGGTTGATAGCTTTCAAGGCCTTCTCATTGTTTTGGGTTTTTTCTGAAACCCTAAGCTCCAAGGTTCTTTCGATTACTTTAGATTTTATTTAGGTCTATGTTTGCTTTAAACTTCAAAGCATGTTTCTCGAAGTTTCTTTTAAAACTTTGCTTCCAAAACTTTTTATCTTTTCCGATTAGGGTTTTCTTGTTAAGTTGTTTCAAAACTTTTCTCTGATTTTATGGAATAATTTTGCTATGTTTGCTAATATCATTCTTATACCTGGGATTGCATGTCATAAGCCGTAATTTCTTGTGACTCCTTATTAAACGAACGCTTGTTTGTTTGACTTTTGTCTAATTCCCTTGTTTATCCTGTTTTTAAAACTCTACAATTGTTGAAAACCCTATGGTTTTGGGCCTGAGATCATTCGTTTAAGTACATGACTCGATTTGAAGTTCTTTATTTCAAAATTTCATTTTGCTTCATGTTATTCTTCTGATTCTGGATTTCTTTCTTCTCTAAAACTCGATTATGCTCGAAACCTAATTTTTCAAAGGGGATTTTCTTCACCTGCTACTGTAAGGTCCTTGCATGCTTTGATATTCTATGTTTCATCACTACTAAGTCATTGAAGTCCTGCTTACTTTTTTTTACTACACTTTGCTTCTCGGATTGGTATGTTCGAACTAAAATTCAGCATCAACAACATGTTTCAGTACTGTTCTTTCACTATTGTTTGTCTCTAGTTTGTATTTGACTAAGTTCCATTATTAAAGAATGCTGCATTTTGCCTTTTCTGGTTCTAAATTAATGTTTCTGTTACATACTTATCATAGCTTGTGCATCTTAAATCCCCATGCCGAATGTGTATGCCAAGTGTCGTTGGTATGGGGCATGTCAACATTAAACATTGTAGTCCATGACCCAAACTTGATCGTCCTAGGATCATAAACTCCATGTTTCCTCTGTTTGTTGTGCGTTCTGGTTGGCTCATAGGCATGCCAGCATATTCTATTGTTGTGCATTCCTAAAGCTGGACATTGCCCATGTACACAGGCTCTTTGCGAACGAATCCCCAACCCTTGACCCCCTTGTACGAAGTTATCAACTTTGTATTTTACTAGTTACTGTTTTTATAGAACCCTTTACCCTTATCCTTTACTCCCCCTCAGTTGTAAAACTTTTTTCCTGGACTCCCACTATCTTCTTAAACATAAGGTCTGCCCCATTTATGTGAGCCTTGCCTTGGACCTATGAGCTCTTTTTGAACTTGGACACATAAGGGCTAGCATTTCAACACTGCACTCATCTCTATCTGATTAATGCAACTTGAGTGTGAGCACTGCTCGGGGTCTTTTGAGATCCTTAGGGATCTTTGACACATTCAAGTCTGAGCAAGGCTTTAAAGTAATGGAATCTTTAGATAGTTTATTCCATAGCTACGGAAGGAACCAAGAATCAGATTTCATCTAGTTGTATTTTTATGTATTTTTCTGATGTAATTTCTTGTAGTTTGTAATAAGTTGTAATAAACAGCACGGGGATGGCTAGTGAAAAAGGGCGGGTAATCATGCATGTTCAAGGGTAGAAATATGCCTATAGGGTATTTTCGATTTTTGCGTATTCAAACCACATTTTGAAGATATGCCTATATGAATACTTTTAAATTTTGCATATTCAAACTACATTTAGAAGATATGCCTATAGGACTATTTTTAAATTCCGCATGTTAGACACCATGCCTATAAAGATTTAGTTATTTAAAATTCTGCATGTTCAACTTCATGCCTATTTAACCTGCCGATAGGAGTCCACTTTAAATTGTACATGCTTGTTACCACTTAGATATCATGCTCTAGGATTTAAACATCTATAAATTAGCACCATATTCAAAATTTTAAACAACACACTAGATATCATGTCCATAAGAGTTAAAACCATCAATATTGGATACTATCATCTGCACTTAGTATAATTTAAATCATCCTATTCTGAATAAGTGCTTAAGTATCCTAATCTCTCCTCATTAACACGATTTAGCAAGTATGCCTGTAGGATTTCAAACCATTCATTTTAAGTTGTGACTACACTCAAAATAAGCAATAGATACAATGTGTCTAAGGTCTTACCTGTTATGCCCCAAAATCTGAGGAGCGTGACCGGTGCTCAACCGACTAAACGAGAATGAGAAAGCCTGTTAAGTTTCATTCTATCCAGACTAATTCATGAATAAAAAGGAGGTGAACTCCACTAATCACACATTGTAAGTATTTCATTAACAACTTCTATTTTATTTCCATTAGCGGCTTCAATCATAATTATCAATATATTACAAGTTTTATAAATCTTTGCCAAACATAAAGATTTCTAACCCAATTTCCCATAATCAAACATCACCCACAACCTGTCTACGGAGCCACTAAACACAACTTATGAGAAATGTAATATAGAAATGCCGGTAACAAGGCTCCGGCTATACCTCAAAATACAAAGTACGTGATAAGTAGATGAAATAGGACACCAAAACGAAGTGGGGCTCTCCAAGTCAGATGAAAGGATGATGAAGTACTAGTTGCGACCAACACTGCTTGCTATAGAAACACCTAAATCCATTTAAAGACGTAGCGCCCCCGACAAAAGGGACATTAGTGTCATGGAAAAGCACTGGTGTGTACAACGAAACACCATCCCACTAGAAAGAACAACCCCACAAGAGTAAAAAAGAAATCATTAGCACAACAAAGCTTCAAATAAGCACCACGTCAACAATATAAGAGGTTCAAATTGTTTTCACATAGTTCTAAAAATTTTAGAATAGAGCATTTCACATTGTAGCATCATTAACCATAATACCACCGCTTCCGTGAGTGGAGTCCGATCACAACCCGATCGGCTAAGCCGTCTTCCCAAGACATTACCATTATTTCATTCACACTTTCTAGTTTCAATCATCAATAAATTATCACCATTTGTATATATTTACATAAAAAGTTAATTTAGCATTCAAGAATTATTGGGTAATTAACTTATTTTATAAAAAGGAAAATCACAAAAATAGTCATCCTGCATCTTTTAATTTTAATTTTTGGATTTTTGAGTTAGTATTTTTCGTTGTTATTATTAATTATGTTAATTATTTAAGTTTAATTAGTATTTTGTTAAGATAATCTAGGTTTTATTAATTTAATTCAGAATTTTAGGTTTGATAAGAAAAAATAATAAAAGAAAACAAAGAAATTGCTTATCTAAGTCTTAAACCCAATTTGGGCAAAACCCACCCCTAAACCTGTCCAATAGCTCTCAAAAACACAACCAGGCCCAGCCCGGTCCAAATGATCAGATACCCAGACCTACGAAACGACGTCGTTTCGGGTTCAATTAGGCTAGATTAATCTAGGCCCTCCATCTCTCTCATCCAACGGTCCAGAGTCTCCACCCAACCACATAAAAATGTCCAAACAACCATAATACTAAGACCAGTATAACCTAGTCTCTTACAACCATCCACCACCATCAGCCGCCGCCAAAAATTTCCCTACGGCGGCAGCAAGCCTCCGATGGACTTACAACATTTGCACAGGCCCCATTGAAGCTCAATGTCTAAGATGAGGGGGTTTTAGCCATATATACCTTGTTTAAGCTTTCCTTAAGTTTCAACGACATTCTGAAAATTCTAGGAATCCCAATATACTTTGAGGTATAACAAAATTGAACAAATTAGTAAGGCATTCATGGCTTTAGCTTTTTTGAGCATTTTTTATTTCAAAGCTCTTTTACTAGATTTTTTCTATTCTCCAACCCAATCTTTACTTATTTATGTTGCACAATCTTCCCACAAACCTAATTTGTAAATGCATGTATACATAATACTGCCACCCAAGAATCATGCCTCAATAACCCCTTCTTATACCCAAAACGCGAAAGTAATGACTAGTTTATAGAACCTTACCTCTTAGATAAAGATCTTGTGATTGGTATTCTTTATTCTTGAAGATTGATGGAGGATTGAATGGTTAGAATATTAGGCTCCCTCCTTCTCTTTCTAAAATTGTCTTAAATCACTCTAAAATCACCAAAATATCCCCAAAAGCCTATATATTAAAAAAGGGTCGGGTCATTGAAATAAGAATATTAACCCCTGAATTCAGGTCTGCGTTCGCATAATGGACCGCATAATGGGTATGCTAGCTGCAGACGCGTTGCAAAACTTGATGCCCAAAACTGGGCTACACAGGTCCAATGTGTGACAAGATTTGCGATCGCAAGTTGATTATGTGGACCGAATAATGGTTTTTGCGGTCGCATATTTGACACAGAATCGCATTATTCAAGTCTTTGGTAATTTGATCATAACTTTGTGTAGGAATGTCCAAATAACGAACGGTTTGAAACGCTAGAAATTAGAATCAAAGACCTCTCATTTGACAAATTTCTCATCATATAAAACCATATATATAGGGGGACTTGTGGGAACTCATTTGGAATTTTAGCCTATTATGAAATATTCCAATTTGCCTTAGACTTAGGCATTTCCTTGGACCCCAAATAACTCACTATAAGACTTATACACGTATTTACCAAATACAATTAATGTACATCATGTTAAAAGCACATTAAATATTATAATCAGCCTACTTGGCATCACGAAATCCTAAATTAAATAGCAAAATTTTCCAGGGCCTTATATCACCTAAGCACTCAGGCAAGCCTTGGGAAATAATAATAATAAAAGTGAACTCACCCTCGTTATTTGTTTAAGTTCTACAACTCGCAGGCAAGCCTGATTCATGTTTTTTTGACCCAGTCGTATAATAGACCAGGCATGATGCAACAACAATAATCTCCTCTCCCATTAGAAATACTTTAGAATCAGACCCTGTTTGTTGTTTGAGTCATGCTATCTTATTAACTTGTTTGAGGAGGTATACTTGAGCCTTATGTGTTTATGTGCTTTCCCTTGAATGTTCAGTCTTCTATATGTTTTATATGTCGCCCTAGAGTTTTCACCTTTGAAACCTCATGTCAGCCTAATATCCCTCCCTTTAAGGATTAGTAGTCCAAAGTGCCTCCGGTACTGATAGGAATGGGACGGGTAATAGCATGCATAGTGGTCGAGACCAATCTAAGCTTTAGTATCTTAAATGGGATGGGAAAGGGTAGATAGAAAATAGATAATCGGTGCGTTAATACCACATGTAGCCCCTCTTTTGAGGAGTGATTACCGGGTATTGCATTGATGTGATCCATATTTTATATAAACTTAGGATCCCATTCCCTTATTTCCCTTTGTTTTTAAAGCATTACAATTTCCTGTTTAAAATCTGCCTTAGCTGCGATTTCAAATGATTGTTTATTAAAATCCCCTCTTTTTGAGCCTTATCTATATATATGTCAATTGAACCAAAATTCCCAAAGAATTTTCTATCCAGGAACCATACTAGTGGATCTTCAGGGGTGCCTAACATCTTCCCTTTTCAAGCCCTTACCCTATCTTTGGTTATCAAACGAACTTGGAAATGAACCTTGAAGGTGTCCTAATACACCATAAATCATTGGGTGGCGACTCTTAAAAAGTGCAAAACCCAGTTCCCAAAAAGAACAAGATGTCCTATACCAAATGTCATAAACCCAATTTCGCGAGAAAAAGGGGACGCGACAGCATGGCGACTCCGCTGGGGATTGTTAGGCTTTTACCATTTTAAATTATACTTGTAATTTGTACTATCCCTTCATGTGCAATGTCACGACTCCAACCCCGGTCGTGATGGCGCCCAACACATTTCTAGTAAAGCTTGATCATCTATCAACCACAATCCATCTTCTAATAAAAAGGAAGTGTTCATTAGCAACTCATTTTAAATACCAATTTAGCAAAATAAAGATTTGAAACAGTAAGTTAAATATGCAGAAGTCAAAGGATAATGCCACTACATAGCCCACTGATTCGGTGTCAGAAGTCATTAGCCTTTAATATATGTTTGAAAAACCTAATACATAGATAGTATAGGAATGCAAAAAAAAATAATAAGATAAAAGGATAAATCTGAGTCTGCGGACGCCATGCAGCTACCTCGACAACTTCGGTAAATGATGATCAACGGGAAAAGACTCTCACTCAGCCTCTAGAACACCTGAATCTGCATGCAAGGCGCAGGGAGTAATGTGAATACTATGACCCATTGAGTAATAAGCATAAATAATGACTGGGAATAAGAAATCACAGAAAACACAAAGTAAGCTATGATGTGGCAGATAAAACAAGTAATACGAAAGAAAAAAGCCAATGAAATGCGAAATTTGATAATTCCACAACAGGTATACAAACTCTTGGAGGGGCCCCTTATGTTCCAAGAACAATATCAAGCCATCTCGTGGCATAAAATCTTGGCCCTCGGCCTCATATATGTATCTGTGTAACAATGTTGTGTCCTGCAGCCCGATCCAAAAGTATCCTCACATCTGGCCGTCGGCCATACTCAGTCCAGAAATCACATATGCCCCTCGGGCATTAGTAAAAAGATAATTCTCTGCCAAAAACATCATTTAATGTATCATTTTACTTTTGAAATCGAGTAAAAGTGGCGGATTTGTAAAATAGTGAAAAAACGGTACGACCGAGTTCAAGTAGTAAGTCAAAACAGTGAGAAAATAGTGATAAAAATCCCCTGATGGTTTCACCAATTGGCACGAATCCCAAATATAACAATCAGTCCAAGTCATGATGATAAAAATTAAGTGAAAGTGAAATATGCGCTAAAATCATCAATCGAGACGGACTAAGTCACAATCCCCAATACTAAACGTACCTCACGCTCATTGTCAAGCGTGTCTCACCTCAACATAGCACTATGATGTGCAAATTTGGGCTTTCAGACCCTCAGGACATTATTAACATTCATTACTCACCTCGAACCGGCTAAAACTCTAGCTCGCAATGCCTTTACCCCTTGAATTGCCCTCCACACACATCGAATATATCCAAAATCAGAACAAATACATCACAATATGCTAAAGGAACGAAACCCAAGCGAAAATAATCAAAAAAATGTCACGAATCCCTAAATTAGCAAAACCCAAGCCCTAGGCCGGCTTCTCAAAACTCATAAATTTTCTCATCAACGGGTTCCTCATCACCCGACAAATGGCGATGCTTTCACTTCAACCACTATGCAAATGTGATCTCTTAGCTGCGAACGCGAAGAACAAATATACTGGACCCCAACGCGAACATTACCATGTGAACCCGAAACATCCGATCAAGACCTTCCACGAACGCGAAACCTCAAACGCCACTGCAAAGAGGAAAACACCTACCTTCAAAAATCCTTCTACGTGACCACGAGGGACCTCATACGATCACGAAGAACAATATTCCTCTATAACTACTGTTGTAATTTCTATAATCTTCCAAGACTCAAAAATACCTGTTAGCCATCCGAAATCACCCCGAGGTACCTGAAACCTCAACCAAATGCACCAACACATCCTAACGCCTAATTTAAACTTGTTCCAATCATCAAAACACCTCAAACAACACCAAATTCATCAATTCACATCAATTCAAGCCTAAGTTTTCTGAAAACTTCAAAAATACGTTCTCGATCAAAAACATAACCAAATCACGTCCGAATGGCCGAAAATTTTGCAAATACATCCCAAATAACATAAAGAAGCCACAACTCTTGGAATTCCATTCCGACCTTCTGATCAAAATCTCACCTACCAACCAAAAATCGCCAAAATACTAACTTCGCCAATTCAAGCCTAATTCCACAACAGACCTCCAAAGCAAATTCCGATCATGCTCCTAAGTCACAAATCACCTCCTATAGCTAACCAAACCATCGAAACTCACATCTGAGCCCTCTAACTCATAATTCAACATTCGATTGTCTTTTCCAACTTAAACCTTCTTAAAAGAGACTAAGTTTCTCATTTCTTACCAAAACTACTCTGAACGCAAGCTATTCAACTTGACCATATAAAACACGGATTATGAAGCATTGAGAAGTAGAAATGGGGTAAACAGAGCGGTAACCCGTGAGACAACTGGTCGGGTCGTCATGTGCAATTACCTATTTAAATTTTGTAAAGCGTTTATTCTTTTACAAGGCAAAACTGACTCATTTTATTCTTTTCTTCTCTTTATTGCTACTTTACTGCTATAAACTATTGTATTTACTCATTTCTTAAACATGAAAATATGTCACAACACGCTTTTAATTATTGCGTAATCATGCTCGACATCATATTCTTCTCGTGCCAAACAAATACCACAACAATGCTTGTAATGAGTGGTTGCACTCTTCCTATATTATTACCCCCTATATTTGGAAAGGGATATTTGCAGTAAAATCAGTCAATCAACGGTGTAGTCGACAATTCCTTGCCTTC
The DNA here is from genome assembly GCA_034376525.1 of Nicotiana benthamiana. Lineage (NCBI taxonomy): Eukaryota > Viridiplantae > Streptophyta > Magnoliopsida > Solanales > Solanaceae > Nicotiana > Nicotiana benthamiana. The sequence goes on from CM067337.1 coordinate 58,219,727, forward strand.
CCCCTTTGGTTCTCCGCTAAAGGGTACCAGTCTAAAACCCAATAGAAGCCTTGCTTTATTTAAAATTTTCATGCATCATGGTCAAACTTAGCCAGATCAGTTATGTTATCCACATAATCATCGTTTAAGATAACATTATCCAAAGCCCACTAGGTTTCCCTAAATCCCAAACGGACTTGTCCATGTTTTGTGCATTTGTTTAGAGAACTAGAATGTGTCATGCTAATTGTTGGTATTAAATAGTTGACTCTGATGGGGTAGGGTCTAACCCTTTTGTATTGCATAAAATAAGGCACGAGATCCCCAGTTTTGGTATGATTTGCGCGCCCCCGCTCTTGCTAGACTGCTGGAAGAGTCTTCCGTCAAATGACCTAATCAATGAGTGGAAAAAGAGGACGCCAAAGCTAGAAAAAGGTTGGAATATCTTGAATACAGTATGCTAGAATGGGAAGAAAAGGTGAGGAAGAGAGTCACAGACTGCCAAAATGCTAAGGGAAACGAAGAAGAACACCAGGCGAAGGCATTTTTACTGGTGAACCTACACGAACTGGAGGATTTAATCAATGAGAGCATTCAATCAATGAGAGCATTCAATATGAGAAAGGTCCTTCTGGGATCAAGTAGATAGGAATTTACTTTTTTCACTTTATGAATGTAATAAGGCCAATGGCCATTACTGATTTTTATTTCTTACTTATTTAGTGTCATTTTGGGATTTGTCTATTTTTATCAATACACGAGGCATTTAGCATTATAAGTTCTCCAAGTCTATTTGTCGCTAGGCCTACCTTGAGTACAAAGAGGTTCCCAAATTCGGACACATTTTACATTCCCGCACTATGTGTTTAAATATTGCAATACTTTTTATAATCCCAACTAACTTGGTAACCTTTTTTTTTATTTTTATTTTGTTATTTCCCTCGCCAAAGGTTAGTTCGAGCACTCTGGCAACATTTTCCTATTCCATATGATCCAAGGGCCCTCCACCCACTCCTCCTCTTAGTCCCTTTAAAAGCAAGAACATATGGAGGATTTGAACAACACCAGAAAGAAGAACTCAACTGAACGGGTAGAGATCACTTAGGTTTCAAAGGAAAATGCATCCCAACTTGAACAAAAGCTACTGATATTCCAAGAAGAGCTTGATCAAGTTTGGAACCTAGCAAATCTATCCTTCTCCCTCTGCACCCCAGACACTATCTTCCGCAAAGGCCAAAATCCCACACCTCCAAAAATGCAACCAAATCATCTCACTATTCCAACAAAGAATCAATGGAACACTTGCCACACTCCAAGTAACAATTATGTTACTCATCTCCGTACTACAAGACTCCGCGAATGACCACTTCTATACCTACAAAAACCCCATTTACATGGAGACCATGTCACTTTCCACCCAATCTATATTTGACGCCCCTGAATCAGAGGAGAAGGATTCACTCAAAAGCAATTTGGCTAATGAGCTTAAGAAATTGACTAGCCGAATCCAAGACGTCGAGGGAAGTAAAGGTGTTGAAGGGTTGAACCACGAAGATCTCTGCATACAACCAGATGTTTAATTGACAGAGGGCTACAAACCTCCCAAATTCAAGATATTTGACGGTACCGGTGATCTGAGGGTCAACTAAGAACATACTGCGACTAACTACTTGAGGTAGGAAAGGACGAAAGGATCCACATGAAACTATTAATGAAGAGTCTAAAGGGAGATGCACTATCATGGTACATCAGCCAGGATCCAACGAAATGGTCAAATTGGGTAGGTATGGCTTATGATTTCATGGACACATTCAAATTTAACATAAAGAATGCACCAAATGCATTATACATTCAGAATCTGAAGAAGAAGCCTACAAAAACATTTTGCGAGTATGCTACTCGCTGGTGCCCAAAAGTTGCTAGGGTCAGTCCTGCCTTAGAGGAGGATAAAATGAACAAATTCTTAGTCTAGGCCCATAACTCGCAGTTATATGAGAGGCTAACGTTGATAGAAAATCATAAGTTTTCTGACATCATCAAGCTGGGTGAGCGAATTGAAGAAATTACCAAAAGCGCCATGGTTACAAACTTTGAGGCCTTGCAAGCCACAAATAAGGCCTTACGGTCTGGTGGTATGTCTAAGAAGAAAGGCGTGGAGGCTATAATGGTTGCACAAAGGAACAAGTCTCCCCTTATATACCAATCCTACCCAATGCCTCCACTTACATATCAGCCAGCTCCATACTACCAAGCCCATTCCTAGAAACCCAAAATTTTCCTAGGCCCCAACCTAACTTTGATCGAAGGCCCCCAAAACAATAAATAGCCATTGCCGAACCCATTGATCAGCTATATGAGAGACTCAAAGCCGACGGTTATGTCACCCTTATCCATGTTTCAACCCTCGAGAACCCTTATTAGTGGGTTAACCCAAACAAATCTTCTGCATACCATTCTGGCATGCAGGGACACTCATCGACAAATGTCATTATCTAAATGACAAGATATAGTCCTTAATTGATGGCAAGGTCATTGTAACAAAGGAAACCTCTCCGAATGTTTGCAATAACCCCTTACTAACAAAGGGGTAAAGGGTTTTCATGTGATTAAAATAGAGGGTGATTGGGATCCTGAGGGATCCATTGGATTGATCGCTGAAGGCGATGATCCAAAGAAGATAACATTTACTCATAACCCTTATCATGGTCCATATTCAACAATTTGAATTCACGAAGGTAGACATGGCTATCCCGCTTGAGTTTGAGGAAGCACCATTAGCCAAAGCACCGACACCGTTTGAGGTTACAATTTTACCCCCAAAGGAATATGTCCCATTTAAAGTAAAGGTCACCGCACCAACTCCAGTGGAAATGATCACCATGCCATCATTCAATACAAAAGCTATCCATTGGGATTATATGACCGAGGCTAGGAGGAAAAGGCAAAATCAGTTTCAAAGAAACTATTGCAGCATAAAGTATAACAAGGACTGGAAGAGTCTATGCCACGGAGCACTTAGTTGAACCAAGAACAAGCTTCCAAGCGGCCACTCATCATTAAAAACGGCCTAGATGACCTTTGGAGGAACATAGAGGCCAAGGAGTATTCAATCATTGACCAGCTAAACAAAACACCAGCGTATATATCTACCCTCTCTTTGCTGTAGAACTCCAAGACAAACAAAAAACCTCTATTGAAGGTGATGAGTGAGGCATAAGTGCCGAGTAACATCACTAGTGCAGAAGTGGTAAATATGGTGGGACAAGTGTTAGAAAGCCACAAAATCTTTTTCCCTTAGGACGAGTTGCCGCCTGAAGGGCTAGGTCATAAGAAAGCATTACATATCACCGTGCAATGTGAAGACTACATCATCACTAGGATCTTGATTGATGGGGGTTCCTGACTTAATATATGCAAATTAATAAGACTCAAAAAGTTAGGTAAAGGGCTGCACGAGATAAATGAAAAAGCGATCAACGTGAAAGCTTTTGACTGATCCCAAAGGTCCACCAACGGTGAAATTAGCATGTGTCTTCAAATGGGACAAACTTGGTTCGACGTTGACTTTCAAGTAATATATGTGCCAACATCCTACAATATGCTTTTAGGACGCCCTTGGATTTATCCTACTGGGGCTATCGCTTCGACACTACATCGGGGCGTGAAATTTAAGTGGAATCACCAGGAAGTGATCATTCACGGTGATGGCAGCATTCCTATATACAGTCGTCAAACCATTCCGACTATAGGGGGAAGAAGAAAGTTGGGTGGAGATACCTACGATCACATCGATCGAGTCAATGCTATTGACAAAGATAAATGGTGTGACAACAAGATCAAGAGCATATTGAATTGGAGCGGGTACGAGCCTGGAAAAGAGCACGACAAGAACCTACAGGGGATTGCCAAACCCATAAATCTCAAAAAGCACGTCACTATTTTCGGTTTGGGATACGAGTACACTTGGGAAGAATTTAACAACCGATCGCCACCATTGTGCGATCCTTACTATCCATTGAAATAGCCAATACCGCCTTTGGAGCAAACTTTCCAACGGCTGACATTGTTTATGGGACAGACGAGGAAGAGGAACTTGTTGCAGTAAAGACCTTGGTCTTAGAAGACAATGAGATGGACTACTGTGTTGTTTTCGAGGAGGAAGGGGAGGAAGTTCCTTCCATACAAGCTATAAGTAGAGGAGCATGCCTCAACAATTGGACATTCAGGACAACCAGAATCCGGTGAGACTCAGGGTTGCAAGACTGAACAAGCATCAAACACTATCTCTTATTTTTACTAGATTATTTTCTTGTCAAATTTTTTTCTCCAATAAGATCTTCAATGTTCAAAATAGTTATGGAGTTTATCAAAGAATTTTGATTTTTTCTTATGACTCAACACTCATTATTATTTTTTCCTCTCATTACTTTATTTACACAGCATCGCTATTACTTATCTTGATGAACCAATAACTATCATATGCAATGAGACAACGCAACAAACAGATATTGACTCGAAAGAAGATGACTTCCCAAAGGAGATTGTTAAAGGAGTTGGGAACATTTAAAATAGACCTAAGGACAACCTGGACGAGACATAAATTGTTAACTCGGGAGATGTAGAGAATGTCAAGGAAACGCGATCAACATTCATTTATCACAATCAGAATAAAAGACTACACATATTTTGTAAGGGAATATGAGGAAATATTTGCTTGGTCATATGATGACATGACTGGTATAAGTACATCTATTATGGCCCATAAACTGCCAACCAATCAGACATGTCCGCCGGTAAAGTAGAAGCTCAGGAAGTTCAAGCCTGATATTCGTCAGAAAATCAAGGAAAAATTCACTAAGCAAGTCAAAACTAAAGTTCTCAGGGTAGTTGAGTATTAGACATGGTTAACCAACATTGTACCAGTACCGAAGAAGAATGAGAAGGTAAGAGTCTGTTTCGACTACCGGGATCACAACCGAGCAACTCCGAAAGACGACTTCCCCTTGCCGAATATACATCATGATCGATAATTGTGCAAAGCACGGGTTAAAATCATTCGTTGATTGCGTTGCTGGTTATCATCAGATCTGTATGGATGAGGAAGATGTTGAGAAAACGACTTTATCACGTTGTGGGGAATGTATTGTTACAATTTGTTCTAAAGAATGTATGGGCCACCGACATGGAATACTTGAGGAAGTTATTCAAAAGATTGCGAAGTTACAACCTGAAACTGAATCCCTCCAAGTGTGCATTTGGGGTCCCCCCCCCCCAAGAAAGTTTGTTAGGTTTATTGTGAGCCGCCGAGAAAGCGAATTGGATCCATCAAAGGTCAAGACCATTCAGGAACTTCTACCACCAAAGAACAAGTAGGACGTGATGAGTTTCTTGGGAAGACTTAACTATATTAGCCGGTTCATAGCATAATCTACGGTTATCTGTGAGCCAATCTTTAAGATGTTGAAGAAGGATGCCACTACCAAATGGATCGTTGATTAGAAAAAAGGCCTTCAAAAGAATCAAGGAATACCTGTCAGCACCTTAAGTCTTGGTCCCGCTCGAACCAGGTAGACCCCTACTACTCTGCATTACATTACTAGATGCTATCTTCGGTTGCATTTTGGGGCAGCATGATGAAATGGGGAGAAAGGAATAGGCCATTTACTATCTCAGCAAGAAGTTCACTCCATATGTAGCCTAGTATTATTTTTAGAGCACACCTACTATGATTTGACTTGGGTAGCTCAAAAGCTAGGACATTACTCTATGTCTATGCCATGTATCTCATATTAAGGATGGACCCTTTAAAGTACATCTTCCAGAAACCCATGCCCACTAGCAAGCTCGCCAAGTGGAAAATATTGTTGAGTGAATTTGATATTGTATACGTAACTCAAAAGGCAGTCAAAGGAAAATCATTAGTAAACCACCTTGCGGAAAACCCCAAAGATGGAGACTATGAACCTTTGAAAACATATTTTCCCGATGAAGATGTATCATTCATATGAGAAGATAATGCAGAATCCTATGATGGTTAGTGAATCTTTTTCGATAGAGCATCAAATTTCAAAAGAGTTGGAGTAGGAGCAGTCTTGGTGTAAGAAATCAGTCAGCATTACCCAGTGTCTGTCAAGCTCAGATTCCCTTGCATTAATAATATAGCCGAATACGAAGCATGCATCCTAGGGCTCAAGATGGTCATTGACATGAACATGCAAGAGTTTATAGTAATTGGAGATTTAGACTTTTTTATACATCAGGTACAAGAAGATTGGGCAACAAAGAAATCTAAGATACTCATGTATCCGCATCATATAAAGGAATTGAGGAAGAGGTTCACAAAGATAGAAGTCCGACATGTTCCCAGAATCCAGAATGAGTTCGACGATGCATTGGCTACCTTGTCATCTATGATACAGCATCCAAACAAGAATTTCGTTGATCCCATTCAAATTTAAATTCATAATTAGCCAGCTTACTGCGCCCCTATTAAAGAGGAAGCAGACAAAAAGCCTTGGTTTCAGGATACAAAGGAATATTAAGCGAACGTAGAATACCAAGAGCATGCCAATCATACTAAAAAAAGCACACTGCAGAGATTGTCCAAACTTCTTTCACAGCAGAGAAATACTATATAGGAGGACTCCTGATTTTGGACTACTAAGGTGTGTCGACAGAAAGGAAGCATCCAAACTGCTAGAAGAATTCCACGTTGGGACCTACAGTCCGCATATGAATGGTCTTCTCTTAGCAAAGAAAATACTCAGGGCTAATTAAATTTTTATGACTATGGAAATAAACTGCATCCAGTATGTCAGAAAATGCCACCACCGTCAAATACATGCAGATATGATTAAGGTTCGTCCAAGTGAGCTGAATGAAAGAAGCTCACCGGGGCTGTTCGCCACTTGGTGGATGGGTGTTATTGGAAAAATTAAGCCTGCTGCTTCCAACGGACATAGGTTTATCCTTGTGCCAATTGACTATTTTACCATGTGGATCAAAGCAGCATCCTACAAAGAAGTGACTAAGAAGGTCGCGGCAGACTTTTTATCCGTGATCGCATTGTTTGCCGATTCGGGATTCTAGAATAAGTCATTACTGATAATGGCTCCAATCGTAACAACGACTTCATGAAGGCTATGTGCGAAACCTTCAAGATCAGGCACAAGAATTCTACAGCCTATAGTCCTCAAACAAATGGATCCATAGAAGCTGCCAATAAGAATATCAAGAACATAATGAGGAAAATGATCGAGAAACATAAAATGTGGCATGAGAAGTTATCATTTGGTCTGTTAGAATATTGAACCATAGTCCGCACAACAATTGGGGCGACCCCCTATATGCTGGTTTATGGTACAGAAGCTGTCATTCCCGCAGAAGTAAACATTCCTTCCTTAAGGATGATACAGGAAGCAAAGCTCGATGATGAACAGTTGTTATAAGCAACTAGCTCTCATAGATAGGAAAATAATGAATGCAATTTGTCATGGTCAACTTTATTAGAATAGAATGTCCGGAGCTTTCAACAAGAGCGTTAAGCCGAGGAGATTTTGGACAGTTGGTATTAAAGAAAAATTTACCACATCAGGATGAAGCCAAAGGGAAGTTTTCTCCAACTGGTAGGGTTCGTACATGGTATACTTGGTTTTGACAAGGGGAGCCCTCAAACTTGAAAAAATAGATAGAGAAACCTGGCCAAAGCTAATTAATTCAGATATAGTCAAGCATTATTTTGTGTAATCTTTATGCTTTCCTCTATGTTGTTATTTGAATTACGTCTGATTCGATTCCTATTTAAGAGTTAATACGTAGGCAGCCTAATGGATTCGGTCACAATTAAATAAAATCTTCATTTACCCCAAAATTTGAAACTGGGGTAGAGTTTTGAGGAGGACCCTCAAAATTCCGAACTAATTTCAACCCATCAAACAGGGGAAGAAGTTTTAGGAGGACCCTCAAAATTCCATAGAAGGAGAGGTGGGAATGTCTTGAACTATGTCACAGTTGTCGGTTCATCAAAAAACTATTATACATCTAGGCCATACTTTTACAAAATCATGCGTGTTCATTTATCGAAACTGCTTAGCAATGCTACCTCAATGATACGGATCAAAGACAAACAGGTCAAGCAGGGCCAGCGAGGATACAAACTAACCTCCCTCTTTTACAAAACTCACGATTTTTCTTTGGATGCAGGCACTTGGATTACGAAATCATCGAACATACTATGCACTCGCAAACATTGTTCAGGAATACAACTCCCAAAACCGTTACGCTTACCTATTTTTGTTATCCACACACACCAGTGGCATTCTGTGTGTCACAATGTTCCCAGCAGTCACATTTTCATAATCTACTATCAGCTAAGAAAGCTCGGTTACCGCTTGCCACTTTATTTTCTTGCATAAAGCTACCACTCTTCCTTCCAAGGTTAAGCTCTACCCCCCTCTGCGTTTTTTCATTGCATAAGGCTACTGTTCTGCCTTTCAAAACTAAAATTTGTCTCCATTTACATCTCCGCTTTGTATATGGCTACTATTCAGCCTTCCGGGACTAACCGATGTCTCCATCTAAGTCCCTGCATTGCATAAGTCTACTATTCTACCTTCCGAGACTAAACGATGTCTCCTTCTGCGATTATGCACTGTATAAGGCAAATATTCTACTTTCCGAGGTTAAGATCTACCTTATTTAATTTTGCACAGCTGAAAGATCACCACCTTATTCACATTTGCATGGCTAAACAATCGCCATATTATTTACATTTGCATGGCTAAAAGATAGCCACCTTATTTACATTTGCATGGCTGAAAGATTGCCACCTTACTTGCATTTGCATGGCTGAAAGATCGCCACCTTATTTACACTTGCATGGCTGAAAGATCACCACCTACTACATTTGCACAACTAAATGATCGCCACCTTATATAAATTTTCACCACTGAAAGATCGCCACCTTATTTACTTTTGTATAGCTGAATGATCACCAAATTATTTATATTTGCATGGCTGATAGATCGCCACCTTATTTATATTTGCATGGCAGAAAGATCGCCACTTCATCTACATTTGCATGGCTCAAAGATCGCCACCTTATCCACATCGTATGGCTGAAAGATCGCCACCTACTTCATTTGCATGGGCTAAAAGATCGGCAAATACTGCATCTCATATGCTGAAAGATCGCCAAATTATCTGAAGGCTTCGTCGTTCGGAGGCACCATTTTTATAGCCCGATAACACTTTGTCATGGCCGGAGGACCCCCTTTAATCTTCTACATATAATTATTCAAAGGCATCATGGTTCAGAGGCATCATCCTAATATCCCGAGAGTAGCATTTCACATTCTGCAAATCCTTTAGTATACGTTTCACAGCCCAGGACATCATGGTCTAACGACGTCATTCTAACCATCCAAAGATAACATTCATGGTCCGACAAAAATTTGAATCATGTCTAAATTTACACATAATATATGCTTGTATTACTTATTTTCAAGTAAACCGGCAAGCAACGACCATCTCTGTAGGACTTCCCGCAGCCATTTCAAACCTTAACCATTTCCCCCTTGAGCTCAGGTATTGCGTCCGTTCTTGAAAGTCTCCATCGACATACTCCCTCGACGGATCTCGAACTACATAGGACCTGATTCTTGTGAAACCATTGATATGTAGGTACTCCAGAAGCCAGGGCATAACCTAAACCTCATCGAACCATTCCGCTCGGTTAAAATTGGCCATCATATCGTTACCCGACATTTCTTTCATCCTTCACGGGTAAAGAGAGGCCTCTGTTAACGAAATTTTTTTTCCTATATATTTTTAATTAGAAAAATACTTTTGAAAAGCATAAATATGCATATACAAGTATATCCCAATATTTTATTATTTTTCCTCAATTTTCTAAAGACTTTTTTTTACCAACTGATCCCTCTATTTTATTCATAAAAACCCAATAATAATTCTTAAAATTATCATTTTGGCAATTCATTTATTATATTCTCATAGTTATAGCAAAATGTAGCTAAAATAATTTTTATATATTTTTACAACTTTATTTAGTATTTTTAAGGCTAATTGCATATAATTGCAATATTAGCCTCTTTTTGATCTACTTTCGTTTAAATCTATTAAAAATTAAGTCCAGTATATTTAATTTGATAATTAGGTGTTACAAATTATATTATTACTTTTAATATTTTTTTGGGAATTAAATTACTATTTCTTATAAAATGAAAGGGTAAAATTGGTTATTCAAAATCTAGGCCAATTACATTTAAATAATAGCCAGAATTGACCCCTAGTTTGAACACCAATTACCCCGACCCAATTGCAATCAATACCGACCCAAACCCTATTCAATTAAACTGCCCCACTTACCCGTTCAATCCAGGTTGTTGATCAAAATGATCAACGACCACCATTACTCATTTTCTAATTAAAATAAAGACCCCAAGCCCTTTTCATTCTCCATAATCTGCCACCTCTGTATTCCCCTCGTCTCTCAAATCCTCTCGACACCACCCTCAAACCCTAGCCGCCACCACCCTACTCCGCCCTAACCTATGACCTTCTAAGGTCATTGGAGACTTATGCCAGCCTTACATGACTTTTTTGCATTTGTTCATATGGTTTCAAGGCCAGACCATGAAGAACTTTTGTCCTGCCTTTATTCGATGTTAGTTCATAGCTATTATCCGGTCATCAGTGGCATTTCACCAGCCAGCTATGACCATTCGAGTCAAATGTTTGACTCTGTTGGTTAGATTAATATCATTCAAGGCCTTCTCACTGATTTAGTGTTCTTCTGAAACTCTAAGCTCTATGGTTCCTTCGATTTCTTTAGATTTGCTTCAGTTCTATGTTTGCTTTAAACTTCTAAGCATGTTTCTCAAAGTTTCTTTTAAAACTCTTCTTTCAAAACTCTTTATCTTTTCTGATTAGGATTTTCTTGTTATGTTGTTTCAAAACATTTCTCTGATTTTATGGACATAATTTTGCTATGTTTCCTTATATCATTCTTCTACCTGGGATTGCATGTTAAAAGCTCTAATTTCTTTTGACTGCTTATTAGACGAATACTTGTTTGTTTGAGTTTTTTCTAATTCACTCGTTTATCCTCTTTTTAAAACTCTACTATTGTAACCCTTTTGGCTTTGGGTCTGAGAGTGTTCATTTCAATACATGACTCGATTTGAAGTTCTTTATTTCAAAATCTCTCATTCCTTCGTGTTATTCTTCTGATTCTAGATTTCTATCTTCTCTAATACTCGATTATTCTCGAAACCCTAATTTTTCAAAGGGGCTTTTCTTCACCTACTACTGTGAGGTCCTCGCATGCTTTGATATTCTATGTTTCTTCACTACTAAGGCAATGAAGTTGACCTATGTGGCTATCATGTTTTGAATGTTTGTTTTCAACTAACTTTGTGTTGTTATTGCATGACGGTTCTCTTTGTCGTAGGTTGGCCTCGCATGACTAGTGTTGGTGCACACTATTTATATACATAAATTCCTTCTTGATTGATCTTCAATCTTGGATTGATTTCAAACCTTTCTTTTGTGAAATTCTGATTGCACTCATCTATTAAGTTTAATTGATTATTTTCCTTATTTTGCCTTACTAAATCCTTTCCCAAAATTGGTACATTCCTGTCGTTAAACTTACTTACTTACTCGATGGCTTTACAATTTCTTTTGTGGAAATAATCAGTATGCCTATAAATTTATTCCATTTCTTATTTTGAATATGTCGCTGCCCGTTGAGGATGTGTTCCTTTAATTAAAGGCAATCATGTGTGTAATTGATTTCAATTAATGATTGTTTCAATGTTTATGGCTTATTACTTCTATTTTACTTGTTTTCAAAAACTATAAATACCATGTACTTCTCTTCTTTCAGACACAAACACTTTTTGTTATGAATACAAACTTACACCCAAAAACTCTCTCTTGCTTTATTGCTACTTGTGATACTATTTTTTTAGCCCGCTGAAAGCCAAGGCTAGAGTATGAAGTCATGCTTAGTTTTCTTTACTGCACTATGCTTCTCTGACTAGTATGTTCTAACTAATTTTTAGCATCAACAACATGTTTCTGTATTGTTCTTTCATTAGTTTGTCTTTTGTTAGTATTTGACTAAGTCCTATTATTAAAGCATGCTGCATTCTACCATTTTCTTTTCTGAATTAATGTTTCTGTTACTTACTTATCATAGCTTATGAATCTTAAATCCCCATCCCCAATGTGTTTGAAAACTATGGTTGATATGGGGCATGTCAACATTAAACATTTTTGTCCATGTCACAAACTTAATCCTCCTGGGATCATAACCTCCATGTTTCCTCTGTTTGTTGTGTGTTCTGGTTTGCTCATAGGTACTCTAGCATCTTCTATTGCTGTGTATGCCTAAAGCTAGCCTTTGCCTACGTACACAGGTTTTTGCCAATGAATCCCCAACCCTAACCCCCTTGTATGAAGTTATCAACTCTCTATTTTACTAGTTACTATTTTCTTAGCACCTTTTACCCTTATCTTTTACTCCCCCTTAGTTGTAAAAGTCTATTCCTGCACACCCACTTTCTTCTTAGACTTAAGGTCTGCCCCATTTATGTGAGCCTCGCATTGGAAGCTTCCTCTAAACTTGGACACATAAGGGTTGGCATTTCCACATTGCATTCATCTCTATCTGATAAATGTAACTTGGTTAGCACTGCCCGTGGTCCTTTGAGACCCTTAGTGAACTTTGACACACTCAAGTCTGATCAAGGCTTTAAAGCAATGCCATCTTAATGCAGTTTATTCCATAGCTCAGAGAGGAATCAAGAACCAGACTTACTCTGATTGTATTTTTATGTACTTTTCTAATGTATCACTACTTCTGGTTTGTAATAATTTGCAATAAATAGTAAGGGGTGGCTAGTGAAAAAGGGTGAGTAATCATGCATGTTCGATGGTAGAAAATATGCCTACATAGTATTTTGATTTTTGCATATTCAAACTACATTTAGAAGATATGCCTATAGGACTACTTTTAAATTTTGCATATTCAAACTACATTTAGAATATATTCCCATAGGACTACCTTTATATTCTGCATATTCAATTATGTACCTTAGACACCATGCATATAAAGGTTTATTTATTTAAAATTATGCATGTTCAACTTCACGCTTAACTTGCCTATTGGACTCCACTTTAAATTATGCATGCTTGTTACCACTTAGACATGATGCTTTAGGATTTCAACAACAATAAATTAGTACCATGTTCAAAATTAAAATTAGTACACTAGATATCTTGTCCTTAAAAGTTAAAACAAGATATAATGGATCCTATCAGCTGAATCTAGTCTAATTTAAATCAGTCTATTCTGAACTAGTGCTCAAGTAACTTAACCTCTCCTTGCTAACATGATTTAGAAAGCATGCTTGAAGGATTTCAAACCATTCGTTTTAAGTTGTGACTACACTCAAAATCAGCAAATAGATACCATATTTCTAAGGTCTTACCTAAACACTTAGGCAAGCTTTAGGCAATAATAATAATAATAATAAAATTCAACTCGCCTCCGTTATTTGTTTAAGTGCTACAACCAGCAGGCACACCCGATATGTGTTTCCTAACTGAGTCATGTAATAGACTAGGCCTGCTGCAACAAAAAAAATCTCTTCTCCCCTTTGAATTACTTCAGAATCAGACCCTGTTTGATGTTTGCGTCATGTTATCTGATTACCTTGTTTGAGGAGGTATACTTGAGCCTTATGTGTTTATGTGCTTCCCTTGAATGTGCAGTCTTCTATATTTTTTATATGTCGCCCTAGATTTTTCACATTTGAAACCTCATGTCAGCCTAATATCCCTCCTTTTTTGGATTAATAGTCCTAAGTGCCTACGGGACGATAAGAATGGGATGGGTAACATCATGCAATAGTGCTCGAGACCAATCAGTGCTTTAGTACCTTAAACAGGGTGGAAAAGGTAAATATGAATACGATGATCAATGCGCCAATACCACGTGTAGCCCCTCTTCAGAGGAGTGATTACCGGAGATTGCATTCATGTGACCCATATTTTTAATAAACTTAGGATACCCTTCCCTTATTTCACTTCTTTTTTAAAGAAAATATTTAAAATCAGCCTTAAGTGCTATTTCAAATGATTGTTTATTAAAATCCCTTCTTTTTGAGACTTATGTATATATATGTCAATTGAACCAAATTCACAAAGAATTATCTTGATGGGAACCACACTAGTGGATCTTGAGGGGTGCCTAACACCTTCCCCTTAGGATAGTTTCAAGCCCTTACCCTATCTCTAGTTATCAAACGAACATAGAAATTAACCTTAAAGTTGTTGTAATGCACCATAAATCATTAGGTAGAAAATTTTCAAAAATGCAAAACTAGTTCCCAAAAAGGAACGGGTTGTTATATACCAAATGTCATAACCCTATTTGGTGAGAAAAAATGGGCCCAAATACCATGGCCATCAGTGGCCTCTACTGTTGTGTTCTTTTTTCTGATGTTCCAATCTTCCATTTTGCCTTTGTTCTTGTTCTTGATAGGACTGCGAGGAGGATAGGGTGGAGGGGCCCTAGATCTCGTGTAGTAAAATGATGTTGCCAGAGTGCATGAACTAACCTTGGGGAGGGGAATAACAAAAGAAAATAAAAAATAAAACTTAAAGGTAAACAAGCTAGTGAGGATCATAAAAAGTATTGCAATATTTAAACATGCGATGCAGGAATGTAAATCGTGTCTTAATTTTGGAACCTTATTGTGCCCGAGGTAGGCTTACTATAAGTTGATCTGGATAAGAAGAATCCTAACTCGATATTAAATAAGCAAGAAGTAAAAGTCAATAATGGCCATTGGCTTTGTTACATTTTAAGCAAAGAAGATAAGTTCCTATCTACTTGGTCCCCGAAAGACTTTCCACAGATTCAGCATCCTTGGCTCCTTCGAACAGCTTCCCTAACTCGCGAAGTCCCAGCAACAGGTATGCTCTAGCTGTGAGCACGTGATTTTTTCCTCGCTCGATATGTTCCTATGAAATTCATTAAAATTTTAGGATTTTTATTTTATTATTCGAATTTTAGGAATTAATTGCGTTCTTTTGTGTTTATTTGGATTTTTCTTTTATTATTTTAATTTTAGGAACTAACTGCGTGATTTTATATTTATTTGTATTTTCTCTTTTTATTATTTAAATATTTATAATTAATTGCATAATTTTGTGTTTATTTGCATGGTGCACATCTTAATTATTATAATTCATAAAAATATTATCTCAATCACAATGTTTCGACGTATATTTTTATTTGATGAGGATAGTTTAAATTCCAGTGCTACATCGTATACAAATGTGAGTCAATCCATGACAACAATTAGGGATTATAGCCTTAAATCGTCGGATACTCAGGGTTCTTTCCCCCTCTAGTGGTCATTCATTCTTTTGATGACTCGCAGTCGAAAGAGTTGGTTGGCAGTTCAAACCTCAGAGGGAGTTGAAGAGAGGCCTTTCGGTTCGTTCAAAGGCACTAAAAATGGCATATTTGCATTTAGAACTTAATTTTTTCTTTTTTTCTTTTAGGTTATTAGTTAAATCATATTGAAAAAAACAAAAATTGGTTATTCTTACATTTGTTCATTTTTCTTTTGAAATTTCGAATTTAGGTCATTTTTAAAAGTTTATTTAGTCTATTTTGTGTAGAAGTAAAATATGTTTTGGTTTATTTTATTTTTATTATTAAAATCTGAAAATATAACCAAAAATATATATAAAAGACAAAATACATAAATATTGGTCTTTTGTTGAAAACCTTTGATTTGGACCAGCTCTTGCAATAAACTTGGCCCAAAACCACCTGACCCGTTAATTTTGACCCAAATCCAAAGCCCCCACCCGGTCCAGGAATGCCAGGTCCAAAACGGCGTCTTTTACGCCAAAGGAATCTGAGCCATTGATTTAATCTTGATCAAACGGTCGAGATGCGGGGGTGTTACACTAAGTAAGTGTCGAATAATACCCCCTACCCCAGAAACATTGTACCCTGTCCAAAGCTAACCCTAAACTCCTCTGGTGTAACACCGCCAATCCCTGCCGTATCCCCACCGCCTGCCGCCAGCCAGAAATCGCCGCCGCCGTCAGCGTAACTCAAAACACGTCCAAATTAACACCCCTTGCTCCCTGTATTCTCCTATTTCCATCCCCCCTAAGATCACCCCTCGAATCAGGCCAAACGTGTCGAATATTCCGCCAAAGGAGTAGTTGCTCTGCCGTCCACAACGTTTCCGTCTCAAATGGCTCCCAAAAACACACCCCATACTCCCCTAGGCCTCCTCTACCTATAAGTAAACCTTATTTCCTTCAAACAACCCTAAAAATCCTCGAATTTCAAATATGAGAATTAACCTAATTTTGGGACGGACTGTCGAAACTATATTTGGGTTACCAAATGGAGTTGCATGTTCGTTTTGACCAAAAACAAACATTAAACTTCGTTTGGGGATTCAAGTCGAATCCGGTATTGACTTGTTAAAGATCAAACCAGTAAGTTTTCATTTTTATTTTTTATTTTACTTCATTTTTCATAATTTTATCTTGCTTTAAGTTTTGATTATTAGTTTTAATTTAAAATATTGACTAGTTCAACTCAGATTTAATTTTGGATTTTGGTGACCATTTATTCCGTTTTGCAATTTTATTTTTCTTGTAATCCCATATGTTTAGCTTCCGACCATGTTTTGAATTACACATTTCTTTAGCTTAATTTCCATTTCTGATTTAGTTCTAATTCCTGACCCTTCACCTTTAATTGTTTAGCTTAGTTTAATGTATAGTTTGGTAATAGTATTAATAAGAATTCGTTTCCAGTTTTGATTGTTTTAAATTATAGAATGTCATGGTAGTTACAGCTTTGCATGTTTTCTATTAATTATATTAATTTTAGCCTTTGGCTTGAATTTGTGGTCCGGTAGTGTTTAGAATTCTGAGTCGAATTTTTTGTTATTCCTGATTCGTAGTTCAATATGATTATGGTTTAGATTATCGCTGTTAGTAATAATTAATTTTAAGACTTAGCTTAGTAAAAATGGTAATTCTAGTACATTAAAAGGGTAGTATAGGATTCAGTGTGGTTCTAGTAACTTTTGAATAAAATAAGGGTAGTATAGATAGTCTATAAATAGAAAACAATGCTAGAATCCTATAGACTCTTCTAAAAGAGGGCCATAGCATGAAATTCAGTAATTCTAGTGCAATGACTTGGGAAACAAGTTAGAAAATAAAGGACGAAGTAGGTAAAATCTTAAGATTGAAAGAGGGACTAGTAGTTAAAATAAAATAAAAGGGTTCCCTTAGCCTTTGGCTATAAATGGTCACCCCAATTCATTCAAAAGGAGATATACACACAGTTTGAAAGTCTCTAAGAATTCCAAGAAATTTTGAAGCCTAAAAAATCTCAAAACATTCCTTAAAGGCTGTCAGAAATCAAAAGTCTAAAAACATTCTAAAATTCTTATAAATGAATTGGTGTTACTGTTCCATTGGATCTCCTTTGCTTGGAATAATTCAAACTCTCAATTGTCCAGTAGAATTTAAGCTATATAATATATAAGAAATGACTTGAAATAGGTATATTTGAAGAGCTAAGTTTCAATATTATTCCTGGGCTCAATTTCAGTTGGTTAGGGTCTTATTCAAGTTATTTTGAGTTAGGTTGCTGATTTGTATGGTATTAAAATCCTCCTGGGTTTTTCTGTGCTATCCCTGCGTACATAAAAAGATTGTGTTAATTGATTTTCTAGCTGATTTCCTGTTGAATTTGCTAACTCTGCCTCCTTCCTTCATTTTGCTTTGATTCCAAGTATTACTTAAGCCCAAGCTGTGTGTTATGACTACAAGTGTAAAACTCAACAAATGGATAATAACTTTATTGTCTGTTGTTTGAAGATATTGTTGTGTTGTTATTTTAAATACCTCTTATAGTAAAATTAAAACTATGTTCCTTTACTTGTACTAATGCAGCTGTGAATTTATTTGTAAATTGGACTGGATTGTTCTGGACTGCTAAAGAATTGTTTTGTTTTCGACTACATAAGTAAAATACTGATAGTAGCATGATCCCCTTAAGTATTAGAGTAGTCAGTAGTGTAATGGATTTAAAGTTCAAATATGCTTGTGCTAATTGATGTTATTGTATCGTGGTTTAACTCACGGTAGACGAATGTTGTAACAGGTCTATTTAGGACTATTCATATGAATCATTATACAGTATAAAATTGGTGATCATATGTGAACCTGAAATTTTGTTCAAGTTTTGCCATTACTTTGCATTATAATTCACACACGCGATGTAATATAAAATCTAAAAAATGCAAAAATTATCTACGTACTTACTGAAGTTTACTAGCTTGGGCTTGATAGGCAACAACATCAAGTTCCATGTCAACCCATCCATACCTTGTTGTCCATGTATCTCAGTTCTGGGCTTACATTGAGGCCCAAATGAAATAGTCCTTGCTGGCCAGCTTTAGCTGAAAGCATAGTTGATCGAATTCGGAATTTTTGAACTACAGATAACACATTAGAACAAAGGAAATTTGATCCTTACTTAAATATAGACTCGAGTTTGAAAGCCCTGACTCCAACATCAATTAGCCAGGTCTTTTAAAGGAGCATTTTGTAGAAAAAAATAAAAAAAATAGTTTTCTTTAGGATTGGCGTATTCAAAAATTAAAAAATAAGGTGCGCTGTGCCAAACGGAACCATAAATTGTGTGTCCCTCGTGAAATTCATATATTAAAATATTTAGAGATTCGGGACACGCCGTTTAGAGAATTTCATGGCTTCCCGCAAAGATAATGACACGTTAGTCGCTTTAGGCGTGTCTTTAATAATTTTACCTTCTTAAGTACGAGTGCGCATTTATGTGACCCAAATCCAAATCTCAATGAAGTTGAAATATGTCAAAAAACTGCGTGCGCATTCATGTGACGTGGTTCGCGACGTGTTTTAACGACATTGCAAATTTCCTTAAAAATATTAAAAGAGGTATAGAATAATTTAAAATTGCGCTATAGGATGAACATGTACAAAAATTAGCCTTTTTAGCCAATTATAGTAGCTTAAGCGACTGTGCTAGAACCACAACATCTAAGGATGCCTAACACCTTCCTTCGGGTCAACAGAATTCCTTACATAGAATTTTAGGTTCGCAGACTCCATTTGGCAGTCAAAATTTTCCTTGATTTGGGATTCAAAACAAACCGATGATTTGGGACACCAAAAGACAAGCCTATCCCAAGTGGCGACTCTAAGTAAATAAATAATCTCATTTCGAATAATGTCACTTTAATCGAAAAAGACTCTCGTACACGTTTTTATCCTTCTGGGTAGCCGTGTAAAAAGGAAGTGTGACAGCTCTGCTGACTATGCTGGGGAACGAACCTAGAATCTTCGGTTCAGGGTTCAAGAATTCGAGCTTAGAATAACTGTTATATTCGGGTTCTTCTGATTTTCCTACATGTTTCATGCTAAGTGCTATATGCTTTACCGCTTTGATATTGAATGAATTCTATATAAATTGTTACGAAACCCTTCTCTTTTAATCTTCGGGGATGTGCCCGCTGTTCGAGACTCCCTATTCTGTTAGCGTCATACTTTAAAATAAAAAATAGGCTCGGACAAGTTACTAAGCTGGATGATCTTGCGGGTCCCCGGTACATAGCCCCCTTCTCGACTCGAGTTGTCCGCTCGGGTACATAGTCTAGAAAAAGTACCCAGGTTCTAAACTTAGTATACCAAAACCTCATGATGGATCCCTAGTAAGAATGTTTGTTTGCATCACGTACATTTGACTTAGGAGACTCAACACAGGGGTTGGTTCTGTAGAGGATAGGTGACCCGAAATAAAAAGATCACCCTGATGCATACTATGTGCTACTTGTGCATTTATTTGCTTTAGATTCGCCTGTTGACCAGCTTGTGAATAAGGAAAAAAAATTAAGAAAATAAGTGGTATTAGGGCTGACTGAGATTAACCGTTTGTCTTGCAAAACTAATGCTCAAATAGCGCCGAAATGCTGCTGGATTTTTGATAAAAAAGAGGGAAAAACAGAAGAAAAAGAGAAAAAACAAAAAACAAAAGGAAGAAAGGAAGAAAGAAAAGGGGCTTTTCAACAAATTTTTGGTTTTGAAAAAATGTTTTTCCCGAACTACGCTGCTTTGACTCTCGCCAGGTGTGAGAAGATACGTAGGCAACCCCCATCCGGTCCAACCTCCCTTTTGCAAAAATATCCAAAACACAGAAAAACAAATTTCGTATTTTTATTTGGTGTCCAAATTAAATCGGGTGATGTCGTTGTTGTCGAAAGGCCGTATTCGCAAAGCTAAGAAAATAAATTTCACAAAAATAAGAGGGTCAATTTTGATTTTTGAAGTCAAATAGGAGTAAATTCATAAGTCACTAATTCGCCTTAAAAGATATGCAAGATGAGCACAATCGAAAATGAACCGTTTTTATTTGTAAGAAAAATCCCTTTGGAGTTGCGGCAATGGTGGAATGATCTAGGTATCGAAGGGTAAGATGAGGTAAAGAAATATTTGGGGGGCCTTTCCGGGTTATTGGAGATTGTACACCGAGGAGACATCATAATAGCGTTGGTCACATGCTGGGACCGGGCACACAATGTTTTCCACTTCTCAGATTTTGAACTTACCCCAACATTTGAATAAATAGCTGGGTACATCGAAAATGTTGAGCTTCTTTTGAGACGCAAGTATTTGGTTGTTTCAAGAGTTGTAGCGGTGCACAAATTCTTAGATACTTTAAAAATAAGCAGAGTGGTACATGACTCAAATCTGGAAGAAGTGTTTTTCACCTTTTCATTACTGTATACCAGATATGGTCACATAGGGGGGGTTCAACAATCTAGAAAACAAAATTTGCAACAAAGGAAACCGTGTCAAATAGGAAGAATACAGACGCTTCGGTTTTGCGGTGGCTTTTCTAGGGCTTCTGGTATTTCCAAGGAAAGACGGCAACACTGAAATAAACATAGCAGGGGTTGTCAGTACTCTACGCACCCAAGCCAAGTGTACACTCGCACCTATGATTCTAGCTGAGATCTTTCGCGCTCTCCTAGCTTGCAAGGCTGAAAAAGATTTCTTTGAGGGGTGCAATATATTATTGCAAATATGGATGACCGAGCATCTATGTCACCGTCCCCAGTTTATGAGCTATGGGTCCGTAGAGAAAACTTGCATAGAAGAGTTTTACACCAGAATTGAAGGGCTCGGTTTGCCCGAAGGAGTAACAAGACGGATATCTTTCTTTCCATTCCTCTCTGCAAGTCAAATAGAGTGGACGCTGGTATGGTTGTCTGTGGATGAGATGATATACATGCCAACAATAGAACCTCATTTCCTTCTGATGGGTCTTAGGAGTATCCAGCCTTATGCCTCCCACCGGGTCTTGAGACTGCTTGGAACGTACCAGATAGTGCCAAAAGACGAAGATCTTAGTACCCGAGTAGTCGAGATTAAACTAGATGGTCAGTTCCCAGAAGCAACAGTCCGTAAAATTTAAAATAAGTGCCAATACCTAATGGCAAACACTTGTGTATGGAATTGGTCCAAAGCTAGGATATCTTGCTTTAGACAAGAGAGAAATTGAGTTTGAGAGTCCAGTAAAAAGGCCCCATCCCCAAGAATTTGTTGAAGCATCGCAAGAGCAGTGGGATTGGTTGGATAAAGAACGCGAGTACAGGGCTACGATAAGCAAACTAGAGAAGCAGGTCATCAATTTACAATTCTAGAAAGATTTGCAGGCCGCTGCCGATGAGGGCGAAAAGAAGAAACTGGCTAAGGAAATGAAGCCCTTTGGGTCCAAATTCAGAAGATAAAAGTAGCGGCAGAAAACCCCGTCCTAAGCGCCAGGGATGCAAAACTTATATATGGCTTGAGATAGAAAGTGGATGACTACAATTTTGATTTGAACAAAGCAGAAAAGAAGCTAGCCAGGCTCAGAAATAATTAATTGAAAATGCGACAGAACGGGGCACGTCTGATCAGGAAGTTAAAAGAAGAGTTCGATGGTAAGGTGTCACGGTTGAGGAAAAGGGTCGTCACCGCGGAAAATAAAATTCTCAAACAAGAAAAAGAGTTTGAAATTGAAAGGGAACATTGTTACACAGCGTTGGCACAGTTAGAGTTGGATTTGCAACAGCTTCAAAAGCAGAATCAAGCAGCCGAACAAATTTTAGGGGCCAGAACTGAAAATATTGGGCGGTTATTGCAGGAGAACGGTGTCATACGGAAAGAATCAAAGGAATCGCTCATTACATCAAAATGATTCTTTGCCATCGTGATGCTTTTTATTCACCGCGTAATGGAATATCATCATAACCTCCAAGGGGATTTAGCTAGTCGACCCGTGGCAAGGCTGAACGATGCCTCACAGTCTCTAGGAGCAATTGAAGCCCTAATGTATTCGTGATTTCTGAAAATAGTATTTTTCATTAGAGTCTATCAGTTTTTCTTAGAGTCTGTATTTTCTTTTAAGCATGGTTAGTTGTTCTTCGAGTCTGTAGTTCTTCTTATGTCAGAATCTGCTAGTTGCCCAGTTAAATCCATTAGTCTTTGCAACCAAAGTTTGTTATTATAAAATTGAAAATTCCAAAATACAATATATATTGTTGCTTTCATTTTATTTTTCATGAACTCCGCTCGGTCTGATTCATGCGGGGCATGATACGTGGGCAATATTCATAGGATTCGACCGTATTCTTAAAAATAAATGAAGCCCACAAAAGAAAAGAGAGAAGAATAAAGAAAGAAATAACAACCATAATAAAAGGAAAACCAGAGAGACTGAAAGAAGAAAAAGGGGAAAGCAAGAAAAATAAAGAGTGAAATCAAAAAGGAAAACTGGAATAAATGTCGGGATGACACATGCGACCATCGCAAACATGTAGACATTCGTTAACTGTATAAGGTGCATCACACCCCAATGTGCGATCCCCTATCTGTTATCTGTCGCAAACTAACCGCTTGTTGATATTACGAATTCCAGTCTCAGGTTTTACAAATGGTGGTTGTTTTGTAGTAAACTGGCATCACGTCGGTATTTCACCAGATCGAAAGGAAACGCAGAAATGTCATCTGAAATGACTTTGCCGTCAATTCCCATCTTAGAGGATAACTCGATTATAGGCATCCTGGCCTCAGAGTCTGTGGCGGCCGAAGAATATAGGATACGACTTAGGGTTATGGAGATGTGGGATGCATGGACGAATGGAAAAGAGTCTCAGACTGGCCTTCCCTCGATTTCCTAATCTCTTTCCAAGGTCGGAGGGTAATTCCGTTGTTCCCATTAGCCACCCAAACATCCTCCTAGGACAACCCACCATACCAGCCAATTTTTTCGGAACACCTTCTGAAGTCCGCCCTCAGGTGTTCACCTCTGGCACAGTCCCCAATATTTTTACGGCTCCCCCATGTGCAGCTACTACACAACCCGCAGTGCCAAGACCCATGTTTGATCCGACGACTTTTACAACTCCCAATTACCAAATTGAGCCTCCTTCGTACCCTACATACACATTTCCTCAACCACCATATGAATTTACACCAGTGCAGGATAAAACTCCTAAAATTCCTGAACAAGATGAGATAGGAAGAAGAATGAAGAGCCTTGAGCAGAGCTTGAAGAACATGCAGGGTTTGAGTGGGCAAAAGAGTATTCATTACACAGACATGTGCATGTTCCCTCATGTCTACCTTCCAGTGGGATTTAAAATGCCAAAGTTTGAAAAGTATGGTGTTCATGGCGACCTCGTCGCTCACCTAAAAAAGTATTATAACCAAATGCATGGGGCGGGCAGAAAAGAAGAATTGTTGATGGCATATTTTTGAGAAAGTCTGGTACGCATTGCTTCAGAATGGTATATGGATCAAGATGTCTCATGATGGCACATCTGGGATAATCTTACCCGGGATTTTTTAAGGCAATTTCAGTATAACATTGATATTGCACCAGATGGGAATTCCTTGGCTAATTGAAGAAGAAGCCTTTAGAGAGTTTCATAGAATATGCTATTAAGTGGCACGAACAGACGTCGATTGTGAACCCACCCATGGATGAAATAGAGATGGTCACTATTTTTCTCCAAGCCCAGGAAGCAGATTATTTTCAAAATATGATGTCAGCAATGGGCAAGCCTTTTGCAAAAGCAATCAAGATGGGCAAGATGGTAGAAAATGGTTTGAGAACAGGAAGAATTCTGAGTCAGTCAGCCATAAGAGCAACCTCTCAGGCCATCCAAGGCGGGGCAGAAGGAGTCGAAAGGAACAAAAAGAAAGAAGAAGCTTCGATGGCAGCCTCCGGTATAAGAAGACATCATGCTCCCAGGCCCATGTTCTCGGAAAGAACCTCTCAACACTATTATCCCCATCAAGACATGCATTATGTTCCCTAACCTTACGGAGTTATGAATGCTCAACAATTTGCACGACCGCAGTTGCAGGTCAACAGGAACCATGCCCTGAGAAACCAACCTCCCTAAGACCACTATAATCCCCGCCCTCCTCAAAACAATTTCCTTCCCAGGGAGCCACCTAGAAGGCAAAACTTTACGCCAATTCAGGAGTCTTATTCTAGCATGCTCCCAAAGCTGGTCCAGATGGGTCTCTTAAAGCATGTGCCTCGGAAAATACAACCTTGAGTCACCTTCTTACCTACAGGGTAACCGCGGTGATTATCATTCAGGGGCCGAAGGGCACGACACAGAAAATTGTTGGACTTTAAAGCGATCAGTAGATGATCTAATAGAACAAAGGAAAATAGTGTTGATGGATGAAGATGTCCCGAATGTGACTAACAACCCGTTGTCGGCCCACAACAACGGACCAGTAATCGGGATGATCTGCAAAGACAAAGAATTTGACCTTACTTTGAAAGCCATAATAGTCATTGATAATGCAGATAAAAACCAAAGGCTGCCCCTATGAAAGTTGAGGAGGAGAAGAAGAATAAAAGCATGCACCTGTTGAGGCTAAGACTAAGGCGGCACCTGTCAAAGAAACTGTCCTTTACATCCCATGGGGTCATCAAGAAAAGCAGCCAACTCTGAGTCCCCCGAAGAGGTTTGAGTTAAACTGGACAATGTACGTACCCAAAAGAACCTATGTGGTGTGGGGACCAGCTAAACCACAAACGCTGAACGAGCCCGTGGTAGTTGGTCACGCACCTCAGAGGCCCATGACAGACCCCTCTGCAGTCTCTTGGAACTATCAAGAGAGAGTGGCAACACACAATGGCAAGGAAGTCACTGGAGAAGCTCAAACGAGCCACCCTGTAAAGAAATATTCTGACGATGAGGAGGTGAAAAGTTCTACCAAAAAGTGATTCCCACCCAAAAAGCCAATAAACTCTAAAGAAGCGGAGGCCTTCTTTCGAAAGATGAAAATGCCGGACTATGAAGTGGTGGAACAGCTCCGGAAGTCTGCAGAACAAGTCTATTTATCATCATTGCTGATGGATTCTCCGGAGCACTAGAAGGTGTTAGCCAAAACTTTAAATGAGGCTTACGTGCCGGTTCAAACCTCCATGGAACAATTGGAGAGAATGGCGGAGAGATTATCCGCTGTTAATCGAATTACATATAGTCTATCAGGCTTTCAAAATTGTGGTAGCTGATCAACACGAAGAAGCCAAACCATGTCCCCAACCTTTCCTCTCCAATGCCTCAATCATGGTGGCTAGAGAGATGATACGTGAAGGATTCAAACTAGAGAAGGGGCTCGGAAGTTCTTTACAAGGGATAATTGAGCCAATTGATTTGCCTACTGCAGAGATGTTTTTCGGGTTAGTCTACAACCCAACACCAGAGGATATAACATGGGAAAATCTAAGAAAGCATAATGGATGGGCTTTGCCTCGCCCCTGCCCCACTTGTACGAAACGTTTGTGAAGCCAAAGTACAGTGAGGAAGAAGAAGATGAGACCTTCACAGCAGCAGAAAATGAAGAAATATGTGGGGCCATGAGGAAATTATTGTATGAAGCTAACATGGTCCAGCTTGGAGAAGGCTCGAGCACCGTTGAGGTGCTCTACATGGGACCATAGGCCAAATTGCAAAATTGGAAGGCTACGCCTTTCCTAGTCAGGCGGGAGGCCTGGTAATCCCGCCGTGCCATCTTTTCTTGCATTACAAGTTATTTCAAGGTGTAACTCAGGTGTTTTCCTTTAGAATTTTGTCCTTTAACTTCCAAATGTAAACCTTGTTATCTTACAATTTAAAAGAAATGAAGTCAATATTTTCATCGTCTACATTCCTTTATTCTTTCTGATTTTGCTATTTTCCTTTTATTTCATTTATTTCTGTTCCAATAATGCAGCTTTAAATAATACTACATGCTCACGGACTTCATGCCCCGATCCGAACATGCTGCCTAATTATGAAATATTGAACCAATAACCGGAGTATGACAAAGAAGAGGCTTTTAGGGAAATCAATCGAGAATGGGAACATTTTGAAAATAAACTTAAGCCAAATCTAAATGATACCAAACCGGTTAACTTGGTTGGTCTCGGCGAAACCAAGGAAACCAAAATAAGCATCCATGTGAACGAGGAAATTCGGGATTCACTGATTCAACTTCTTTTTGAATTCAAGGACGTGTTTGGTTGGTTCTACGACTACTTGCCAGGGTTAAGTGTTGATTTGGTGGTTTATAAGTTACCTACATACCCCAAATGCCATCCAGTCAAACAAAAACAGAGAAAGTTCAAGCTTGACATCAGCTATAAGATCAAAGAGGAGATCAGTTGGAGGCGAGAGTATTCTGAGTGGTTCGTCACACCACATGGTTGGCCAATGTAGTTCTGGTTCCAAAGAAAGACGGGAAGACCCGAGTATGTGTAGACTACAGACATCTAAACAAGGTCAGTCCCAAAGACAATTTCCCTTTATCCAATATCCACATCCTTGTTGGCAACTGTGCCAAACACGAGATACCGTCTTTCATGGATTGTTACGCAGGATACCACCAGGTGTTGATGGATGAGGAAGATGCTGAGAAAACTGCCTTCACCACACCTTGGGGGACTTATTGCTACAGGGTTACGCCTATTTGTTTAAAGAGTGATGGGGCAACATATATGAGGTCTATGACCACCGTCTTCCACGACATGATGCACCAGGAGATAGAAGTATATGTGGATGAGATGATTAGCAAGTCAAAGACTCAAGGTGATCATGTATGGGACCTGAGGAAGTTCTTTGTAAGGCTTTGCAAGTTTGATTTGAAATTAAATATAGCCAAGTGTGCATTTGGGGTCCCGTCGGGCAAGCTCGTGGGTTAATCGTCATTCGGAGAGGTTTTGAGCTGGATCTAACAAAGATAAAATCCATTCGAGAGCTACCTTCTCCGAAAACCATGAACGATGTAATGAGCCTGTTGGGAAGACTGAACTACATTAGCCGATTCATTGCCCAGCTGACTTCTCTGTGTAAGCCCATATTCAGGTTGTTAAAAAAGGATGGAGCAATTAAATGGACTAATGAGTGTCAAGAAGCTTTTGGAAAAATTAAAGACTACCTGTCCAATCCACCAGTCTTGGTCAAGCCAGAATCGGGAAGGCTATTGTTTCTATATTTGACGGCCCTGGAGAACTCTTTTTGTTGTATTCTCAGGCAGCATGATGTCACTG
The DNA here is from genome assembly GCA_034376525.1 of Nicotiana benthamiana. Lineage (NCBI taxonomy): Eukaryota > Viridiplantae > Streptophyta > Magnoliopsida > Solanales > Solanaceae > Nicotiana > Nicotiana benthamiana. The sequence continues at coordinate 58,247,430 of CM067337.1, forward strand.
GAAATAAGGAGCAGGCCATTTACTACCTGAGCAAAAAGTTTACCAGTTACGAAGCCAAATATACCTTGCTAGAAAGAACTTGTTGTGCCTTAACTTGGGTGGCTTAGAAGCTGAGGCATTACCTGCAAGCCCACACCACCCACCTTATAACCAGGCGGGACTCTTTGAAGTATATATTCCAAAAACGGATGCCCACAGGGAGATTGGCAAAATGGCAAATCCTGCTCAGCGAGTTCGACATAGTTTATGTCACTCGCACCGCGTTGAAGGCCCAAGCATGAGTAGATCATCTAGCCGAGAACCCAGTGGATGATGAATATCAACCCTTGAATACCTATTTCCCAAATGAAGAAGTGAATTCGCTGGAAGTAACATCTGAAGACATCACTGCTTGGAAAATGTTCTTCGATGGAGCACTAAATGCGAAAGGCATAGGAATTGGAGAAATCTTAATCTCACCTACCGGTCAACACTACCCACCCACAAATCGGTAATGGTTTTTCTGAACCAACAACACAGCTGAATACAAGGCTTGCATCATGGGCATGAATATAGCTATTGACCAAGACATCAGGGAATTATTAATCATGGGAGATTCGGATCTGATTATCTGGCAAGCCCACTGAGAGTGGGAAACGAGAGATGCCAAACTCATCCCTTATCAACAGCACATGGAGGATCTCGGCAAACGGTTCAAGTTGGTACAGTTCAGGTACATTCCTCACTATCACAATGAGTTAGCATATGCATTCGCAACTTTGGCCTCTATGTTTCCTTACCCTGGAAATGACTACATCGATCCCCTTGAAATCCAAATCAAGGAAAGGCATAGGTGTTGTAATGTGACCGAGGCAGAATCCAGCACTCAGCAATAGAATTATGATATCAAGAAGTTTTTGAAAACAAAAGAGTATCCCGAGCAGGCCACTGGGATCAAAAGAGAACCATCTGACGGCACGCGAGTGGTTTCTTCTTGAACGGTGATATCTTATATAAGAGGACCCCAGATCTCAACCTGCGAAGATGTGCTGATGCCGAGGAAGCCGGAAGGATTATGCACGAAGTGCACGCGGGAGTGTGTGGGCCTCATATGAACGGGTATGTATTGGCAAAGAAAATACTTCGGGCAGGATATTACTGGATGACCATGGAAAAAGATTGCTTCAGCTTCGTTCAGAAATGTCATTAATATCAAGTGCACGGTGATTTGATTCATGCACCGCCAACCGAATTGTATCCTATGTCAGCACCTTGGCCATTCGCCTCCTAGGGCATGGACGTCATTGGGCCCATTGAACCAAAATCCTCAGATGTACATAGATTAAAATTAGGGGTTGTTATCGATTACTTTACAAAGTAGGTCAAAGCCATCACACTTAAGTCAGTCACCAAGAAATTTGTGGTAGACTTTGTGCATTCCAACTTCATTTGCCGCATAGGTATTTCTGGAACTATCATTACGAATAATGATGCCAACCTGAATAGTCGCCTGATGGGAGAAATATGTGAACAATTCAAGATAACACATAGAAACTCCATTCCTTACCTGCCCAAAGCCAATGGCGTCGTCGAAGAAACAAACAAGAACATCAAGAAGATCTTGAGAAAAATGATACAAAGATTAAGACAATGGCATGAAAAGCTGCCTTTTGCATTGCTTGGATATCGCACCACGGTGCGCACATCGGTAGGGGCTACTCTATATTTATTGTTCTATAGGATTGAAGTTGTTATCCCTAGAAATCTCTTCGCTCCGGATAATTGTAGAAGCAGAAATTGAGGATATTGAGTGGGTTAAGACTCGGCTAGAGCAGTTTTCACTAACTCACGAAAAAGGAATGGTCGCGGTTTTTCACAGACAGTTGTACCAACAAAGAATAACCCGCGCTTATAACAAGAAAGTGGACCCCAAGAATTTCAAAGTTGGACAGCTTGTATTGAGGCGTATTCTCCCTCACCATTAGGAAGCTAAAAGAAAGTTTGCTCCGAACTAGAAAGGTCCATACATTATTAGAAAGATACTTCCCAAAGGAGCATTGTACCTGGGTGACGTCAAGGATATGATCCTGAATGAATAGTGAATGTAGCTGCAGTAAAAAGGTATTATGTTTGAATGCCCTGCAGTAATGATTCAGGCTGGTTGAAATGACAAAGGCATTTCTTTCGCGCTACCCTAAACACTATCAATCCTTTGAAAACCCATTGGACTGGTTATGTTTCTTTGATAACCCTCTTTGGAACCCGAAAGTTCTATTTCAAAAAAAAAAGGAAGAAAATAAAAGAAAGAAAAAAAAAGGAAAAAAAAAAGAAGAAAACAAAAGAAAAATGAAAAAATGAATGAAAAATGAAAAAATGAATGAAAAATGAAAAAAAGGAACAACAGACAAATTAGTTTAGGAAACACTTCATGAACTACGTCTGGCTTGATTCCGAAAGGATACGTGGGCAGCCTCTCCCTGAGGTTCAGTCATATCAAAATAAAAACCCTAATTCTCCAAAAACAAAACTGGGGCAGATGAAATGGTTCAGCCATGAACCCGCCAGAATGGTTCCAAAGTTGTACATTCCCATCAAACTTCCTTTACCCAAGAACCTGGCCCAAGCCCTTTCGATCGATTGGCAAAGTCAGGGACACGACAAACACCATTGTTGGGATTTGGCACAATTCAAATTGAGAAAAATAAAGTGAGAGAGTCTTGTCGGTGAAAACCTTCGGGCACCATAAGGCGATGGTGAGTGGAGAAAATAAAAACGAGAGAGTCCGTTTAGTTAAAACTCGTCAAAGAGCACTATCGGGCGATGGGAGAAGAGAAATGAGAGGGGTTGATTGGCGAAAACCCGCAAAGGGCGCCGTCGGTCGAAAATGAGGTATATCACCATCAAAACCAGAGCAAGCTTCCCTTGTTCTGAAAGATTAGAATACGGGATACAAGAAGTAGGAAATGTGTATGGGTCGGGCATCCAGTCCATGAAGCAAGTCATGTCCATTTGAAGTCGCCATGCACCCTCAGAGAAGTCCCTCTCTTTTCCCGAAAAGGACATGCTTTATTTTTTTCTAAACCCATATGATTGATTGCTTTTGTATACTGATTCCTTGAATCACTTTCGGTTTAACTTTTAATTTCACAACTATCCCACTGGCAAGGCCGATTTCACACGGCTCGCCTGGCAAGGACTAAGGAAAATACCTAGTCTCAACGACACATCTAGTCGATCTCGGCTGGCCATGACGGCTGACGCTTCAAAAGAAAAAAGGTGGAAAGAAAGAAAATCAAAGTCAAATGCCCATGAAGGCAAAATGAAGATTAGAAATGTTAAGCCCGAGTGTGCTAATTGTCTCCATGAAGTTTCAAAGACAGGATACCCAAAAGCCCTGAAATGGAAATCGGAACAAAGAAATCGCAACCAAAGACCTATGGAGGCAAAACAAATCTGAAAGATGAGATCTCCCGACCAACTGACAAGGCAAAGTCTGGAAAGCCAATCGTCCTCTCAACAGAAGTGTGGCCATGATCAAGCAAATCAAAGCCACAAAACCAACCATTGTTTCAAACTAACAAATTGTGCTTTGTTTGAAATTTTGAAACAGGTGTAATCCAAAGCAATGGGATAAATGGAAAATACAATCAAAGGAAATGCACAAGAGCTAAGAATAGCCTTGCACCAATGATCAACAAAAAAGGGAAGTTCTCATTACATCTTTTCCCACAGTTTATAAAATAAAAGTAGAAAAGGAGAATCACAAAACAGGATAGCATAGGGCTCCGATGCCCAACTCCATTTCCCTGAATCTAGGACCACATCCCCTAGTTCTCCCAGAATAACCTGTGGACCTCATTGGCATAACTCGAGGATCATACTTTGTTCTCCCTAGCATAACCTGAGGATTATTTTACTCCATTCCCTGGCATAACCTGAGGGTTCCTCTATCCATCCACAGCATAACCTGAGGATTCATGTCCCTCATTCCCCGGCATAATCCGAGGGTTCCTCTCTCCATCCCCAGCATAACCTGAGGAACCTTCTTCTTCTTTCATTCCCCAGCATAACCTTAGGACGAATTTCCTTCTATCCCTAGCATAACCTAAGGGTCTTTCCTTTCTCTCTATCCCTAACATAACCTGAGAGACTTCGTTTCTTTCATTCCCTAGCATAACCTGAGGTCTTTCTCTTTTCTTCCCCAGCACGAGTCTTTTATTTTTTAATCCCGGCATAACCCGTGGATCTCCCCAGGCATAACCCAGGAGTCTTTTCTTTTTCAATGCCGGCATAACCCGCGGATTCCCCTGGCATAACCCAGGAGTCTTTTCTTTTTCAATACCGGGTATTCCCTGGCTTAACCCAAGAGTCTTTTCTTTCTAAATCCTTGCATAACTCACGGATCCTCCTGGCATAACCCAGTAGCCCTTTTTCTTCCTATCCCGGCATAACCCGTGGATCACCCCTGGCATAACCCAAGAATCTTTTTCTTTCAAATCTTGGCATAACCCGCGGATACCCCTAGCAAAACCTAGGAGTCTTTTCTTTTTCAAACCTGGCATAATTCGTGGATTCCCCTGGCATAACCCAAGATTTCTATCTTCCAACCCCGGCATAACCTGCGGATTCCCCTGGCATAATCCAGGAGTCTTTTCTTTTTCAACCCCGGCATAACCCGCGGATTCCCCTGGCATAACCCAGGAGCCCCTTTTCTTCCTATCCCATCATAACTCGTGGATCTCTCTGGAATAATCCTGGAATCTTCCTCATACATCCGGACACAACCTGTGGATTTTCTTCCTCTTACTTAGCAGAGACTCTCTATTCATATCCTGACATAACTCACAGATTCTCCTCTTACCCCCGGCAGGGACCTGTTTCTTCTTCCAGCATAACCCGGCCATCTTCCAACATAACCTGGTAATCTCCCTAAAAATAAACGACCCTTACTTTTATTATTTTCAACAGAAATAGTTTAGATTTGTGCTACAAATAACTCATAAAATTTCCTAGTGAAAACTGGGGCAGAAATTTCGTTCGTTTGTCGGTTTTGGTGTCCATGTCGTAGGTTTTGAGATGACCGATAGAGTGAATCTCAATCCGGGACAAAGGAAAAAAGAAAAGAAAAAAAAGGAAACAAACCCATAATGGTTGAATGGAAAGATGCGGATCGTCCAAATTTGATTCAAAGTCAGAAGTCAAGCATGTCCCGCTCGGTTTCAATGCTGAAGAAAGAACCGGAACCTACAGCTTACGAGCATCAAGATTCAGGTCGGGGTCCACGGTGAATCCAGCTAAGACTCAAGATCAAGCTACAAGAGATTTATAGATAGGGATCTTGTAACTCATAGTTTATAGGCATTGCTAGTTTAGCTTATGATTTCTTTTGGGTGTAATAAGGAGGTCAGCAAGCAGTAGAAGCAGCGTCAGCAGTGAAGTCACAGTTCATGGTAGTCCCACCTACCAAACACTCCAGAACTACACTGAACTGATTCATTTATAGCCAAGGATATGTAGGCAACCTTTGAAGCAGGGTTCAATCAGACATTTGTCAAAGTACTTCTCATGGACTGCAAAGCAGTCAAAAATCTCTCAGTTGCTCATTTATCTTTCCCTGAAAACCCTTCGTGTCTCCGAGCAAAACGGGGCAGCTGCGAGCACGTAATTTTTTCCTCGCTCGAAATGTTCCTATTAAATTCATTAGAATTTAGGAATTTTCTTTTATTATTTGAATTTTAGGAATTCATTGCGTGATTTTGTGTTTATTTGTATTTTTCCTTTTTATTATTTAAATTTTTATAATTAATTGCATAATTTTGTGTTTATTTGCATGTTGCACATCTTAATTAATATAATTCATAAAAATAAAAAAGTCATGTTTGCATTTAGAACTTAATTTTTACATTTTTTCTTTTGGGTTATAAGTTAATTCATATTAAAAATAAGAAAAAGTTGGTTATTCTTACATTTGTTCAATTTTCTTTTGAAATTTAGAATTTAGGTCATTTTAAAAGTTTATTTAGTCTATTTTGTAGAAGCAAATATATTTTGGTTTATTTTATTTTTATTATTAAAATCTAAAAATATAACAAAAAAATATAAAAGAGAAAATACATAAATATTGATCTTTTGTTGAAAACCTTTGATTTGGGCCAGTTCTTGGAATAAACTCGGCCCAAAACCACCAGAACCGTTAATTTTGATCCAAATCCAAAACCCCCAACCGGTCCAGGAATGCTAGGTCCAAAATGGCAACGTTAATGCCAAAAGAATCTTAGCCATTGATCAATCTTTATCGAACGATCGAGATGCGGAGTGTGTTACACTATATAAGTGCCGTATAACACCCCCTACCCCAGAAACATAGTACCCTATCCAAAGCTAACCCTAAGCTCCTCCGGTGTAACACTACAATATCCCCACCGCCCGCCGCCCGGCAAAAATCTCTTCTGGCGGCGGCGTAACTCCAAATCCGTCAAAATTAACACCCCATGCTCCTCGTCTTCTCCTCTTTCCAACTCCCCTAAGATAACCCCTCGAATCCCAGCCAAACTTGTCAAATATTCCGCCAAAGGAGCAGCTACTCCGCCGTCCACGGCGGCACCGACTCCAATGGCTCCCAAAAACACACCACATACTGCCTTTGGTCTCCTCTACCAAAAAGTAAACCCTATTTCCTTCAAACAACCCTAAATTTCCTCGAATTTCAAATCTGAGAATTAACCTAATTTTAGGACGGGCTGTCAAAACTATATTTGGGTTACCAAGTGGAGTTTCATGTTCGTTTTGACCAAAAAAAAACATGTAAGTCCGTTTGGGGATTTAAGTCGAATCCGATCAAGACTAGTTGATGATCAAACCAGTAAGTTTTCATTTGTTTTCATTTTTATTTTTCATTTTACTTCTTTGTTGATAATTTTATCTTGCTTTATGTTTCGACTATTAGTAATAATTGGAAATATTGACTAGTTCTACTCAGATTTAATTTTGGATTTTGGTGACCATTTATTCCGTTTGCAATTTTATTTTTTTGGTAATCCCATAGGTTTAGCTTCCGACCATGTTTTGAATTACCCATTCTTTAGCTTAATATCTATTTATGATTTAGTTCTAGATATTGACCCTTTACCTTTTATTGTTTAGCTTAGTTTAATGTTCAACTAATAATTTGGTACTAGTATGAATAAGAATCATTTTTCAATTATGATTGTTTCAAATGATAGAACGGCATGGTAGTTACAGCTTCGAATGTTTTCTTTTAATTATATTAATTTCAGCCTTTGGCTTGAATTTGTGGTCTAGTAGTGTTTAGAATTCTGAGTCGAATTTTTTGTTATTCCCGATTCGTAGTTCAGTTTGATTATGGTTTTGGTTATAACTGTTAGTAATAATTACTTTTAAGACTTAGCTTAGTAAAATTGATAATTCTTGTACATTAAAAAAGGGTAGTATAGGGTTCAGTGTGGTTCTAGTAATTTTAGAATAAGATAAGGGTACTATAGGTAGTCTATAAATACAAAACAATGCTAGAATCCTGTTGACTCTTCTAGAAGAGAGACATTGTATGAAATTCAGTAGTTTTAGTGTAGTGACTTGGGGAACAAGTCATAAAATAAAGGACCAAGTAGGTAAAATCTTAAAATTGAAAGAGGAGCTAGTAGTTAAAACAAAAGAAAGGGGTTGTCCTAGCCTTTGGGTATAAAAAAGTACCCCAATTCATTCAAAAGGAGATATACACACAGTCTGAATGTCTCTAAGAATTCCTAGAAATTTTGAAGCCTAAAAAATCTCAATACATTCCTAAAAGGCTTCCAGAAATCCAAAGCCTGTAAACATTCTAAAATTCTTAGAAATTCATTGGTGTTACTGTTCTATTGGATCTCCTTTCCTAAGAATAATTCAAATTCTCAACTGTCCAGTACAATTTAAGCTATATAAGATATAAGAAATAGCTTGAAATAGGTATATTTGAAGAGTTAAGTTTCCAATATTGGTCCTGGGCTCAATTTGAGTTGGTTAGGTTCTTATTCAAGCTATTTTGTGTTGGGTTGTTGATTTGTATTGTATTAAAATCCTCCTGGGTTATTCTATGTTATCCTTGGGTACATGACAAGCTTGTGCTAATTGATTTCCGAGCTGATTTCCTGCTGAATTTGCTGACTCTGCCTCCTTCCTTCATTTTGCTTTGATTTCAGGTATTACTTAAGCCCAAGCTGTGTGTGGTGACTAGAAGTGTAAAACTCAACAAATGGGTAATGACATTATTGTCTGTTGTTTGAAGATATTGTTGTGTCATTAATTTTAAATACCTATTTTAGTATAATTGAAACTATGTTCCTTTACTTGTACTAATGCAGCTGTGAATTTATTTGTAAATTGGACTGGATTGTTCTGGACTACTAATCAATTGTTTTGTTTACGACTCCATGAGTAAATGCAGATAGTAGTATGATCCCCTTAAGTATTAGAGTAATCAATAGTGTAATGAATTTAAAGTTCAAATATGGTTGTGTTAGTTGATGTGATTGTATCCTGGTTTACTCAGGGTAGACGAATGTTGTAATACGTCTATTTAGAACTATTCCTGTGAATCATTATACAGTATTAAATTGTTGATCATATGTGAACCTTAAAATTGGTTCAAGTTTTGCCATTACTTTGCATTATTCTTCACACACACGATGTAATATAATTCTGAAAAATGTGAAAATTATCTGCGTATTTACAATCTTTTACTAGCTTGGGCTCGATAGGCAACTACATTAGGTTCCATGTCAACCCATCCATAACTTGTTCTCCATGTATCTCAGTTCTGGGCTCACACTGAGGCCCAAATACAATAATCCATACTTGCAAGCATTAGCCGAAAGCATGATTGAACAAATTCGGAATTTTTGAAGTAGAGATAACACATTGGAACAAAGGGAATTTGATCCTTATTTAAATATGGACTCGAGTTTGAAAGCTCGGACTCCAACATCAATTAGCCAAGTCTTTTAGAGGCACATTTTGTAGAAAAAGAATAAAAAAATAATAGTTTGCTTTAGGATTGGCCTATTAAAAAATAAAAAACTGAGGTGCGCCGCGCCAACGGAACCCATAAATTGCGTGTCTCTCGTGAAATGCTTATAATAAAAAATTTAGAGATTCAGGACACGCCGTTTAACGAATTGTACGGCTTCCCGCAAAGATAATGCCACGTTAGTCGCTTTAGGCGTGTCTTTAAATATTTTACCTTCTTAAGTACGGGTGCGCATTTATTTGACCCAAATCCAAATCTCAATGAAGTTGAAATATGTCAAAAAACTGTGTGCGCATTTATGTTACACGGTTGGCGAAGTGTTTTAATGACATTGCAAATTTCCTTGAAAATATTAAAAGCGGTATAAAATAATATAAAATTGCGCTTTAGGATGAACATGTACAAAAATCAGGATTTTTAGCCAATTATAGTAGCTTAAGCGTCATTGCTAGAACCATGGGATCTGAGGGTGCCAAACACCTTCCCTCGGGTCAATGGAATTCCTTACTTAGAATTTCTAGTTCGCAGACTCCATTTGGGCAGTCGAAATTTTCCTCGATTTGGGTTTCAAAACAAATCGGTGACTTGGGATACCAAAATCCAAGCCTATCCCAAGTGGTGACTCTAATTAAATAAATAACCTCATTTCGAATAATGTCACTTTAATTGGAAAAGACTCCCGTACGCATTTTTTTCCTTCGGGATAGCCGTGTAAAAAGGAGGTGTGACACGGGCTAGATATCCGCCTTCAGCCCCTTTAGCCTCTTGAAAATCTTCAACCCTTTGTTGGTGGTTGTAGCCATATATTTCCATTCCTCGATCATCTTTTGTTTGGATTCTTATATTTTGTGATGTTCACTTTTGCAATCACGGTTCCTTTTGCGCAATTAGTTGTACATAATTTGCACTTCAGCCTTTTCGTCTAAAATCCCATGGCATCGAACGAACCCTGGCTTGACCATCATTGTCTTCTAACCAACCTAAATAGAAAGGAGTACAATTGTCATGGTATTTTTCTGGCTCTATGGTGTCTCTTCTTATCACGATCTTGCTATGCCACATGTGTTGGGCTTGGAAATTGTAAGGACTATCATCGCCTCGAATGTCGGCTCGAAAGTGGCTCATCTTGTCGACCCTGGGTATAACCTGCTTCCTATCATCTTGCTTCAGAACTCGCAGAGTGACGTAAGGGTATGTTCCCCTTAGGATAATTTGTATTAGGAAAGGTGCTTCTCCAAATCGAACGATGAACTCCTCAGTTTGAAACTATGCGAACATCCATTGAACATGTTCTTCAATCAGGTTATCAAATATCTCAACCCATTCCCTAGTATCCTCAGTCCGAGTGAACATGTCGAGGATGTAACTCATTCGCTTTGGATTATGGAAAGTGATGTGATCATCCCAGTCCCTATGCTTAATTTCTTATCGATATTTGCCCTTTTGGAGATGCTATATAAGAAAAAGTTGAAGTAGTAGATTGCAACCTTCGAAGTGTTTTTCTCATTGTTGACACTTCTCCGTGGCTCAATATATGTCTGCAATAATCATAGGTATAATATTGAATGCCTGCCCACCAATCCCTTCCATTAGGGTTTTGGTTACCATAGCTAGCCTAGTATGAATTCTGCATTTCTTCATCAGAAATACAATCAGACTCAGGAAGCAAAATATGAAGATGAAAACACTACGGTGGACCTGTCCCAAGGATGTGATGGAAAACTCGCCAGAGTAGGTGTGGTAAGATTTTCTGTGACTGTACCTTTAATACAAGTAGTCAAAAGGGATGTATGAATCCTTCAGCTATGTGAATTCCGGATACTTCTTCAAACCCATCATTTTAAAGAAGCCTCTACCTTTGCAATTCTCAAGATTAACAAGCCCGAAGTCTCCCATACTAGGTTAGCCAGTCCTCTTATTTCCTCCAGAAAAGTTGATATTTCAATACCCCCAAAGCGGAATACGGCCCTTTTACATTCCCTACACAATGTGGCAACTTCTATGATCATGTTATTGGGATGGATTTCTAGGAGGGATGGCAGATATCCCAGATATTGTCTGACGAGATTCTGATCACTAGAATGTTAATCTTTCCACAAGCTTAACATCCTTGGGTGGATGTTGGTAACCATTCCGAATTTGGGATTTCGTGCCTCATGTTTCTGTAACTTAAATAAGGTTAGACCCTTCCCCCGCCTACCATGACTATTTAATACATATGATTAGAATGAATCATCTAGTTCTCCGAATAAATGCACAGAACGAGACAACGTCCATTTTGGATTCAGGAAAACCCAATTGACTTTGGACAAGGCTATCTTAAAGGATCATTACATGGACAACATAACTGCTCCGGCTAGGTTTGACCATGATGGATGCACAATTCAAACAGAGTAAGGTATATATGGAGTATTAGACTGGTACCCTTAAGCAGACAACTCAAGGGGAAGGCTCGGAAATGTTGACTGCACCGTTGATCGACTAGTTTTACCGCAAATATGGCTTTTCGAATTTAGGGGTAATGATATAGGAAGAGTGCAACCACTCATTATAAGTGTTTCTATATTATTTGCTTTGGCACGAGTAGAGTATGATGTTGAGCAAGATTCTGAAATAAATTAATAACATTTTGGCATGTATTTGCATATTAAGAACGTGATAGATACAACAGTTTCATAATTTGAAGTAATAAAGAAAAGAAAACAAGGAAGATATGTCAGTTTAACTTCAAAAGAAGAAATTAAATGCTTAAAAGAATTAAATAAATAATTGCACATAGGGAGAGGTACAAATACACAAAAATAACTTGAAATGGTAAAAGCCAAAAAGTGCCCAGCAGATCGCCATGTTGTCACACCTCCTTTTTCCTCCTACAAAAATCGGGTTTATGACATTCAGTTGAGACAACTCTTTCCTTTCAGGAAAGAGGTTTTGCAAATTTGAAGAGTCACCATTTAACGATTTAAGTTTCATTAGGGCACCTATAGGGTTCAACTTCAACTACATTTTTTGATAACCAGAGATAGGGTAAGGGCTTGAAATTATTCCAAGGGGAAGGTGTTAGGCACCCCTAAGGATCCACTAGTGTGGTTCCTAGCCAGATAGTTCTTTGTGAATTCGTGCAATTAACAAGTAAACAAACAAGGCTCAAATAAGAGGGGATTTTAAATAAATAAGTGCTTGGAGATGATAAAATAAATAAAAAGTTTTGAAAGAGCTATAACTAAACATGCTAACGATTATAAGGGGAGTCCTAGGTTCATTTGTAATATGGATCACGTCAATGCTATACCCGATAATCACTCATCAGAAAGGGGCTACACGTGATATTAGCGCAACGGTCATCATGTCCATATCTACCCTTCCCACCCCATTAAGGTATTAAAGTGCGGATTGGTCTCGACCTCTATTTCATGCTATTACCCGTCCCATTCTTATCAATCCCGGAGGAATTTAGGATTACTATTCCTATATGAATGAAGATATTAGGTTGACTCTTGGGTTTTGAAAGGTAAAAGGACTAAGGCGGCATTCAAAACACATATGACTACATATTAGAGGGAATATGTAAACAAAAAGAGGCTCACATATACCTCCTCAAGTAAAACACACAAATAGCATGACTTAAAACACATTTTGGGTCAGGATTTAAAGCACTAAGACATGGGAGTTTTAGTTATTGAAGTATACCAATTTATTACATAACTCAGATAAGAAGTCTAAATCAGGCATGCCTGCTGGTTGTAGTATTTTCTAGTCATTATCACCTAAGGCTTGCCTTATTGATGATACCCTATAAGCATGATATCTATTGTTGATTTAAGATGGCAAAACAGTAATGGTTTTAAACTAATAAAAGGAATGGGTTGTTCGAACTGATTCAAAATAGTACGAGTCAAACTGGTTTTTAACTAAACTGGTTTCGAATTTTATAGACATAATCTCTATTGTTGCTGATTTTAATCCCTACAGACATGGCATCTAGTATTAAAGGTTTATTTGGTCTTAGAGGCATGGTATCTAATGAAGTGGGATAGGCGGGTTTTATTTTATCACAGCCAAATTCCTATAGGCATGATTCTTATAAAATATTAATATTAACCTATAGGCATGAAATCGAATTTCGAAGCTGATTTTGGCCTTGTAAATATTATATCTGATTATAGCCATTAGACTCTATGGGTAGGATTCCTAAGTGTGGAAGTAAACATGCAGAACTTTATTAAACAGATCCTATAGGCGGGATATCTAGGTGTAGAAATAAAACATGCAGAATTTGAAAGCAGGTCCTATAGGTAGGATATCAACCCTTAAAACATGCATAATCACGCTTTCCTTTTCACATGCCAACCCCAGTATTCATTACAAATTATTACAGACCAAATATTAAAATCATCATAAAAGTGTAAAATAAGAAGTTTTAACCATAGGAAGCCTGATTTTGACTTCCTATTGAATTATATAATTAATCACTGCAAATGCCACTTATTTCAAAGCCTTTCTCGTACCTGGTGTGTCAAAGCTCCCTAAGGATCTCAAGGGACCATGGGTAGTGCTTACACCCAGGTTTGCATAACCAGAATTGATTTTTAAACAAGACTAGAAAATAGTAAGTGATAAGAGTGACTTTGAAAGACCTAGTAGTGAAACTCAAACTACACAGAATTAGTAGTTACACAAAGGGGTCAGAGGTTTTGCGAGTACATTGCATGGAGCACATGACCCTAGGAGGCGCCAGGTTTTGACATGCACAGCAATACATGATGCTGGCATGGTCACAAACCATCCAGAGAATACAACCAAAAAGAGGGAAGGGGATTTGGGATTTATAAACATAGAAGAGCATTAATTTGAAATGGGAAAGGGAACATATTTATACATGCTAGTAATGTAATTTGATTACAGAAACATAAGACGAAGTAGACAAGCATGAAGAAGTTGAAACAATTATCGAAGCATGTTGTTGTTAATGCTGAAAAATTAACTAGTACATACCAGTAAGCAGCAAAGTGCAAAAAGAAAAACAAAGTAAGCAAATTTCCAGAGCCTAGCCCTGTCTTTCAGCCGGCTAGACAAAGCAGTAGTACAAGTAGTAACGGAGAAACGAGAGAGTTTTGAGTGAAATATGTGTTCTGAACTTAGATAATTCTCTGTTTGTTTGAAGGAAAAGGGGGTGGGCATTTATAGCTTTTGAAAGCGAGTGAAAGTATGGTAATAAGTAAAGTCTTAAAACAAACATGGAAGCAATCACTAGTCAGAATCAATTAACCCAAGTGATTTCCTTTAATTAAGGAATCATGGCTTAACGGGTACTAACATGTTTCAATTAAGGAAAGAAAATCAGTTTAGGGAAAAATCGATTATTGCCATAAAAGGGGTAGTGAAAGCATGCTGTAACAATCAAGTCTAAGTACAAAATAAGCTTATTTTTAGGAAAGGATTCAGCAAGGTAAAATATCCCAGTAAAGGGAAAAGGAATCAATTAATTTTAAACAAGCAAGTGAAATTAGGGTTTGTTAGGATTTATGCCCGTCACTAGAGGGGGGGTGAATAGTGCGGTACAAAAATATTGATAAATATTGCGAAATTAAAAATTGCAGGAATAAAATAAATTCGGTAATTAAAATAGCAAGGAAAGAACACACCGAATTTATCCTGGTTCACCACAACTTGTGGTTAGTCCAGTCCCCGAGAGACTCTCTCGAGATTCCACTAACTCCGTTAAGCTTACGAGTGCCTAACAAACCGATACACTTGCTCGTAGATGTACACTCTACAAGACTTCAACTTGCTCGAGGATACTGCACCTCAAGACTTCAACCACTAAGACTTAGGGTACTTAGCGAACCCGACAATCAATGAGAAGATATGTTCTTCTCAAACACCTTTCTCTTTTACAACAAGAACTCTCTCAAAAGAGTAGATAAAGAGATACAAATTTAGCTCTATGAACAACTCAAAGTTGTCTCTCAAATGGCTCAACAAAAGCTCTAAAATGATGCTCAAATAATGTCAATATGTATATCAATATTGGGAGGTGTTGTGTGTTTAAAAACATCTCAAAAGACCTCTTTTTATAGGGTTAAAGGGTGGATGTCCGTTGCTTAATTGGCAATCAATTATGCTGATTTTATGCAAGGATAATCGATTATTTGATTTGCATATCGATTATCCTTTTACCGTTACAAAATCGGAAGAGATTATGCTCAAGAGTAATCGATTATTTGGATGGCATAATCGATTATTTTGTTCCAGTGTTCAAAACTTTGGCGACGGATGCAAGATAATCGATTATTTAAGAATTATAATCGATTATATACCATTGATATACAATGTGTATACCACAGTATACCAGAATTGAAAACTTACTTCAAAAACCATTTTGGTTAAAATGAAAACGTTAAAATTATATTGTTTGAAGTATATTAAAAATGTTTATGACATATATGATTTAATAAAATGATTTTATGCTTATTAATGATGACCTATGTAATATACCAGAATTGAAAACTTACTTCAAAAACCATTTTGGTTAAAATGAAAACGTTAAAATCATTTTGTTTGAAGTATTTAAAATATGTTTATGATAAATATGATTTGGTAAAATGATTTTATGTATATTTATGATGACCTATGTTGAGCCAAAAGACGAGATAACTTTAAACGTTGCTCTTACATTTGTTTTACCTAACGACCTACGCCTTGGGTCTTTGGTCTTGAACTTTTGAACTCGTCTTTGGCTTGTCTATGCAATTCCTTCATCAATATGCTTCTTGGCATTCACTCTTGATTGTTTGTCATATAATATCGTTGTTTGACACTTGACTTCATTGTTTGTCATTCATCAAAACCTATACCTGAAAATCATGTTTATACAACCAAAGCGCACATATCATAGATAGAATGATTTTCTACAGGGTTCATAAAAGAAAAAGCTTCTACAATCAACCACAAGACATTCAAGGAAGAAATATTATTATGCACTTCAGTATAAAAATAGAGTGAATAGAAGAATTAGACATGCGAGGCCAAACACATTGGAAAAAGAGATAATCACAAACATGTTGTAGTGGTAGAAATAGGCTAGGATTCAATAGCAACAAAAACATTCGAGGCACCAGTAGTCAAGTAGGTCAAGTAACTTAGAATCAACAGTGCAGAAAAACATAGTATCATGTAAAAGAAATGAGAAACATGTAAAGGTCTCATAGTAGCAGGTGAAGAAACCTCTTGAGAAGTTACGGTTTCAACAAAAGTCGAGTTAAAAAGATAGTAAAAGCTCAAAATCAAACAAGTCAAGCAAGAGAAATAACGTCAGAAACAAATAACAAGTACATATTTAAACAAACAATTTCCAAAACTCGGATAAAAATAAAAAGAACGAGGGTTTTAAAACATGCTGAAATAGATAGAAGAACATCATGAGAAAATAGCAAAATCATCAAACATCATTAAGACCAGAGGAGAAAACTTAAAGGAAAAAACCCTAATCATTGAAAAAACGAAGATTCGTTTTGAAAGAAAGTTGAAGAACCTTTAAGAAAACACATAAAAGTTAAAGGTAAGCACAGATCTAAGGTATATCCAGTAGAAATCCAAAGATATTTGAGATTAGGGTTTCACAAAGCCCAAAAAAAACGAGAAAGTTCTCGAAAGTTAACAGTCTAACCAGAAAAGGTCAAGGACCCGCCTTAAAAGGCCATGAATGGCCGGAGAAAGGTCGTGGATGGCCGGAGAAAGGCCACAAACAATAATCGAGCAATGACTGGACCAGAATCTTTCGAGATATGGTCATGAAACAATAGAACCAAACACCCATGAGCCATGGAAGGATAGTACATGTCTCAAATTAACCATAGACGGCCATGGATTAGGTAGGTATTAGGGTGGATTAGGGTGGCGGCGACTAGGGTTTATGAGAGTTTCCGAGAGGGTTTGAGAGGAAGGGGATTATAAGGCGGCAAATGGTAACAAATGGTAGGGTTTTGGGATTGTTTGGGATTAATTAAGGTAAGGGTAAATACTGGTCGTTAATCTAGATGATCAACTGATTGGATTAAAGAGGGTAGGTAGAGGTCCGGGTCAGGGTCAGTTTAATTTGAAATTGGGTCGAGGTTTAATTGGGATTAGGCTGTCAAAATTGGGTTTAATTGGGGTCAGATTTTAGGTTATAATTTAAATAAAATTGGGCTACTATTTAAATATCCAATTTTTCCTATTTAATTTGTAAAAAAATAATAAATTAATTTCTAAAAACAAATTGAATGCACTAAAACGATTTATAACATATGATTAACACTTTAAAACTATAGGACATTTTTGAATATAAACGCAATTAAATCTTAAAAAAGGCTAATATTGTAATTATATACACTTTAGCTAAATAAATTTGTAAAAATATGCGAAAATTACATTAGATATATTTTAGCATAAATTTAAAGATCCAATAAATGGATTATCAAAATATAATTTTGGACAGAATTATTCGGAATTTGTGGATAAAAATAGAAATAAATTGGTTAAACCTTTAAAATTATGAAAAAATAATAAAACACTTGGATATGCTTACAGATGCATATATATATGCTATTCTGAAGTTATATTTGCATATTGAAAATATATAGGGAAAAATTGGGTGTCACCATGTCCAGTTTACCGCATTTGTAGTCTCGCAGGTGCGTGCACACTTTCACACCTGCAACTTTCTAGCCTTACCTCATCTGGCCGCATCTACGATCTCTTAGTTGCTTCTACGGTGCTACACCTGCAGTCCCATTCACCCATGTGCAGTTATGACAAGTTTAGCCAACATCAAATTTTTCTATATCCAATTGAAATTCCATTAAGCACTCGAAACTCAACCAAGGCCCTCGGGACCTCAACAAAACATGCCAACAAATCCTAAAACATCATTCAAACTTGTTACAACCTTCGGAACGTTCAAACCAACATCAAAATACAAAAATTAACATCGGATTCATGCCTAAGAACTTTAAAAACTCTCAAATCACACTTTCGATAGTCTTTCAAACCTCGTCCGGATGACCTGATATTTTGCAAGCACATCACATTCAAAAGTACGGAGCTACTCCAACTTCTCGAAGTCCTTTCCGACCCAAATATCAAAATCTCACTATCGAATGGGAAACTTCAAAAATTCAACTTTCTGCACTTCAAGCCTAAATAAGCTACGGACATCCAAAACACAATCTGAACATGCTCCTAAACCCAAAATCACCCAATAGAGCTAACAGAACTAACAAAATTCCATTCCGAGGCCTTCTTCACACGGTTCTGACTACGGTCCAAATTCTAAAACTTAAACACTCATTTAGAGACTAAATGTCCCAAAATTCTCCAAAACTCCAAATAAATCCTCCCGGCAACTCACATTAGCAGAAACAAGCACAGGGAATGCAATTAATAGGGGATCGGGTGTTAATTCATAAATTTATTGGTCGGGTCATTACATCCTCCTACGCTTAAACATTCATTCGTACTCGAACGAGCATAGAGACATACCTGAAGTAGTGAAAAGATGAGGGTAATGGATGTGCATATCCTGCTCGGTCTCCCAGGTCGCGTCCTCGAGCGTCTGACCCTGCCATCGAACCTTTACTGATGCAATGTTCTTTGACGTCATCTTTTGAACCCGCTTGTCCAATATTGCCACCAGATCCTCAACATATGATAGATCCGTGTCCAATTACACTGAACTGTGCGACGGATCGCCATGATACCTCCGGAGCATCGAATCATGAAATATCGGATGAACTTCTACCAAGTTGGGAGGTAAGGCAAGCTCATAAGAAACCTTCTCACCTCGACTCAATATCTCAAAAGGTTAAATAAACCTCAGACTTAGCTTCCCTTTCTTCACAAATCTTGTAACGTCCTTCATAGGCGAAATCCGAAGCAGAAACTGCTCTCCAACCATATAGGAAATATCATGAACCTTACGGTCCGCGTAAATCTTCTGTTTGGACTGGGTTTTACGGAGTCTATCCAGAATCACCTTAACCTTCGCCAAAGCATCCAGAACATAGTCTGTGCCCAATAATCTAGCATCACCCAGCTCAAACTAACCCACTGAGGATCTACACCGCCTACCATATAAAGCCTTATACGGTGCCATCTGAATAGTGGACTGATAAAAGTTGTTGTAGGCAAACTCAACCAATGGCATACGCAGGAGTATATCCTCAAGAATCTGAATAGTGCGCTCACACTGCCCGTCCGCCTGAGGGTGAAATGATAGAAACTGGAATATCGTGCAGACGAAAAATCTCCCGGATCTAAATCTCTACTAACCGCTCTAAAGAATAGGTAGTACACATAAGAATGAAATGTACGGACTTGATCAGCCGATATACAATCACCTAAATGGTATCGAACTTCTTCAAAGTCTGTAGCAATCCAACTACGAAGTACATGGTGATCCTCTCCCACTTCTACTTTGGAATCTCTATCTGCTGAAGCAACCCACCCTAGCTCTGGTGCTCATACTTCACCTACTGACAATTTAGGCACCGAGCGACAAACCCAACTATATCTTTCTTCATCTATCTCCACCAATAGTGTTGCCTAAAATCCTGGTACATCTTTCTTCATCTATCTCCATCAACTCTTGATTCCTTTTTACGCATCTTTTCTCATCTTTCCTCCTGTCTTCCTAGAACCCTTTCGCTCTACCATACTTTAGCTTGCGACCTACACATATTTATTTATACTTATTCACAACCCTTCTTCAACCTTATTGCTCATAGATTTCCTTATGTTATTCTGTAATATCAAGCAAGACACCACATACCACTTTGGTCAAAGGTGCTTAGAAGATAAGAAAATTTCATTACAGGTTTCTTGTAATAACCTGCCAAAAGAAGTTACGAACCTTCATCAGTGTTGTGGGTCTATGCAAATTCTTCATTGCCTCATTCTCTTGTGAATCCAATCGGATGACTTTACCCAAAATAATATTCCCAAGGAAATCTATGGATTTCAACTAGAGTTCGTAGTTAGAAAATTTTGCATACAACTTCCCTTTTTGTAGAACTCTAAGTACAGTTCGCAGAGGATGTGCATGGTCAGCCTCTGAACGAGAATATACTAATATAACGTCAATAAATACAATTATGAACAGGTTTAAAAAAGACCTAAACATACGGTTCATTAAATCCATGAATAATGTTGGAACATTGGTCAGATCAAACGCCATAACCCCAAACTCAAAGTGCACGTATCTAATTCTCAATGCAGTCTTCGCAATATCTTTATTCTTAACATTTGCCTATTGTTACCTAGACCTTAAGTTTATCTTTGAAAAACACTAACCTTGTAACTGATCAAATAGATTATCAATTCTCGGGAGCGGGTACTTAAGGAACCATCTTTCTTTCTTACAAACAACCCAGGTGTTCCTTATGGTGACGTACTAGGCCTAATAAAACCTTTTTCAAACATGTCCCTTAGTTGTACCTTTAACTTTTCAACTCTGCGGGGGCCATCTAATAGAGAGGAATAGATGTTGGGTGAGTATCTGGTAGTAGGCCAATAGAAAACTCAATTTCTCGCTCTAGAGGGAGACTCGAAAGCTCATCGGGAAAAGCATAGGAAAACCCATTCACCACAGGGATGGACTAAATGGTTGGTCATTCTAATTCCACATCCCAAACCTGAACTAAGTGATAAATATAGTCCTTTATGATCATCTTCCTTGCCTTGAGATAGGAGATAAATACCTCTTGGTAATGTCGTATTACCTTCCCATTCTATAATTTGCTCTCCTTGGGACTGAAATTAAACCATCATTGACCTATACTTGATGTTAGCATAAAAAAAGGCCAACCAATCCATACCCATTATAATATCAAGTTCTACCCAACCGAATACCACGTACCTTATCCTTGTTTATTATCAAATCTATTACAGGCTATTACGGTAACATCTATACATATATGTAACACTATTAAGACTTAACTCGCCTAACTAATTTAGAAAAGGTTTATGTATATAGGGGATGACTAATCTGTAGACATGTCATACCCAACACTAGAACGAGATATTATCTGCAAAACATCTAAGTAGGCATAATCATAATATATACAAGTCAGGACGGGGCTCCCGACATCCTTATCAAACAACAAAACACATATAAAACCCTGACTTGATAATATTCCAAGAAGAGGTAGAACTCACCAACCAGAAATTGACACTTGGAGGAAGTCTATAGTAGAGGGTCCTTGCCCCGTTGAATATAATAACCTCGATCGGACATAATTCGAAGCAGAATCTTCATGTCCTTATCAGTTACCTTCCTCTTCTTGGCCCGACTACTATCTTCTTCCTCTGCATATCCCATAGCATACACCGAAAAACCTTGATTGATGGAGTCCCAAGACTGTGGACTATCCGGAACCTCACAAAAGCTAGTGTCCTCAAATACCTTGAAATAGTGTTGAGCCTGAGGCAAACAGGGTTGTTCCAATCCATGCACTACTCTCCTCATACCCTTATCAATGGTCTATGAAACTGAGGGTCTTGGTAAAGATGGAACTCCTCTCACCTCATCTACTACCAGAATGGTCAAAATAACTCGAACGAATGACTCATATGGATCCTCGGATGGATCCTCCTCAGAAGAACCCATGATCTCCGATGGGTCTGAATCCATAGTATAACTTATCTCTCTTTCTAACACCTTCTTAGCCTTCTAACCCATGCTAACAGTTGTAGTCTTCGAAGGCAGAGCTAAAAATATAGCATATCGTCAAGAACATGAATGCTTATATAGCAGGATCTAAGATAAGAAGAGAAGATAACATCATATATGTCATGTAGCCTCATGTCTATAAGTGTGGTGCACAACACACCATGAAACAAGACTCTACTAGACACTGTCTGTAGACAACCTTAGGACAGAACTGCTCTGATACCATTTTTCCGACCCAAACCGATGGGCCGTAATGGGTGCATGAGTCCTACCTTTCAAACATTCCTAAGCATATGTCTAGGGTATGAACCTACATAACATCTTCTGAATTACGAAGATAATATACATGAAGGAAACCTGCAAACAAGGCATATGTATGTATATCTGCAGAATAAAGGGGGCAAGCTGGCAAGGCTACTATAGACGACTATACATCCAATAACCAAAATCCGACAAGGCCGCATACATCCCAACAAGATATACTGTCTACAGACCTTTAACAGAAACATAACTGTACAAAGACGGGACTAAGCCACATCATACCCATATATATATATATATATATATATATATATATATATATATATATATATATATATATATATATATATATATATATATATATATATATAAACGTATTGTGCCAACATTCAAAGTAGCTCCAGATCAAATGGAGCATGCCAACTCTAGCTGATTAGGGATCCTAAGAAGGGGGACCGTCAGCTTGCCTACCTGTACCTGCGGGCATGAAACGCAGGCTACGTGAATTAAGGCGTCAGTACGAAAAATATACTGAGTATGTAAGGCATGAATATTAGTACATAACAAACATAGATGAGACATGTAATATAGAAACATGTCTTTAAATCTAAATAAATTTGTAAATTCTAAAACATTTATAACATTATGCACATGCCTATAAATGTTGTGTCATGCATAGGTATGAGTGTACATAATATCATTAAGCCATTGAGGGCATCATATCATATCTGTCACATCTCTTTTTTTTGCTTACACGTGGTTACCCCGAAAGATGACACGTGTACAGGAGTTTTTTTCAATTAAAGTGACATTATTCGAAATGGGAATAATTATTTACTTCAAGAGTCGCCACTTAGGATAGGTTTGGCTTTTGGTGTCCCAAGTCACCGGTTTATTTAATATCCCATATTGAGAAAAATTTGACTGCCCAATTGGAGTCTGCGAACTAAAAAATCTTGAGTAAGGAATTATGTTGACCCGAGGGAAGGTGTTATGAACCCTCGAATCCCGCGGTTCTAGCACGCTCGCTTAAACTCATTATAAGTGGCAAAAATATGATTTTCTATACCTGTTAATCCTACAATTTCATATTAATAACCGTTTTAAACCTCTTTTAGGAAAATTTGCAATGTTATTAAAACACGTCGCGAATCGTGTCACAGAAATGCACCCTCAATTTTAGACATATTTTAATTCCATTGCGAATGGGATTTGGATCACATAAATGCGAACTCGAATTTAGGAAGTTATTTTATTAAACATGTGCCTATAGAACCTACGTCTTCAAAATTTGTGGGAAGGCCGTGAAATTTGCTAAACGTCACTTCCTATATTTTATTTGTTTTAATGAATTAAAGATCCATCGCATGGTATTCAATTGTATCAACGCGGCTCATTTACATAATAAGGACATTCTAGTGTATGCTAAGTTCTCCAATATGGTTGTATTTAAAATAACTTATCATTTATATAAGCATTATATTTTGGAAAACAATACGCGCGCCTTAGCCTCATTCCTGGCTAATTGCATACACTGATTCAAATTTGGGCTGGCCCAGAATACACATTGTGTTTGGCCACTGCTGGGCCTCTCAACTTGGCCTAGAGTTAATTCATGCGGAAGAGTTTGTTATGGACAAATTTCTGGGTTGTCTTTTCATTTTTAGTTTATACACAACCTATGAGTAAATGTAATGAGTCAGTCAAGCGAAGAGCTAACCAATCGAACAGTATGCCCAGGGTTTCAACAGAATTTTGAGAGAATTAAATCTCAAAAATGATCAAAATCAGCACTGATAGCTTCTCACAGATATAACAAGATGCTAATATGTATTTTTATCTCTAGGATTCAAAGGGAAAGTTCCGGATCCTCTAAAATATGCTCAGGGGGGTTCTTTTATAATAGAGCCTTAGGGCATCAGCTTTTCTCTTGTTTTTCTTTTAGTCCTTGCTTCAGATTTGCACTTCCTAAATGGTCCTTCATTTCCTGACTTGTGCCTCAAATTTGAGGCAGAAATTGTGTTGTAGTCCCTTACTAGAAGGTTCTAGAGATTATTAACAGATTTTTTAAGGTTCAAATTCTTCTTATACCCCTACTTCCTTTCCTAAATTACCCACTTGAGGTTTTGACCTTAGTCAGTTCTTTGGTTAAGTCAATTATGTTCAAGTTGGGTCAAGTTTTGTCTTGGACCAACAGGCTTGTATTAAAGTTCAAGATTAGCCTCAACTAGTCAGGTTTCAAAATGGGTGCCTTAATGTGATTTTCCCATAGCCAAACATTATGCAGGATAACTGTTAAAAATCAAAAGCTATAAATCAAAATACCAAGAATTGGGGAACCATCCCTCAACACTCAACTTGTTAGGAATAAACCAATTAAAACACTCAAAGATCATGAAAATGAGAAGCATACAGCAGAAAGTGAACATTTGTCTCAAGAATCAAATTGGAAGAGTAAAGGCTAACACTTGCAATTAAAGCTCTACCCAACCAATCAGCCTAAACTGGACATCAAATACTTAGGAGCATGAATCAACCAAACAAACCAAAAATCATGGAATAAAGAAACGAAGATGAGAAGATGGAGGTCAATCGAGCCCTAAAAATCACATTACGGAAGAATAAACAAAACTAGGCTTTCCAGAATCAGGAGGCTAATGCTAGCATGATATGAACACTGCTCAAGAGATGAAAGGATTTCAGATTATTGACAAGCAACAATATATGACCATTTAGACCTACTTCAGGCAAGATTGTGGACAAACAAACAATTATTTAAAAGAAGTTAAACATCTAAGAGCAAATATAAATACAAAAAAAGATAAACTACTTCGGCAAATACATACAGAAGAGACCAAATAATCAGCAAAATATATTCAGAAGAGACAAAGTACTTAGCTTCTTTACACATGCAACTCCGCTTGAGATTACTTTATCATTCATTGACCTTTTGTAGAGGTTTTAACCTCGTAGGACAACTGGTATAGTGCATAACCGGTTAGAAAGGGTTTTGTGATTCTGACCCCAATGAGGTCTCAGATCTGGATTTGTTCAGTGGTTGAGGTTGTTTGGAAGTCGTGGATGGCATAGTTGGGGAGGGTAAAGGCCAGGGATTGCCTGGGAGAAGCTCGATTAAGTTCCGATAGGGTTGGGAAGTTCCGATGGGGTTGGGTTTTTAGGGTTGAGCTTTGAATCAATATTCGACACGTTTGGGATGGATTTTAAGGGTGTGACACATATGGTTGGAAAGAGGAGACTGAGTTGTTTTACGGGTGTAAACTTGGAGGGGTTTGGAGTTAGGGTCGCGGAGATACGGTTCCGACGACCTTTATGTGAATATTCGAGCCGATGGGTGGTGTTCAAAGGAAGAGGGATGTAGGACGGGGAACGAGAGGTTCTAATGGCTCTATGGTGTAAAGTTCGGGAAGATTGGAATTAGGTCGCCGGAGACGGTGGTTCCGACAACCTTATTTTGAATATTCGAGATGGAGGGGACTTGTTTGACGGGAACTAACCACAAGACGGGATAGGGGAGGTTGTGACGATTTGGTGGTGTTAATCTGGGGAGTTTTGGTTACCGGTCGCCGCCGCGAGGCAATTTCCGGCGGCGGCGTTAGTGTGGTAGATGGGTGATCAACGACGGTTCTGAGGTGGTCAAGGGGTGGTGTTATGTCGGTCAATGGCGGTGTTACGCCAGGGAAGATGGTACGAGGAAGGGGGAGGTTTGGTCTCAATTGTACTAGAGACGTTTGGACATATATATATGGTTTGGGGGGGGGGGTTGATGACCGTTGGATGAGATGAGATTAACGGCTGTGATGAACCTTCTTTTTTCTAAAACGGTGTCGTTTGGTCGTTGGGTGTGAACTGGATCAAAGGGGTCGGTGGTTTGGGTTGGGTTGTGTGTTGTTTAAAGGAGAAGTAGGTTTGGGCCACTCAGGTCTAGCCCAATTGTGGCCAGCCTGAGTGGCTCCGTATATATACACATATATATTTTTTGTCTTTTTCTTTTAATTTTAACTAATTTCAAACTTTATTTAAAAATCACAAATTCCTAATTATCACAAATAAAACTACACCAAGGCGAAATTAAACAAAAAAAAATTTCAAATGCTGGAAATATATATATATTTTGTATTTTAGTTTGTAAAACAAATTTATTTAACAATTAAATCTTAATCCATCTTAAACATGCAGTAATGAACATGCGAATACAATTAAATCCTAATATTTTAAAGAAAATCCTAAACTTTGAGAGTCATGTAGGAGCTTGTTTCAATCGGGTAAAAATTATATGCTCACAATATCGTCTTGGCCAGGGTCGATATATCATCAACATATACTAGCTGATCAAGTGCGATACATATAACCTCTTCCAATATATATATATATATATATATATATATATATATATATAAGCGTATATAATGCCGTCTGAGTCATATTTTACCCATTGTGGGCAACATCATCATCATATACCAGCTGATCAAGTGGTTGTACGTATATAACATCGTAACCTTTTCTCATATCTCATATATATATATATATTTACACATATACGTATATAACGCCATCTGGACATGGGTCAATGCACATGAGTGAAATGCATGAAAAATACGTAATAATATCAATATTTATTCCGGATAAACTTTTCCAATTGTGTATTATTCTGTGACCCATGAACAGGAAATAATAATAATTCTCTTAGGAAATCAAGAGTATAGGCACACCTACTATTTATTTGAATAGAGTAATTTATAGAAATTGTGTATGTGCTTATTTCTTCAGTATAATTTGGACCATGCCAAAAGAATGAAGGTTAAGACAAGAGGGGTTGCTCTGATGGTAAGCAACCCCCACTTCCAACCAAGAGGTTGTGAGTTCGAGTCTCTCCAAGAGTAAGGTGGGAAGTTCTTGGAGGAAAGGATGCCAGGGGTCTATTTGGAAACAGCCTCTCTACCCAAGGATAGGAATAAGGTCTGCGTACACACTAGCCTCCTCAGACCCCACTAAGTGGGATTATACTGGGTTGTTGTTGTTGTTGTGTATGTGATTATTTTTTCAGTATAATTTAGATTATACCAAAAGAAAGAAGGGTAAACCTTAATATACCTGTTCATGAAATTATTTGAATGGAATGAAGCTTTCTGCTTCTTCCGAAATATGAACGATCCTATGCTTGGATTGAACAAAATAATTATTGTTCTTTGAATTTCCAATCGAAATTTGGCTAAAGAATTTGGACGAAAGTAACTCCTGTTTCCAAGTTTTTGATTTCAAAACCAAAGAATGAATTGAAACTTGGTTTTAAAAAGGACATTTGCTGATTTTGAAATGATTTCTGATCTTCACATTTTTTAAATGGAGCCCAAAGACAGATGGTCTTTCTTGGATAATAATTACAAGTCTTACTAAGAGATATATCTCTTCAAGTCACTTAGACACCAATACCTTAACTCAATGAGTCATTTTTCTTACTTATAGCCATATGCCACGTTTCCTCTGGGCAGAGTTAGTTGAGTTTCGTCTGCATATTAGTTAACTGGGTAATATTCTACTACTCGATAATTAATTAATTATCCTTATAATTTAAAAATTAGCATAAATCAATTAAAATTGTCTTTTTTTAAAAATACTTCATATTTACTTTATATATTATACTACCGTAGTCATATGGTACCTTGCATGGTACTAGTTCATAATTATCAGGGATTATCGCACGACCCGTATTTTATTCCAAATATTCCACTTTCAACGAATCTCGTTTTCTTCAATCTGTGTACCTTTTTATCCTTTATAACACTTATTTATTGCTTGTTATAAACATCGCAAGTACGTTAATGTCTAGATGATCTCATCTCCGAGTCTATGTCGCTTAACTGAAAAATAAATTTTAACGTACAAAAATGTGAGAGGTGCACTTCTTCCACTTTCTTTGGATCCACCGAAATAACCTCACTCAAAACCATGTGGCCTAAGAAAGCCATGGAATCCAATCAAAACTCACATTTTGAGAACTTTGCATATAACTTTTCTTCCCTCAATTCTAAAGCACTGTCCTCGGGTGCTACTCATGATCTACCTAACTCCGAGAGTATACCACAATATCATCAATAAAGACAATGATGAACGAGTCGAGATATTGTCAGAACACGCTAGGCATCAAATGCATGAAAGTTGCTGGGACAATGGTCAGCCCAAATGACATAATAAGGATCTCATATGACCATACTGAATCATAGAAGCAGTCTTCGAGATATCTGGCTATCAAATCATCAACTGGTACGCAAATGAATCTTAGAAATATTGGTGCACCTTATAGCTGGTCAAACAAATCACTAATACGAGGCAAAGGATAACGGTTCTTCACTATAACTTTGTTCAACTGGCGATAATCAATGCACATACACATAGAACCATCCTTCTTCTTCGCAAACAAGATAGGAGCACCCCCAAGGTGATACACTAGGCCGAATAAAGGAGAATAAACCCTTGTCAAGCAATTCCTATAACTAATCCTTCAGGTCCTTCAATTTGGGAGGAGCCATACGATATGGAGGAATAGGAATGGGCTGAGTGCCATGCAATAGATCAATGCCGAAATCAATGTCTCTATTAGGCATCATGCTCGGAAGGTCAGCTGGAAACACATCAAAAAAATCCGTACTACTGGGACTAAATCTACTATAAGGGTAACAATACAGACATCTCTCAAATAACCTAGAAAGCTGTCACACCCCTTCTCCACCATTTGCTGAGCCTTACGGAAAGAAATAACTCTACCGGGAGTGTGATCTAAAGCGCCCTCCACTCAACATGCGGTACGCATGGCATAGCCAGCATCACGGTTTTGGCGTGACAATCATAGCATAATGGGGCGATAACTAGTCCATGACTAAGATAATATCAAAATCTACCATACTGAGCAATAATAAATTTACTCTGGTCTCAAAACCACTAAGAGCAACTAAACAAGACCAGACTAAGAGCAACTAAACAAGACTTATAAATACGGTCCATAACAAGAGAATCTCCAGTAATCGAAATATAAATAAGGGAACTAAAAGTATCTCGAGATACACCAAATGGAGCAAAATAAGAAGACACATAAGAATAAGTGGAGCCTGGATTGAATAGAACTGATGCATCTCTGTGACAAACTAGGACAATATATGTGATGACAGAATTGGAGGCAACCACCTCGGTACGGGCAGGAAGGTCATAGTATCTGGCCTAGCCTTCCCCTCAAGGGCAACCCCTACCTCTCTGACATCGACCTCTAGGTTTCTATGCAGGTAAGGTAGCAGGTGGAGTTGTAACCATAGCTTAAGAACTCTATGGGGCACGTTGTGGCTCAAACTTCTATGGAGTTGCACCCCTCCTAAGTTTGGGGAAATCCCTCTGTATATGGCATGTGTCACCACACTCAAAATAGTCTTAGGAGGACGTGGCGACTATGACTGCCTCGAGCTAGTTTTACTAGACTTACCACTAAAAGCATCTCATGCAGGAGGCGCACTAGATACTGGTGGTACATAATAAGGCTCTTGAGGTCTGAGTGGAGCTGGAATACCGGTGGTTTCTAGAATAGCTGAAGGAATAGGGCAACTCATATAACCCCTACCATGACGACCTGCAACTGCACCACGGGCACTAGAATAATGGCCCAACTCTCAAGACCTCTTGGCCTTCCTCTCCTCTCTATCCCTAGCATGCATACCCTCAGTCCTCCAAACAATGCTCACCACCTGCTGATAAGAAATATCTATCTTCAACTCACGAGCCATGTTATACCAGATGCTGGGAATATGCCCCTCAATAAACTGGAAAACTCTCTCACAAATAGTAGAAACCAAGGCTGGTGCATGTGTAGCCAAGCTTGTGTAACGGAAAACATACTCTGAGGCAGTCATATTACCCTGGCGCAAATACTCAAACTCTATGCACCATGTGTCCATGAGGCCCTGGGGGACATACTCTCTTAGGAACATATCTAAAACGGAGTCCAAGTCAGGGAAGCTGCCTCATCCAGGCTGTCTAACTCATAAGTATACCACCACTCATAGGTGGCCCCTCGAAGCTGGAAGGTAGTGAAGGAAAACCCACTCTATCCTGTTATAACTATGGTGCAGAGAATACGATAACACCCATCTAGAAATCCCAGAGCATTATCCAATGCTACACCACTGAATACAAGAGGCTTGTACTTCTTGAACCTCTCAAGCCTCAGTTGCTCATCCTCAGAAGCCGATGCCTTGTCCCCGGGCTAATCTGGGACTACAGGTTGTATAGGAATAATCTTTAGGACCTTTTCAACATGCACTCCCTACTCAGGATTGCAAGCGACGGGAGTCTCTGCTCCTCCTCCGGCCTGAGATGTGGCTGCAGCAAAAGGAAGTAACCCTACCTGAGCCAGAGGGTGTACATGCTCATGAAATGTGCTAGAGTCTCCTGAAGTGCTGGAAGAGTAGTAACAGTAGGCGTATCGGATGTTTAGGCTCCGGCTGGAATTGCTGGTGGCTCCTTAGTGCAGCTTCCGCAGGTGCTCTGGATGCACTGCATGCGCATCCTTGGCCTCTACCCCCGCCCTAGCCTCTCACAGCTCCAATAGGGGATGGGGCTGCCTGATCATCTCAAGTAGCACATGTCCTCACCATCTGTGGTAAGAATAGAAGATAGAAGTTTAGAATTGTGATATCAAAAATCTTACATGACAAGGAAATCAAATGAAAAGGAATTTTCCTAACAGTTACATTGCCTCTCGTAGATAAGTACAAACATATCCTCACCGATTCGCGAGACTCTAAATAATCGGCTTGTGATTCATGGCATATATTGCCTCTCGTAGATAAGTACAAACATCTCTGTACCGATCCGCGAGACTCTAAATAACCGGCTTGTGATTCATGACTCCTATGAGCCTAGAGATTTAGTACCAACTTGTCACAATCCTAGTTCGCCCTCCGTGTAATATCTTGATGACACATAATCTTTACGACTAGGTAAGCATAACAAATTTCTGAAAAAAGAACAACGAAATAAAACCATTCAAACCTAGTGGAATAAACATAGTGAATGTTTAAAGATGCAACGCAGCACATATAATAGAATTCTCAAATAGAAACTACATTTCCCTAAAACCCGAAATCTCAAGAAATCACAAACTGTGAAAATAACTACAGTGTTCTAACTCTGGAGTGTCTAAACAAAAGGAAATACAGAAGGGCTAATACTATGAGGGAGAATGGAAATGGACTCCTCGGTCTACAGACGCGGTAGACATATATCAAAGTCTCTGATGGATCACTCCACCTCAAGGGAATAAAGGCATGAGTACCTGGATCTGCACATGAAAAACATGCGCAAAAGGCATGAATACACAACAGTGGTACTCAATAAGTCCAAAGCCTAATCTAGGTCGAGTAATGATGAGGAAGGTTAGAGCCCTACTGATTGTAGCTGAAAATGAGATAAAATAATATAGAATACAAAAATACAATTAAATTCAAATAGTATGAACTAACACAGGACTATAAGAATAACAACTATTATAGAGACAGAAGCAATCACGGAAAAAATACAGCTCAGCATAGAGATAATAGCAAGATATCGTCCTGTAGTCCCAAATATCAATATCTAGTGGATCTTTAAGGATACCATCCCGTAGTCCAACTCATATTGCGTGGGGATCTACCGGAATCCCGATCCGTACTCCCAAATATAAATACACAGTACTGGTGAAATCTACGGGGTACAATCCCGTAGTTCAAATATAAAAGTTTAGGGGGATCTCCCAGAATAGAAATCCATAGTCCCAAAGTAAACATACAGGGGGATCTTCCGAGATACCATCCCATAGTCCAAAGTTAAATACACAGCAGCAACACGAAGAATACTCAATTCAATTAAAATTCCATGCTAAGGTAAAAAAGGTATTTCTAACCTAGCATGTTGCACATAATCCAAATAAGGCAATTGAGCAAATAAGTAAATAAGTCAATTAGACATGCTTCCCTAAGCTAACACCAGGCTCAAATTGCAAGTAATAAAAACATGGTAAGGAAACACAATTTTAGTTACTTAATAAAAATCAGATTTTCAACAATTAGCACAAGTACGCACTCGTACCTCACGTACAAGGTATTTCAAATATCAACAATACTAAATCCTAACGCGAGTTCGCCCCCCCCCCCCCCACAATATAAGGCAAGCCACTTACCTCGAACCGGCTCAATATAAACCTGAAACCCTTCTCTTGCCACGAGTACTCGACTCAAAATGTCTCAAATCTATTCAATTCAATTGTATAATGTAAATAACACTTCAAGTAACTAAGTCAACTAATTAATTCTAAGATAATATGTAAAATTAGGAAATTGATAAAAATACCCCACAGGACCATATCTCGGAACCAGGTAAAAGTTACGGATTATAAACCCCCATTCACTCACGAGTCTAACCATACCAAAATTATCCAAAACAGACTTCAAATCCCCAATCAAAACTTGAGAATCGTGTTTAAGAACTTTTCCAAAAAGTTTCCTCAATTTCTCCCCAAATCCAAAATTAGATGACAAATTTAAGCATAGATTTGTGGAAATTAATCAAAACTGAGTACGAATTATCTACCCAAAACACCCAGGTGAAAATCTCTCTCAAAATCGCCAATCCCGAGCTCCCAACTCAATTTCTAAAGTTTCAAAACTAATCCCTCAATTCTGCCCCTTTTCTGTCCAATTAAACAACATTTATGGCCCTAAGACCACATATGTCGTCCCGCTTCTGCGAAGACAAGTTCACACCTACAACTTTTCATTAAATTCCCCTTTCTGCACCTGCATCTAGTTTAGCGCATCTACAGTCTCATAGGTGCGTGCACACTTCAGCACATACGGCTTCTAGCCATACCTCATTTGGCCACATTTGTCGTCTTTCGACCACTTCTGTAGCGCCGCGCTTACGATCCCATTCACGCAGGTGCGGTTATGATAGGTTAAACCAACATCAAATTTTCCTAAGTCCAATTCAACTTCCGTTAAGAAGTCGAAACTCACCCGAGGCCCCTAGGACCTCAACCAAACATGCCAACCAATCCTAAAAAACCATTCAAACTTGTTCCAACCATCGAGTTAAAACAAAGTCAAAACACCAATTTAAAATCAGATTCAAGCCTAAGAACTCCAAAAACTCAAAAATCATTCTTTCGATAGAAACGTCTATCAAACCTCATCTGATGACTTGAAATTTTGCAAGTATGTCACATTCAACACTACGGAGTTACTCCAGCTTTCGAGATTCCATTCCAACCCCAATATCAAATTCTCACTATCGAACAAGAAACATAAAAAATTCAACTTTCGATATTTCAAGCCCAAATAAGCTACGGACCTCCAAATCACAATCCAAAGATGTTTCTAAACCCGAAATCACCCAACAGAGTTAACGAAACTAACGGAATTCCATTATGAGGCTGTCATCACAATGTTCCAACGATAGTTCAAATTCTAAAACTTAAACTCTCATTTAGAGACTAAGTGTCCCAAAACTCTCCGAAACTCCAAATAAATCCTCCCAGCAACACACAGTTGTAGAAATAAATACGAGGAATGTAGTTAATAGGGGATCGGGGTGTTTATTCTTAAAATGACTGGCTAGGTCCTTACAATTAGTCTTCATTTTTGGCGTTAGATCATTGATATATCAAGAGAAATGGAGGAATTTTCTAAAATTTCATAAACATACATTTTTGAGGTTTAAAAATCGATCAAAGTCAGATATGAGAAAAATTAGAATTATTGGACTCGTAATTGAATAGGTTGTCAGATTTATAAGTTTCATCGGATTCCGAAAGGTGGTCCCCACGAGGAATTTTTAGATTAGTTTCGGATTTTGTTGAAAAATTAGTATTTCCATATAGAATTAATTCCTATAGTATGTATTGAGTGAATCAAGTTGATTGTGACTAGATGCGGGACGTTTGGAGTCCGATTTGAGAGCCAAAGGCATTGTGGAGTAGGATTTTCTTCGCATTGAGATAGGTAATGAATGTAAATACTGTCATGACGGTATGAAACCCCTGATTTCACATTGTTGTGCTACTTTGAGGTGATGCACACGCTAGATGATGAGCGTGGGGTCGCGCACCATTGGGGATTGCGACTTGTTCCGTCTTGTACGACTACTAAATCGAGTATTTGATTGAAAACTATTTGATATTAATATTTTTGAAAATTACTATTATGTTTTGGATTGAATGCCATATTTGGGGCCTAGTTCCAATCATTCGAACCCTTAGGGGCTTTTTACTATTGTTTCCCCAATCTTTTTCGTTTATGAATTACACTCAATCATGTTATGCTTTCACTGATTTAATAACTCGATTATATTCACTCTGTTTTGATTCAATAAAAGATATTTTTGACCGAGCACCTGTTATACTCTTGTCCTGAGTGGCTTGAGAGATTTCTGACTGGGTGAGGCCGAGGGCCTGTGTTGTGAGGATATTATGGGATCGGGTCGCACACCGCAAGAAGTGGTTACTGATTCATGATATTGTGAGGCCGAAGGCTAAATTAATTTATGCCACTAGGTGGCTTATTGTTTTTATGAGGTCGAGGGTTTGACTGAGTTATGCCATGAGATAGCTTGTTATAGATCTTAAGTTCTAGGAGCCCCTCTAGGAGTGTGTACACCCCCAATGAGCGCAGTTACCCAGTGTGAGTGTGTGATATTGCCCGATGGGCTGTTGTTAATTTATATTGTTGCTTGATGGGCTATTCTTGATCCATTTTTTCCCAATGGGTGGTGCTTTATTCATTTTATGCCCAAAGGGATAATTACGAGTGATTTTAAGGTAGCCCTAGGAGCTGGTTCTGCTGATATTTTTACTTGAGAGGCGATTATGGTATACGTTTTGCCAGATGGGCTATTTACGTTTCTATCATTTTCACTCATTGTTTTATCACTCGTTTGAAACTATTAGAACTTGTTTTAAAAAGAAAGCGGTTTAATTGAAATTGAGTTTCATTTCTGAAATAAATGGTTTATGTATTGTTTTGGAAATGTATTGTATTTGATGTCGCATTATTACGTGATTTACGTGTTTTCTTACTACTCAGTATTTATTAACTATTATTACCTACTAAGTTGGCATACTCACATTAGTCTCTGCACCTTGTGTGCAGATTCAGAGTTTCTAAACACAATTGCAGGTGTTGATTACTCAGTGGCAGGTTTATCAAAGATAGCAAGGTAGTTGCCTCGCGATCGCAACCCTGCTTTCCTTCGTCTACATTCGTACATAATTGTACTCATTGATTTTCCTAGCCAATTTGTCTTATTTTATCAGACAGTGGTAGTAGATGCTTATGAATAGTGATACCCTGATGTCGGGCTTTTTTTATTTCTGCACTGTTGTTTTATTTTCAACATGTTATTAAGTTTATTGTTGAATAACTTTGATTTTATCCTAATAATGAAAATTTTGAGTGGTTTTGGGGTTTGTGTCAGTTGGCCAAGTTCCTTAATAGGAGCCATCACGATCGGTTCGGTTTTGGGGTCGTGGCAAGTTGGTATTAGAGCCTAGGTTAAATAGATCTCACGAGTCATGAGCATGTTTAGTAGAGCCTCACGGATATGAATAGAGACGTCCATGCCTATATTCGAGAGGCTGCAGAACCTTTAGGAAATTCCAAATTCTTGAATTCCTTCCACGTATCCGTGTTCGCACATGAGCACTCGGTAAAAGCTTCCCACGGTTTGAGATACCATGAATGATATACAAAAGGTAATTAGTGTACTAATGATGGGCTAGTTTCGTAGACTTGAGGCCCAGTGTACACTGTGGCTTAGGCTCGATAGTTTCAGTTGTGAAAACATGTGCATTGCACTTATATGTTCGATAGTGTTCTTATGAGTTGAAATTATGGCTCAATGAGCGGTTAAATGTCTATATGATATGTATGAGATGAATGCGGGATTTATTCAAACGGCTGGAGTTTGATGAGAGTAGTTTCTTGAAATGTCTTGATTGACTTATCGTCTTAAGCTATGGCTATATTAAAGGATATTTCACGTGGTGTACATGTGGAATAAATTACATTCTCATGAATCGTAAATGAGTGCTGACTTAGAGACATTAAATGATTGCATAGTAATTGTGTTTGCAAAAAGAGTACCGAAAAATTCTAGCTTGAGGCTAAGCAGGTGAGTTATCACTTGCTGAATAAACTACAGAGATGTGATCTTTATAATATTGTGCGGAGAATTTTCTTTTCTACCCCTTGGGTAGATGTATTGAGATTTAAATTGGAATTAGTCAAGAAAGTTGACCTGCCCGTCATGAGAGTGAAGGCAAGCTTAGTAGACAGATTGAAGAACCTTATAATTGTGTTGCATGAGCTTGGAAAGAATTTAGTCAAATTGCACAACAGTGTTATGGCAGTAACTGGGTATGTGTATTGTAAATTATTGAACTTTCTGATCTTTATCTTTGAAACAAGTGGGGGACTCCACTATCGGTAATTTAATTTCGTATATATATATATATATATATATATATATATATATATATATATATATATATGTTAAATTTATATTTTTGTTCAAAACATGCTCGTAGGTTAGTTATGACCTGCAAAGGTTGAGATCAGGGAAGACTAGAATAATGAAATTCTTGAATATGGCTTATATTACACTTTATGATTATACTAAGATCATCTGATGATTGAGCTATTAATTGTGAAGAATGTAATATGCATGGAACGTGAATATGACCAGTGGTGTTAAGGTAGGGTTACTCCCTCGAGTGTGTTGTGATAATAGGACATGTGTCATTTGGCTTGTTTAGGCAGTGCAATTTAGATTAAGCAGAGTAGATGACTCTTGAAGGAATTCTTATATATTCAGTTGTAGCAATTGAAAATTCTTCAGATTTATATGCTGCTAGAATCAATTATTTACAATAGGTAGTACCGAGACGTGCGGTAATTCTCTATGACTACGGATTGTGTACTCCAGTGTAAAGGAGATAAAAGATTTATTTTAAGGTACTTTCAGAGTGGGCATTGTGATTGTGATACTTACAGGGATGCTTAAGAAGAATACATTGGATTATGAGCCTTTGAGTCATGTGGTTTATGCTGGGATCTCTAGTAGTGAGCTTTGTGTAACATTCTTGGTGCATTTCAAGTAGGAGTGTCGATTTGAGGTTAATCCAAAAAGGATTCAAAGAAATAAAATAACTTGGTAGTAAGTTGGATCAACAGGATAATGGGTATGATCGGTTATCGATATACTTATGATGTGGTGAGACCCTAAAGAGGTTTTGATGGAAATATTCATGGGATTTTGCAACCTACACGACATGGTCAAATTACAGGAATTCAATTCTGAAAACTTGGTTATGTGCAAATGAATTGCAAGGTGTTCTTAATGGTTTCTACCATGGTGAGGGCCTGATATTTTCTACCGATGTAAGGAACATGTTGTGTATCATGATTTGTCCCTATATGGGAGAAATTAGAAGGTTTCTAGCTGATTGTTTATATAATTTGTTGGTGACTCAGAGTTGATAATATGATTCGCGTGCTTATCACATGATGGCATAATGGATATGTTATGGTTGTTCAATCTCGAAAGGGAGATAAAAAATTATGGATAAAAACGGTCAATTTTTATATACTTAGATAAAAGTTATAACGCTTGGTAATCCCTAAGATGGGTGCGCATTTAAGAAGGCGCATTGTGTTCTGACTTACGGATATTCATTGGTATTTGGTACTCAACTAGTTGATAGACTGCTGATATTCAGATTTTATTTTTGCTTTGTGGCATGATGGAATTTTTGAAACATTCCTCGTAAGATGATCTTACATGAAAGATTTGTTAGTATTCGAGTGCTAGAGTTGGGATCAGTTACTATGACCATGTGTTCTATGAAATTGGAGACTGGGAGTTTTTAAAACCATATTGTTTAGGGATTAAGGCATGATTAAGGTGAATATTTTATTTAAACTCAGTGAAGGAAATAGTTGCACCAATTGATTGCGATAATGACGCATTATAAGTACGCATATGTGTGGGGTTTGAGCATATGTGCGAGAACCGGGGCAATTATTCGGGCTCAGAAAGATGCTTAGGCTATGATTTGCCTAGAGTGGACTGTTGAGATTAAAGGTATAATGTTTCTCATATTCGTAACTTTGTTGAGAACTATCTAGACTGTAATTGAGGTTACAAAAGGCTAATTCCCAGCACAAACTTGGTAGTTACTAATTCTGCATTAACATTGTATGAGCTATTTGAGACGTGATTGAGGCTACATAGGAGTTAAAATTCTTGAATGAACTTGATAAATGCATCAATCATAAAAGATTTTTTATTTGAGCTATGATAACACACTTTGTACATGCCTACACTTTAATATGTCATATTTATCGGTCCAGGAACGTGAGAATCTTATATCACTCTTCAAATACATATATACTTATTAAAAGTTCCCACATAACAAGTTTGGACAGGAGGCATGTGACTATGCCAGGTGAATTATGTTATTGGCATGTGAGTTGTCCGTGCAGATTCATATGTTGATATTATTCACACGAGAGTTGTCTATGAGGGTTCTAATGTTAGCATGTGAGTTGTCCGTGAAATATATGGAAATCATGTTTCCTTGACATTCTATCAGATTAATTGCTTCCTTCCTCTACATTTTTCTGAAAAATATGAAGTATTTTAAAAGTGAATTAATGTAATTATGATGTTATAGTGCCAGTATCTTGGTTCTGGAACCCGATACAAGTTTGAAATAATAATTAAGAAGAATTTGTAAAATTTGGGAAAGATCGAAGTTGGTTTGGATAAAATGGACAAGTAGTTGACAAAATAATAATTTTCATGTTCTTGAGTGATTTCATAAATTTGAGATTTAATTCATAGTTGTTGATGTATTTTAATGATTTGATCGCACGATCAAGTCCATATGATATTTTTTGATTTGCATGTGTATTTAGTTTTGAACCCCTAGGGCTCGGGTGAGTTTTGGATAGGCCACGGAGTGAAATTGGATTTAGGAGCAAGTGTTGGTATCCAGTATTTTGGCCCATGCCTCTGATCTTGCAATTGCGAGATCAAGTTTCGCAATTGCAAAAAGGACAAGATTGGAAATTGTGACCCTAGTGTCACAAATGCAAATAAACCCTAGGCGGGCCTTGGTTGTAAATGCGACTATTTCTCGCAATTGTGATGTTGTAAATATGATAGGTCCCTCGCAAATGCGAAGGTGACCGGGTTTCCCTTGGTCACAAATGCAACATATTCTTCGCATTTGCAAAGACAGAAGGTCCTGAAGGGGTTCGCAATTTTGAACCCTGGTTGCAATTTCGACATCCGAGACCAGTTAATTTAGACTTAGACGCATTTTCTTCATTTTGCAAACTCTCTCAAATCCTAAGCTCTCTAGTGACTAAAGAATAGTTCTTCTCCAAATCAATTTTAAGTTATTTCTAACTCGTTTTCTTTAATCTATAACATCTTTACACATGATTTCAATCCAAAATCAATGGTTTTCATAGGGGATATTGGGTGTTATTGATAGAACCTAGGATTTAAAATTTTTTGGGATTGGGACCTTTATTTGAGGTTTGATTTCAAAATAAATTATAAATTTGAGTTCGTGGGTGAATGAGTATTCGGGTTTTGGTTGAACCTCTGGTTTTGACCATGTGGGCCCCGGATCAATTTTTTGACTTTTTGGGAAATTTATTGGAAAACGTATTTACATGCATTAGAATTGATATAGTTAAGTAATATGGCTAGATACAAGCGAATTTGTGGTGGAAACAAGGTAAAGCGGTGAGGCTTGAGTTGTGTTCGTGGCATCGAAGTTAGTGTCTGGACTAACCTTACCTTGAGGGAATCGGTGTCGTGTCTTATTTGATCTGTGTTAATTGTCAAGAATAATGTATAGGCGTGGTGACGAGTATCTATATATCGGTGTCAAGCATACTCTTGAGTCTTATACTATGATTAATATGACTTTGTTCGTATTGTTCATGTTTTATATAATGATTTCTATTGATGAACAAGGCATGTGTTAGTGTTATTGGTAATTGAACATTGTGGAGAATTATCTCTAACTAGAGAATTGACTTGCGAAGTAATTGTGGAACAGAGAAGAGGTTTATGATATTGTCTCCATTACCGGGATGTTATTGCTTTTGATATTATCTCCCTTGCCGGGATATTATTACTCATGATATTGTTTCTCTTGTCGGGATCTTGTTGGAAATTATTGATTCTCTTGACCAAATTTCTTTGTGATTGTTGGTTGAGTGAAGAAGAGTGTAAAGCCTGAAGGGTGATGCCATGCATTATTTTGAAAGTGTTAATGCACGAATGGGGACGCCATACCGATATTGTGAGGTAAAAGGACAAATGGTGATGTCGTGTTATACGATGTATGATGTTGTGCAATGCGATGTACGATGTCGTGCATGATATGTTCCATGATTATGTAAGGTAAAATCATGAAGGGTGATGCCGTACCGATTATATTAATTCTTATGGTGAGGTTGAGAGTAAAAGAACGAAGGAGATTCCATGCTCTTGTCTGTGATTTCTTTATTGTTGTTGATATTGATTTATGGTTCTCTATCCATGCTTCTATTGGTTTACTATTGTTCTCTGATATTCCCTACAGTATGTTTCCCCCTACCTTTAATTGTCAATGCCTGCCTTTATTTTTCGATGTATATGATTTAACTGCACAGGTTTATTTTGTATTCTGGTCCTAGCCTCGTCACTACTTCACCGAGGTAATGCTAGGAACTTACCAGCACATGGGTCAGCTGTGCTGATACTACACTCTGCAGTGTGTGTAGATCCTGGTGCTGCAGCTTTTAGACCATAATGAGGTTGCTATCTTTAGTCCATCAGGCGAGCCGAGGTAGTCCTGTAGGCGTTGCAAGCCTTGTCGTCTCCTTCTCTCTTTCTATATTGTTTCTTTTATGTATCCTAGAAACAACATTGTATTTATCTTTCAGACCTCTATTTGTAATAATCCTATATCATCTGTGAGATTGTGACACCAATTTTGGGTAGCTTTTGTTATGGATTTGTATCGGTATCATTAAATTGTTACATTTTACTCTTACGATTTATTATTCCGTTGTTTGTATAATGTTAATTCGCAATTCTTAATGGATTAGAAATGAAAAGGGTTATATAATACGAATAATTGGCTTGCTTGGCTTTCACTACTAGGTGCCATCATGACTCATGAGGGTGGGAAATCCGGATCATGAGAAGTTGGTATCAGAGCTCTAGGTTGCTTAGGTCTTACAATTCACGAACAATCTTAGTAGAGTTTGAGGTATCAATATGGAAAAGTTTGTATTTATCCCCAGAGGCTGCAGATATAGGAAAAACATCACTTTTATTCTTTCTTGTCGTGCGACATGATTTTTCAATGCTAATTGCACTTCCGCTCTGTTTTTCGCAGATGGCGAGAACACGTACCGCTTCATCAACTGACCAGCATCCCAAGGCCCTGGTAGTTGCTCCTATGAAGGGTAGAGGCCGAGGCCGTGCTAGGTCCCGAGGTAGAGGCAGAGCTCATCCCAGAGCTCAAGCAGCACCGCTAGTAGCGGAACCTCAGGTTGAGTTTGATGACAAGTTTCCAGCCTAGTCAGGTCCAGCAGGACCAGCACAAGTCCCAGAGGGGTTCATCATTGCCCCGATGTGAGCACGTAATTTTTGTTCAATATGAATTACCCCAATAAATTCAAAACAAAAATGAATTTTTCCATCATTTGCAAATTCGTAGATTTTTTTAGCTTTTTGTTTGCACTTTTCCGCGCATGTTTAATTTTATGAAAAGGATTTTGCTATTGTCTGCTAAGGAAAAGGGAAAAAGAAAAAAAAGATGGTTTTCAGTTTTGTCAAAATTGCCCGAACTACGCCGGTTTTATTCTCACAGGGCGTTAGATACGTAGGAAACCCCCGTTAGGCCAAACTCATCTTTGCAAAAATAGCTT
This sequence comes from Nicotiana benthamiana, assembly GCA_034376525.1. Lineage (NCBI taxonomy): Eukaryota > Viridiplantae > Streptophyta > Magnoliopsida > Solanales > Solanaceae > Nicotiana > Nicotiana benthamiana. The sequence continues at coordinate 58,289,437 of CM067337.1, forward strand.
CAAAAGAACCAAATTTTGTTTATGATAAATAAATAAGGCAATTCTTGTCAAAATTAGTCGAATGTCCCTTACAGGGCACCGGAAGACTGGTTTTGCAAGAACAGTCGCCCTGGATTTTGTCAAATTTTTGGCCGGTAGCAAGCACAGCCTTAAAATCTTTCCCTAGAAGTGCTGAAAGGCCGTATTTGCAAAGCAGGGCTCGTACTCTTGAAATGGAAATCTGGGAAAAAATATCAACCTTATTTTGTTTTATGTCAAATAAATCATTTGCTTACTCACCCTCATAAATGTGCAGATTGAGCATGAATCGAAATTTTCCAATAACAGTCATGACCAAGGTCCCTTTGGAGCTGCACCTGTGGTGTAATGATCTAGGTGAATCAGGGCAAGACAAGGTCAATGCATACTTGGGAGGTCTCACCGGGTTGTTGAAAATTAATCCTAGAGGGGACATCATAAAGGTGTTGGTAACATTCTGGGACCCGGCCCACAACGTAGTTTATTTCCCAGACTTTGAACTCACCCCAACCGTGGAAGAAATAGCCATATATATCGGGGGCCCAAAATTCCTCTGAGACACAAGTACTTGATTGCACCAAGGGTCGTTGTTGTACACAAAATCTTGGATTCACTAAGGATAAGCAAGTGGTTCACAACCCATGTCTGTCAGCCAGTTTTTATACTCCGTAGTTTATATACAGGAGGTATGGGCACATAGGGGATTTAACGACCCAGAAAATAAAATTTGTAGCAAAGGAAACCGACTTAAATGGGAAAAACACATGTGTTTTGCATTTATGGTATTCTTCTTGGGCCTCTTGGTGTTTCCATGGAAAGATGGGAATATTGATATACGGATAGCAGGGGTCATCAGCACCTTGCTTACTCAGGTCAAGAGCACCCTCGCACCCATGATATTATCTGAAATCTTCCATGCCCTCACAGCCTGTAAAGCCGGAGGAGATTTCTTTGAAGGATGCAACTTGTTGTTACAGATGTGGATGGTTGAACACCTGTGCCATCGTCCTCAATTCATGAGTTATGGGTCATCGGAAAAGAGCTGCATAGAGGAATTTCATACCAGAGTTGATAGGTTTAGATTACCGAAGGGGGTCACAGAATGGGTGTCATATCTCCGTACCATAAGTGCAAGTCAAATAGAGTAGACGTTTAGGTGGCTCCCCGTCGATGAAATTATATATATTCCAATGAACGGGCATCATTTGATGGGTCAAAGGAGCATCCAACCTTATGCTCCATACCGAGTGCTAAGGAAGTTAGGGAGGTGCTAAATGCTTCCAAGGGATGAAGACATTAGTCGCCACGTGATCGAGATTGGTCTTAATGGTTAGTTTCACGAAGGAGCAGTCCGCCAAATTTAGTCGCCACGTGATCGAGTTGGGATCAGTTACTGCGACCATGTGTTCTATGAAATCGGAGACTGGGAGTTTTTAAAACCATATTGTTTTGGGATTAAGGCATGATTAAGGTATTTTATTTAAACTCACTGAAGGAAATAGTTGCACCAATTGATTGCGATAACAACGCGTTATAAGTACGCATATGTGTGGGGTTTGAGCCTATGTGCGAGAACCGGGGCAATTATTCGTGCTTAGGCTATGATTTGCCTAGAGTGGACTGCTGAGGTCAAAGGTATAATGTTTCTCATATTCGTAACTTTGTTGAAAACTATCTAGACTGTAATTGAGGTTATAAGAGGCTAATTTCTAGCACAAACTTGGTAGTTACTAATTCTGCATTAACATTGTATGAGCTATTTGAGACGTGATTGAGGCTACATATGAGTTAAAATCCTTGAATGAACTTGATAAATGCATCAGTCATAAAAGATTTTTTATTTGAGCTATGACAACACACTTTGTACATGCCTACACTTTAATATGTCATATATATCGGTCCAGGAACGTGAGAATCTTATCTCACTCTTCAAATACATGTATACTTATTAAAAGTTCCCACATAACAAGTTTGGACATGAGGCATGTGACTATGCCAGGTGAATTATTTTATTGGCATTTGAGTTGTCCATGCAGATTCATATGTTGATATTATTCACACGAGAGTTGTCTATGAGGGTTCTAATGTTAGCATGTGAGTTGTCCGTGTAATATATGGAAATCATGTTTCCTTGACATTCTATCAGATTAATTGCTTCCTTCCTCTACATGTTTCTGAAAAATATGAAAGATTTTAAAAGTGAATTAATGTAATTCTTGATGTTATAGTGCCAGTATCTTGGTTCTGGAACCCAATACAAGTTTGAAATAATAATTAAGATGAATCTGTAAAATTTGGGAAAGATCGAAGTTGGTTTGGATAAAATGGACCAATAGTTGACAAAATAATAATTTTCATGTTCTTGAGTGATTTCATAAATTTGAGATTTAATTCATAGTTGTTGATGTATTTTAATGATTTGATCGCACGATCAAGTCCATATGATATTTTTGGATTTGCATGTGTATTTAGTTTGGAATCCCTAGGGCTCGGGTGAGTTTTGGATAGGCCACGGAGTGAAATTGGAATTAGGAGCAAGTGCTGGTATCCAGTATTTTTGCCCAGGCCTCTGATTTTGCAATTGCGAGATCAAGTTTCGCAATTGCAAAAAGGACAAGATTGGTAATTGTGACCCTAGTGTCACAAATGCGAATAAACCCTAGGCGGGCCTTGGTTGTAAATGCGACTACTTCTCGCAATTGTGATGTTGCAAATATGATAGGTCCCTCGCAAATGCGAAGGTGACCGGATTTCCCTTGGTCACAAATGCAACATATTCTTCGCATTTGCAAATATTGAAGGTCTTGAAGGGGTTCGCAATTGTGAACCCTGGTTGCAATTGCGACATCCGCAACCAGTTAATTTAGACTTAGACGCATTTTCTTCATTTTTCAAACTCTCTCAAATCCTAAGCTCTCTAGTGAGATTTTCTAAAGAATAGTTCTTCTCCAAATCAATTTTAAGCAATTTCTAACTCGTTTTCTTTAATCTATAACATATTTTCACATGATTTCAATCCAAAATCAAGGGTTTTCATAGGGGATATTTGGTGTTTTTGATAGAACCTAGGATTTAAATTTTTTTGGGATTTGGACCTTTATTTGAGGTTTGATTTCAAAATAAATTATAAATTTGAGTTCGTGGGTGAATGAGTATTCGGGTTTTGGTTGAACCTTTGGTTTTGACCATGTGGGCCCGGGGTCGATTTTTGGACTTTTTGGGAAAATTATTGGAAAAAGTATTTACATGCATTAGAATTGATTCATATAAAAATTATTGATATATTTAAGTAATATGGCTAGATACAAGCGAATTTTCTGTGGAAACAAGGTAAAGCGGTATTTGAGGCTTGAGTTGTATTCGTGGCATCGAAGTTAGTGTCTGGACTAACCTTACCTTGAGGGATTCGGTGTCGTGTCTTATTTGATCTTTGTTAATTGTCAAGAATAACGTATAGGCGTGGTGATGAGTATCTATATATCGGTGTCAAGCATACTCTTGAGTCTTATACTATGATTAATATGACTTTGTTCATATTGTTCATGCTTTATATAATGATTTCTACTGATGAACAAGGCATGTGTTAGTGTTATTGGTAACTGAACATTGTGGAGAATTATCTCTAGCTGAGAATTGAATTGCGAAGTAATTGTGGAACAGAGAAGAGGTTTATGATATTGTCTGCATTGCCGGGATGTTATTGCTTTTGATATTATCTCCCTTGCCGGGATATTATTACTCATGATATTGTTTCTCTTGTCGTGATCTTGTTGGAACTTATTGATTCTCTTGACAAAATTTCTTTGTGATTGTTGGTAGAGTGAGGAAGAGTGTAAAGCATGAAGGGTGATGCCATGCATTATTTTGAGAGTGTTAATGCATGAATGGTGATGCCACACCGATATTGTGAGGTAAAAGCATAAATGGTGATATCGTGTAATACGATGTACGATGTCGTGCAATACGATGTACGATGTCGTGCATGATATGTTCCATGATTATGTAAGGTAAAATCATGAAGGGTGATGCCGTACCGATTATATTGATTCTTATGGTGAGGTTTGAGAGTAAAAGAACGAAGGGAGATTCCATGCTCTTGTCTGTGATTTCTTTATTCTTGTTGATAATTGATTTATGGTTCTCTATGCATTTTTCTATTTGTTTATTGTTGTTCTCTGATATTCCCTGCAGTATGTTTCCCCTACCTTTAATTGTCAATGTCTGCCTTTATTTTTCGATGTATATGATTTAACTGCACAGGTTTATTTGGTATTCTGGTCCTAGCCTCGTCACTACTTCACCGAGGTAATGCTAGGAATTTACCAGCACATGGGTCAGCTGTGCTGATACTACACTCTGCACTGTGTGTAGATCCGGGTGCTGCAGCTTTTAGACCACAATGAGGTTGCTATCTTTAGTCCATCAGGCGACCCGAGGTAGTCCTGTAGGCGTTTGCAAGCCTTGTCGTCTCCTTCTCTCTTTCTATATTGTTTCTTTTATGTATCCTAGAAACAACTTTGTATTTATCTTTCAGACCACTATTTGTAGTAATCCTATATCATCTGTGAGATTGTGACACCAATTTTGCGTAGCTTTTGTTATGGATTTGTATCGGTATCATTAAATTGTTACATTTCACTCTTATGCTTTATTACTCCGTTGTTTGTATAATGTTAATTCGCAATTCTTAATGGATTAGAAATGAAACGGGTTACATAATTGGAATAATTGGCTTGCTTGGCTTTCACTAGTAGGTGCCATCATGACTCCTGAGGGTGGGAAATTCGGATCATGAGAAGTCCGTATCGGAGCTCTAGGTTGCTTAGATCTTACAATTCACGGACAAGCTTAGTAGAGTATGAGGTATCAATACGGAAAATTTTGTATTTATCCCCAGAGGCTGCAGATATAGGAAAAACTTCACATTTATTCTTTCTTGTCGTGCGACTTGATTTTTCAAGTCTAATTGAACTTCTGCTCTGTTTTTCGCAGATGGCAAGAACACGTACCGCTTCATCAACTGACCAGCATCCCAAGGCCCTAGTAGTTGCTCCTGTGAAGGGTAGAGACCGAGGCCGTGCTAGGGCCCGAGGTAGAGGCAGAGCTCAGCCTAGAGCTCAAGCTGCAGTGCTAGTAGTGGAACCTCAGGTTGAGTTTGATGACAAGTTTCCAGCCTAGTCAGGTCCAGCAGGACCAGCTCAGGTCCCAGAGGGGTTCATCACTGCCCCGATGTGAGCACGTAATTTTTGTCCTATATGAATTACCTCCATAGGTTCAAAACAAAATTGAATTTTTCCATCATTTTTCAAATTCGTAGATTTTTTTAGCTTTTTGTTTGCACTTGTCCGCGCATGTTTAATTTTATGAAATCATTGAAAAATACAAAAATACCATACATTTGCATTTAGGATTTACTTTCATATTTAAAGTTAATTATTAAATTAGGTTCTTTATTAATACATAAAAATCACAAAATTAGTTTAATTTTGCATTTCTAGCCTTTTAATTATAAACCAATAATTTCCCCTTTCATTTAGAAGTAATTAATTCTTGTAATATTATACTAGGTTTTTAGCTTAATTTAGTAAATTAATTATTTTTAGGAGTTTTAATTTAAGTGTAATTAATTAAGAACAAAAATAAATTGAACAAAAGAAAAGGGAAAGGGAATTTGGGCCAGGGCCAACAAATAAAATCCTAACCCAATTCCTTCCCCAGCCCAAACGCCTCACCTGTTGCCCACCCCATTTTCCTTAGGGATTTTTACCTATACATCCTACATAGCAAACCTTATTACCATTATTGTGCCTTGTTTGGTTATTACCCTCAATCCCATGTTTTTGTTACAAAATATATACCAAACGAATTATTTGCTGATGTTCCATCCTAAATTAACGCCAGATAATTAAGGCTAAAATCTATGTGAAATAAATTGTAGCCTAAAATAACGCCTATATTTATGGCTTCTAATTAATCTTTGATTTTCTACCAAATAAATGCTAAATCATTTAAGGTAAAATCTTAAATGCTCCTAATCTCTCCTCTAAACTGAACCGAATCTCTCCTCTAAACTGAACCGAAATCATACTCTCATTCCTCCATTGAAAATCAGATTTTCTTGTTATTCAGTGATAGCCAGTTTCGTAGTTCTTCCGTGATAATACTCTCATTCCTCCAGATTCTCTCAGATTTTCTCATATTTTGTAGTTATTCCGTGATTGCCAGTTCCGAAAAACTTTCATTTTTGTACATCAAATACTGAAAATCATAATTGACACCGTGATAGTCAATCAGTACGGAGATTCTACAATGTCAAAAATTCCGATAATGCTTAAATGTAATGGTTATTGGGATAACTATGGCAGTTTCCGAGATTTTGAAGTTGATGCCATTTTGGTTGATGAGAATGCAAGCTACGGAATTCTCCAGTCTACAATAGCAGAACAATTATTGATTGATACATCGGATAAAATTGTAGAAATAAAATACATTGTGAATGATAATTGTCCTCCGTTGCAGATTAGGAACGATATGGGCGTTCGTGTATATATGGAAACGAAAAAAGATAATAAAAACTAGGTTCGTATCCCTTATGTATTAGCATAAGAGATTTCAATATGGAATTGGCAATCACCAATGAATGCCCCATCAGTATAGGTAAGTTTGCGTCGAAACCGAAATCTGAGATTTTTGTGTTCTCTAATCAACTACAATTTGACGCCATTTATCTATAATGAAAATACAATGTGAATGTATTGTCTGCAGGTTCTTCAGGATCATTAAGGTTAATAGAAATTCCATCATCACCAGCTATTGAGGAATATCAAAGTGAAATAACAATTGAATCTTCTCAAACATGTATTGAAGAAGGTCAAGTGTACCAGGACAAGAAGACGATAGTTGCTGCAATGAAGAATTATGCAGTTATGCAGAAGTTCCAGTTCAGAGTTAAAAGATCAAGTTGTAGAAGGTTTGTAGTTAGTTATTCATTTTCAAAATTACTGTATTATTCTGTGTAGGCAGTTGTAGTTAATTGTAGTAAATTGTAGTTAGTTGTAGTTAAGTGTAGTTAGTTGTAGTTAAATGTAGTCAATTGTAGTTCATTGTAGTCAATTGTAGTTGTTTGAAGTCAATTGTAGTAAAAGCCAGTTTATAGGTATTTGTAGTTAGTTGTAGTTAAATGTAGTCAATTGTAGTTCATTGTAGTCAATTGTAGTTGTTTGTAGTCAATTGTAGTTACGGAAAAGCCAGTTTATAGGTATTTGTAGTTAAATGTAGTCAATTGTAGTTCATTGGAAACACATTGTACTTAATTGTAGTATTTAATAAATATGACTAAAAATTGGATTTTTTTGTAGCTACTGGCTTGTATGTGTTGCGGAGAACTGCAAATGGCATTTCAAGGCAACGTCCATTCATGATTCATCATTGTTCAAAATAAGAAGTTTTAGCCGACAACACACATGTTGCCGAATGGACGAAACATTCATAAAGCGCAAGTGTACTGCAGCAGTAGTTGGTAGCATTGTCGTTCCAAAGTTTTGTGATCCTAAGACTGTTTACACGCCAAAGGACATACAAACTGACATGTTATCCGAACATGGAGTCAACCTAAGCTACATGCAAGCATGGAGAGCAAAGGAAAAAGCATTACGGTTTCTGCGAGGGAATCCGTGTGACTCGTACAACAGATTACCAAAATATTTTTATATTCTTGAGAAGAATTATCCCGGTTCTGTTGTTAAATTAAGGAAGGCAGCAGATGATTGCTTCTTGTATGCATTTTTTTCTCTTTGTACATCAATAAATGGTTGGCAACATTGTAGGCCGGTAGTAGTGGTTGATGGGACATTCTTAAAATCAGCATATAGGGGTATTATGCTGACAGCAAGCACCATGGATGCAGCAGGTAATAGATGTAATAATGTTGTAGTTACAATGTAGTTAGTTTGTATTTATATAAATCAATGTATTTAAATTGCCTAAATTATCCATATATATTTGTATTTAATAGTTAGTCTCAAGTTATGTCTACAAATTGTAGGTTCTATTTTGCCCTTGGCATATGCTGTTGTTGATTCTGAAAATGACGCGTCTTGGAGGTGGTTCTTTGAACAATTCAAGGAGGCATATGGTGAAAGACCTTCTATGTGTGTTGTCTCAGATAGGCATAAGAGTATATCGAAGGCAACATCAGTTGTCTATCCTGGAATGGCACACTACTTTTGCATGTGGCATATATGGACAAATATAAGGTCAAAATTCAAGAAGGCACATCTAAAATTACATGAATTGTACTTTGCTACAGCACGGTCATATACTCTGGATGATTTCAATGAAAGGATGATGAAGATTCAGGAGGTACACCCACGTGTATCGTCTTACCTATATGATATTGGCTATCATAGATGGTCAAGAGTACATGCAACGGCGAATAGAACTTTTACTATGACGTCAAACATTGCAGAGTCGTTGAACGCTGTTACAAAAGAGGCAAGAGAGCTGCCAATATTTGATCTATTGGAGTATATGAGGACTATTATAGAACGTTGGACAAAAGATAAGTTATTGAAGGCAAAGGGTACTTTCACATTACTTGGGCACAAATTCAACAAAGAATTGGAAGATAACAATACATTATCCCAGAAACTAAAGGTAATATATTCTTGTTTGGTGCAGGAAAAAAGAACAAAAAAAGTAGTAGCTGTTGAAGTTGTTTCCAGAGAGTTTTAAAAATGTAGTCAAATGTAGGTAAATGTAGTTAAGGTTATATGAAGTGTTTCCAGTGATTTTTTAAAATGTAGTCAAATGTAGGTAAATGTAGTTAAGGTTATATGCAGTGTTTCCAGAGAGACTTAAAAATGTAGTCAAATGTAGGTAAATGTAGTTAAGGTTATATGAAGTGTTTCCAGTGAATTTTTCAAATGTAGTCAAATGTAGGTAAATGTAGTTAAGGTTATATGCAGTGTTTCCACTGAGTTTTAAAAATGTAGTCAAATGTGGGTAAATGTAGTTAACGTTTATATGCCGTTTGTTTGTAGCTGATTTGTAGTTAACTGATTGTTGCTAACATAGTTAACTTATTGACACCTTATTATTTTCTTTTTGATCTTGAATTGTAGGTGAGGGCTTCAACAGATCATATACACACTGTGTTAGATGGTGTGAAGCGGTACATTGTATGTTTAGAAAATAAGAAATGCAGCTGTGGAAAATTCCAACTTGATGAACTTCCACGTGCACATGCTTTGGCATCATTAAGGCATAGGAATGAAAGGCCGGACAACTATTGCTCACCGTATTACACAACTAAGAGCCTTCTACTTACATATGAATTGCCAGTTAATCCTCTTCCTGATGAAGCGAAATGGGATGTTCCACAACATATTTTGGATGATGTAATAAAGCCACCGGCTGGAGATAAAAGGCAGCCAGGAAGACCTCACAAGGAAAGATATAAAAAATTTGATGAAATAAACTCAAAGAAGTACAAGGTGTCATGTGGCAATTGTGGAGGTGAAGGGCATAACAAAAGAAGTTGCAAGAATGCGCCGAAAAAGGCATGAATATAATGTAGCTACAATAGTTATTCAAAATAAATGTTAGTGATCCCAGATTATCGGAATTTATTGTGTAACAGTAATACGTTTTGACAATAATAAAGAAGTTTACTAATATACTTGAGTAATGTAAACTGTTTGCAGATTGTAGTTATAATGTACTGTAAGTGATTTCTAAATGTGTTATCGACATAATAGATAAAGACAAAACATTGTAGTTCATATTAATGAAATCTAAGCAATTAATTACAATATTTGTAGTTATATCAACTTTGTAGTTAATTGTAGTTATTTGTAGTTAATCATAGACAGTTGAAAAATATGTCTGAATAACGTATTTTTTGGTAACTACTGGACGGCATTTCTATGCAACGTCAATTCATTATTCTTCATTGTTCAAGACAAGAAGTTCTATCCGAAAACATATAGCGCAAATGTACTGCAACAGTACATGTAGCATTGGACTTCCAACAATTTGTAGTTATGTAATTGTAGTTATATGCAGTATAGATGAGTAGTTATATGGAATTGTAGGTAATTGTAGTCACTACATTAGTAATGTCTAATGTATTCATGAAGCTATTGTTCAGTACAACCAAACTGACATAATTCTCCACTAACTACAAAATTGTTCAGTATTCATGAAACATTGTGGGGTACAATCAAAGTTCATTACAACAGTACACACTACTTCTTCTTTCGTTCAACTTTAGTTCTCTCATTCTTTGGCGGTGGACCCTTCCTCCTTGCAAGCCTGCCTGTAACCTCGCTCTCACTGATTGAACCATCATTTAGCTTCTTTGTGGCGTAGTCCCACAACAGAGCTCCATAGCGTCTACGGTGTTTGTCAATATCAGTAAGATCTTCCTTTGTTATAGACAAATCACCATTGCTAATATATTCCGCAAAGGCAGCCACAAATACACCGCAATCCCTGCAGAATATGAGTAATTTTCATTAAATACCAAAACAAAAAAAATATTTAATTAAACATATAGAAAGGGAGATTAGTTTTTTACAGTGAGCCTTCCTTTTGTTGTGGAATCTCGGCAACCATCCATTGTATGTCTAGAGGGTCCATAACTGGCTTCTCTACGTATGACTTTGTAGTCTTGAAGTCAATGTCCTTGCGTTTACCGTAGAAACCAGTGCATGAGAAATAAAGAGGAATAATGACTGAAAATTTTTCAACCAAGGTTTGAACAGTTTTGTTACGCTTTGCCCTCACCAATGAATCATAAACATACAGTTGCCGGTCCTTTATGTCAAACACTAACAACAACCAATGAAAGTTCTCTACAAGGTTAATAGGCATTACCACATAATCCACAAGATCCCATGCTACATTAGCAAGAATTCTATAGCCCATAATGTATTCTCCAATATCATCATCGGCTTTAACAACAGAATTCCTTTGATCCATTGGAGCAGTAGAGAACTTCTCATAGATACTTTCAATTTTTGTCTTGAACAAGCAATCGGTTGTTGTAAATCTACAGTTGATTGGGGCCATATTTCCCATTTTTTCTCAAATAGTACATTATAACATCAATGTGCTGAAAAAAGTAAAAGTTCAATTTATAATAAGTTGTAGTGTAGATAAATATAAATTGATGTACACCACAAAGACAATAACAGTGAGCCATCTACAAATGTAGTCAATTGTAGTTAAATGTAGGCAATTGTTTTTAAATGTAGTTAATGCAATTGTAGTTAATGCAATTGTAATCAATTGTAGTCAATAAGAACTACATTTGGATATAATAAGACATACTTAAAGATGTTTAGATAGAATAAGCTTTTGGATACCATTTGTTCAATATCAACAATTAACAGAGCATACAAGAGGAAAGAAAACAGGAAGTCTGTGTATAATAGTTTGACAGCTACAAAATACAAAATAACAACTACAAGATACAAATAACAGCTAAAAAATATGTAGTTCAAGTCTGTGTATTTCAATTTACTTATAACCAAATCTAGTTATATGTAATCTAGTTATAAGTCTGCAAATCAAGGCAATCAGTATTTTAAATGTAGTCATTTGTAGTTAACTGTAGTGTTCAATAACTACATAACAGTGAGCCAGCTACCAAATAAAGACAAAACTGCAATGATAATCTATATTCTTATTGTACAATTGATTAATTGTCCGGGGTGAGCAAGGGCGTAGAACCAGTCCTTCTTATCAATTTTTTCGCAACCTAAATCCAACAAAGGATTGAGATGGTTATCCTTCTTCGAATAGAAGTATTTCCTCCTATAATAATAATAGAATTAAACAAACAACTACAAAAAACAAAAACATTGACAACTTTAAAGTCTAAATTTGAGAGAAAAAAAATAAAACAAGTACATACAACATAAGACATTTAAGCACCATACCTCCTAGATGATTTGTCACTTCAATGGTATAACCAGGTAGTAAAACTATCTATTAGTTCAGGATCAACATCTTCACCAATGGGACTTGTGAATGGGTGCTTTATGCAAAAAAAAAATTTGGCCCAAAAGACGTGCTACCTTCAGTACTGTAGAGTGGAGTGAATGGTGATCGTGCATGTTTTCCAGGTAACCTTGTTCTTCCTTGATGAAGAGGGGTTGAATCAACTTGAATTGGGTCACCATACATGACCATTTGTGATAGGTTTTCTGGAAGTTCAAAATCGTCCAGTGTCACACCTTTCTTTTCAGTTCCTCCACGCATCACTCCAATCTCCTCTTCTTTTTCAATGCATTCTTCGACAATTTCAGTCACAGTTACACCATGAATTGGTGACTGTGGAACATTGTCTTCAACATATGCTACAAAAATAATGCATATGCTTAAAAGCATTATAACAGTGTATAATAAACTATTTTATGTTAAAAACTACATTATCAAACCATACCTTCTTTTGATACATCAGCTGCTTGTTGTAGGTCATCATACAAATCAACTTGTTGTTCAAGTTGTTGAGGAGAAGAGGGAGCTGAAAAGGAAAATTTATTATTTATTAGCAATTCTTGATGAAAGTATATATGTATGTAGGAATTATGTAGATACCTGTTGTACTGGGGCCTGCACGGAGTTGAGGACCAAAATTGAACTTAAAATGTTTGTTTTTCTCTGCTTGATTATGTTCGTTATATTTTTTTGAACTAGCAGCAAATTACATTGTGAGAGAAATGTTTTAGTGCTAGAATAAATTATCAAAAATATTATATAGTGTTAGTTACAAATAACAGTGAGCCAGCTAAGTCATATGAAGTTCAAGTCTGTATATTAAAATAGTGAGCCACCTACAAAATACAAATAACAGCTACAAAATATGTATTTCAATTCTGTATATTTCAATTTACCTATATCCAAATGTAGTTATATGTAATGTAGTTATAGGTTTCTGTACACTAATGCAATCTGTAGTTTAAATGCAATCTGTAGTGTTCAATAACTACATATTGTAGTCAATTGTAGTTAAATGTAGTCAATTGTTTTTAAATTTTGTTAATCCAATCTGTAGTTACTGCAATTATAGTTAATGCAATCTGTAGTCAATTGTAGTCAGTAAGAAATACATTTGGATATAATAAGACATACTTAAAGATTTTTAGATAATAGAAGCTTTTGGATACCACTTGTTCAATATCAACAATTAAGAGAGCATAGAAGAGGAAAGAAAACAGGAAGAAATCAAAATTCAAATGCCTAGAAATGACTACATTTAACCCCTGTTCAATAGCCAGTTATTGAACACTACAGTTAACTACAAATGACTACATTTAAAATACATATTGCCTTGGTGTACAGACTTATAACTAGATTACATATAACTAGATTTGGTTATAAGAAAATTGAAATACACAGACTTGAACTATATATAGTGTTAGTTACAAATAACAGTGAGCCAGCTAAGTCATATGTAGTTCAAGTATGTATATTAAAACACTGAGCCAGCTACAAAATACAAATAACAGCTATAAAACTACAAATGACAGCTACAAAATATGTAGTTCAAGACTGTACATTAATGCAAACAGTAGTTTTAATGTAGTCAATTGTAGTTAAATGTAGTGTTCAATAACTACAAAATATGTAGCAGCAAACTACATTGTGAGAGGAATGTTTTAGTGTTAGAATAAATTATCATAACTATTATATAGTGTTAGAATAAATATATGTAAATTCTTACCTTGGACTCATCCAATTCATTTCTCTTGTTAACAGCATTCACTAAGCTTTTCAAAGATTCATCTATGAACTCTCGAAGTTTTGAGAGTTCATCAAAAACATCATTCTTTAACTGATCTAACTTTCCATCAACCTAAAAATTAAATATGTATGTGAGTTGGTAAGAATATTCGATTTGTTACACTAAAATAAAAAGAAACTACAATGTCGAAGGAATGATTTCAATTGGTAGTAAATAATGACTACACAACTGTAATTTCTAAAGTACCTACTCAAGCTTCTGTTCCAACTTCCTGATCTGGCTTCTCACAGATTCCATATCATTTGGGGAATTAGCCTCTTCATGTTGAACTGTCGGAGAAGCAGCAGATGGGACTATTGATGGTTGAGTAACCTCTTCATCTTCATAATTAATCTTTCCTGGGAGATTGAGCGCTCCAATCTCTTCCCCAGATGCAACCATGTTTGAGAACTGAAAGATGGATGAAGACAGTTAAGTAAATTTGAAAGAAATTGTAGATGTCATGTAGTTACTATAGTAGTAATTGAAGAATTACACAAAGGTTAACAAGAATACCTTGAGCCACTCAGGCTTGATGATTTTTTCTTCAAGAACATTTAACCAAATCTGTCCTTTCGTAGCCGACCATCTTAAAATACGAGGAATGGAGTCAGAGCACCGTGTAGCAAGCTCGGTGCTGACAGAAGAACAACACTCGTACAGCCACACTTGTAATGCTAACGAGCATCCCTGTATAAGATAAGAATGGACGTTGGGACTGAGACGATGTCTGACAGACTCAACAACTTGCTTGAAAGATTTTGTACCCCAAGGGTACGAATCAAAATGACCACTCTCTATAAGAAAAAACGTAAATTTGTCTATCAAACTAACATTGTCCTTATCAGAAGGACAAACAAAGAATTCCAACATATATAGGATACACAACTGTACAGCATCCAAATCATTTGTCCAGGATTTAGATGTCACTACATTTCTCAAAAGCGATTTCTCTACCCGAGATTTGTTAGGGAAATATTTAGTCATTAAATGTCTAACATAACTAGAATTGTAACCATAGTCCGATAAACAATCAAAACAGTTAAACCCAGTTATCAAACAAAAATATCTCAAAGAAAAAATCAATTTTGTCCATTTAAAAGAACAAAAAAATAGTCGCCAGTAGACTTTGATAATTCATACTTCATTAGAAGATGAATTGATTGGTTCTGCATGCAGATTGGGGGCATATCTAGTAAATAACCAAAACATGTGTTCTTGAAACCACTTAATTGGGTTGGGGATAATAAAGACTTTATCTGGCTAGGTATCGTTGGATCGCACAAGCTATGGAACCGTATCACACCATAATCAACATTATGTTGAGCATAGTAAGGTCCATTCTGCAAAAAAAGTATATTAATTGTCGTTAGAATGAAGCTAGATTTCAGCATTACAATATATAATGTAACATATCATATAACTACATTTTTAACATACAAACTACATTTTTCCTGCATTCTCAGTAGAAGTTATTTTTCAAAAGTATAACATAAATTTTAACCTACAAACTACAGTATAACTACAAGGAACTATACTCTAACTATAAATTTATTGAGCATGAACAATGTAACTATTTATATATACTGTATTTTTATAATAGTTCCAAATAAAAAGTACAGTAAACTACATTAGACTACAAAAACTATCATTAACTACACAACTGAGTCAATAGTGACTACATGAAACTACATTAAAATACAAAAAACTGCAATTAGCTACAAATTTTATTCAACATTATAAATTGCCAATCATATTCTAGTAAACAGAGACAGTATCAAATAATAATTACATGAAACTACATTAAACTACAAAAAACTACAATTAACTACATATTTGATTCAACAGTATAATTTGCCAATAAAATTTAGGTCAACTAAAACAGTTCCAAATAAAACATTGCATTAAACTACATTAAACTACAAAAAACTACAATTTTGAGTCAACTGTGACATTTCCAAATAAAACATTACATTACACTACATTAAACTACAAAAACCTACAATTGACTACAAATTTGATTCAACACTATATTCTGAGGCTGGAAGTTGGGCGGTTCTGGAACCGGAACCGGACCGGAACCACGGTTCTGGCGGTTCCGGCGGTTCCGGTTCCGCGGTTCCGGGCCTAGCGGTTCCCCGGAATCGTGATGTCGCGGTTCCACCCATTAGATTCGTGGAACCGGAACCGCCAGAACCGGAACCGGAACCGAAACCGGTTCAAGCGGTTCCATCCGGTTCCAAACGGTTCCGCCAACGGTCCGATATTTAAAAAGAAAATTTTTTTTTTAAATTCGGACCGTTGGCCGAACCGTTTGGAACCGGATGGAACCGCCTGAACCGGTCCGGTTCCGGTTCTATCCGGTTCCCAACGGGCTGATTTTTTAAAATTTTTAAAAAAATCTGAAAATCAGAACAGCTCTCTTGCAGAAATAGCCGTTTGGCATTTTTAAAATTTAGCCATTTGACCCCTCAAATTTAATTTAACCCCAAACTTTATATAATTACACAATTTCCCATTTCTCAACTATAAATACCCCCTCATTCTTTCATTTTAATTCACCAATTCATCAATCTCTCTCAATCTCTCTCAATCTCTCTCAAGCTCTCTTTCAATCTTTCTAGTGCAAGTGCTTAAATTTTTGTTGCAAATTCGTGAAACATTGTGAAGTTGTTGAATTGAAGTTTTCAAGTGTTCAATTGCAACGATTTTCAATTTTCAAGAAGTTGTTCGTCAATCCGGTAAACTCGTTTCAACTCTTACGTGCTAAGAATATTTGTTGTGTGTTGTTATTTTGCTTAATTATAATTATTATGGCATTTTCATTGAAAAACATGTTCGGAAAAGGTAAATCTAAATCCGGTGAAAGTAGTCGCCAAAATCCTACCCCTCCCCCGGCTCCCCGACCTAGAAAAGATAAACAAGTTGAAACTAGTAGCCAACCTAGAAATACTAATGAAAATTTTGGAATACTTGATAGTAATCACCCATGTTTTCAATTTAGCGATGTTGATTTTCTACATGATGTAGCAGTAGGTGATAGAATAGACGATGATATTATGAATATGCTTTATCCTAATGCACCTATAATAGAGGGAAATGAGGATGATGATGATGACGAAACCTAAGCTCCCGTAGATTTAGATGATACACCTACTAGCCCTGCTACTAATGAATCGGAACACCCACCCGTACAAACTCCCACTTTTAGTAGACAACCTCGTAAACGTTTAGAAACTTCATTAGTTTGGCAATTTTTTATTCAACTAAGAGAACAGAATAAGGCTAAGTGTAAATCTTGTGGGAAATTACTTGTGCATAGGTATACTGGAGATCGTAGCGGCACAGGTAGTTTAGTTAAACATATAAAATTACACCCTAGCGATAAGGCTAGATATATCCAATTGAAAGCGCAACAAGAGGGGAGGGCAAGTCCTGATACTACAATTAACCAAAGTATTGGTTCTAACATGCTTCAACCAGGAATAAACACAGTCACCGGAGGTATATTGTATTACGATCCAAATAAGGATCGTGAAGAATTTGCTAAAATGATTACTGTTATATGTTTACCTTATTCTTTTGCTTCTAATCCTGCTTGGATTCATTATATTAGACGAGTATTTAATCCTACATATAAAGGTTGGCCTCGCGCCACAGTTAAGGCCGACATTTATAAATATAAGATTGAATATGAACAATACTTGCGCAATTTATTTACTCATATAAGTACTCGTATGTCTATTACAACTGATATTGGTAGAAGTGGAAATGACTGTGATTATCTAACCGTGACCAGTCATTGGATAAACGAAGACTGGACCATGCAAAAATGCATTATAGCATATAGAATAATTAATTCACGGCACACAGGTAAGTTTATTGCTAGCACTGTTTCAGATGTATGTAGATATTTTTGTTTTAGTGATAAATAATGTCAATTTCCATGGATAACGCTAGTAGCAACACTACTGCAATAGGTATTTTAACTAGAACACTAAATCCTGCTTTTAAAAATATTTTCCATGTTAGATGTATATGCCATATTTATATCATTTAATTGTTGGAGATGGTATGAGAATTTTAAACATAGAAATTGAAAAAGTTAAATTTGCTCTTAATTGGCTTTTTTATTCTAACCGTAGAAGTAGACTTAGAGAATATTATAAAAAATGTGACGAATATGGCCTTAGAGAAAGAAAGGTTCCTAAACCTTGCCCCACTAGGTGGAACTACATGTATGAAAGCTTAGTAGTGGCGTACGAATATAGAAACCCAATAAACGCTACTTATAATTCTAGGGATTGTGAGGATGAAGATAATGACATGCTAACTAATCAAGATTGGAATAACGTTAAGATTCTTTTAGATTTTTTAGAACATTTTAGTGTGGCTACAACTGCTTTATCTGGCCAATATTATCCTACAATTTCAAACTGTTTAGTATATATTGCCGCACTTGCTAATTTATTTGCTGATTTTAACGAGGGAGGGGAAATTTATGAAAATGCAATATTTGAAATGAAAAAGAAATTTAAAAAATATTTTTTTCCAATCCCTCCTATTTTTGGTGTGGCTGCTATGTTAAATCCTACTATGAAAGCAAGAGGTCCTAACTTTTGGTATAATAGTATTTATCAATCTTTAGATCTTTCACCAGAAGAAATGGCAACACTATCTGATGCGAAAGCATCAATTACAGTGAATGCTCAAACTGTTTATAATGCTTATAAACAGGCGCTAGGCCTACTATTCCAACCCCTACTTCGTCCACATCACAAGCGTCTAAAAGAGTTGCTGGCTTAACAGCTCTTAAATCGTGGACGGAGTTCAGGGGTACTCAAGGTGAGAATTTAGATGATATTTTCCATCTAAACGAACTTCAAGTTTATTTGTCGCAGGGGCTAGAGAATGATAATCCAGACGGATCTTTCGACCTTTTGGATTGGTGGAACAGAAGGGAAAAGCATTTTCCCGTTCATGCAAGGATGGCTCGGAATGTTCTATCCATTCAAGCGTCAACTGTTGCATCGGAGAGCGTATTTAGTCAAGCCAGACTACATATAGGAGATCATAGAGCGTCGATGCGGGACAGCTTGGAAAAATCAGTGCTCTTCCGAGATTGGATCCGCTCTGAAAGAAGGAACTTTGGGCTAGCTGAATCTCAACCCAAAATAGATGAGTGCTATGAAGAAATGCTAGCAGAACTTGCTCAGTAAGCAACTTCACCCGGAAGTGGTGATGAACAAGCTTCATTTCCACCACCGCCAACACAACCACCTCCAAACCTTGAAGGTTTTATGAGATTTGTTAAAAATAATACATAAATTATTATGTAACTTGTACATTGACATGTCTTCTTTTAGTTTTTTTTTCCTTTTAATGGTGGTATTAGTACCATGTTGTGCTCATTCCATTGGGGGAAGGAAGACTAAGAAAGATATGCCATTTTGGTCAATAAATACGCTTTTTATCATATCCTTGAATATATTTGTCTCAATATTTATTTGTCTTTACTTCTATATCAATCCTTGAATATTTATATAACATATAATATATAACATACAACACATAATACTAACGACAACATTCTTTTATCAATATGTACTACTTATATAAAATTTATACTAATTACTAACTACTACACAATATACAAAATATACACTACTTATACACAATATATACTAATTAACAAACACAATATATACTATACTAAAAACATAGTACACCATATAAAAATATATTGTACAATATACTAATCACTACTATACAAGATATTGATTTAAAAAAAAAATTTAAGTCGGAACCGCCGGGAACCGCCTAGAACCGCCAGACCCGCGGTTCCGGAACCGTATGGTAGCGGTTCCGGCTCCGGAACCGCCAAAACCAGAACCGCCAGAACCGCCAGAACCGCGGAACCGGAACCGCCAGAACCGGAACCGCAGACCCAAATAGACCCAGAATCGGAACCGGATTACACATTAACTCCGAATAAAAATAATTAACTACAATTTGTATAAGCAACCCTAATATGCAATAATACATTATATTTTTACAAACAACACTTAGACGCCAAAAAAACAATTGAATTCTAATTTTTTGACGAAAAAAATATTAAACTACAATACATTGTCGAGAAAAAAAAAGTTGTTTACCTTAACTGAAACTTGTTGTGGAACCAATTTTGTGGTTTTTTAGAGTGCTTCAACTTTTTTTGCTTTGAGGGGGAATGAGACACCTTCTGCATTTTTGTTTTTTGAACTTTGGGTGAATCGTCCACAAAATCATCATCATCGACCCTCAAGCTTTTCCCCTTTCGGTTGCGTTGTTTGTCGGCTTCTGTTTCTACACCGGTTGCATCAACATCCTGCAAGTGCTTTGTTCGAGTTTCAGCTCTTATTTGTCTCGACGATGCAGGAACCCTTTCTTTTCCACTTGCATGGACAGATGTTGTCTTTTTACTGGAGATTTAGGTGTTAAAAAACCCAAATCAAATGATGGAATATCGCCTACTTTTTGTCGTTTGGGAGTAATATATTTTTTCACCATTTTTGACTATGGATAAGATTTTTTTCACTGAAAATGTGTTTTCTTTACAAAACTTTGAAGAGTTTTTGGCGATTGAATGATGAAACTGAAGAAGATGACAATGGAGAGAAGAAGTGAGACCAGAGAAATCGGTAAAGGTAAATGTAAATACACGTGGGGGGTGGGTATAGTTTTTATTGGGAAAAACTACTCGGTTTTGGAAGAAAGATAAAAATCAACAAAAATAAACGTAGGGGTAGTTAATAAGGGTAAAAATCGGTTGGAAGAAAGAGAAAAAAGTGGGGAAAGAAAATATGGAAATATTTTGTTCCATAAATCAAGCCCCTAATAAATTATTGGTGATTAAACCTTAAATGTAAATTTTGGTACATATATTGAAACATGATATACTTAAATGTAATAAACACTAACCTTAAACGTCCTTTTCCTTGCCCGCCCCACTCGCCCAAAATACCCTCAAACAATACAACGAGCCCTAAAATCCCAAAACTCAGAGAAGCGAAACTATTCAATAGTCGTTCTGACTCGAACCAAGCCCCAATTCCGTCCAAATTCGGACAAGTGAATCCCACATCCTTAACCCACGCATCTCTTCTTCTCTCGTCTTGTTGTTGCTAACGGTTTCTGACGCAAGATTCCCCCTCCCCTCTCACTCGCTTGAATTCGATTTTTATCTCACGATTGAAAGGTTCTGGAGACGATATGCTGGATGAGTGTGAGGTGTTGGATTGATTTTGATCAATCCGAGCCCCACATTCATCAAGGATTCATCTTCAATAGAAGCCTTATCCGATTTTGTGAAGGGGGACTCTGCTAACAAAATTCAGAGAAAAAGTTGAAAAGTTTCTGGAACTGATGGTTTTCTAAGTTTATTTTTCTTCTTGATGAGTTCTTTCAAAGTTTAAGAGAAACATACATACAATTTTTATTTTTTGAATCCGGAATTGAAGTTCGAGCATGGTTTTCTACTGTCGTCTTGCTAATTTGCTGTTGAACCTCACTAGGATTTGGAGTTGAGAGTTTATTGTCGAGTTGATAATTGTTATAAAGGAGATTTGCAACATCAAGTTCAATTTTCCTCTCTTTTATTCTATGCGACTCTATTTTTGTTTTAGTGTTTTTGAGCTTGAGATTCAGTCTAGAGTAGTTTGTTTCGTGTTGTGATCGAATTTCTTGTAGAATGAATCTATTCTCAATGGTGTGATGTAATTAAGTATGCTCAGTTAGTAAACGTTGAGTTTGAAGGGTCGTTCTCTGCGTTCATATGCTTTAACTTTTATTATGGTGTCCAGTTTCTAAGTCAAGATTTTGTCGCTTTCAAATGAACGTTTGCTTTTAGCTTTGACATGGTACAGGTTCTTGAAGACATCACACTAATGTTATTTTAAGTCGACAGGTTTTCTTAACGTTTTCAAAGCCGTCATGTTATGGTTCTTTAGTCTGTTAGCATAAGCTGCTCTAAAACTGGGAATTTGAATCATGGTTTTGCTTGATCTTGAACGTGATAGTGTAAGTATGAACCGATGCATTTGAGGTGTTGTTGGTTTCTGTTTGAATAAGCTCTAATGAGAAGTATGTCGGAGTGTTTTGTTCATTAGTCAATTATCTCGAGTATGCTAAAGTTTGTCTTGTGCGCTTAAAGTGATCTAGTGTTTGAAGCTATCCTCATAATTTTACTGTTGGCAATCTATTAATGCTTTAGTGTTTAGGTTCTGATGTTCAGATCGTTGAATCAAACACTTGTCTATCTAAGTTTGGAAACAAATCTCTTGCTAACTGTCTGAGGTTTTATCATTTTGCTGCAAGTTCATTCAAATGCAAGACCCTCACTTCATAGTGAGCTTCTGAAACAAAGAAAACACTTAAGGTCATCCCCTCACCTTCCATACTCACATTATATTCTTCTATTTCAACCCTTGAGTCATATGGGTTGCATTTCTTATGTTATGCCCCGAGATTATAACATGATTTGAAGTAGTGTCTCATGATTTTTTTTTTTGGCTGAAACTTTACTCATGTGTGTGTTCCAGCTCTAGTCTGCAATTTTTCAAAAAAAAAGAAAACACAAAAAAAAAAGTGTAGTCTGGGTTCGTCTCTTTTGAGTTTAGTTTTGTTTTATTCCAAGAAAAATCATACAAAAAATTTTCCCGACATTTAGCCTTCTGATTCCTCGTTCAAAATGGTGTTTGGTTAAAGTTTCGTTGGTTTTGCGTTTCAGCATCAAATTCAGGTGTTTGCTTAAGATTTTTGTCCGGACTTCGTAATTTCTACTTGAACTTGCTGCTTTTGGATCGATATTAGCTTCTATATTTCAGGTGTGTTTATCATGTAAGCGGAGTTAATTGAAGGTGTTTACCAATTCCAACTTTCATGGGTGATTATGGTGGTGCCTGTTGTTACATTCAACAATTGTGAAGTTCTTTTGGAGCATCATCATAGACATCTTTCTCTGATTTAACTGTTGCATCAGCTGATTTATTAGCAGATCTAGGCTCCAAGGAATTATAACAATTCTTTTGTCCATAAGCTCGTATGAATCACCCCTATGAGCATATATATCCCATGTTGGCCCTCTGTCTATACTCATCAAATGTTTTCTTAAGCTTCTATGTTTCATCATTTAAGTCAGCTTCAAATCTTGGGGCCATTGCATCAGTTGATTTGGCTGTTGAGGAAATCAGATCATTTTGAGCTTTATCTTGGAAAGGAACTCCCACTTCTGGCCTTCCAGTTTTGTCAGCCGGTGCAAGACTAAAATGTTTGCATGAAACAACATATTCATATACTTACTTGGCTGCTTGATTATGCTAATTTGATGATTGTATCTGATTGTCCTGAGATCTTTTTACTCGACTCTTTCATGTGCGCGAATCTTATTAGGCATTTCTCTCGCTGAACCGACTCGGACCAAATCCGTGTGAAGAAATTTAGTTGAGGTGCGCCATGTCAAAAAAAAATGACAGTTGCATGGCCCTCGTTTTAATCAATCTTGTTTATCCTTTAGATTCGAGGTGCGCCATTTAGCAGATTTTCATGGCCCTTGCAAATTACAAATGCGTAGTTGCTTTAGGTGTGTTATTTGAATATATTACCTTCTTAAATTCAAGTGCGCATTTATGTGACCCAAATCGAAATCTCAACAATGTTAAAATATGTCAAAGAACACGGGCGCATTTATGTGACGTGGTTCAAGACGTATTTTAAGAATGTTGTAATTTTCCTAAAAATAATAATTAAACAAAGCAGTTAAAAGTTAAAATGCACATAGGTTTGAACATGTACTAAAATCAGATAATAAAGCCGAATATAATAGTTGAGCGACCATGCAATAACTGCGGTACTCGGAAGCGCCTAACACCTTCTCCCGGTTTAAGAGAATTCATTACCGAGATTTCTGGTTCGCATACTGTTAAACAAAGCCAAACTTTTCTTCGATTCGTGATTTAAACTAGTGACTTGGGACACCATAAATCTCCCAAGTGGCGACTCTATATCTTTTAATAATCTAATCTTGTATCAATTGTCATTGAATTAGAAAAACCCTTTTATACCCTTCCGGGGTGTAGTAGTAAAATGAGGTGTGACAGCTCTAGCGACTCCGTTGGGGACAAGAACCCAGAATCTCTGGTTCAGGGTTCAAGAATTCTAGCTTAATAATTGTTATATTTGACTTTATGATCTAGTTTTGCTACATGTTTGAGCCTAATATGCTAAGTATTGATTTTTAACGCTTTGATATTATTTGAACTGTATGTAAATTGCTGCGCAACCCTTCTCTTCTCATCTTTGGGGATGTACTCGCTGGTCAAGACTCCCTATTATGTTAGTGTCATACCTTGAAATAAGAAAGAGGCTCGGACAAGTTACTAAGCCGGATGACCTTTTGGTTCCCAGTACATAGCCCCCTCCTCGACTCGAATTGTTCGCTTGGGTACACAGTCTAGAACATATACCCAGGCTTTGAACCTAGAATAAATTAACTTCATGTCAGATCCCTAGTAGGAATGCTTATTTACATCATACATTTGACTTAGGAGACTCAACACAGGGGTTTGGTCCGTCTAGGACATGTGTCCCCAAAATAAAGGACCATCGTGATGCATCTTATGTGTTACATGTTGCATTTATTCAAGGATAAAAGGGTCATTTTGCAGTAGTTGAGGACAAATGAAAATAAAGAGAGGGTGAAGTGTAAAGATAAGGCAAATGGTACCCAATCATATTTTCAATCGCATTTTGTTAAAAAAAGGTTGAAAATTCAAAAAGGTTTTGCACTTTTTTATCATTTTTCAAAATCCATATATCAAAAAAAAGAGGAAAAAGAAAATCCAAAAAGATTTTGCATGTTTCATCATTCTCAAGGAAAACACAAAAATAGGTTTTCTCTCAATTAGTTGTTTTTTTTATTCTCACCGTATCCAATTTGCCCAAAATACACATACCTGATTCTCGTCTTTCGGGGCATGATACGTAGGCAACACACATAGGGTGCGGTTTTCCTAGTGAATCTTAGGTTTTTGTCTTTGTGGGGTCTTAGCCAAATCTTGCCTTTTTAGCCACCTTTAGCCACATAGGTTAGTTTAGAAAAATAGTCACAATATTGTCCTGCATATGTCGAACAGAAAGGATTGTTGTCTCACATAGTGTTCTAGGTCCTTAACTTTATTTGGTCTTAATCTTGCTATGTCTTTCGTGGCATTGCTGAATTTATCAAGTCGCAAAAAAGAACTGCTCTTTGGAAAACAAGTGTATATTTTTGTTATGAAATTGGCCTTTGATTATGGAAATGTCCTCATTCAGTCGGCTTTGATTGATATGTATAAGAAAATGATGACATTGAAAATTTTAGCTTTTTTATTTCAGAGATCCCTCGAAATAAGCCTCGAATTTTGTAATTCAAAGAATGTCATCTTTGTTGCATCTTGGTGTCCCCAAGATATGTTTGAGCTGTTCCGTTGGATGGTTTTGAAAATATTTGATCTGGTGAAGTGAGTCTGTCCTTAACAATAAAGGCATTATCATTGTATAGTTCTGATTTGTTGCATTATTGTGTAATCAAATCAGGTTTTGATTTTCATATTATAGTATTATGTTCTCTGATTGGTGCATATTCAAGATCTGGATAAAATAGGTACTCTTAGAGGATTTTGAAGCATTTCCTTCACCTAATATCATCGGTTTCACTTCAATAATTAATGCATATGCTCAGAAAGGAATGGGAAGTGAATGCCTTGAATTGTTTGAAGAAATGATCCAAAAGGTGTAAAACCAGATGAAGTAACATTCTTATGTATGCTGTTGGGCTGCAACCATTCAGGTTTAGTTGAAGAAGGGAATGATTTTTTAGTCAATGAGACTTCATGGGGTCTTTTCAGACAGGCGATACTATTCCTGTATGGTGGATCTTCTGGGCGTTGCAGGTTTAGTCATTAAGGCAGAAGAGTTGCTAAACCACGCATTATCGACAAGAGATTCTGTGATTTGGAGCTCACTATTGCGAAGTGTAGGATTCATCAAAATGAGCATGTTGGAAGGAGAGCAGCTACAAATTAATGGATCTTGAGCCAGGGGATTCTTTAGTTTGGTTACAGACTTCAAATTTTTATTCTGAAATTGGGAAGTTCGAGACTGCAATATATTCGAGAGGTTGCAGTTGCGAGGAAGATGAGCACAGAGATATTAGCTAAAGTTTAATTTGAGATTGTATAAGTTTTTTTCTTGAAATATGAATATCTATCAGAATGGACAGTTCCTCTGCCTTTATACTTTTGTGTTAGAGCTGCATGTATATTAAGTACGTATTCGAGAAGGAAAATATCTTGTTTCAGTAGCAAAATAGGTCTTACAGGCAGCTATGAGTTCTTGTAATCAGTGTAATGCAAGCAAATGATAATATATATTGAAGAGGTGATTTTGAGTACAGATTACCATCTTAAATTTATTCATATAATTCAAGCCATTATGATTAGATTACTTTAAACTATGTAAGGTAGTATAGGAACTAGCTGGGTAGAGATCATGGTTTTGGTCTAGGTAATTCAGCACTTTGAAACGGTCTTTGCTGCTACAAAATTTACAGGCTGGTTTTCCTCAAACGAGAATGATTATTCCAAAGTTAGTCATGCAGGATTTGGTCTAGTTTTAGGAGAAGATGGGAAACGATTGTGAGCACTTGACTTTTCCCAACATGAATTACTCCTATAAATTCAAAACAAAATTAATTTCTTTCATTATTTGTTTTTTTATGAATTTTCGAGGCATTGTTTGCGCATTGTATTTTAGAAAATACAAAATGTATATTGCATATGCATTTAGGATTCAATTTTGCATTTTCGAATTAATTAGTAATTAGGCTATTTTTACAAATTGAAAAATCACAAAAAAGTCATCTTGCACCTTTTAATTTTAATTCTTTTTGGATTTTTGAGTTATTTTTTTTTAGTATTATTAATTGTGGTAATTGTTTAAGTTTCATTAGTAATCTGGGTTTTTTTTTAATTCAGAATTTTAGGATTAATAAAAAAAGAGAAGCAAACAAAGAAATTGATACTTTAAGCTTTAAACCCGAATTTGGGCCAAAACAATTAAAATTGCCAAGCCCAAATACCAAGTCTCGACCAGGCCTGCCCCAATTCGCCCAAACACGTCCAAATCCAACCCTGTAACCCGGTCCAGCCCTTTCAAAACTTAAACGACGTCGTTTTACCATATCCAATCCCGACCATACATTTAATTTCATCCAACAGCCAGGAAAGACTCTCAAAATAAGTTAAAAGTGTCCAAATGCCTCAGATATAACATTGTACCCTTCGTCTCCTTCCCCGTACCTTACCACCGTCCACCACCACCAGTCGTTGCAAGAAATCGTCCTAGGGCGGTGGAAATCCTCTAAACCACCCCAACTCTTTTCTAAAACTTCCTCTTCGCCTCCACATCCTAAATCAACAACCAACTTCCTCCAAACCTTCCCAAATCCTTTAAATTTCGATTTGAAATCCTAAACCCTAGCGTCGCCAAAATTTCTCTGGTGGCGGTGACGTTTCTGTTTTACTCCAAAACAACACCATGCGACCACCAAGCCCTCCCTACCGCGGATCTCTTGTCTTTTCCCTTGAATAATCCCAAAAGTACTCAAATCTAAAATCTAGCCTAAACCTAAAAGTCTGAAATTCTCCAATTAAAGTGTTTGTCAAGATTCTGGGATCACTTTGAGATTATTCGCATGTTTTTTTATAAGAAGCACGTAGTGAAGCAAGATTTGAAGGTTCGATGGCTCAAAGAGTGAATGCAAGCTTATATCTGTCCAGTTTTCTTTAGGTGTTTTGAATTTATTTTCATTCTTCTTGCATTTATTTCTTCCTTTCAATTAAAATGATCTTCATGTTTTTGTTTTCTTCTGTTTTGCTCTTATTTCTCTACTTTGGTTAATTTATCCGTGTTTTATTCGCATGTGCTCCAATCAAAGGTTTACTATTGTTCTTTAGTTAAATTAGATTAGGTAAATTATAATTTGAGTTCAATGTGTTAACTTTCTTTTTAATTGTAATTTACATAGTTTCAGCTCATAAGTTGCTTGTTCGGATAATTTTGATCATAAGATTCTGGATTTTTTTCCTTTTTCTTTTCGAAAGATCACTGAAATGGACTTTCAACTTTGGTCATTGTGTTTAATTGTGCTTGGAGGCCGCCTTTGACCCACTTCAAAGAGCCTTGGGTTAAATTTGACCCATGGGGGTCTCGTGATGGTAAATACAAAAGGTTTAGAGGGTAATTTGGGTATCTCGACTTGAAGAATCTTGACTGCTATTTAAAGAAGTCCCTGGAAGCTTCTAGCACGGGTCTACTATTAAATTTTCATTATATGACTTGGTTAACAAGTCATAAAATGAGGGACTAAAGGGGTAAATTAAATTCTGAGGGTTGACCTAATGCTTAGCCTATAAAAAAGCTTTTAAAAAACTTATGCTAGGGGGATATTTTTAGAGATAAAAAGATCACAGATGACCAGGGATATTGTTTCATTGAGTTTTTCTTCAGGATTTTCAGATTCTTTCAATTTCTGAAACACAATATTGCTTTATTAATGAGATTTGAAATTGATTGACATCAATTTTGGGAAGTGTTTAGGTCAAGTGATGTGGAGGTTACTGTTCCATTGGATTTGGAACCTATTTTGTGGTTTTCAAAACTGGTTCTGGGGTGTATTCTACAGCTAATTCCTGCTGCATTTGCTAATTGTTGACCTCTGCTTTTCTTTCCAATTTCCATGTACTTTCTTAGCTATGATCGAGGAATGACTATTTAGCATGTAATGTGAGTGAAAGTTCAGTGAAATGAAGACTGCATTTCAAGTTGATTTCCCTGTTTCTTTACTGCTTGCATGCTCTACAATGGGACCATAAATATAGATGTTAATTATTTTTTTTAGTTTCTCTGAAGTTGTGTATGAAAGTGACCTGCAAGTGGTATTTGACACTTGTATTAACTATAGACTGTTATTTATAGTAGTTAACTAAGATTGTTTGAGCATAGTTGCTCCAGGGACTGTTGAAATGATACTACTGAATGATGTCAAGTCTGTTGTAGTGTGGATCTAGAAATGAATTTAGGTGTCTTCAAGTATTATGAACTTAAGCCTGAAAATAGAAGTTGATTTGGGTTTGTAAAGAGGGTTAAACTATGAATTTCGGTTGTCTAGTTGTATTATTTTGCTTTAGTGTCCTGGTAAACAAGCTTAGGGTTGGTTCTTGCTATTGATCAATAAGGCTTTGGCCATGATTGCTTATTCAAATCCTATGTGATACCTAGTGAATCACTTGCGTGTGAGTGTTGAATTTTGTTAGAGATTCAATGATAATTAGATGAATACGTTTGAATCTAAACATAGTTTGAAATGGTTATCCATTTAATGCTAGGAAGGTTGCAATAGTTTAGTAGTTGTTAGTCATGCATGTTGAGGGTTATTTTCCAGGATGTGTTACGTTTTGCTTCTTTATTTAGTAATTAGAGTGAGTTCGAGTTTTGTTTTGCATATTATTAGGGGCCGAAATTAAGTTTTAATTTATGTATTTGCATTTCATGGACCGGCATGTTTACCCTGCTAAAATTGGGCCCTTATCTTTTAGCTTCAATATTCTTCAATTGGGTTTACTATTGACGTTTGGCCCAAGCCACCTAAAATCGCCAATTCCCTCTAGCCAGTACATTGGGCTACCTGATTATTGCCGAATTAAGTTGATTTTCCTTTTCAACGACTTGGTCGCTAGACTGAGCTACACCTGGAGCCCAGTGCTCTTACGTATTGAGCCTACAACAGTGCATGACCAAACAGTGCTTCATCAGATGGGCCTTTGGTCCGTTTTGCGCTGGGCTAGTTTTTCTGCTTGTAATAATCAATTCTTTTCATGTGAACAGTTAGTTAGTTCGAGTAAAACTTTTAATCTCATTTAGCTCTAGAAAATTAAGCCTATTAATTAATTAGAGGTGTGTTGTATCAGATAACACAAACAATTATGGCCTTCCGAGTATAGTTGAATAGATTTTTTTAATTTAGAATTGGGGACCGTCATGCCAAACAAAAAGGATAATTGTATGGCCCTCGCTTGATAAGTTTTTTTCAATCCTTAGAACTTGAGGCATGCCATTTAGCAAATTCCATGGCCCTCGTAAATTTAAAAATCACGTGATTGCTTTAGGCGCGTTAGCTAAGAATATACCTTCCTAAATTCGGGTGCACATTTATGTGACCCAAATCCAGATCCCAACAATGTTAAAGTATATCGAAGACCGCAGGTCCATTTATGAGACGTGGTTCAAGACTTGTTTTAATAGCGATGGAATTTTCCTGAAATAATAAAATCATTTAAAAATTAAAAATGGAACATATGTTTAAAATGTATTAAAATCATATAATTAAGCCGAATATAACAATTGAGTGACTATGCTAGAACCACGGAACTCGGGAGTGCCTAACACCTTCTCTCGGGTTAATAGAATTCCTTACCCGAATTTCTGGTTCGCAGATTATAATACAGAGTCAACCCTTTTCCTTGATTCGGGATTTAAACTGGTAACTTGGGACATCATTAATTATCCCAAGTGGTGACTCCGAAATCTTTAAATAAATAAATCCCATTTCGGTTGTCCTTTAATTGAAAAAACTATCTTATCTACGCCCTTTCGTGGGTGTAGTAAAAAAAGGACGTGTGACAGCTCTGGTGATTCTGCCGGAGATCGAACCCAGAATCTCTGGTTCAGGGTTAAGAATTCGAGCTTAGATGAATTATTATATTTGGCTTTCTTTTTATCTGATTTTTTTACATGTTTGGGCCTAATGTGCTAAATGATGCTTCTACCGCTTTGATATTATTTGAACTGTATATAAACTGCTGCAAAACCCTTCACTTCTCATCTTCGCGGATGTGCTCTCCGGTCGAGACTCCTTATTTTGCTAGTGTCATACCTTGAAATAAGAAAGAGGCTCAGACAAGTTACTAAGTCGGATGGCTTTTTGGTTCCCGATAGGTAGCCCCCTCCTTTGCTCAAGTCGTCCGCTCGAGTACACATTCTAGAACATGTACCTAAATTTTGAACTTAGAAGTTAAAATAACTCAGCCTCATACCGGATCCCTAGTAGGAATGTCTGTTTGCATCACATGTATTTGACTTAGGGGAATCAACACATGGGTTTGGTCCGTCTAGGACAGGTGTACCCAAATTAATAGACCATTCTGATGCATCTTGCGTTCTACTTGTGCATTTATTCCGAATTTGCATGTTGACCGCCTTTTGAAAAAAGGGAAGAATTTGGCAAAGTGAATAACAGTGTGAGGGATGAGGGCGGTAATTACCTATTTCATAAACCAATACTGAAATTCTACCAAAATTTTGAAAAAATAAAAAGAAAAGGATTTTGTTATTGTTTGCAAAGGAAAAGGGAAAAAGAGAAAAAAGCTGGTTTTCAGTTTTGTCAAAATTGCCCGAACTACGCCGGTTTGACTCTCACAGGGCGTGAGATACGTAGGCAACCCCCGTTGGGCCAAACTCATCTTTGCAAAAATAGCTTCAAAAGAACAAAATTT
Organism: Nicotiana benthamiana; assembly: GCA_034376525.1. NCBI lineage: Eukaryota > Viridiplantae > Streptophyta > Magnoliopsida > Solanales > Solanaceae > Nicotiana > Nicotiana benthamiana. Next base: position 58,320,877 of record CM067337.1, read on the forward strand.
TGTTTATGATAAATAAATAAGGCAATTCTTGTCAAAATTAGTCAAATGTCCCTGAAAGGGCGCCGGAAGGCTGGTTTTGCAAGAACAGTCGCCCTAGATTCATTGTCAAATTTTTGGCTGGTAGCAAGCACAGCCTTAAAATCTTTCCCCAGAAGTGCTGAAAGGCCGTATTTGCAAAGCTGGACTCGTACTCTTGAAATGGAAATCTGGGAAAAAATATCAACCTTATTTTGTTTTATGTCAAATATATCATGATTTTTGCTTACTCACCCTAATAAATGTGCAGATTGAGCATGAATCAAAATTTTCCAATAACAGTCATGACGAAGGTCCCTTTGGACCTGCACTGTGGTTGAATGATCTAGGTGAATCAGGGCAAGACAAGGTCAATGCATACTTGGAAGGTCTCACCCGGTTGTTGAAAATTAATCATAGAGGGGACATCATAAAGGTGTTGGTAACATTCTGGGACCCGGCCCACAATGTATTTTATTTCCCAGACTTTGAACTTACCCCAACCCTGGAAGAAATAGCCAGATATATCGGGGGCCCAAAATTCCTGTGAGACACAAGTACTTGATTGCACCAAGGGTTATTGCTGTACACAAAATCTTGGATTCACTAAGGATAAGCAGGGGGTTCACAACCCTTGTTTGTCAGCCAGTTTTGTACTCCGGAGTTTATATATAGGAGGTATGCGCACATAGGGGGTTTAACGACCCAGAAAATAAAATTTGTAGCAAAGGAAACAGACTTAAATGGGAAAAACACATGTGTTTTGCATTTATGGTATTCTTCTTGGGCCTCTTGGTGTTTCCATGGAAAGATGGGAATATTGATATACGGATAGCAGGGGTCATCAGCACCTTGCTTACTCAGGTCAAGAGCACCCTCGCACCCATGATATTATCTGAAATCTTCCATGCCCTCACAACCTGTAAAGTCGGAGGAGATTTCTTTGAAGGATGCAAAGTGTTGTTACAGATGTGGATGGTTGAACACCTGTTCCATCGTCCTCAATTCATGAGTTATGGGTCGTCGGAAAAGAGCTGCATAGAGGAATTTCAGACCAGAGTTTATGGGTTTAGATTACCGAAGGGGGTCATAGAATGGGTGTCATATCTCCGTACCATAAGTGTAAGTCAAATAGAGTAGACGTTTAGGTGGCTCCCCGTCGATGAAATTATATATATGCCAATGAAAGGGCATCTTTTGATGGGTCAAAGGAGCATCCAACCTTATGCTCCATACTGAGTGCTAAGAAAGTTAGGGAGGTGCTAAATGGTTCCAAGGGATGAAGACATTAGTCGCCATGTGATCGAGATTGGTCTTAATGGTTAGTTTCACGAAGGAGCAGTCCGCCAAATTTTATGTGAATGTCGGTACTTGACAGCGAACACTCGAGTACGAGACTTGTCTAAAGGTGAGGTTGCATTAGGGTACCTTTCTTGGTATATAAGGGAAGTGGAGTTCGGAAGACCGGAAAAAATGCCATATCTTCAGGAATTTTCTGAGGCGTCACAAGAACAATGGAATTGGTTGGCCAAGGAAAATGAATACCGGGCCATAATAGGAAAGTTGGAAAAACAAGTCAAAGACCTTCAATTCAAGAATGTTTTGCAAGCCGCGGTAGACGAGGGAGAAAGGAAAAGATTAGCCAAAGAAAATGAATCTTTGCGAGCTTAAATTTAGAAAATGAAAATAACCGCAAAGTATCCCACCAGAAGTGCGAAGGATGAAAAGCTCATAAACAATCTAAGTCAGAAAGTAGGAGAATATGGTTTTGACTTTAACAAAGTAGAGGGTGAGCTAGCCAAGGCCCAAAAGCCATTGGCCAAAAATGCAGAAGAACGGGCATGCATGATTGAACAATTGAAAGAGAGGTGTGAAAACGAGGTTGTCGGGTTGAAAAAGAGGGTCATCATGGTTGAAAACAAAATGGTTAAGCAGGCAAAAGAGTTCAAGGATGAAAGAGAGCACTGTTACACAACAATAGCACAATTGGAAAGAGATCTGCATCAATTTCAAGAACTGAATCGTGTAGCCGAACAAACTTTGGAAGCATAGGCTCAACAATTGGGGGATTTTCTCAAGAAAAGGGTACTACAAGAGAGAGGGTACGGATGATCGCTGATTACATCACAGTAAACTGTAGTTACTGTGACAATATGACGAGATCCATCTTTTTTGCCACCGCAATAACCTCCATTCGCCAAGTGATGGAATACCTCCACTACCTCCAAGGGGATTTAGAACGCAGGCCTGCGGAGAGACCGAATGATCTCCCGCAAGCCCCAGGATCATTAGAGGCCTTAATGTATTCATGATATTCACTCGAGGCTGTTAGTCCGTTTGTGAAGTCTATATTTTCCTTTATTTAAGTCTGTAGTTTGTTGTCGAGTATGTTGTTTTCACCTTTCTGTCAGAGTCTGTTGGTTTTATTTTAAGTCGGAGTCTCTTCTTAGGTCTGTTAGTTTGGTAGTTGTAATCAAATGTTTTACTTTATGAAAATGGAAATTCCCAAAACATTTTGTTTCTATACTTATCTGCCAGAACTACGCTTGGTCTGATTCTTGCGGGGTCATGATACATAGGCAATCTACATAGGATTCGACAATAATAAGGAAAAAGCGAAAAGAAAGGAGAAAAATTGTGAGAGAGAAACAACAGCAAATAAGGTAGAGAATAAAACAAAATAAGGCAGGCAAAAACAAGCTGAGAAAAATAAAAAGGGAAGAAGAAAAAAGAAAACAAGAGAGAAATGAAAAGTGGCATAGGATAAAATCCGGGATGACGCAAGGAGTCAATCCAGTGCATAATAGAAACCGATAAATGCTTAGGTGCATTCATCGCCGAATATGTGGTTACCTACATGTTAAAGCCTAACCGTTAACAAGTTTGATTTTTGTTCAATACAGACAGGTGGTTAGTTTTGTGGCATTCTGGAAACTCACTCATATAACACTCGATCCAAAAGTAAGATGAATATGGCAAATCAAGAACCCGACACAAGTATCATTGATCCCTCAAAAGAGGTGGAAGAGTTGGATGTCAACACAATGAAAGAAGAGATGTATAAATTGAAGCAGCAGATGGCTGAAATGTATCAAGCATGGGTAAGAGGGCAACCACCACCAGCTTATCCTATCAACTCGGCCTTCATCCCACCATTAGCCTAGTCACATGACCACTCTGCCACTGATCCACCTCCAAGATTCCCCGTCTACCAACAATACTAGGGCACAACTTCCCTTGCACCCCCAGCTCCACCACCCAAAGTTGTTCCACAACCTCCTCCAGCAGTTGCTCGTATCTTTGTGGCACCTCCTCCCATTACACTCTACAGACCATCTAGTGAACCTTTGTTCCAAACTCATGATAACCAGTATTACCCATCAAAACCCACTTTCAAAGATTCGGAACCCTACTCATATTCTCCCCATTTTTTTGATTCATGCATAGGCTAAAAAACAGAAAGAATTCAAAGCAAAAGGAGGTGCTCAGCAAAGTAAAAAGTCTAGGGAAATCATCCAGAGATATGCAAGAGTTGGGAAGCCAAGTGGGTATGGAATACAAAGACCTGTATTTTGTCCCATATGTACAATTGCCGCCATGCTTTAAGATGCCCAAGTTTGACTTATATGACAGTCATGGTGATCCAGTGGCACACCATGGGGGTTTCTACAATAAGATAAGAGGGGCAGGCGGGAGAGATGAACTACTGATGGCGTACTTCAGCCAAAGTTTAAGTGACTCAGCTTTGGAATGGTACACCAGGCAAGATCATGGTCGGTGGTACACATGGGATGACCTACCCCAAGCATTCGCCTATCATTTTCAATACAATATTGAAATTATGCTGGATCACATATCTTTGACAAAACTAGAAAAGAAGCGCAATAAGAGCTTCAGAGAGTATGGATTCCGTTGGAGGGAGCAGGCAGCAAGGGTCGACCCGCCAATGAAGGAAAGCAAAATGGTATATTATTTCTTGCAAGCCTTGGAGCCTACATATTTTGGTCACCTGGTTTAGGCAGTGGGTAAATCTTTTAATGAGGTAGTCAAAATGGGGAGAATGGTAGAAGAGGGACTCAAATCTAACAAGATTATGAGTTATTCAGCAATCAAAGCAACCACCCACGCTATCCAAAGGGTGACTGGGGGAGCAATCGGAAAGAAGAAGAAGGGTGAGGTAGCAGCAATCGATTTAGGAACTTGGTTCAGACCCCGCAGTTCGCCATATTACAACCAGCCCCGACCTCATCACTAAACCCATCCCCACACTCCATATAGCCCACCACAACACTACTATCCACCTCCTGACCGCCGTTTTTTCATCTATCATACACTAACACATACTCAACCTCCCACCCACGCACAATAGCAAGCGCCAACCCTACAAAACAATTACCCAGCCCTACAAAATACTTATCCGCCTCCAAGAGCCTATCAAAAAACCTCGAGACCAGCTTTCCGGGTCAATCAAGATTTTAAGAATGAGAGATTGCAGAAGAAGAAAACTTTCACTCCATTGGAAAATCTTATACCATCTTATTCCATAGGTTGAGACAGTTAGATATGTTGAGGCTGATTGAAGCAAAGTTGTCGAATCCTCCTCCGAGAAATCTAAACTATTCTGTCAGTTGTAAGTATTGTTCGTGTGCCTCGGGGCATGACACAGAAAAATGTTGGCATATGAAGAACGCTATCCATGAGCTCACTGATTCACATTGGATTGAGGTGCAAGCTCCTAAAGCACCCAATATTAATCAGAACCCGCTGCCTGCCCATCAAGAGACGAATATGATTTGAGATAGTGCACAAAGAGGGAGAAGCCAGCTGAAAATTTAACAAGCAAGATATCTACGCTTAAGCTGAGTGGAACAAGCAGTGTGCCTTTCGCTATAGTCAAGAACGGATCAGCGAGAGATGGGATGGTGAAACAAAAAAATGCAAAAGTGGTGGTACCAGGGGTGACAAGCAAGCCTGTAGTTGTCATGGAAGGTGCTCGTACAGAGCCCGTCATTGTTAAACCTGTAACTCAGCTACTAATAATCAACACCAAGGTCGTCCCTTGGAATTATGACCGCATAACAATGACTTACAAAGGAAAAGAGGTAAGAGAAGAAGTTTGTGAGACCCATGGACTGATCCGATGGGGAGGTGATTTTCCCCCAAAGAATTGAGAAAACCCAACCGACCAAGGATAACTCAGTCTTGGTGAAGAGAATTGTGAGTGAAGAGGAAGCAGAAGAGTTTTTTGAAGAAGATGAAAATGCAAGATTATTCTATTGTGGAATAGTTGAGGAAGACGACACCTCAAATCTTGTTGTTATCGTTGTTGATTCATTCAGACGAGCACCGTCAGGCATTGATGAAGATCCTGAACGAGGCCTACATTCCTGATAAAATCACAGTCAATCACTTGGAAAGGATAGCCAACAAGATTTATAGGTAAACAAAGTCACTTTTTCCGACGATGAATTGCCTGTAGAAGGTACCAAGCATAATAAAGCCCTCTATCTCACGGTAAAGCGCAAAGATTCGGTAGTCACTCGAGTGTTGGTTGACAATGGTTCAAGTGTGAATATTTTCCCTCTTTCCACGTTGAACAAGTTGAAGGTGGATGTTGAAAGAATCCACAAGAATAGTATTTGTGTGCGAGGGTTCGACGGCGGGGGATAAGATTTGGTCGGTGACATAGTACTTGAGATGACAATCGGGCCGGTTGATTTTACCATGGAATTCTAGGTGTTTAATGTGGTTTTCTCTTACAATCTGATGTTGGGGCGACCCTGGATGCATGCTGCTAAAGAGGTCCCCTCTAACTTGCATCAAATGGTGAAATTTGAATAGGACGGACATGAAATAGTTGTGCATGGCAAGGAAAATATATATGCTCACATTGATGCTATTATGTCATTCATTGAGGCGGATGATAACAAGGGGCCTTAGATGTATCAGGTTCATGACGTGGTACCAGTGAAGAAAGTTCCATAAGGGGAGTGCATTCCCACACCGAAGCTAGCCGCTGTATTAGTCATGGTGGTTGTTGAATTGTTGAGGAATGGGTTTGTCCCAGGAAGGGTTTGGGGGCGTCACTTTAAGGTACCGTACAATCAGTGTCTCTCCACAAAAACATGAACACCTTTTGTTTGGGGTTCAAGCCCATGATTGCAGACATAAAGAGAGCTAGAAAAATAAAACAGAAGGCATGGATCCTCCCCAAGCCTATGTCGCATCTCTTCAAATCATTTGTGAAGCCTAGCACCCAGAAGTGTCCGACAATAATATGTCCCAATATTGTGGTCGGTCTAGATAAGGAATTGCTTGAAAGGTTCGAAAAGTTGTTTGAAGATGTGAATGTGGTAGAAGCATGAGAGGCTCTAGTAAGGCAAATATGCAATTTGTTGGGCCCTGTGCAAAGGTCAACAATTAGGAAGCTACTCCTCTCTGACTAGGAAGGAATTGTGGTAGTCTGCTTTGATTTTTCTTTCAATTTTTCTGGATTATTCCAGGGTTGTAATTCAGAGTCTATGTTCCATCAGTTTGGATTTGTAAACCTTGTTACCTTTCAAATTTCAATGAAATGCAATTTCCTTTTTATCAGTGATGATAGTTCTTATTTTTCTTTGCTTTTATTTTCCTTCTTGTACAGTAATTATTATGTTGGCTTAATTGATATGACCTGATTTGTAAACCTTGTTACCTTTCAAATTTCAATGAAATGCAATTTCTTTTTTATCAGTGCTGATAGTTCTTATTTTTCTTTTCTTTTCTTTCTCCTTCTTGTACAGTTATTTTTATGTTGGCTCAATTGATTTGACCTGCATAAGGAATCTTCGGCCCAGTCTTGGAAGCTGGTCTAATTTAGAAATAATAATTCAAGAGATAGAATATTAGGATGAACCAGAATATGATGAGGAAAGAACGTTTGAAGAAATTAGTAAAGAATTAAGTCACTTTGAGGAAAAACCCAAGCCAAACTTGAGAAATACATAAGCAGTCAATCTAGGGGACCCAGATAACATCAGAGAAACTAAAATAAGTGTCCATCTTCAGCCGCAGCATAGGGAATAAATAATTGAAGCGTTGCTTGAATACAAAGATATTTCTGTGTGGTCTTATGACGATATGCCAGGGCTGAGCACTGACTTGGTGGTTCATAAAATGCCCACCGACCCGGCATGCCCTACTATCAAACAAAAGTTGAGGAACTAACATGAGCGTAAAGATTAAAGAGGACGTTACCTAGCAGTTTGAGGCAAAGGTCATCCGAGTCATGCAATATCCCACCTGCTTAGCCAATGTTGTGACGGGTGAAATTATCGTGACCTCAACAAGTCAAGTCCAAAGGACAACTTCCCACTGTCGAACATCCACATAATTATTGACAATTGTGCAAAACATAAGATTTGTTCTTTCGTGGATTGCTACGCAGGCTATCACCAGATTTTGATGGATGAAGAGGACACAAAGAAGACAACATTCATCTCGCTGTGGGGAACATATTGCTACAGGGTCATACCCTTCGGTCTGAAGAATGCTGGGGATACCTATATGAGGGCAATGAAAACCATATTCCACGATATGATACATAAGGAGATTGAGGTCTATGTGGATGATGTGATTGTGAAATCCAGGAAGCAGTCTGACCATGTCAGAGATCTAAGAAAACTCTTCCAGAGGCTCCGCAGGTACAATCTCTAGCTCAATCCTGCGAAACGCGCATTTGGTGTGCCGTCGGGGAAGTTGCTAAGATTCATAGTCAGCCATCGAGGCATTAAGCTAGATCTATCAAAGTTCAAAGCCATACAACAATTTCCGCCTCCGAGGAACAAAATTGAGGTGATGAGTTTGTTGGGAGATTGAATTATATCAGTAGATTTATTGCTCAGCTCACGACAACTTGTGAGCCTATCTTTAAGCTGTTGAAAAAGGATGTTGCAGTCAAGTGGATGGAGGAATGCTAAGAGGCTTCCGATAAAATAAAGGGGTACTTGTCGAACCCACCAGTATTGGTCCCAATGGAACCAGGGAGGCCTTTGATCCTGTATCTGACAGTCTTGGATAACTCATTTGGATGTGTGTTGGGTTAGCACGATATTATCGAAAGGAAGGAGCACGCCATATACTACCTTAGCAAGAAATTCACAGCTTATGAGGTTAAGTATACTTACCTTGAGAGGTCGTGTTGTGCCCTAACTTGGGTAGCACAGAAATTGAAACATTACTTGCCATATTATACTACTTACCTTATCTCACGCCTGGACCCGCTGAAGTTCATCTTTCAAAAGCCTATGCCCATAGGGAGGCTTGCAAAGTGGTAGAATCCTGCTCATCGAGTTAGACATTGTCTATGTGACTAGGACTGCAATGAAAGCGTATGAATTGACTGATTATCAGATCGAGAATCTGGTGGATGAAGAATATGAACCTTTAAAGACATGTCATAAGTCAGGAAAGAACAGCAAGCACACTGAGCTGGTAACAATCAACATGCTTTGGTATCCTTAAGAAATGCAAAGGCTGGGTATATATGAATTTATGAACAATGCAACAGATGAAGGGTTAGGGTAAACAGATCAAAGGTATTTCCAGTGATAAGATTGAAAAAAGGGTGGTAAACTAGTGATGAGCAAGACCTTCCAAGCAGAAATAAAAGTTATCATGGCAAATGAGGGAGTCATATACCTCAAGGACATGACTACTTGTTTAAGTCAAGAAATAACAGCATACGCAATGATGGGGTGACAAGTGTCGTGCTTTGCGGTTCATGTGAGACACAAAGGTTGGTAAATGTTAGTTCACAAGCAATTCAACAGATAGAAGGTATTGGGTTTGAACGGATAAGAGGTATTTTTTGTGTTAAGGGTGACAAAAGAATTGGTTAGTCAAGGAACAAGCAAGCACTTCGAATGGAAATCTGTTATCATGGCAAGTGAAGGAGCAACAAACCTCAAGGCCAAGGCATGTGGATTAAGTCAAGAAATAATAGCATACACGGGGAGTGGTGGGCAATGTACGTGCTTTGGGATTCATGTGAGACACAAATGTTGGGTAGATGCCAGTTCATGAGCAATGCAACAAATAGAGATATTGGGTCTGAACGAAGAAAAGGTATTTTCCGTGATAAAGATAATAGAGAAAGTGGTCAGTCAATAAACAGGAAAGGTCTTTCGAGTTGAAACCAAGGATACCACAGGAAGTGAAAGAGAAATCGTCCTTCAAGCCCAAGACCACAAACCAACCACCATGTTTAGACTGACAAGATTTTTCTTTGATTGAAACAAGGGCAAAGAATTTCATTTGTTTCGGAGAAACCCTCCATAAAGGAAAAGCAAGTATCAGACAAGTATGCCTGTACGTTTTTAGGACCCCCCTGAAAAATGGTACCAAGGTTAAAATTCAAAACAATCACGATTTAGTAAAATCTAGCATAAATGTACCCAAGGGAATATAAGTTGGCTTCAAAGTTGACATGTTTGAGATAGAATCCATTTAAGATTTTTTAGGACCCTCTTGGAAAATGGTATCTAAGTTAAAATTCAAAGCAATCATGAGAAGTAAAATCTAGCATAAATGTGCCCCAAAGGAATATAAGTTGGCTTCAAAGTTGACATGTTTGAGATAGAATCCAATTAGGAGTTATCAAGACCCTCCTAGAAAATGGAATCTAGTTTAAAATTCAAAATAACATGAGTAGCATAAGCTAGCATAAATGTACCCATAAAGGCATATAAGTTGGTTTTGAGGTTTTCATTCTTGAGATAGGATTTAATTAGAAGTTTTCAGGACCATCCTGGAAAATGGGACCTAGTTTTAAAAAAATGGGTAGCAAAATCTAGCATAAATGTACGGAACATTTCAAAGTTTGCATGTTTAAGATACGATTCAATTAGGAGTTTTAAGGACCCTCCTGAATAATGGGACCTAGCTTTAAGATTTTTATTGGATAACAAGATGTAGCGTAAGTTCTGTTGTAGGGTAACATAATTCAGCCGTAAAATCGTCACTCTTAAGATAGGACTTGATTTTGATTTTCAGGACCCTCCTGAAAAATGGGACCCAGTTTAAAATTCAAAAAAATCTTGAGTAGCAATAGCTAGCATAAATGTACCCAAAAAAATATACGTCTTTCTCAAAATTTTTGTTAAAGATAGAATTCAGTTAGGAGTTGCCAGGACCCTCCTGCAAAATGAGACTTAATTTTAAAAACAACGAGTAACAAGATCTAGCATAAGTCATAACCCAAGAAAATGTAAGTTGGCTTCAAAGTTTTCATTTTAGATAAGATTCAATTCAAATTTTTAAGGTCCCTCCTAAATAATGGGACGCAACCTTAATATTTTCTTAGATAACAAGATGTTGTGAAAGCTGCATCTTTAGAAGATATAGCTTAGTGTTAAAATTGTCTCCCTCCTGGATAATGGGACGTAGCCTTAATATTTTCTTCGATAACGAGATATAGCGGAAGTATACCTTTAGAAGATATAGTTTAGTTTTAAAATAATCGTTAGTTAAGAGTTGTCAAGCCCCTCCTGGATAATGGGTTGTAGCTTTAATACTTTCTTAGATGAAAAGATGTAGTGGAAGTAATACCTCCAGAAGATATAACTTAGATTTAAAATTGACGTTTAATTAAGAGTTGTTAAGACCCTCCTGATAATGAGACTTAGCTTTAAGATTTCCATTAGAAAACAAGATTTAGCATAAGTTCTGTCGTAGGGAAGAATGATAAGACTTGATTTTGATTTTTCAGGATCATCCTAGATAATGGAACGTAGTTTCAAGGTCTGCTTAGATAACAAGAGGTAGTGAAAGTCGTACCTTCAGTAGATGTAACTTAGGATAAAAATGTCTTTTAACTAGGAGTTTTTAGAACCCTCCTGGATATTGAGATATGGTGTAAGACCCACTTATAAAACAAGATTCAGCGGAAGTAATACCTCTAGAAGATATAACTTAGATCTAAAACTATCATTTAATTAGGAGTTGTCAGGACCATCTTGGATAATGGGATCTAGCTTTAAAATTCTTAGAGAATTTGGTAACATGATTCAGTTTAACACTCACATATTTACCCAGCTACCAAACTGGGGCAGAAAATTTTCTTTGTTTTGTCTATTTTTGTTGTAATCAGGTACCTGCTTGAAGAACATGGAACACATTCAAGTTCAGCAATCAGGTTTCCACTTGGAGAATAAGGGAATACATTTCAAGTTCGGCAATCAGGCGCTCACCTAGCGAACAAAAGAGTATAATTCAAGTTTTAGCTTTCAAGTTCTTACTGATATTTGGTAACATTATTTAGTTTTACACTCACATATGTGCCCAGCCACCAAACTGAGGCATAAAATTTTCTTTGATTTGTCTATCTTTGTTGAAATCAAACGCCCACCTGGAGAACAAGGGAATACATTTCAACCTCAATAATCAAGCGTTCACCTGGAGAACAAGGGAATACATTTCATGTTCAGAAATCAGGCGCACACCTGAAGAATAAGGGAATACATTTCAAGCTCGGTAATCAGGCGCTCACCTGGAGACCAAGGGAGTATAATTCAAGCTTTAGCTTTCAAGTTCTTCCTAATATTTGGTAACATGATTTAGTTTTACACTCACATCTGTGCCAGCCACCAAATTGGGGCAGAAAATTTTCTTTGTGTTATCTATTTTTGTTGAAATCAAGAGCTCACCTGGAAAACAAGGTAATACATTTCAAGTTCAACAATCAAGCGCCCACATGGAGAACAAAAAAATATATTTCAAGTTCAGAATCAGGAGCCCACCTGGAGAACAAGGGTATACATTTCAAGTTCGGCAATCAGGCGCCCACCTGGAGAACAAGGGAGTACAATTCAAGTTTTAGCTTTCAAGTTCTTACTGATATTTGGTAGCATGATTTAGTTTGACACTCACATCTATGCCAGCCACCAAGATAAGGCAGAAAATTTTCTTTGTTTTGTCTATTGTTGTTGAAATCAGGAGCCCACCTGAAGAACAAGGGAATATATTTCAAGTTCAGTAATCAAGCGCCCACCTGGAGAACAAGGGAATACATTTTAAGTTCAGCAATTAGGCGCCTACCTGGAGAACAAGGAAACACATTTCAAGTTCAGCAATCAGGCGCCCACCTGGAGTACAAGGGAATACATTTCAAGTTCGGCAATCAGGCGCCACCTGGAGAATAAGGGAGTATAATCCAAGTTTTAGCTTTCAAGTTCTTACTGATATTTGTAACATGATTTAGTTTTACACCTCACACCTATGCCCAACCACCAAACTAGGGCAGAAATCTTTCTTTGTTTTGTCTATTTTGTTGAAATCAGGAGCCCACCTGTAAAACAAAAGAATACATTTCAGGTTCAGCAATTAGGCGCCCACCTGGAGAACAAGGGAATACATTTCAAGTTCAGCAATCAGGAGTCCACCTGGAGAACAAGGGAATACAATTCAAGTTCGGCAATTAGGCGTCCACCTAAAGAGTAAGGGAATACAATTTAGAGTTCAGCAGTCAGGCATCCATCTGGAAAAATGGAAAACATCTCACATTACAATTCAAGGTGGCAACAAAGGGATTCCACCAGGAGTAGGCAAGTCAATAAAGCAACAAGAGCTGCAAAATCAAGTTTGAAGATATAGATAATATTTCTTGTAATTTATATATCATAGTTTAGTATAGATTCTTTTTATTTTTAAATGGTGTAATAAGGGGTTCAGCAAGCAGTAGCAACAGCAGCAGCAACAGAAACAGTGAAATCACAATTTCATGGTACTCCTAGCTACCAAACATGCCTGAAGTACATTGACTTGATTCCTTTATAGCCAAAGATATGTAGGCAACTTCAGAAGTAGGGTATGGTCAAACCTTTCAAAAATTCTTCCCACGGAGTATTCAAACGCGCAAAAATCGCTTGTGTCCGCTCACTTATCTTTGCAAGAAAATGTTTTGTGTTTCCAAACAAAAAGGGGCACCTGTGAGCACGTAATTTTTGTCCTATATGAACTATCCCAAAAATTCGGAAAAAAAAATTCCATCATTTGCAAATTCGTAAACTTTTGCAGCTTTTTTTTTTTGCATTTGTCCGTGCATGTTCAATTTTACTAAATTATTAAAAATATAAAAATACCACGCATTTGCATTTTAGGATTTATTTTCACATTTTAAGGTTAATTATTAAATTATGTGCTTTATTAAAAAATGAAAATCATAAATTGGTTTACTTTTGCATTTCTAGCCTTTTAATTATAACGCAACAAACCCTTTTATTTAGAAGTAACTAATTCTTGTAAATTTTATACAAGGTTTTTAGCTTAATTTAGTAACTTAATTATTTTTAGGAGTTTTAATTTAAGTGCAATTAAATAAGAAGAAAAAGCAATTGAACAAAAGAAAAGAGAAAGGGAATTTGGGCCAAGACCAACAAATAAAATCCTAACACAATTCCTTCCCCAGCCCAAACGCCTCACCTGTTGCCTGACTCATTCCCCTTACCTGCCTCACTCGCCCAAAATACCATCAAACAATACAACGAGCCCTAAAATCCCAAAAGTCAAAGAAGTGAAACTATTGAATCATCGTTCTCACTCGAACCAAACCCCAAATCAGTCCAAATTCGGGTGAGCGAATCCCAAATTCTTAACCCACGTGTCCCTCCTTCTCTCATCTTGCCATTTCTAACGGTTTCTGACACAAGATTCCCCTCCCCTCTCACTCGCTTGAATTCGAGTTTTATCTCATGATTGGAAGGTTTGGAGACGATATGCTGGATGAGTGTGGGGCGTTGGATTGATTTCACTCAATCCGAGCCCCACATTCATCAAGGATTCGAAGCCTTATCCGATTTTGTGAAGGGGGACTCTGCTAACAAAATTCAAAGAAAAAGTTGAAAGGTTTCTGGAACTGATGGTTTTTCTAGGTTTATTTTTCTTCTTGGCGAGTTCTTTCAAAGTTTTAGAGAAACATACGTACAATTTTTATTTTTGAATCCGGATTTGAGTTCCAAGGAGATACAAATTGAAGTTCGAGCTTGGTTTTCTACTGTCGTCTTGCTGATTTGTTGTTGAACCTTGCTAGGATTTGGAATCAGGAGTTGTATTGTCAAGTTGATAATTGTTATAAAGGAGATTTGTAACTTCAGGTTCAATTTTCCTCTCTTTTATCTATGCAACTCTTTTTTTGTTTCTGTGTTTTTGAGCTATGAGATTCAGTCTAGAGTGGTCTGTTTCGTGTTGTGATTGAATTTCTTGTTGAATGAATCTATTCTCAATAGTGTGATGTATATAAATATGTTCAGTTAGTAAAAGTTGAGTTTGAAGGGTCATTCTCTATGTTCATATGCTTTAACTGTTATTATGGTGTCGAGTTTTTCATTTGAGTCAAGATTTTGTTGCTTTCAAATAAACCTTTTCTTTTAGATTTGAGATGGTATGGATTTTTGAAGACATCACATTAGTGTTATTTTAAGTCAAATGGTTCGCTTAATGTTTGCAAAGCTGCCCTGTTATGGTTGTTTAGTCTGTTAGCATAAGCTTCTCTAAAACTGGGAATTTGAATCAGGGTTTTGCTTGATTCTGAATGTGATAGTGTAAGTATGAAGCGATGCATTTGAGGTGTTGTTGGTTTCTGTTTGAGTAAGCTCTCATAAGAAGGATGTCAGAGTCCTTTGTTCATTAGTCCATTAGCTCGAGTATGCTAAAGTTTGTCTTGTCCACTTAAAGCGATCTAGTGTTTGAAGCTATCCTCATCATTTTACTATTAGCAACTTGTTAAAGCTCTATTGTTTTGAGGTTTTGTTGTTCAGATTGTTGAATCAAACTCTTGTCCATCTAAGTTTGGAAACAAATATCTTGCTAAGTGTCTGAGGTTTTAACATTTTTTTTCAAGTTCATTCAAATGCAATACCCTCACTTCATAGTGAACTTCTAAACAAAGAAAACACTTAAGGTCATCCCCTCACCTTCCATACTCACACTATATTCTTCTGTTGCAACCCGTGAGTCATATGTGTTGCGTTTGTTATGTTCTGCCCCAAGATTATAACGTGATTTAAAGGAGCGTCTCATGGATTAATTTATGTTTTGGCTGAAACTTTACTCATGTGTGTGTGCCAGCTCTAGTTTGCATTTTTCCACAAAAGGAAAACAGAAACAAAAGAAGCATAGTCTGGGTTCGTCTCTTTTGAGTTTAGTTTAGTTTTATTCCAAGAGAAGTCATAGAAAAATTTTTCCCAGCATTTAGCCTTGTGATTCCTCGTTCAAAATTGTGTTTGGTTGAAGATTAGTTGGTTTTGCTTTTGAGCATCGAAACCAGGTGTTTGCTTAAGATTTCTATCCAGACTTTATGACTTCTACTTGACCTTGCTGCTTTTGGATCAATATTAGCTTCTGGATTTCGGGTGTGTTTATTATTTAAGCGGAGTTAAGTAAAGGTTTTTACCAATTCCAACTTTCATGGGCGATTGTGGCGGTGCATGTTGTTACATTCAACGATTGTGAAGTTCTTTTATAGCATCATCAAAGACATCTTTCTTTGATTTAACTGTTGCATCGGCTGATTTGTTAGCAGATCTAGGCTCCAAGGAATTTTCATTCCCTTCTTCCTCCTTAACAGTTGTTTTGTCCATAAGCTCGTTCGACTTACCCTTATGAGCATGTATATCCCTGCTGGACTTCTATCTATACTCATCAACAGTTTTCTTAAACTTCTGTTGTTCATCGTTTAAGTCAGATTCAAATCTTGGGGCCATTGCATCAGTTGATTTGGCTGCACAGGAAATTAGATCATTTTGAGCTTTATCCTGAAAAGGAACTCCCACTTCTGGCCTTCCAATTTTGTCAGTTAGTGCAAGACTAAAATGTTTCCAGGAAACAACATATTTATATGCTTACTTGGCTGCTTGATTGTGCTAATTTAATGATTGTATTTGATTGTCCTGAGGTCCTTTTACTTGACTCTTTCATGTGTGCGAATCTTGTTAGGCGTTGCTCTCGCTGATCTCGACTTGGACCAAATACATGTGAAGAAATTTAGTTGAGGTGCGCCATGTCAAACAAAAATGACAATTGCATGGCCCTCATTTTAATCAATCTTGTTTATCCTTTAGAATTTGAGGCGCGCCATTTAGTAAATTTCTATGGCTCTCCCAAATTGCAAACGTGTAGTGGCTTTAGGCGCGTCATTTTAATAATATTACCTTCTTAAATTAGGGTGCGCATTTATGTGACCCAAATCCAAATCTCAACAATGTTAAAATATGTCAAAGACCGCAAGTGCATTTATGTGACATGGTTCAAGACGTATTTTAACAACATTGTAATTTTCCTAAGAAAATTAAACAAAGCAGTTAAAAGTTAAAATGCACATAGGTTTGAACACGTACAAAAATTAGATAATTAAGCCGAATATAACAGTTGAACGGTCGTGCTAGAACCACGGAACTCGGGAGTGCCTAACACCTTCTCCCGGGTTAACATATTCCATACCCGAATTTCTGGTTGGCGGACTATTAAACATAGTCAAACTTTTCCTCAATTTGGGATATAAATTGGTGACTTGGCACACCATAAATCTCCCAAGTGGTGGCTCTGTATCTTTTAATAATCTAATTCTGTTCCGATTGTCTTTAATTGGAAAACCCCCTTTATACCCTTCCGGGCTATAGTAGTAAAAGGAGGTGTGACACCCGGTACTTCAGGATGATGTGGTCCGTCTAGTGGGCCTTATGGAGAGTGTCGCGCATGCGGGCTTTCTTCCTGTAGCACCCGCCATTTCTAAGGCTGGAGGAGGAGCCTAGACACCTTCTACTCACACTCCAGAGTACATGGCTCCCCAATCTTAGACTCTAGCAGCTCAGTCGGTTGGGGTAGTTCAGCATGGTATTGTGGCATAGACCGGAGAGGGGCCAGCTATGTCTACTGATGCCTTGTGGAGATTGGACAGGTTCACCAAGCTTTTTACTACTACTTTTGGTGGTACATCTTTTGAGGATCCCTAAGATTATTTGGACAGCTGTCATGAGGTTCTTCGGAAGTGGGGACCAATAGGGTTGACTTTGTTGCTTTTCGCTTGTCTGGATCCGCCAAGACTTGTTGGAGAGATTATTGTTTGGCTAGAACAGCTGGGTCACCAGCTTTCATTTGGGATCAGTTCTCTCAATTATTTCTGGAGAAGTTTCTTCCTATCACTTAGAGGGAGAACTATCGGAGGCAATTTCAGCGTCTCCAGCAGGGTTCTATAACCGTTGCTCAGTACGAGACCAGATTTATTGACTTGGCCCGTCATGCTCTTCTTATACTTTCCATTGAGAGAGAGTGAGTAAGGAGATTCACTGATAGACTCATTCACCTAATTCGATTGCATATGGCTAATAAGATGGGGAGCGGATTTCTTTTCAGGATGCGGCCAATGTGGCCAGGAGAGTTGAGATGGTTCTATCACAGGGGAGTGGTCAGGGCATGACAAGAAGCCTCTTCATTCGGCTGATTTGGTGGTGCCTCATCTGGAGGCAGGGATTTTTTTGGTAGGGGCCATTCTTCTATGCCATTTCATTCGGCACTTCAAGCTTCTCATGGTGCACCAGGTGACCGTAGTTCTCATATGCAGTATTCTTATTAGTTTCCCTAGAATGCACTACCAACTCCTATTAGTGCACCGTTGCTCCAGAGTTTTCAGGGTGGTCATTCAGGCCGTTAGTAAGCAGCCCCAATAGCTGAGGGCTTGTTATAAAGTTGAGGGCTTGTTATATTTGTGGCAATATGAGACATATCGCTAGACTTTGCCCTCGAGCATCGAGCAGCTCTCAGCATCAATGTTCCCGTACCATGGTCCAGGAATCGAGTGTTCCAGAGATGTAATTAAAGCTCAACCAGCTATAGAGGTGCTAGAGGTGGAGGTAGATGTATTAAAGCTGGAGATCCATCCGCTAGAGGTTGAGGCCAGCCAGGGGAAGGCCATCCCAGAGATGTAATTCAGAGTTGTGAGGCCCAACCCCGATGTTATGATCTTCCAGCCAGACCTGAGGATAAAGCTTCCGATGCAGTTATCATAAGTACTATTCTAGTTTATAGTAAGGATGCTTCAGTACTATTTGATCCAAAGTCTACATACTCATATATGTCATCTTACTTTGCACCATACTTGATCATGCCTAGTGATTCTTTAAGTGCTCATGTATATGTGTCTACACTGGTGAGTGATTCTATTGTGGTAAATCATGTTCATTCTTCTTGTGTAGTTGCAATTAGGGGTCTTGAGACCCGAGTAGACTTATTACGTTTGGATATGATTGATTTTGATGTCATATTAGGAATGGATTGGTTACCACCCTACCACTCTATCTTGTACTATCATGTCATTACTGTGACCTTAGCCTTGCTAGAGTTGCCTCGTTTAGAGTAGAGAGCAACTTTTAGTCATTCTACCCGTAGGGTTATCTCATATATGAAGGCTTGGCGTATGGTTGATAAAGGATATTTCACCTATTTGGCGTATGTTTGTTATTCTAGTGTCGAGGTTTCTTCTATGGATTTTGCGCCTATTGTTTGTGAGTTTCCTGAGGTATTTCTTTCAGACCTGATGGGTATGCCACCAGACAGGGATATTGACTTTATCATTTATTTGGCTCCCGGAACTCGACCCATTTCTATTCCATCGTATCGTATGGCCCCACCAGAGTTGAAAGAATTGAAGGAGAAGCTGCAGGATTTACTTGATAAGGGCTTCATTAAACCTAGTGTCTCGCCCTAGGGTACGTCGCTGTTGTTTGTTAAGAAGAAGGACGGACTAATGAGGATGTGCATAGATTACCGGCAGTTGAACAAGGTTATAATCAAGAACATGTATCCATTGCCGAGGATTAATGATTTTTTTTATCAGGTTCAGGGTGCCACGGTATTTTCAAAGATTTACTTGAGATCTGGCTACCATCAGTTGAGGATTAGCGCATGCGATGTCCCTAAGATAGCTTTTTGTACTTGGTTTGGGCGTTATGAGTTCTTGATGGTGTTATTTGGGTTGACAAATGCCCCAGCGGCTTTTATGGATTTGATGAACCGAGTGTTCAAGCCTCACTTGGATTCGTTCGTGATAGTCTTCATTGATGATATTTTGATTTATTCCCACAGCCGGGAGGAGCATGAGTAGCATTTGAGAGTTTTTCATCAGACTTTGAAAGATAGTTAGTTGTATGTTAAGTTTTTGAAGTGCGAGTTTTGGTTGGGATCAGTGCTTTCTTGGGTCATATTGTGTCAGCAAAGAGTATTAAAGTAGATCTGAAGAAGATAGAGGCAGTCAAGGACTGGCCTAGACCCGCATCAGCTACAGAGATTTGGAGTTTCTTGGATCTAGCGGGTAATTACTGTCGGTTTGTGGAAGGGTTTTCATCTATTGCAGCCCCTGTGATCAGGTTGACCTAGAAGGGTGCCCAGTTTAGGTGGTTGCATGAGTGTGAGGCGAGCTTTCAGAAGCTTAAGAGAGTTTTGACTATGGTGACGGTATTGGTTTTGCCCACAAGTTCAGATCCATATACAGCTTATTGTGATGCATCTCATATTGGACTTTGTGCGGTTTGATACATGATAGCAAGGTCATTGCTTATGATTCATGACAGTAGAAGATTCATGAGAAGAATTATCCAGTTCATGATTTGGTGTTAGAAGCCATTGTTCGCGTGTTGAAGATTTGGAGGCATTATCTGTATGGTGTGTCATGTGAGGTGTTCACGGATCATAAGAGTATTTAGTACTTGTTCAAGCGGAAGGAGCCAAATTTGAGGCAAAGAAAGTGGTTGGAGCTATTGAAGAACTATGATATCACCATCTTATATCATCCGCGAAAGGCCAATGTGGTGGTCGATGCTTGGAGTAGAAAGTCAGACAGCATGGCAAGTCATGCATATATTTCGGTCGCTCAGAGACTACTTGCTTTGGATGTTCAGGCTTTGGCCAACCAGTTCATGAGGATGTTTCTGAGCCCAGCCGTGTGTTATCTTGCACCGTTGCTTTTTCTTCATTATTTGAGCATATCCGAGAGTATGACGATCCTCATTTATGTGTCCTTCGAGACACGATGCAGCACGGAGGCTCCAAGCAAGTTGCAGTTTGAGATGATGGAGCTTTGAGGATGCAGGGTCGTATTTATGTGCCTAATGTGGATGGACTTCGAGAGTTGATTTAAGAGGAGGCCCATAGTTCCTGGTACTATATTCATCTGGGCGCCACTAAGATGTATCAGGATTTACGGCAGCATTATTGATGGAGGAGCATGAAGAAGGATATTTTTGCATACCTGGCTTGGTGTTTGAATTGTCAGCAGGTAAAGTACGAGCATCAGAGACTTGGTGGTATATTCTAGAAGATTGATATTCCTAAGAGAAAGTGGGATCATACCACTATGGACTTTGTTGTTGGACTCCCACGGACTTAGAGGAAGTTCGATGCAGTGTGGATTATTGTTGAAAGGCTAACCAAGTCAGCACATTTCAATCCTGAGGCAGTCTCCTATTCTTCTGAGAGGTTAGCTGAGATCTATATCCGAGATATTGTTCGTCTTTAAGGTGTGCCCGCGTCGATCATTTCTAATCAGGGTACGTAGTTTACCTCACATTTCTTGAGGGCAGTTTAGCGTGAGTTGAGCACAGCATTTCATCCTCAAATAGACGGGCAGTCCAAGCATACTATTCAGATTTTGGAGGATATTCTTCGAGCTTGATTATTGACTTTGGAGGCTCATGGGATTAGTTTTTTCCTTTAGCGGAATTTTCCTACAACAAAATACCAGTATAGCATCTAGATGGCTCCTTATGAGTCTTTTCATGGTTGGCGGTGTCAACCACCGATTGGGTGTTTTGAGCCGGGAGAGGCCCGGTTGTTGGGTACAGATCTAGTGCAGGATGCCTTCGATAGGGTCAAGATCATTCAGGATAGGCTTCGTACAACTCAGTACATGCAAAAAAGTTATGCCGACCGTAAAGTTCATGATGTGTCATTCATGGTCGGTGAGCGGGTGTTGCTTCGAGTGTCACCGATGAAGGGCGCAATGAGATTTGGGAAGAAGGGCAAGTTAAGCCCAACATTCATTGGTCCTTTCGAGATTCTTGATCGAGTGGGAGAGGTGTCTTACAGACTTTTGATGTCGCAGAGTTTATCAGCCATGCATCCAATGTTCCATGTGTCCATGCTTTAGAAGTATCACCGCAATCCATCCCACGTGTTAGACTTCAGTATTGTCCAGTTGGAAAAGGACTTGTTCTATTAGGAGGAGCCGATAGCTACTGTAGACCGGCATATTCGTCAGTTGAGATCGAAGAGCTTCCCTTCGGCTTGTGTTCAGTGGAGAGGTTACCCAGTTGAGGCAGAGACCTGGCAGTCCGAGTCCGATACAGAATCTTTTCTCTGACTCAGGCACTTCTTTCTTATATCAACGAGGACGTACGGTTATTTTAGAGGTGGAGAATGTGATGACCCAAAAGGTTATCACTTCTATTGCAAGTAAATTTTGTGTTCTGAGGCCTTAGAAGCCTCCTTTTACCTCACCTCGATTTGTTTGCGCTCGGAGCACATATCTAGATGTTTTTATATGGGAATTTGATGAAAATGCTAAATTGGCTTTTAAAATTAAATAAAGTTGACTTTGATCAACATTCTTGCTAAACAGACCGGGACCTGTGATCCGACGATCTCGTACGGTTTGCAATAAAATTTGACACTTGGGCATATGCCCGGAGTTGAATTCCAATGTCCCAAGCCCAAAAAATTAATTTTTAACAAATATTATTTGATGAAAAATATAAAGCTTTTTAGAAGTGAATTGATGTAATTCTTGATGTTATTGGGCCTGTATCTAGGTTTCGGAGCACAGTACAAGTTTTAAATAATAATTAAGATGAATTTGTAAAATTTGGTAAAGATCGGAGTTGGTTTGGTATAAAATGGACATATAGTTGAGAAAATAGTAATTTTGATGTTCTTGAGTGATTTCATAAATATGAGGTTTAATTCATAGTTGTTGATATTTTGATGATTTGATCGCATGTGCAAGTTCGTATAATATTTTTGGACTTGCATGCATGCTCGGTTTGGAGCCCTGAGGGTTCGGGTGAGTTTTGGATAGGCCACGGAGTGAAATTGGACCTTGGAGCAAGTACTGGTATTTAGTATTTTTTTCCCAGGCCTCTGATCTCGCAATTGCGAGATCAGGCAAAGAGGACAGGCTTGGTAGTTGCGACCTTATTGTCATAAATGCGAACCACGTCTGAACAGGCCTTGGTCGTAAATGTGACCATTTCTGGCCATAGAGATGTCGCAAATGCAACAGGTCCCTCGGAAATGCGAATGTGACTGGATTTTCCTTGATTGCAAATGCGACATATTCTTCCCATTTTGCGGAGACAACAGGTCCTGAAGGGGTTCGCAATTTTGGAACCCTGGTCGCAATTGCGACATCTGCGACTAGTTAATTTAGACATACTCGTATTTTTCTTCATTTTTCAAACTCTCTCAAACCCTAAGCTCTCTTGGACGATTTTCTAAAGAATAGTTCATCTCCAAATCAATTGTAAGTTGTTTCTAACTTATCTTATTTAATCTATAACGTCTTTTCACATGATTTCAATCCAAAATCAAGAGTTTTCATGGAGAAAATTAGGTGTTTTGGGTAGGACCTAAGATTTTCAAATTTTAGGGATTTGGAGCTCGATTTAAGTTCCAGTTTCAAAACAAATTATATATTTGAGTTTATGGGTGAATGGATAAACGGGTTTTGGTTCGAACCTCGGATTTTGTCCATGGGGGTTCGGGTTAATTTTTTGACTTTTTGGAAAAATTATTAGAAAACCAATTTTTATGCATTAGAATTGATTCATTTAGCATTTATTAATATCGTTAAGTAAATAGTGGCTAGATACAAGCGAATTGGTAGTGGAAACAAGAGGTAAAGTGGTTGTTGAGGCTTGAGTTATGTTTTGTGGCATGAGGTAAGTATTTGGTATAACCTTAGCTTGAGGGATTAAGAGTCATGTCTTATTTGCTATGTGTTAATTGTCGAGTACGACGTATAGGCATGGTGACAAGTATCTATACGTCGATGTTAAGCATGCACGTGAGATCCTATACTATAATTAATGTGACTCTATTCGTATTGTTCATGCTTTAATATGATCATTTCTATTGTTGAACAAGGCTTGTGTAAGTGTTGTTGGTAATTGAACATTGTGGAGTGTTAGCTCTAGTTGATAATTGAGTTGTGAAGTAATTTTGGAAAATAGAAGAGGTTTATGATATTGTATCCCTTGCCGAGATGTTATTGCTTTTGATATTATCTCCCTTGCCGGGAAGTTATTACTCATTATATTGTTTCTCTTGCTGGGATCTTGTTGTGAAATTATTGATTCCCTTGCCCAAATTGTTTTGTGATTGTTACTTAGGTGTGGAAGAGTGTAAAGTACGAAGGATGATACAGTGTATGATTTTAAGAGTGTTAATGCACGAAGGATGATATCGTGCAGATATTGTAAGGTACAAGCACGAAAGGTGATGTCGTATCGCACGATGTATAATATCGTGCCATGATATGAGTTATAATTCATGAAGAATCATCCTGTTACATGATTATGTGAGGTAAAAGCACGAAGGGTGATGTCGTACAAATTATATTGATTCTTATGGTGAGGACGAGAGTAAAAGCACGAAAGGTGATTCCGTGCACTTGTCTTTGATTTCTTGATTCTTGTTGATAATTGATTTATGGTTCTCTTTACATTCTTCTATTGATTTTCTGTTGCTACCTGATATTTCTGCAGTGTGTTCCCCCTCCTATCTTTAATTTTCAATGTCTGCCTTTATTTTTCACTGTATATGATTTGACTGCACAGGTGTATTTGGTATTCTGGTCCTAGCCTCGTCACTACTTCACCGGGGTAACGCTAGGCATTTACCAGCACATGGGGTCGGTTGTGCTAATAATATAATCTGCTCTATGCGCAGATCCCGGTGCTGTAGCTTTTGGACCACAGTGAGGTTGTTGCCTTTAGTCCATCAAGCGACCCGAGGTAGTCCTACAGGCGTTCGCAGACCTTGGCGTTTCCTTCTCTCTTTCCATACTATTTCTTTTATATATCCCAGAATTAGCTTTATATTTATCTTTCGGACCTCTATTTGTAGTAATCCTAGACCATCTGCGAAATTGTGACACAATTCTAAGTAGCTTTTAATATGGATTTGTATCGGTATTATTATATAGTTACATTTCACTTTTCCGCTTTATTATTTTGTTGTTTGTATAATGTTAATTTGCAAGTGTTAATGGATTAGAGATGAAAAGGATTGCATATTTGGAATAATTGGCTTGCCTAAATCCGAATCGTGACAGGTTATCCACGAAGCTAGTCGATGAAGTTGAGCTATAGGGTACAGTGTATTATTCCTGATTTTTTCTATTTCAAAAACTTTAGGTATTGCCAATAAGTTCAGAAATTATACAAAATTGCAGAGCAGTCTTTTCTAAAAGCACCACAATGATGTCTCAAACATCCAAGTCCATAGCACAACCCAAACCATTTTAATTGATAGAACAAAAGGATTTTTTTTACAGCAAGAGAAACTTATATTTTTCACAGGTTTCAAATTGGCCGATCATAAATAAGTAGATTGTGAGGATGGAAAATAGCCAAAACTAATGCCTAGCAGCCAAAACCAAAGAGCACCAAAGAGAAATCACCAAAGAATTCTTCAACAATGCAATTACCATAATTACCACATTAGCAGGAACACGAACATAAAAAAAAATAACTGCTAGTGTCACAATTACATTTTCTTTAGATAAAAGATCCAAAATTAATAACACAATTATAATCTTAATTATTCACGTTGTCCCCGGTTTCCATTTTCTTTTTTTACTTTAAATTTAAGTAGCTAACTAGATTGACATAATGAAATAAGTCTTTATGTTCCCCGACATATACGACAAGTACAGCTTCGAGTTATCTTCGACACTCTGTTATGGTAAATAGTCATAGGAGATAATAGTTGAAGAAAATAAACTAGATTTTCTATTAGAAAAACTATAATGTTGATTCTTGCACATCAAAAGCAAAATATTTCTTGGATTGTTGTTCTGTCCATATCTTATATAAAAATCATATAGATAACACCATGGTCATCGACAGATAAAGAACAAGGAGAAGAAAAATAACACAACAGGAGGATTCAAAATCAATGCAGAAACTTAGCTTTAACAATAGAGGAGAATAAACCTAAGACTTGTTTTAAAATACAATCATGACCAGATCCAAAAAATTCTTTCTTCTGTCTCCAGCTAATATAATTAGGTATAAAGTTAGTGAATTCTTATCTAACTTAGGGGTGAGCGCTGATAACTTCGATTTGGTATTTCGGTATTTGATTTATTAATTATAAATATCAAATACCGTACCAAAGTAGTTCGGTATAGTTTGTTATTTCTTATTTGGTTCAGAACGATTTTGGTACGGTTTTGGTTTATCAATTTACATAACAAATTTGCATGACAAATTTCAATAAAAATGCAGCAGCAACTGTCTGTTTTCATACAACAATCCTACCAAATTCATATAGCAAAATGAAAGCAAGCTAACAAATAAGACGTCATCTAGTAAACCAACGAATTATACAAACTCACAAAATGGAAATGCGGCAAAATTCTGGAATTCTACTTATTGTTTAAGGGGTTCGAAGTAGAAGTTATTCTACATACTTTGAGTCTAGATAATCACATATTATTCTTGCTAATTTATTAGATGCAGTAAGTATACATCTTTTAGTAGCTATTGAAGATCAATATTCTTAGTTAATGATAGACAAAAAATATTTTCTATTTATAAAGATCAGTAAAAGTATATGCAATAAACAGAACATGGCATTGAATTGAGGTAGTAGTAGCAGATAAACAAACATTCCTCCAGCTTAATTTTATTATTTCAGTGAAATAGTATACAAAACATTAATACCGAATACCTAACCGAAGAACCAAAATATTCATATCTCAATACTGAAGACCGTACCTAAAACCGAAGAACCTGTATCGAAGAATCGAATTAATTTGATTCCTATTTTGCGGGTAAATTAGCTAATTTCTTACAACTTATTTGTTCATAGACATTAATTCACCCTATTCTAGCTGCATATTAAAACAGATTTTCAAGGACAATTGGTAATTATAAGAAATAGACTTTAGGCAGTTTATATGAAGCCAATAATTTATCTGATTCAAATATTTGTGCCTAAAATGGAGCAAGTATGGCGAAGTTGGTTTTAGAAGAACCAAAATATTCTTGGTAGGCTCCATTATGACTTGAGAACTTGACGACTGCTACATTTCCCCTTCTAACACGTTTTTGGGTTTCTAGAATTTTATGCCCTTCCCTAATTTCACTAGAGAAAGTTTACAATACAATCATAACCAGCTACTGAAAAGCTTTTTCTCCAGTAATAAGACCCAATTTCAAAAATTAATCTGCTCGAAAGATTAAAACACACAGCTATTATGCAAGGAGCAAAGTTCAACGGAAATAACGAAACAACTTCTGTACATTCAATATCAATATTCATAATATGTAATTATAAAAAGAAACTCAATATTTGAAAAACAGAGAGAGAGAGAAAAAATTGCCCAATTTCAAAATAATTTATTATAAGTTTAGAGTTTACCTTGATGAGAAGGAGAATGAAACCCTAGGTCGCAGAGAGGAACCCAAATTGTGATTCTTTGTAGAGTTCAATTTGTGAGATACTAGCTATTAATTGATCTGTAACAAACTGTAAGTTATTGTATACTTATATAGAACATCCATTACGTTCTTTTGGGGGAAAGGAGGGGAGGGTAGGAAGGGGGTTGAGGGGTGCGTAGGCCAATTGTAGGTTGGGCAAAAAAAGGGAAAAAATAGCGCCTAATTTTGTCATATTTAATGTCTGGATTTTATTATTTTTAATGATCGAAAATTATCCTTTCGTTAATATTACTCCTAAAATTGATTTTGATGACCGAAAATAAAATTGCTAGCCATAGATACACTTATAACGATTGGATTAAAATCTCTTTATTAGAATTTGGTCGTTAAAAGTCAATGTTCTTATTATGTCATCCTAATATCTTTCACATAACTTAGTCCATACGATTAAATGCCCTCAAGTTCAAGTTTAAAATTGTTACTTACCTCAAACTGCATAAATCACAACTCCAACAAGTCATTCATGTGTGTATCGTCCTCCAAACTAATCGAATTTAGTCTCAAACAACTCAATATCAACAATAATACCATTGGAAACAATTTCAGATAATAAAATTTTGATCTTTATCAAAATCAAAAACTCAACCCCGGGCCTATGCCTCGGAACCCGACAAATTTACTATCGCGACCAAACTTATGGGTCGCTACGGGCACCTAGTACCTTACTTAATCGAGTACTAAAATAACATATCTTTATTATTGTACTTCCATTGGCAAAAGAGCCAAATAGGCTATCATGGGCTAACCAGAATAAACATAGGGGAATACTCAATATAGGATGACACAACCTGATATAAAAACTTATACATGTGAGATACATGCCTATAAGGGCAACATGATCATTTGTAAACTACAACATAAGCCGAAAAGGCCATCCAAATATCTGTATATATGACATCTGTCTACAAGCCTCTAAGAGTACATGCTTATCATAAATACCAAACAATACGCGTCTCAATAATAATGACCAAACAAGCAACTTCGGAGCAAATTGAGAGCGCCAACATCTTCCGTTGAGCTGATAGCCACCTTGGAGGACTCTCATCCTGTCTATTCTGCGGGCATTAAACGCAGCATCCCCAGGCAAAAGAGAAATATTGAATAAAAGACTCAACATGTATGTCTGAATAGCTCTGTAGATCATTTAATATTATAATTCCATGCATATGCCTATAAATATCATACCACGCATGGGTATATGCGTTAATAATATCATTAAGCCTTTGAGGATATCCCATCATATCATCTCGACTAATGTGAGTAAATCATCAATGTATACGAGCTGATCCGGTGGTGGTGCGTATATAACACCGTAACCTTTTCCTATATTATACATATATACACACGCACACATACACACACACACACACATACACGTATATAACGACATCTGGTCATGGGTCAATGTAAATAAATACAATGCATGAGAAGTACATCAATAAAATCCTTTGGAGTGTCATTCGACCATTTTGCCTTTGATTAATATCATGAAGTAAACTTTGTCAGCTTACGTATTTTCTGAGACCCATGAACACATGATAGAATAATATGACACATGGAGAATCAAGAACATAAGCATCTCTAATATTCCTACGAATAGAGTCATGTATAAAAATTATTAATTTTCTTGTTTTGTTTGTATCGTACGGATTATGTCTAAAGAAATAAGAGATAACCTTAACATAGTGAGTCGATTCTCTTGATAATCCCTCTAACATACGTCTTTTGCGAAAACACATAACAATGAATCGAAGTAGAAAAAATCCGCATAATATTATTTTTAAAATTATATTATACTCCCTTGAAATCGCAAATCTCATATTACTGTAGTATTTAATAGTATTCGTATGAAATTCTTGAAGCCATAAGCCATTGCATTACTTATCCTTGCTGAAGCTTTTGCTTAAGAGACGAACAATTCAATTATGAGTTAGTTAGAAAGGTTATTTAACCTTTAGGTGTGCCCCACTTGATAAGATGACTAATTCATAAAATTCTCTAAAGGTGCCACATTAATTTATGACTTAAAGAGTCATATTTAAGTATGTTTCTTGGCTGCCATGTTGGGCCCTTAAATTTTATTCAAAAACTTTGATTTCTTAGTTAATTATTCCATCAAAATTATTAAGTAACAATTATTCATATAATTAAAAATTATTTCAAATTACTTAAATTCCTTTTCATTTTAATATATTTTATACACTTTACTATCGCGTTCGCATGTTACCTTATATGGTACTAGTTCATAAATGCCGGTATTATAGCTCAGACCTTAATTTATCCCAAAATGTCAAACTTCGACGAAACTCAATTTCTTCGATTCGCTTCCCCTCTCTTCTTCACGAATTTACTTATCACTTATTTAAAATAGCATAAATACTTATAACCTCAAAATAATCTCATTCTCGAGCTTGCATGGATTAACTTCTGGATTACTTTCACGTGTAAAAACGTGGGGTGTAACATTTACAAAATCCGAACACCCGTTCAATTACGAGTTAAACTATATCAAAATCATCTAACTCCGACCTCAAATCGACCTTCAAATATCCATTTTTTATTTTTCATGACATCCCATGTTTCTTCACTTTAATTCATTATTTAAATGCTAAAAATGAAGATGGAATCATGAAATATTAAAAAACTCAAGTAAAACACATTTACGCGATCTAATATGTAAAAATTCCCTCCAAGATCGCTCAAAACCAAGCTCTACAAGTCAGAATATTAAAATGGTGCTCTAACCCTCAACTTGGAATTAAATATCTATTACCTAGAGATTACACTACGCAACCGCGGAATTTCCCACATGATCGCGAAGAACAACATCTTCAGTAGCCAAGAACCTTCTACGCGAATGGACACTCCTGGTCGCTAATGCGGTGGCTAATTTCCCTGACCTACGTGATCACGGACAAACTCATGCAATCGCTTTAAACGACACGTGGGAATCTCATGCCTCCTCTTCCTTCTTCGCGAACGTGTCTCCTCCCCATGATCGTGTAACACAACTCCCTCAAGGCATTGCGATTGCAGACTTAACCACGCGATTGCCTAGAACAAATTCTCACCTGCCAGACCTTAACCTCCACCATCGTGTCTCTGTCCTCGCGATCGCGAAAGAGGAAACCAGAAGCACAGACATCAGCAATCTAACAAAGTCCAAAGTGAGTCTGATCTTGATCCGAAACACACCCGAGTCCCCCATAAATCCATTAAAACATACCAACAGGTCCTAAAACACTATATGATCTAAGCCTCAAACAACATTGAAATCATGAGTCGCCCCTTAATCCAAGCCTAATGAACTTATTAACTTCTAGCTTCTGAAACTAATGTTAAATCATACCAAACCAACTTCAATTGACCTCTATTTTATACACAAGTCATAAATGACACAACTAACCTATTCCAACTCCCGAAACTAAAATCTAAATCGAATATCAATAAAGTCAACTCTCGGTCAAACTTCTCAAGCTTCAAAACCTTCAACTTTCCAACTTTCGCCAATTTAAGCCAAAATGACCTGCAAACTTCCAAATCAACATCCAGACATATGCCTAAGTCCAAAATAATCATATGAAGCTATTGAAATCATCAAAATTCTATTCTGTATTGTCTACATAAAAGTTAAACTTCAATCTACTCTTTCAACTTAAGCCTTCAACCTTGGGACTAAGTGTCTCATTTCACTACGAAATATCTCTAAAAGTAAATCAACCCCCCGGTAAGTCATATAACGTTAATTAAACATAAAAGAAGCAATAAATGGAGCAACGGGGATACCATACTCAAAACGACTGCTCGAATCATTACAGAATATGTCAGGGATATTGCGAGTAAAACGATCTTTATATTTATAATGAATTTTTTTCACATGTGATTGAATTCCT
This sequence comes from Nicotiana benthamiana, assembly GCA_034376525.1. NCBI lineage: Eukaryota > Viridiplantae > Streptophyta > Magnoliopsida > Solanales > Solanaceae > Nicotiana > Nicotiana benthamiana. Next base: position 58,351,535 of record CM067337.1, read on the forward strand.
ACATTGATCTTCAGTACAACCTTAAAGGGTTTGAAATACTATACATCTCGATACTTGCAGGTCGCACAAACTATTCATCTGCATGAATTATGTATGTTATTAACATGATATGGGTTTGGGTCTAGTTCACCTTGAGCAAAGTGAGAGATATTAAATGTTACGTTTAGGTTATGGATCACTTTATATGGGTAGACTCGACCCATAATTTTATTAAAGGGCTCAGTGAAATTACTTCTTAAAAGAAGTTACTATACGTAATGTAGCGGGGCAGTTTTTATTGATAATTGTTATTTGACTGCTCTTGAAAATAGAGGTTCTGATCTTTGTAAAAAGTGAGACGCAAAAGAAAAAAACTGAGAAATAAGTTCTCTTCTCTTCTACAACATTGACATATAAAACGACATTTAGTTTGTGGTGTTTTGCTATTTTCAAGAAATTCAAAGTGGACTTTAGAGTAATTTTCTGGATTAAAACTTTTACTCCACCGCATTAATAGGTACATAAATCTTGTATTAATCATGTAATAATCCCATCACGAAGCAATCGTGACGGTAAATGGTTTTTATGATGGATTGAATTGTGGCCGTCAAGATATAACATAGATCAGCTGTGTTAAAGGCATATTTCTAAAAGCTGCCTACACGTGAGAATTTCTTGCCATGTGTGAAAAAATATTAGTTGTATTTGTTAGATTAAAGTGAATAGAAATAGACAAGTGTAAATATGGTATTTTCTACATATATGAAATAAGATCATCGTCCAATTTTCTAATTGCCATGTTGAAAAATAAAATATTATTAGATCTGAAAAGAAATAAAAGAAAAAGGTGTAGTAGTAAGAAGCTGTATCTAATGAGCTTAAAGTTTTCTAATTTAAAATGTTTGTTTTTCCTAGTTTCTTTGTCCTTTCCATAAGTCATCTTAACCAAATGTAAAATATTTTGGCCAGAGAGATAGTATTAATTGTACAAGCTGTGTTATGCTAAATGTATCATATCCCACTAACTATACAATACTAAAATTAATCTAATCACCATTTACTATGTGTTAGAAAAGTGTTCGTTCATATTCAGCAATTATATTTTTAATTTAAGTTACACCCATCGTGTAATTCAACCTTTGTTAATAACCGGCTATTTGCATAGTTTTTATTAGAGCACTTCGGTTAAGGCTATTGGGTGTAATGGTTCCGAACCGGAACCGGATCGGAACCGTGGTCCCGCCGGTTTTGCCGGTTCCGGCGGCCCGGTTCCGGCGGTTTCGGTTCCGACTGTTCCAGAGGACCGTGACGGTTCGGTTCTATACTCGGGAATCGGCAGAACCGGACCCGCCAGAACCGGAACCGGCTCGCGGTTCTGGACCGGTTCTGGCGGTTCCAAACCGTATTGCCGGTTCCCAACAGGCATTTTTCAAAAAAAAAATTTTTTTTTAATTATTTAAGCAACGGCTCTTTGCAAAAAGTAGCCGTTTGGAAGTTTAAAAAATAGCCATTTGGCCCCCAAACTTTATATAATTAGACTATTTCCCATTTCTCAACTATAAATAACCCCTCCTTCTTTCATTTTTATTCACCAATTCATCAATATCTCTCAATCTCTCTCAAGCTCTCTTTCAATCTTTCTAGTGCAAGTGCTTAATTCATTGTTGCAAATTCGTGAAAAATTGTGAAGTTGTTGAATTGAAGTTTTCAAGTGTTCAAGTTCAACGATTTTCAATTTTCAAGAAGTTGTTCGTCAATCCGGTAAACTCGTTTCAACTCTTACGTGCTAATAGTAATTTTTTGGGTATTTAGTTTATTAATTCTAATTATTATGGCATTTTCGTTGAAAAAAATGTTCGGTAAAGGAAAAGCTAAAACCGGTGAAAGTAGTGACCAAAAAACTACCCTTCCCCCGGCTCTCCGACCTAGAAAAGATAAGCAAGTTGAAAGTAGTAGCCAACCTATATGTCTTAATGAACCCTTAGGAATCCTTGATAGTGATCACCCTTGTTTTCAATTTAGCGATATTGATTTTCTACATGATGTAGCAGTAGATGATAGAATAGACGATGATATTATGAATGCTCTTTATCCTAATGCACCTATATTAGAGGAAAATGAGGATGATGAAACCCAAGCTCCAGTAGATTTAGATGATACACCTACTAGTCCTGCTCATAACTTAGGTAATGAACCGACACACCCACCTATACAAACTCCCACTTTTAGTAGACAACCTCCTATACGTACAGAAACATCACTAGCTTGGCAATTTTTTATTCAACTAAGAGAACAAGATAAGGCTAAGTATAAATCTTGTGGGAAACTACTTGTTCATAGGTATACTGGAGATCTTAGCGGCACGGGTAGTTTAGTTAAGCATATAAAATTACACCCTAGCGATAAGGCTAGATTTTTGTAATTGAAAGCGCAACAAGAGGGGAGGACAAGTATTGATTCTATAGTTAACCCAAGTACTGGTTCAAATCTAGTTCAACCAGGAATAAACACAGTCACCGGAGGTATTTTATATTACGATCCAAATAAGGATCGTGAAGAATTAGCGAAAATAATTACTGTTATGTGTTTGCCTTATTCTTTTGCTTCTAATCCTGCATGGATTCATTATATTAGAAGAGTATTTAATCCTACGTATAAAGGTTGGCCTCGCGCAACAGTTAAGGCGATATTTATAAATACAAGCATGAATATGAACAATACTTGCGCTATTTATTTACTCATATAACTAATTGTATTTCTATTACAACAGATATTGGTAGAAGTGAAAATGATTGTGATTATCTAACCGTAACAAGTCATTGGATAGACGAAGACTGGATAATGCAAAAACGCATAATTGCATATAAGATAATTAATTCACGGCACACGGGTAGGTTTATAGCTAACACTGTTTCAGATGTATGCAGATATTTTTGCTTTAGTGATAAAATAATGTCAATTTCTATGGAAAACGCTTCTAGCAACACTAGTGCAATAGGTATGCTAACAAGAACACTTAATCCTGCATTTACTAATATTTTCCATGTTAGATGTATTTGTCATATTTATCATTTAATTGTTGGTGATGATATGCGAATATTAAACATAGAAATTGAAAAGGTTAAAATGGCTCTTAATTGGCTATTTTATTCAAACCGTAGAAGTAGACTTAGAGAATATTTTAAAAAATGTGACGAATATGTCCTTAGAGAAAGAAAGGTTCCTAAACCTTGCCCGACTAGGTGGAATTACATGTACGAAAGTTTAGTAGTAGCGTATGAATATAGAAACCCAATCAACACTACGTATAATTCTCGGGATTGTGGTGAGGAAGATGATGAAATGCTAACTACACAAGATTGGACTAACGTTAAAATTCTTCTAGATTTTTTAGAATATTTTCATGTGGCTACAAATGCTTTTTCTGGCCAATATTATCCGACTATTTCTAACTGTTTAGTTTATATTGCCGCACTTGCTAATTTGTTTGTTGATTTTAGCGAGGGAGGGGACATTTATGAACTTGCAATAATTGAAATGAAAAAGAAGTTTAAAAAATATTTTTTTCCAATCCCTCCTATTTTTGGTGTGTCTGCTATGTTAAATCCAACTATGAAATTATGAGGTCCTCACTTTTGGTATTCTACTATTTATCAATCATTAGATCTTTCAGAAGTAGAAATTTCTACACTAGCTGATGCGAAAGCATCAATTAAAGTTAATGCTCAAACTGTTTATAATTCTTATAAACAGGCGTTAGAGCATGCTAGGCCTAATATTCCAACCCCTACTTCGTCTATAACACAATCGTCTAAAAGAGCTGCTGGCTTAACAACTCTTAAATCGTGGACGGAGTTCAGGGGTACTCAAGGTAATAATTTAGATGAAATTTCCCATCTAAATAAGCTTCAAGTTTATTTGTCACAGGGACTAGAAAAGGAGAATCCAGATGGCTCTTTCGACCTTTTGGAATGGTGGAAGACAAGGGAAAAACATTTTTCCCTTCTTGCAAGGATGGCTCGGGATGTTCTGTCGATTCAACCTTCAACTGTTGCATCGGAGAGCGCTTTTAGTCAAGCAAGACTACAAATAGGTGATCACAGAGCGTCGATGCGGGACAGCTTGGAAAAATCAGTGCTTTTTCGAGATTGGATCCGCGCAGAAAGAAGGAACTTTAGCCTAGCAGAATCACAACCAGAAATAGATGAGGCGTATGAAGAAATGATAGCAAAACTTGCTCAGGAAGCAACTTCACCCGGAAGTGGTGATGAACAAGCTTCATTTCCACCACCGCCAACACAACCACCTCCAAACCTTGAAGGTTTTATGAGATTTGTTAGAATAATGCATAAATTATGATGTAACTTGTACATTGGCACGTCTTCTTTTAGTTTTTTTTTCCTTTTAATGGTGGTATTAGTACCATGTTGTGCTCATTCCATTGGGGGAAGGAAAACTAAGAAAGATATGCCATTTTGGTCAATAAATATGCTCTTTATCATATCCTTGAATATCTTTTGTCTCAATATTTCTTTGTCTTTACTTCTATATCAATCCTTGAATATTTATATAACATACAATATATAACATACAACACAATATACTAATGAGAACATTCTTTTATCAATATTTACTACTTATATACAAGTTATACTAATTACTAACTACAACACAATATACACTACTTATATACAATATATACTACTTAAATACATTATTAATACTTATATACAAAATATACACTATTTATACATAATATATACTAATTACCAAACACAATATATACTATACTAATAACATAGTACACCATATAAAATATATTCTACAATATACTAATGACTACTATATAAGATATTGATTTAAAAAAATAAAAAATAAAAAATTCAGAACCGCCGGAACCGCCGGAACTGCCAGAATCGCCGGAACCGGAACCGCCAGAACCGGAACCGGATGGTACCTAAAACCGTCACCGGCCGGTTCCACCTTCGGAACCGCCAAACCAAAACCGCAGACCCAAATAGACCCAGAACCGGAACCGGATACAGCCTTAACTTTGGTAAATGAAAATTGCAAAATCAACTAAGGTTGTGTTTGATAGGTAGGAAAATATTTTTCAGGAAATATTGTTTAATTTTTATATGTTTAGTTAGTTTAAATATTTTAAAAAATATTTTTTAAAACTCATTTCAACCTTCTCCACCTTATTTCTCATCCCTATCAACCCACCTATCAACCCCGCCCCGAACCCCAACCCTCCAACCTCCCACTCCCTGCCGTTCTAAATAGAAATTTTATTAATAGTACTTTGTTTTATGTTATAGATAGAGTATTTTTCATTTTCAATAAATGAGTATTTTTTTTCATAATATGAAAAAAGTAACTTTTTTATTTTTACAAAAAAATTACTTTCTTTTCATAATGTAAAAAAAGTATTTGTTTAGATTTAAACAAAATAGTGTAGTCAAAATCATTTTATTTCATTTTAACAAATAGAGTATTTTCTTTTTATAATATAGAAAAAGTATTTTCTTTCATTTTAACAAAATAAGTATTTTCTTTTCATAATGTAAAAAATAATTTCTTTCATTTCGAGGTCATATTCATTCAGCAATTCTACCCCTTCTTTATTTTTTGCTTATTAAGCCGAGGATCTTCTAGAAACAACCTCTCTGCCCTTCGGGGTAGGAGTAAGGACTGCGTACATATTACTCTCCTCAGACTCCATGTATGGGACTATACTGAGTTGTTATTATTGTTGTTGTTGTTTCATACTGTGTCTCAGGAACCTTTTCAATATGGTCCGATTGTTGCACCACATTACATGTATCGACGTGAATCCCTCTCAAAAAGAGTACTTTATTTTCATATTATAGAAAGAGTATTTTCTTTCCAACCAAAAAAAAAGAGTTTTTTCTTATGAGGCACAAATTTCAATGTTGTTTTTGTGTAAAAAAATTAAAGCAACACTTTAGTTCTTTGGGGGAGGATAATTAAATTCTTGAAAAAAAAAGTGTCATGAAAATGATGGGTATTTTGTGGGGAGGGGGGAAGAGCACAAGAAATATGTAATAGAACCACTCATTTTTCATAAAAATATTTTCTAGGAAAACATTATCCTTAGTACCAAACACACCCTAATAGTCAATTTTTTTTACCCAAATAACTAATTTCTGTCGAAGGTGAATTTCACAATTACAAAAACACAGCTACGATTTAGGCACACAACAAAATCTGCCAACTCGACCTAATGAATCTCCTTATATTTATGAAATAATCTAACCAACGATTGCTTTAATTGACTCTCTTACAATCTGATCTAATTTCTCCATTGGTCCCTGTTAATGGACTAATATTTCCCATATTAATCATTGACTGCACAAAGCTCTGAAAGAAGGCATTTTGGCTACTGCTAAATGTGTTAACAATGGAGTATGTTGCTGCACCAGCTGTTGAAAATAACTCTTGATCTGACTGCAGAAGACCTTGTTTATTCCGCAAATTAGCAAAATAATTGTTGTCGAATTTATCTGGAGTTGTTAGATCAAGATTAGCCAAGGTAGTTGCACTTCCATTTCGAGTACATATTTGCCTTAAATTGGCTAAATAAGTAGTGTTTAAGGTGGAATCCGGATTTTTAGTGCCATTGAAATTGTAAAGCCTGCCACTGAATACTCGACATTGTGCACGTCCAAATGTGTGAGCACCTAATTATGGAGAAAAAAATAGTGTTAACAATTTTTGCCTATGTATATGACTAGTGACTGTGTCAGGAATTAATTCAAGCAAGAAAAGTTTAGAATATAATAATATATTAGTAATTTAGCTTGTTGTAACAGATAATATGTCTTACTTTCTCGTTTTAGCTAACCTGATAGTTTAAATTTTTTACACTGACAGTATATATTTCATTAACGCATGTATAGGTAGTAGCAAGGGTAGAACAATATTTACCGGATAAGGCGACTAGATCAGTAATGTGAAGGCCAACAGCAGAAAACTTTGCAGTAATGTTGTTTATGCCTTCAAAAGGAGAAGGGATAGAAGTATTAGCTCCTGCTTGATTTGATGTTCTGCTGTCTCTTCTCCCTAACAATACATTCCATGAAGGACCGCCTGCCTGCGCCCCGGCGATAAAATAGAATGATCATTACGCGTTTAATTTGGACAATATTTGGTTGAAGTTGAAAACAAAAGAGTAGGATAAGTGAATAATGTGACACCAGAGAAACTGAGGCTTCAGCAGCAAGAGCAAGAATGTCAGCACAGGAGACAACACCAGGGCAAGACTTCTCAATAGCAATCTTAATATTATCAACAACATTGAAACCCCTTATGGAATTAACATTTGGAGCTGCATCTTTCTCACTTTTTATATTGGATGTTACATTATTATCCAGCAATATTGAAGCATCACAGCCCTGATCATTCACATGCAAAAGGAAAAAACGATTAGTCGCATTAAAACCATAAAACTACCAATAAGTAGTGAGAGAGATTCAGAATTTAAACGTTGAGGGAATGAGTTCTAATAAGATTTATATACTAATAATGTACATATATGAGTTCACGTATTTATTCTAACTCGCAAACTCATGATTGGATCCGTCACTGCCAGTAAGAAAGAACTAAAAATCAACAAGAAATTAGCAACATTACATTAACAAAACAATCATGGAAATGGAGTCGAATGAGGCTAGCGCCAATACGTGCATCAGACTGCAAAGCTAGCTGAATTACATTTCGGACAATGTTGGAAACATTTGGACATGTATATGAATAAAAATTGGCAGTCAACGTCTGAGCATTTGATTTGGAGAAGCTGAAAACTACAAGCAAAATGCAAACTACTGCTATGGAATTAAAGGAAGACGAAGAAGAAAAAGAAGCCATTTATGTTTGATTTTCTTGTATAGCAGAGCAAGATATGAAGCTAGACAATGTTTTGCTTCTTTTATACTGGCTCAATAGCTAGAGACCTTTCCACTCAATATATATTGAAAAATTATTTAGCCTGTATATGTGGTGACATCACATAGTCTCTAAGATTAGGTAAATCTAACAATTTGCGAAAAAGAATTGAAATACGACCAAACCTTAAACATTTAACTGATAATATATAACTGAAAACTGCGGCTTGGTATGTACAAGTAAAAATCCACAACTCAGAGTATAAACAACTCCCAAAACTCGATAGTCACAAGCCACAAGCTCTAAGGAAAGAACTAAATGTATCTATATATCGGCGTCTAAGAGAACAAGAAAAGACAACATAATAGAGATAGAAGGGGACTTTGAGGTCTGCGGACGCTGGTAGATATACCTTGAAGTCTCCAAGCATCAGCACACGCTCTCTAATACAAGCAAGAAATCCAACAAGTCAACAAATGCGGAATTAAGGAAAACATGTAATTCAATTAAGCATTTGTACCAAATTTAACAAAGAGATGAAATGCATAGACATGTGAAATTAGGCTAAACATGATGACTACTCGTGCTAGAATACTCAATTTAGGCATAAAAAGGAAACTACTTAGCAAAAATCAGAATTTCTACATTTAGCCCGTGTACGCACTCGTCACCTCGAGTATACAACACTCACATATCACAAATTATTACAACAATAGCAAATCTTAAGGAAATTTCCACCACACAAGGTTAGACAAGTCACTTACCGCAAACCGAGCTCAATCAATCAATAAGAATGCATTTTTCTCTATTTTATGACTCCAAACGGCCCAAATTAACAAAAAGCTATTACATACTATAAATATAACTATAAGAAACTAATCTAATTAATGAAATCAAGAATTTAACAAGTAATTAAAAATTACCTCAGAAAGTCAACCCGGACCCGCTACTCGTAATCGAGTAAAAGTCATAAAATTCGAACAGTCGTTCAGTCACAAGTTCACCCACACCAAAATTACTCGAACTCAATACCAAAACCTCGATCAAAATCTCAAAATTTTGTCTAAGAACTTTCCTCCATTTTTCCCTAATTCTTTACCTCAAATTACTAATTTCAAGATGAAATTAATGATATAATCATGGAAATTAACCAAAATTAGGTAAAAATCACTTACCAAACAACCTCTTCAAAAATCGCTTACCACCGAGCTCCCAAATCAAATTTTGCATTATAAACTCAAACCCTCGTTTTTAACTTTTAATTTGCCTAGGTTTTTTCTTCTTCACAAACGCGTAAGCTTCCTCGCGTTCGCGAAGCACAAAAATTTACTACCCCAAAAATATCTTACACGAACGCGAGGGCCTAATCATGAATGCGGTGAACACTGAGCCAGACCTTTTCGGAACTCAATCCTGCTTACGCGAACGCTAAGGGCAACATCACATGCCTCACCACTAACCCTTCGCAAACCCCAAGGTTAAATTCTTGTCACAATCCAGATTTTTCACCCTCGGGAGTCGTAATGGTGCCTACTAATGGGAGCTAGGCAAGCCAAACCTTAATAACTTTTTCATTACAATATACTCATTTTTAACAATTATCAAAAATAGCATGAAACAGTGGAAATAAATAAATAAATAAGCGGAAGTCTTTAATTAAAGGAACTGGTTAAAATGCGGAAATCCAACACAACTTCTACCCAAGACAGGTGTCATAATACATACAGACAACTAAGAGTACTAAACACAATCGTCTGAAAGAAAATATAACTGTTTGTCTTGAATACAATGAGATAACAGACTAAAATAAAGGATAGAGGAGACGATGGGCCTGCGGACGCTTGCAGGGCTACCTCGGTGTCTCGCTAGACTGAAGGCTAGCTCCCGCGATACTGCTGCTACTGTCCCAGACCTGGATCTGTGCAAAAGAGCACAGAGTGTAGTATCAGCATAACCGACTTTATACGATGGTAAGTGCCTAGTCTAACCCCCGCGAAGTAGTGACGAGGCTATACCGGACTACCATATCAACCTGTGCAGGTACATAATATATTGCAGGAAAATAAACAAGTAAGGAGCAGTTATAAGGGAGGGGGTACATGCTTCGGGGAACAATATCAACATAACAGAAACCAAATATATATATGAAAGAACGGTACAACATCTACAACAATTCAACAACACTACTGCTGCGGGGGCAACCCGATCCCTAATCAATTAACTCTGTTGCATATAGCTGTTGCAGCGTGTAACCCGATCCAAATATGATATCTGTTGCGGCGTGCAACCTGATCCAATATAATATCTGTTGGGGCATAGAACCCAACCCAATATAATATTTGTTACGGCGTGCAACCCGATCAAATATAATATCTGTTGCGGCGTGTAACCCGATCTAATATAATATCTAAATATACAACTTACAATGATCATGACAACAGTCCCGACAAGGGAATTAACCACAATTTTTACTATCTCGGAAAGGGAAGTCAACATTGCAAGTATATTCATCCCGGCGAGGGAGAATATCAACAAAACATCAAAACATTCCAGCAGGGAATTAAACCATTAACTCTTTCTCTTTCTTTTATTTTCATCTCATAGTTCACATTATCACATGAGCCAATGCTCCTCGATGTTTGAAGATCACAATTCCTTTCACATGCTCTTTACAATATATAGAAATCATCAATTAAGCATGGAAGTTACCACAAAGATCAAAATATTCGCAATATAAAGACTCACGGTCATGCTAGACACCAATGTATAGATACTCGTCACCATATCTATAAATCGTACTCGACAATTAACAAATAGCAAGTAAGACTCAACACATATTCCCTCAAGCTAAGGTTAGACCACACACTTACCTCAATGCCTTGAATTCAACTCAAGCCTCAATTATAGCTTTACCCCTCAGTTCCACCACAAATTCGCTCGAATCTAGTCACAAGTTACTTAATTACATCAATAAACGCTAAGTAAATTAATTTGAATGCATAAAATGAATTTCCCAAAGTTTTTACCCCAAAAGTAAAAAATGCCCCCGGGCCCACGTGGTCAAAACCCGAGATTTGAACCAAAGACCGATTACCCATTCCCTACGAACCCAAATATGTGATTTGTTTTTAAACTGGACCTCACATTGAGGTCCAAACCCCTAATTTTTAGAAAAACTGAGGTTCTACCAAAAACCCCCAATTTCTCCCATGAAAATCTTTGACTTTTAGTTTAAAACATGTTAAATGATGTTAATGGTTGAAAGACATGAGTAAAAACTAACTTACAATTGATTTGGAAGAACTCTTGTTCTTGGAAAATCGCCAAAAGAAGTTTGTGTTTAGAAAGGATGTTAAAAATGGTTTCAAATTCGGCCAAATGTAAACTATGCAGGTTGCAAGTGTGGGAAATGCGAACAGGGGTTCGCATTGCGAACCCCGTCCTGCTAAGGTGGGAATTGCAAAGGAACAGTTCGCATTTGCGAACACTACCAAAAATCAAGACTTCACATTTGCGAGCCAAAACGTTGCATTTACGACTGGCACACATTCGCATTTGCGATCCAAGTGGTCGCATTTGCAACCCAACTGAAGACTCCCTTTTCTCGAATTTGTGATGACAGGCTCGCATTTGTGAGACGTGCTTTGCAAATGCGAATATTGGAGAGCTGAAAATATCATATATTTTTTTTCTAAAGTTCAAAAATGCATCCGTGGCCTATCCAAAACTCACCCGCGCCCTCGGGGCTTTAAACCAAATATACAAGCCACCACAAAACATCCTACTAATTTACTCGCACGATCAAATCCCCAAAATAACATCATATACATCAAATTAAGCCTCAAAATCCATGATTTCTTCCAAATTTTGTAAAACATCAAATTTTCCATTTTAAGTCCGAAACACGTCAAACGATGTCCGTTTTCAACCAAACTTTACAAAAAGTGCATAAACAGTATATAAGACCTGTACCGGACGCCGGAACCAAAATTTGAGCCCGGTAATATCAGTTTCTAATCAGATTTCATTTTCAATTTCCATAAATATTTTCAGAAAACAATTTTACTCAAAAATTCATTTCTTGAGCTTGGGAACTCGGAATTCGATTCTGTGCATACGCCCAAGTCCCATATTTTCCTACGGACCCTCCGGGACCATCAAATCACGGGTCCAGGTCCGTTTACCAAAAATGTTGACCAAAGTTAAATTTATTCATTTTAACACCAAAATTTAGCATTTTTCACAGAATTTCACATATAAACTCTCCGGCTACGCGTCTTGATAGTGCACGCAAATTGAGGCAACTCTAAATGAGGCTTTCGAGGCCATCAAAAGCACAGAGTGGATAAGAAAATAGGTGATGACCCCTTTGAGTCGTCACATTCTCTACCTCTAAAACAATCATTCGTCCTCGAAAGGACAGAAGTAGTAAGTACCTGAGTTTAGAACAGATGAGGGTAACGGCTCCGCATATCGAACTCGGACTCCCAGTTGACGCCTTAGGAGGCTGACCTCTCCACTGAACACAAACAGAAGGGAAACTCTTGGATCTTAACTAACAAACCTGCCGGTCCAAAATAGCTATCGGCTCCTCCTCATAAGATAAGTCATTGTCCAACTGGACAGTGCTGAAATTTAACATGTTGGTTGGATTGTCGTGATACCTCCGAAGCATGGATATATGAAACACTGGATGCACGGCTAATAAGCTAGGTGGAAATGCCAGTCTATAAGACATCTCTCCTGCTCGGTCAAGAATCTCAAACAGGCCAATGAACCTAGGTCTAAGCTTGCCCTTCTTCCCAAAACTCATAACGCCATTCATATGCGACACTCAAAGCAATACTCGCTCACCAACCATGAAAGTCACATCTCAAACCTTATGATCTGCATAGCTCTTTTGCTTGGACTAAGCTATGAGAAGCCTATCTTGAATGATCCTGACCTTGTCCAAGGCCTCCTGAACCAAATCTGAACCCAACAACCGAGCCTCTCCCGGCTCAAACCATCCAGTTGGAGATCGACACCGCCTACCATATAAAGCCTCATAAGGAGCCATCTAGATACTTGACTGGTAGCTGTTGTTGTAGGCAAAATCTGCTAGAGGCAAATATTTATCCCATGAACCTCCAAAGTGAATAACACAAGCTTAGAGCATATCCTCCAATATCTGAATAGTCTGTTCGGACTACCCGTCCGTCTGAGGATGAATGATGTACTCAACTCTATCTGGGTGCCTAACTCTCGCTGAACTGCTCTCAAGAAACGCGAGGTAAACTGCATACTTCGGTCCGAAATGATAGATACCGGCACACCGTGAAGGCGAAAAACCTCCCAGATATAGATCTCAATTAACCTCTCGGATGAACAGGAGACTGCCATAGGAATGAAATACACCGACTTGGTTAGCCTATCAACAATGACTCAAACTGCATCGAACTTCTTCTGAGTCAACGAAAATCCAGTAACGAAGGCCATAGTGATCCGCTCTCACTTCCACTCGAGAATTTCAATCCTATGAAATAGACCACCAGGCCTCAGATGCTCATACTTAACCTACTGTCAATTCAAACACCGTGCCACGTAGCCACAATGTCCTTCTTCATTCTATGCCACCAATAATGCTGCCAAGAATCCTACTACATCTTCGCGGCGCCCGAATGAATAGAGTACCGAGAACTATAGGCCTTCTCTAAAATCAACTCTCAAAGCCCATCCACATTGGGCACACAAACTCGCCCCTACAATCTCAAGACTCCATGAGCATCTAATGTACCTACTTGGTGCCTCCTCGCTGCACCATGTCTCTAAGGACACACAAATGGGGATCATCAAACTGTCGATCACGGATACGCTCCAATAATAATGAACGAGCGATCGTACAAGCTAACACCCGACTAGGCTCAGAAATATCCAACCTCACAAATCGATTGGCCAAAGCTTGAACATCCAAAGCAGGCAGACTCTAACTGACCGGAATATAAGCAAGACTGCCCATACCGGCTGACTTCCTACTCAAAGCATCGGCCACCACATTGGCCTTCCCCAGCTGATATAAGATAGTGATATTATAATCCTTCAACAACTCCAACCACCTCCTCTGCCTCAAAGTCAACTCCTTTTGCTTGAACAGCTACAGACTCTTGTGATCCGTGAACACCTCACATGCCACACCATACAAATAGTGCCTCCAAATCTTCAATGCGTGCACAATGACTGCCAACTCCAAATCATGCACTGGATAGTTCTTCTCATGAATCTTCAACTGCCTCGAAAAATAGGCAATGACCTTGCCATCCTGCATTTACACTGCACCAAGCCCAATACAGGAAGCATCATAATAAACTGTATAAGACCCAGAACCCGTGGGCAAAACCAACAGCGGTGCCGTAGGCAGAGCAATCTTGAGCTTTTAAAAGCTCACCTCACACTCATCCGACCGTCTGAACTGGGCACCCTTCTGGGTCAATCTGGTTATCGGGGCTGGAATAGATGAAAACCCCTCCCTGAACCGTCGATAGTAGCCTGCCAACCCCAAGAAACTCCGAATCTCTGTAGCTGATACTCGTCTAGGCCAACTCTTGACTGCCTCAATCTTCTTTGGGTCCACCTGAATACCCTCAGCTGATATAACATGACCCAGGAATGCAACTGAACTCAACCAGATTTCACACTTTGAGAACTTAGCATATAACTTACTATCCCTCAGACTCTGGAGAACCACTCTAAGGTGTTGCTCATGCTCCTCCTGACTGTGGGAATATATCAATATATCATCAATGAAAACTATCCCGAATGACTCCAAATAAGGCTTAAGCACTCGGTTCATCAGGTCCATGAAAGCTGTTGGGGCATTTGTCAACTCGAATGACATAACCAAGAACTCATATTGCCCATACCGAGTGCGGAAAGCTGTCTCAGGGATATCGGATTCCCTAATCCTCAATTGATGGTAGCCAGATCGCAAGTCAATCTTGGAAAATGCCCTGGTACCTTGAAACTGATCGAACAAATCATAAATCCTCGGCAGTGGATACTTATTCTTGATCTTTACCTTGTTTAATTGTCGGTAATCAACACACATTCTTATTGACCCATCGTTCTTCTTGACGAATAACATTGGTGCACCCCAAGGCAAGACATTGGATTTAATGAAACCCTTCTCAAGCAAATCCTGCAACTGTTCCATTAGCTCATTCAACTCCAGCGGGGCCATACGATATGGCAGGATAGAAATGGGCCGAGTGTCCAAAACCAGATCAATGCAGAAATCAGTATCCCTGTCGGGTGGCATACCTGACAGGTCTGAAGGATAAACATAAAGGGACTCACAAACAATGCGCACAGAATCGATAGAGGGAACCTCAGCACTGGAATCCCGAACATAAACCAAAAAAGCCAAACACCCCTTCTTGACCATACGCTGAGCCTTCACATATGATATAACACTACGGGTAGAATGATCTAGAGTCCCTCTCCATTATGAATGAGGCATAACCCGTAAATCTAAGGTCACAATCTTGGCATGGCAGTCCAAGATAGTGTGATAAGGTGATAAAACAGTCCATCCCAATATAATGTCGAAATCAACCATGTCCAAAAGTAACAAATCTACACGAGTCTCAAGACCTCCAATAGCCACAACACAAGAACGATGGACTTGATCGACCACAATAGAGTCACCTACTGGTGTAGACACATAAACAGGAATACCCAATGTATCATTGGGCATGATCAAGTACCGAGCAAAATAAGATGAAACACACGGATACGTAGACCCCGGGTCAAACAACACTGAAGCATCCCAATCACAAACCGGAACAGTACCTGTAATAATCGCATCTGAAGCCTCTGCCTTGAGCCTGGCCTAAAGAGCATAACATCAGGGTTGGGCCCCACCACTCTGATCTAGCTCCCTGGGACGGCCCGCCACTGGTTGGCCTCTACCCTTGGCTACCTAAACTCTACATTTATGACCTCTACCTCTGCCTCTAGTACCTCTACACCTACCTCTAGCTGGCTTGGCGATATGTGGAATATCTGGTGCCTGAATCATAGGGCGGGGACCCTGCTGCTGCGACTGAGTACCCATCAACCTCGGACAAGCCCTCCTAATGTGACCATACTCACCACACTCATAACATCCACCTGAATGTTGTAGCTCAGGAAACTGAGGCTGACCCTGGCTGCCTGAATGACCACCCCAGAAACTCTAAAGTGGCGGTGCACTGATAGGAGCTGGCGATGCACTAAAAGGCTACTGATCAGAATAGTGCACATGAGAACCGCGACCACCGGGAGCACAGTGAGAAACCTGGAGGGTTGACTGGAAAGGCCTAGAAGGCTGGCCTCTATCATACAAATCTCTGCCTCCAGATGAGGCACCATTGAATCGGCCTGACTGACGGGGTCTCTTTTTTACCATATGTCCGCCCCCTGTGACAATACCATCTCGATCCTCCGGGCCACATTGGCCGCCTCCTGAAAGGATATCTCGCTCCCAGCCTCTCTAGCCATCTAAAGACGAATAGGATGAATGAGTCCATCAATAAATTGTCTCATTCTCTCCCTCTCAGTGGGAAGTATAACTAGAGAATGGCGATCCAAATCAATAAACCTAGTCTCGTACTGGGTGACTGTTATAGATCCCTGATGGAGATGCTCGAATTGCCTCCGATAGGCCTCTCACTGTGTAATAGAGAGAAACTTTTCCAGATATAACTGCGTGAACTATTCCCAGGTCAAGACTGGAGATCCTGGTGGTCTAGTTAAACAATAATCCATCTACCAGGTCTTGGCGGATCCAGACAACTGAAATGCAGCGAAATCAACTCTGTTGATCTCAACAATGCTCATGTTCCGAAGAACCTCGTGGCAGTGTCCAAATAATCCTGAGGATCCTCGGTAAATGCACCGTTGAAGGTAGTAGTGAAAAGTTTGGTGAACCTATCCAACCTCCAAAAAGTATCAGCAGACGTGCTCCGTCACCGGCCTGGGCTACTACACCCGGCGGAGCTACTCCAACTAGCTGAGCTGCTGGAGTTTGAATCTGGGGAGCTACCTGCTCCGGAGTACGAGTAGCAGGAGTTTGGGCCTCTCCTCTAGCCTGAGAGATGGCTGGTGCTACTGGAAGCAAACCTGCTCAAGATAACACTCTCCATGAGACCCACCAATCAGACCAGAGCGTCCTGAAAATCAGGGGTAGCAATAAACCCCTGTGGGACCTACACTGGACCCACCGAAACTGCTGGGGCTGAGGACGAAACCTCCTCATCAAAGTTAACCTGAGGCTCCGCCACTAGTGTTGCTGCTCGGGGTTGAGATCCGCCCTTACCTCGGCCTCGCCCTCCTCTTAGTGGGAGCTGCTTGGGGCTCGGACTGTTGATTAGAAGATGAGGAAGCGTGTGTTCTCGCCCTGCGAAAGAACATAGTATAAATCCAATTAGCATTTGAGAAGTGAATCAGCACTACAAGAAAGAACATATGTGAAATTTTCCTAGCTCTATAGCCTCTGGGGATAAAATAGACGTCTCCGTACCGATCCCTCAGACTCTAATAAGCTTGTTCGTGAGTTGTGAGACCTATGCAACCTAGAGCTCTGATACCAGCTGTCACGACCCGAATTTCCTACCATCGGGAGTTGTGATGGCGCCTACCAATGGGAGCTAGGCAAACCAAACCTTTATCACTTTTTCATTACAATGTACTCCTTTTTAATAATTATCAGAAATAGCATAAAACAACGGAAATAAATAAATAAATAAGCAAAAGTCTTTAATTAAAGGAACTAGTTAAAAATTAGAAATCCAACACAATCCTCTACCCAAGACTGGTTTCACTATACTCATGAACTACTAAGAGTACTAAATACAATCGTCTGAAAGAAATATAACAGTTTGTCTCGAATACAATGAGATAACATACTAAATTAAAGGATAGAGGAGACACCGGGCCTGCGGACACCTGCAGGGCTACCTCGGTGTCTCGCTGGACTGAAAGTTGGCTCCCGCGCTACTACTACTACTATCCTAGACCTGGATATGTGCAAAAGAGAACAGAGTGTAGTATCAGTACAACTAACCACACGCACTGGTAAATGCCTAGTCTAACCCCGACGAAGTAGTGAAGAGGCTAGATCGGACTACCATGTCAACCTGTGTAGGTACATAATATATTGCAGGAAAATAACAAGTAATGAGCAATTATGAGGGAGGGGGTACATGCTTCGGGGAACAATATCAACCTAATAGAAACCAAATAGATATATGAAAGAACAGTACAACATCTACAACAATTCAATAACATTACTGCTACGGCGCACAACCCGATCCCTTATTAATTAAATCTGTTGCAGCGTGTAACCCAATCCATATACATATATAGTTGTTTCGGCGTGCAACCCGATCCAAATTATGGGTGTTTAACGGGTGGGCCGGGCCTGTATTTTATGGACCCGTACGGGTTTGGTTCCGAGCCAGTTCCGGGCTTGGTCTTAACGGGTTCGGATTTATCCGGGTAAAAATTGAACCGTAAGGGTTACGGGTTGAGAGGGTCGGGGCCAGGCCAGGTTTAGTATTTTTATATTTTTTTTGAAATTTTGTATAACTATTGTAAGTTATATTAATACTTTGTATTAATTTAAAGAATACGAGGAAGATGAGAAAAATTGCACTTATAAATTGCAAGTATTACATTTATTTCAAAATTCAAAAATTAAAAGTTTGCATTTAAAAAGTAAATTAACAAAAAAATAGTAAACTAAATTTTCATGCATAATAATTTAATAGTACTTCAAAAATTCAAATTAATCTAACAAACTAAAACATTAAGCATAAATACGTCTAATAATTTTAAAATAACACAAAATATTGAAAAATTTTAAATACGAATTTTCGGAGTACGCTCAAGACAATACTTTATATGCCTCCTTAAACTGCATGTGTTACTGCCACACTCTGAATAAAAATTTTAACATTACACCATAGTTCTTGCACTTTAATTCTGACCTTCTTTATTTTCTTCTACCACATCAAAGTGTTGCCAAACATGTGAGCGCACTCTAGAAGTACGAGGCACGATTTAACTTGAGATTTGAGAATTGAGAATTTGAGATTGAGAATTTGAGATTGAGAATTAAAGTCTTGCAAATTGAAAAATGAGAGAAATGAGATTTGACTTTTGAGTGAAGAAATGAAGAAGATGGGGGTATTTATAGTTTTAAAAAAGGTTAATTTTTTAAATTCAAAAAGGGTTAAAAACTTAAAATTAAAAAAAAAAAGACTATTTCATCAATTTGATCCATTGACTAACAGATCAATTGCAATATCTGACTAAACCAACTGATAGTGGGCCCCATCGAATTTGAAAAATTAAAAAAAATTTAAAAAAAAAAAATCTGGCCGTTGAACCGGGCCGGTTTAACCGGTTAAGACTCACACCTATCGGTTTGGACGGGTCTGGTTACCCTGTAAAAATTTTTAAACCGTTCAACCCCCTCCCACCCCCTACCCAGCCCACTCGACCCCTTATGAATTGGGCCGGTCCGGTCCCAATTTGTACAGGTCTGGGCAGGTCCGGTAGCAAGTCTAACCAGCCCGTTAGACAACTATAATCCAAATAAGATATATGTTGTGGCGTGCAACTCGATCCAATACAATATATGTTGTGACGTGCAACTCGATCCAATATAATATATGTTGCAGCGTGCAACCCGATCCAATATAATATCTGTTGCGTTGTGCAACCCGATCCAGTATAATATCTAAATATATAACTTACAATGATCATGACAACAGTTCCGGCAAGGGAATTAACCATAATTTATGCAATCTCGGCAAGGGAACTCAACAGCAAGTATATACGTCCCGGCAAGGGAGAATATCAACAAAATGTCCCGGCAAGGAATAAACCAGTAACTCTTTCTCTTTCTTTCATTTTCATCTCATAATTCACATTTTCACATAAGCTAATGCTCCAAGGATTTAATTATCTCATATACCTTAACAACTTGTATTTCAGCTCGAGTCAATGCTCCTTGAAGTTTAAAGATCACAATTCCTTTCACATGCTCTTTACAACATATAGAAATTATCAATTAAGCATGAAAGTTACCACAAATATCAAAATATTCGCAATATAAAGACTCACGATCATGCTAGACACCAATGTATAGATACTCGTCACCATACCTATACATTGCACTCAATAATTAACAAATAGCAAGTAAGACTCAATACCTATTCCCTCAAGCTAAGGTTAGACCAAACACTTACCTCAATGCCTTGAATTCAATTCAAGCCTCAATTATAGCTTTACCCCTTAGTTCCACCATAAATTCGTCTAAATATAGTCATAAGTTACTTAATTACATCAATAAACGATAAATAAGTCAATTTGAATGCATAAAATGAATTTTCCAAAGTTTTTACCCCAAAAGTCAAAATTGCCTCCGGGCCCACGTGGTCAAAACCTGAGGTTCGAACCAAAGCCCGATTACACATTCCCCCACGAACCCAAATATGTGATTTGTTTTGAAATCGGACCTCAAATTGAGGTCCAAACCCCCAGTTTTTAGAAGAAACCTAGGTTCTACCTAAGACCCCCAATTTCTCCCATGAAAATATTTGATCTTAAGTTGAAAACATGTTAAATGATGTTAATTGTTGAAAGAAATGAGTAAAAACTAACTTACAATTGATTTGGAAGAAGTCTTGTTCTTGAAAAATCGCCCAAAGAACTTTGTGTTTTGAAAGGATGTTAAAAATGATTTCAAATCCGGCTAAGTGTAAAATATACAGGTTGCAGGTACGGGAAATGCGATTGCGAACCCCGACCTGCTAAGGTGGGAATTGCGAACGAACAGTTCGCATTTGCGAACCACTGCCAAAATTCGAACTTCGCATTTGCGACTGGCTCACTTTCGCATTTGCGAACCATGTTGTCGCATTAGTGACCTGATTGAAGACTCCCTTTTCTCGCATTTGCGATGACATGCTTGCATTTGCGAGCTCGTATTTGCGAGACCTACTTCGCAAATGCGAATATTGCAGAGCTGAAAATACCAGATTTTTTTTTCAAAGTTCAAAAATGCATCTGTGGCCTATCCAAAACTCTCCTGAGCCCTTGGAGCTCCAAAACAAATATACACGCTATCTCAAAACATCCTACGGACTTACTCGCGCAATCAAAACGCCAAAATAACATCATATACATTGAATTAAGCCTCAAAATTCATGATTTCTTCCAAATTTCATAAAACATAAAATTTTCCATTTTAAGTCTGAAACATGTCAAAAGACGTTCGTTTTCAACCAAACTTTACAAAAAGTGATCAAACCATATACAAGACCAGTACCGGGCGCTGGAACCAAAATACGGGCCTGATACCATCACTTTCTAATCAGATTTCATTTTCAATTTCCCTAAATATTTTTCAGAAAATAGTTTTACTCAAAAATTCATTTCTCGGGCTTGGGACCTCGGAATTCGATTTCGGGCATACGCCCAAGTCCCATATTTTCGTACGCACCCTCCGGGACCGTCAAATCATGGGTCTGGGTCCATTTACCCAAAATGTTGACCAAATTCAAATTTATTTATTTTAACATCGAAATTTAGCATTTTTCATAAAATTTCATATATAAGCTTTCCGGCTACGTGCCCGGACTGCGACGCAAATTGGGGCAACCCTAAATGAGGTTTTCGAGGCCTCAGAAGCACAGAATAGATAAGAAAATAGGTGATGACCCCTTTGGGTCGTCATAATTCTAGCAACCCTCAACCTACTCTACACGAACGCGAGAACACCTTCGCAAACGCATAGAAGGAAATCAGACACCAGCAAATCTGAAGCTTCAGCCATCATCCAAGTTCAAATTCCAATCTGTTAACCATCTGAAATCCACTCGAGGATCCCGGGACCTCACCCAAACCTACCAGTAAGTCCTAAAAGATCAAACTTAGTCGAGCCTTCAAATTACATCACAAACATGAATCGCACACCAATTCAAGCTTAATGAACTAAGAAAATTTCAACTTCTACAACCGATACCAAAACCTATCAAAACGCGACTGATTGAATTTAAATTTGGCACACAAGTCACATTTGACATTACGGGTGTACTCCAACTTTTAGAATAGAAAACCCACCCTGATATAAAAAAGTACACTCCCGAGCAAACTTTTTAAAAACCTTCCAATTTCCAACTTTCGCCAAATAACACCGAAATGATCTATGGATCTCCAAACCAATATCTAGGCGCGCTTCTACGATCAAAAATACCATATGGAGCTATTGGAATCGACGAAACTCCATTCCAAAGTCGTCTTCACACAAGTCAACATTCGGTCAACCATTTCAACTTAAACTTCAAACTCAGGGACTATGTATCCATTCTACTCCGAAACTCTCCCAAACCAGTCACCAAGCACCCCGGCAAGTCAAGTAAGCACAAAATAAAGTAGCAGGGACAAGAAATAGCGGATCGGGGCTAATAATCTCAAAACGACCGACCAGGTCGTTACACATTGTTGATGTTGAGTACAACAAACAATTGTACCTCAATTCCAATCAAGTTGGGATCGACATATTATATGAACCATGTTTTCCCATTAAAATTCATTTCATATATATTTTTTTAGGTTACTAAAATTTCTTTTTTAAGGACGAATACCTATAGTTATTTTTAGGCAAATGAATTAGAGGTATAACATAATTTGAAATTTATAGGTTATAATCTTGCCACCGTACATATATCACGTTTTAGTTATTGAGTTATATATATATATATATATATATAAAATATAATTTTCTAAGGCAAATATAAGTATATGCAAAAGCTATTCGTTTGAACCTTTAAGTAAAACTCTACCCCTGAACTCAATAATGTAAAAGTTGTTTTACGCTGTCAAAATATGGGAAAAGGTGTCTTGCTTTAATTTCCTCCTTTTATCTTGACAATTTCAAACATTATACTCAAAACTGGAAATTGGTGATGTTAGGATGTTATTACTTTCACTATGAGTACTGTATCACTCGTGATACTAATGCAACTACTGTTCCTGCGCAATATTTGTTGTGTTGTTAACCAATGGCAAGAAAACAATTGTACTACTAATTATAAGCAATATGAGACGTATTCAACATTAAGTAACATCTTAACAGCCTCTTCAAATTTTAAATTTGAAAGTCAACGTATTAGCATAAAGTACTGAAAGATTCTCCATAATTAAAGGGAAATCAGAATGTGGACTTTCTTCGTTCCTTCCGACCTTAAACCTTTTTCCTGAAAGATTATCACCTTTACATGGTTGGATTGGACGTTACTGAAAGTAAGATTAAGTTAAAAAAGATAGATTTGTAATTCACAGTTTTAATTACCCTATTTGGGTAATGATTACCCTACAAGCTCACGTGTAGGCTTTTTGTTTTCTTTTTTTTCTTTTTAATTCCCTTCCACCCAAACTCATAATCTATTCATAATCTGTTAGTTAAAAGAGGAGAGCGCTGTTTCCTCTATATATATATATATATATATATATATATATATATATATATATATATATATATATATATATATACAAAACTTTATTTTATGAAAATGATGATTATAAGCATTTCTGGTTTATCAAGATATGTGCTCAAGTCTTTAAAAGCACTCAGATTCCAACATGGTTTATCAAATGGTGGTCTTTTTTCGGACCTTCTCAAGGAATATTACCATCACAATTTAGAGATCTATACAGTAGATGGGTTGAAGTTTCTCCAAAAATTGATGAATTAAACAGAGAAGACAGACTTTATCCCAGGTCACCTCTTATGAACTTCTTTATGGAATTTTCTATTCCATGGATTTTCTGATGGACTATTGAAGTGGGAACTGATTCAGATGATATGCCTTGTTTATACCGGAAATTTCATACAAAATTTTGGCCTAAATTGATTTCCAAAGGATCAGAAGGAAAGTTAGTTGGACAAGAATTATTAGATACTATACAGATTGCAGTTACTAAATATGGCAAGAATTCTCCAGAAGATCCAATAATAGAAGAAAGTCATTTTGCTAAAATTACTAAGAAAATTCAGATTAAAAAGGGCGGATTATTATCCCAAGAATAATTAATTGCAGCTTATATTGAACAAGTGAAACAAGATATCCAAAGGCAGATTGTCAGTGATGATATTTCAATGGGAGATTTACTAGAGATTATCAAAAAAGCAGAAGAGGAGATTTTGCAGTTTAAAAAATAATAAAGAAGCCACTCAGAAAAAGAACATATTCCTTGGAAAAGATGGCCATAATCAACAGATTTTCTTTAGATAGGATTACTTTGTAATGTGCACTTTTTGACTTTTTGTATTTCTTGTCGGGTACTGTGCACTTTTACTATGCACAATATTTTCTATATAAGGGGCATAGATTTCATTTAGAGAGGCAGGCTTTCGGAACCCCTCTCTCTCTCTAAAAAAGATTGCTCTCCCTTCTCTCTATCTTTGTAACTCTGTTGTAATATATTTGTGAATAAATAAAATCAAGAAGTTCTCCAAATTTAGCCAGGTATTTTCTTTTTATTTTTATTCCTAAATTTTCTATTTTGTGTTTATCATTGATAGCCCAATGATGGGCTAAGTTCTTAAGTGTTGAATAATAACTGATATGGCTTGAGGACGATCTGAAAAGGTTATGACTCTAAAATAAGAGTTTGCCTTGAAGGGGTTAAGGTTTTAGCATGAGTTTAGTTTAAATAATTTTGTAGCAACTAAGCTTAAATCATGGCGTTGGTAAGCCCTAAAAGGGGTGTTCCGGACATGGTTAGTGATGGATTAAATCGGTATAAACCTCGTAATTCCGTTGGTAAGTCCTGTATGGCTGGTTGAATCGCCTATGGATGTTCCCGGTCGGGTTTATAACGATTAATTCGTGGTTTGCATAAAATATATTAAACTAGATAAATCCCCGCTTTATAAAAGGTCCTACAGCCCTAAAAAGGTCCTCCTCAATACTTGGTCTGATGATGATATATATATATATATATATATATATATATATATATATATATATATATATATATATATATATATATATATATATATATATATATATATATATATATATATATATATATATATATATATATGTTCATCACAAATATTAGTAATAAACTGATTTTTTAATAAATCAATTTTCTCCTGTAATTTAGGGTTTTTCAGCAAAACATCTATCTCTAATAAAGTAATTTCTTGTTTTATAAAATTAATCTGTTGATTCTTTAGAATCAACTTCTCAACAAGCTGGTTTATGGATTTTGTAAAAGGTTTAGTGATAAAATCTAATTGAAAATCAGTATTTCTATAAGTTCCCACTATTTTAGTATGATCCCACCATTTTAAGGGAAATATTGCATGCATAAATGGAACACTTAAAATAATTGGACAGGAAATATCTTCTACAATCATAAAACTTTGTGGCAAACATTCCATTGTTACATAAAAATGCTTGGGGTAGTTTATAATTTAATTTCATTCGACTACCATTAGCAGATCTTAAACAATGAGTTGTTTTATGAAAATATCTCGAAGGAATAAGTCCTTCCTGAACACAATTCACATCTGCACCACTATCAAATAAAGCTATAAAATCTTTTCTAAAATTATAATCAATTTGTAAAGTAATCTTAGTATAAAATTTTTGTGATGTAATAATACTCATTTTTTGTAGAAATTCATTTTTATCCTCACTGAGGATATTTGCCAAAAAATCTTTTGTAAGGTCTTGGCCATTGTTTTCACCACTATCCTGACCAAGTCTAGAAGTTTCAGCTTTATTTGCTTGTAAATGTAAATCAAAGGTTCTATTATCTTCCAAACTAGTAATTCTCTTGTCATGAATTTTAGACTGATTTTTCAAATAAACAATTTCTTCTTTCAAATTAAGAAGTTCTTGTTTTAAATCAGAAACAGTAATTTCTTTTTCTGGAAAATTCCTTTGAATTAAAATTCTTTTTAGTTCAGCCGTTGAATAATAATCAGGTTGTTTTGAAGAAGAAAGGATGTTATCTTTATTATTCTTAAAGTCATCATTGAATTCATCATTTAAAACAGTATCCAAAATTTTATTTCTTAAATCTTTATTTTCTATTGTTTTTAAAATTTTCATTATCTTTTCATCATTAATCATATTTATATTTATATCTTGAAAATTAGAAATTAAATCATACAAACTATCATCTTTCTTACAAACACATTCGTCTTCCGAAAACGATCTATCAGAATCAGAATATAATTCTTCATCATGTAAAATCCTTAAATTTTCATCTGAACTATAATCACTCGAAGTAGAATCAGAAACTTCAGTACTAGAATCAGAATTTAGTAATATCTTACACAAGGAATCTTTTATTTTTTCATCTAAATCTAAACTCTTAACCTTTTCCTGAGTTTTACACTCGTTAGCATAATGACCAAATTTTCCATATTTATGACATTGAATCCGTTTTCTATAATCCTTCTTCCCTTTCTTTTTGTAATTTTTCTTATTCAATCTATCCCAATCTTTTTTATCACGAGATTTAAAACTTCTCTTATGCTTACTTTTCCTATCATCTTTTAAACGGGAAATCTTTTTTCTTTTTGAAGAACCTGGAATATCAAAGGCAAATTGATCACAAAATTCTCCTAATTGCTTTCTTTCATTTAATGTATTCTTTTTGATATGATAATTCATTTTAATATCATTACAAACAGCTAAACCCTCTTGTGTACAAACACTAATAATCTTTCCATAAGTAAGTGAATCATAAGGAATCTTATTATTAGATCCTCGTAAATGTTTTCTGACTCTTTCAGCAAAAATCGAAGGTAAACCATCAATAAATTTATACTTCCAATGTTCATGACTACAGTCATGTAATTCCATAACTCTACTTAAAAATACATCCTTATACCATCTAAAATCTGATAATTGCCTGCATCTGAGATTTTGCAAAGTTGTTCTAATAGTCTCTGCCTCATATGTCCATCTACCACAAAAATGTTCTACCATAGTAGTTACCAAAGTATAAACAGCATTCTGTTGCCCTTGAGAAGAACTTGTTTGGTCCACAGTCTGATAGGCTAATTGACCTTCAATTTTATGAACACTAGTAGTATTCATAATTGTAGTCTTTTGTTCTTGGTTTAAAAAATTATCCCACCAACCTTTTAGTTGGCCCGTAAAACCGGCAACTATCATAGCCGCAATATCACGATCCTGATTATTATTAATCTTACAAATAGTACTATACATTAACATTCTATGCACAGTAGTAAAAATCTGTTTATCATTAAATCCATCAATATTCCACTCATAAATTTCTTTGCTACTGTAACTATTATTAAAAATCTGATCCATTTCTTCATTTAAAACATCCATGGGGGTTGGTCTATTGTAATAATACGTTTTTTGAATCGGTTTATCAGCCCATTTAGTATTGATTTTATTTAAAAAATCTTTCGAAACATTTTGAGTAATAAAATCTTCCTGTTTTGCAGATAAAACTGGTTGAGGTTGTAAATTTATTCCAGTAATATTTGAACTAAAATTAATATTTTTTTAATTTTTTCTATTAAAAGCTGTTCAATTTCTTCAGTAGAATCTGTTTTAAAATTTTTTATTTCTGGTGGAGGTTGTAAACTACTTTTAACAGTTTTTAATTCTTGTTTTGGTTTATGAAAAGCTTCTATTTTTTCTTGTAAAATCTGTGTTTGTTTTAAATAATTGTCTAAGTTCCTATGTGATTCCATAACATGTTCTCCTAATACATTTAAATAATAATTTGCATAATTTTGTTGTTTAAGAATCAAGTTTACATGCTCACAATTTACTAAAGCTCCTTTATTTTCAAATGATTTGGAAAAAGCAGTAAAATTTATAGTTTTACCATCGTTATTAATATCAAAAGATTGAGTCGGTGGTAAAGAAGAAATCATTACATCTCCTGTAGTTAAATGATATTCATATTCTATAACAGATAAATAATATCCCGCATATTTAATCATGAACCATGTGACAAATGGCAATAAAGTATTATCTCTTTCTAGATCTTTATAAAAATCTTAAGAAAAATAATCTCTTTCATCTTTATTAAAAGCAGAGAAAAACCAATCTCTAAATTCTTTCCCTTTTGGGCTGTAAAATTCTAAAGAAATCTTGAGTATGTAGATTATTCCAAGCAGGAGGTTCTTTTTTAATCTTTCATATAAAATAGCAGTATCTTTTGATAAATCCTTTATAAATGGGGAAATATAATTTAGACTACCTAAAAATCTTTGTAATTGAATTTTATCAGTTATAACATCAGGAAATTTTGATGCAAATTCAATAGTTCTATTAATAGATGTAATAGCTCCTTTTTCAATGTTATGTCCAAGAAATCTAATATTACTTTGGAAAAGACACATTTTAGATTTAGAAATAACCAATCCATTTTGAATAACTATTTTATGAAATAATTCTAAATGTTTAAAATGTAATTCAATATTTTAGAGAATACCAGAATATCATCTATGTAAACAAAAATAAAATCTGTAACAGGAATAAATATATTATTCATAATCTTTTGAAATTCTGATGGAGCATGTTTCAACCCAAATGGCATAACATTCCATTCAAATTGTCCTATTGGAACATTAAAAGCAGTCTTATATCTGTCTCGTTCAGTAATCTGTATCTGCCAATATCCTGATTTTAAATCGAATTTAGAAAAAATTATGGCATCATGTAATCTATTCAATAAATCTTTTTTATTAGGAATAGGATACCTGATCCATTTTAAAACTTTATTAAGAGGTTTATAATTTATAACTAGTCTTGGTACACCTCTTTCTTGTTCTTCATGTTTATTAACATAAAAAGCAGTACATGACCAAGCAGAACTTGACTGTCTTATTAAATTCTTTTTCAATAAGTTATCAATCTCGGTTTACATAGATCTAAATAAGCAGAATTCATTTGGCAAGGTCTTGCCTTAGTAGGAATATTATTTTCAGTAAACCAATCTTCATAGGGTAATGTCACTACATATTTTTTTGTATCCCAAAAAGCACTAGGACCGTTTATAGTAAACTAAGCTTAAATCATGGCGTTGGTAAGCCCTAAAAAGGGTGTTCCCGACATGGTTAGTGATGAATTAATTCGGGTATAAACCTTGTAATACCGTTGGTAAGTCCTGTATGGCTGGTTGAATCGCCTATGGATGTTCCCGGTTGGGTTTTTAACGAATAATTCGTGGTTTGCATAAAATATATTAAACTAGATAAATCCCAGCTTTATAAAAGGCCCTACAGCCCTAAAAAGGTCCTGCTCTTGATTTGGTATCAGAGCCCCTGGACTAAAATTAATTTTTCTACTATCCATATAAACCTGTTGAAAAATTCATTTTGGAATCTGTAGGATCACTAAAACGATCTTCACCCGTAGCAATATTATTTTTATCAATAACAATCTTATCGAAATTCGTTTCTCTAATCTGAGAAGACGATGCTCTTGAGGGAATATCAACAATATAATCTACTGGTGAAATATAAGAGGATACAGATCTAGTTAATCTAGAAGAAGAATATGTAATTCTAGGAATATCCTGGGTTTTAAATCTTAAAGTTACATTACCATCTTTACTCTGGATAATTTCAGAAATCTCTTCATTAGTAATTTCTTGAGGTACTGCCGCTTCTTCAATAATCCATTCACTAGGAAAATTAATTTCTTCCCACTTAATTAATCTTCGAGTAATAATTTTAGATTTAGAAAAATTATTTTCAAACAAAATAGTCTCATTATTTTGTTCTGAAATTCGACATCTAGGAGATAAAGTATAAAGAGGTCTATAAACAATTCTAGTACAAATACACATAACTTTCGTTCCAGGTAAATAATTATATCCATTAATTTTGATGTTCAAAATTAACGATTGTAAAATATTCACATCTATTAATGCAATATTCAAATTTGGATAAGCATTAAAATATATTGCCCCGTACGCCAAAGTCGATTGTATTGACCCTATTAAAGAATTTTTCCAATTTAAATTTCTACCATCACGTAATGCAGCAACAAAACTTTCAGGTAAGCCTTTTAATGTTAATGGTTTAAAAACAACCTGTACTAATCCAATATGCAAATAATTAAACTCTTTAGCTTTGTAATAATCTATATCATGTTGAGATAATAAATTAAAAACTGCACTATCCTTATCCATTGTAAAACTCATTTCTGTAGTCTTCACAGTAGTCTTTCCCGAAAATTTTTCAAAAGTTCCTAATTTATATATAGTCTCTATATTAACCTTAGGAATGACCCAAGTATTTAATAAATCTTGTTGAATAGGAAAATCTACTTGTTCCTTAATCATATTTTAAATAAATTTTGGTTTATTAAACCAAGTCATAACTTGAGAAATTAAGTGTTGAATAATAACTTCAATAACCTGAGTAGATCTTCCATGGAAGAATTTAGAGATTGGTATGAAAAAATATTTCTTTAGAATTTTACAGTCCAAAATGGAAAGAATTTAGAGATTGGTTTTTCTCTGCTTTTAATAAAGATGAAAGAGATTATTTTTCTAAAGATTTTTATAAAGATCTAGAAAGAGATAATACTTTATTGCCATTTGTCCCATGGTTCATGATTAAATATGTGGGATATTATTTATCTGTTATAGAATATGAATATCATTTAACTACAGGAGATGTAATGATTTCTTCTTTACCACCGACTCAATCTTTTGATATTAATAAAGATGGTAAAACTATAAATTTTATTGCTTTTTCAAAATTATTTGAAAATAAAGGAGTTTTAGTAAATTGTGAGCATGTAAACTTGATTCTTAAACAACAAAATTATGCAAATTATTATTTAAATGTATTAGGAGAACATGTTATGGCATTACGTAAGAACTTAGACAATTATTTAAAACAAACACAGATTTTACAAGAAAAAATAGAAGCTTTACATAAACCAAAACAAGAATTAAAAACTGTTAAAAGTACTTTACAACCTCCACCAGGAATAAAAAATTTTAAAACAGATTCTACTGAAGAAATTGAACAGCTTTTAAAAGAAAAATTAAAAAATATTAATTTTAGTTCAAATATTACTGGAATAAATTTACAGCCTCAACCAGTTTTATCTACAAAACAGGAAGATTTTATTACTCAAAATGTTTCGAAAGATTTTTTAAATAAAATCAATACTAAATGGGCTGATAAACCGATTCAAAAAATATATTATTACAATAGACCAACCCCCATGGATGTTTTAAATGAAGAAAGGGATCAGATTTTTAATAATAGTTACAGTAGCAAAGAAATTTATGAGTGGAATATTGATGGATTTAATGATAAACAGATTTTTACTACTGTGCATAGAATGTTAATGTATAGTACTATTTGTAAGATTAATAAAAATCAGGATCGTGATATTGCGGCTATGATAGTAGCCGGTTTTACGGGCCAACTAAAAGGTTGGTGGGATAATTTTTTAAACCAAGAACAAAAGACTACAATTATGAATACTACTAGTGTTCATAAAATTGAAGTCAATTTGCCTATCAGACTGTGGACCAAACAAGTTCTTCTCAAGGGCAACAGAATGCTGTTTATACTTTGGTAACTACTATGGTAGAATATTTTTGTGGTAGATGGACAGATGAGGCAGAGACTATTAGAACAACTGTGCAAAATCCCAGATGCAGGCAATTATAATATTTTAGATGGTATAAGGATGTATTTTTAAGTAGAGTTATGGAATTACATGACTGTAGTCATGAACATTGGAAGTCTAAATTTATTGATGGTTGACCTTCGATTTTTGCTGAAAGAGTCAGAAAACATTTACGAGGATCTAATAATAAGATTCCTTATGATTCACTTACTTATGGAAAGATTTTTAGTGTTTGTACACAAGAGGGTTTAGCTGTTTGTAATGATATTAAAATGAATTATCATATCAAAAAGAAGATTAAATGAAAGAAAGCAATTAGGAGAATTTTGTGATCAATTTGCCTTTGATATTCCAGGTTCTTCAAAAAGAAAAAAGATTTCCCGTTTAAAAGATGATAGGAAAAGTAAGCATAAGAGAAGTTTTAAATCTCGTGATAAAAAAGATTGGGATAGATTGAATAAGAAGAATTACAAAAAGAAAGGGAAGAAGGATTATAGAAAACGGATTCAATGTCATTAAGCTGGAAAATTTGGTCATTATGCTATTGAGTGTAAAACTCAGGAAAAGGTTAAGAGTTTAGATTTAGATGAAAAAATAAAAGATTCCTTGTGTAAGATATTACTAAATTCTGATTCTAGTACTGAAGTTTCTGATTCTACTTCGAGTGATTATAGTTCAGATGAAAATTTAAGGATTTTACATGATGAAGAATTATATTCTGATTCTGATAGATCGTTTTCGGAAGACGAATGTGTTTGTAAGAAAGATGATAGTTTGTATGATTTAATTTCTAATTTTCAAGATATAAATATAAATATGATTAATGATGAAAAGATAATGAAAATTTTAAAAACAATAGAAAATAAAGATTTAAGAAATAAAATTTTGGATACTGTTTTAAATGATGAATTCAATGATGACTTTAAGAATAATAAAGATAACATCCTTTCTTCTTCAAAACAACCTGATTATTATTCAACGGCTGAACTAAAAAGAATTTTAATTCAAAGGAATTTTCCAGAAAAAGAAATTACTGTTTCTGATTTAAAACAAGAACTTCTTAATTTGAAAGAAGAAATTGTTTATTTGAAAAATCAGTCTAAAATTCATGACAAGAGAATTACTAGTTTGGAAGATAATAGAACCTTTGATTTACATTTACAAGCAAATAAAGCTGAAACTTCTAGACTTGGTCAGGATAGTGGTGAAAACAATGGCCAAGACCTTACAAAAGATTTTTTGGCAAATATCCTCAGTGAGGATAAAAATGAATTTCTACAAAAAATGAGTATTATTACATCACAAAAATTTTATACTAAGATTACTTTACAAATTGATTATAGTTTTAGAAAAGATTTTATAGCTTTATTTGATAGTGGTGCAGATGTGAATTGTGTTCAGGAAGGACTTATTCCTTCGAGATATTTTCATAAAACAACTCACTGTTTAAGATCTGCTAATGGTAGTCGAATGAAATTAAATTATAAACTACCCCAAGCATTTTTATGTAACAATGGAATTTGTTTGCCACAAAGTTTTATGATTGTAGATGATATTTCCTGTCCAATTATTTTAGGTGTTCCATTTATGCATGCAATATTTCCCTTAAAATGGTGGGATCATACTAAAATAGTGGGAACTTATAGAAATACTGATTTTCAATTAGATTTTATCACTAAAACTTTTACAAAATCCATAAACCAGCTTGTTGAGAAGTTGATTCTAAAGAATCAACAGACTAATTTTATAAAACAAGAAATTACTTTATTAGAGATAGATGTTTTGCTGAAAAACCCTAAATTACAGGAGAAAATTGATTTATTAAAAAATCAGTTTTATTACTAATATTTGTGATGATCATCCTAGTGTTTTTTGGGATAGAAAAAAATATGTAGTGACATTACCCTATGAAGATTGGTTTACTGAAAATAATATTCCTACTAAGGCAAGACCTTGCCAAATGAATTCTGCTTATTTAGATCTATGTAAAACGTAGATTGATAATTCATTGAAAAATAATTTAATAAGACAGTCCAGTTCTGCTTGGTCATGTACTGCTTTTTATGTTAATGAACATGCAGAACAAGAAAGAGGTGTACCAAGACTAGTTATAAATTATAAACCTCTTAATAAAGTTTTAAAATGGATCAGGTATACTATTCCTAATAAAAAAGATTTATTGAATAGATTACATGATGCCATAATTTTTTCTAAATTCGATTTAAAATCAGGATATTGGCAGATACAGATTACTGAACAAGACAGATATAAGACTGCTTTTAATGTTCCAATAGGACAATTTGAATGGAATGTTATGCCATTTGGGTTGAGAAATGCTCCATCAGAATTTCAAAAGATTATGAATAATATATTTATTCCTTTTACAAATTTATTATTGTTTACATAGATGATATTCTGGTATTCTCTAAAAATATTGAATTACATTTTAAACATTTAGAATTATTTCAGAAAATAGTTATTCAAAATGGATTGGTTATTTCTAAACCTAAAATGTGTCTTTTCCAAAGTAATATTAGATTTCTTGGACATAACATTGGAAAAGGAGCTATTATACCTATTAATAGAACTATTGAATTTGCATCAAAATTTCCTGATGTTATAACTGATAAAATTCAATTACAAAGATTTTTAGGTAGTCTAAATTATATTTCCCCATTTATAAAGGATTTATCAAAAGATACTGCTATTTTATATGAAAGATTAAAAAAGAACCCTCCTGCTTGGAATAATCTACATACTGAAGCAATTAAAAAGATAAAAAACAAGGTAACAGAACTTCCTTGTTTAACTTTGGCTAATCCAGATTGGAAAAAGACTGTAGAAACTGATGCTTCAGACATAGGTTATGCTAGTATTTTGACTCAGTTTTTCCTTGTTGAAAGAAAAGATTATATTATACAATTTTATTCAGGAAAATGGAATGACAGCCAAAAGAATTATGCAATGGTAGCAAAAGAAATTTTAGCCATTGTTAAATGTGTTTTAAAATTTCAAACAGATTTATATAATCAAAAGTTTTTAATTAAGACAGATTGTGAAGCTGCTAAATTTATTTTTAATAAAGATTTTAAACATAATGTGTCTAAACAAAAGTTTGCAAGATGGCAAGCATTATTAGCTCCGTTTGATTTCGAAATAGAATATAAAAAAAGGGATTGACAATAGTTTACCAGATTTTCTCACTAGGGAATATTTAGTTAATACTTAATATTTAGTTTTGCAGATGAGGCCAAGCTGGCCAAGAGCCTCTTCGGGAAGAGGTCGAGGAAATACTCCGAATAGATTTGAGACATTGGGACATATTCCTAATAGATTTATCGAAGCAGGATCTTCATCTTCAAATGGTGATACCAGTATAAGACCTTCTTTTGAAGATTATAAAAAATATCTAGATTTCATTGCCAGCAATGCTGGAACTGGGGGTAGCAATGCTACCATTCAACCCACCTCTGTTGAGGATAAAAATAAAGATTATGAACCTGATAATGAAGATTCCTATGCCGCAATAACAGGCAAAACAGATAATGAGATTTTTGAAACAAATTCCACAAAAGAAATTATCTTATACGTGGAACATAAAGATTTCTAGTGGAAACACAATCCATGGATTGCCATGAAAAGATATTTAAACAATGCATTATTTCCAATGCAAACATACAAGACAAGATTACATTTTGAAATGATTTTAACAACTACAGGGTCTGTTGAGATAACCCATAATAATACTGGTGGCCCTAATAAATCCTATTTTTCTTTCTCAAAAATGATTATTAAAAGAATAATTTTACCAGAAGAGTAGGGATTAAGCACTCTAAAAGATTCTCAATACGTACATCCTGTACAAAAGATTTCCATTAATTATAATTATTGGGATTATGTTGATGCTTTTTCAAAAATATTATTTTATGAAAATGATGATCATCGACATTCTTGGTTTATCAAAATATGTGCACAAGTTTTCAGAAGTACACAGATTCCAACTTGGTTCATAAAGTGGTGGTCCTTTTTCGGACCTTCCCAGAATATTTTAACCATCCAATTACAAGATTTATACACCAAATGGGTCGAGGTCTCCCCAAAAATTATTGAATTAGACAGGGAAGAAAGACTTTATCCCAGGACTCCAATTATGAATTTTTTTATGGAATTTTCTATCCCTTGGATTTTTCGATGGACTGTTGAAGTAGGAGCCGATTCAGATGACATGCCCTGCATATTCAGAAGATTTCACACTAAATTCTGGCTTAAATTAAGCACTAAAGGACCAGATGACAAATTAATTGGCCAAGAATTATTGGACACTATCCAGAATGCTGTAACTAAATATGGCAAGATTATTCCAGAAATTCCGATTACTAAAGAAAGTCATTTTGCCAGAATAACTAAAAAAATCCAGATTAAAAAAGGTGGTCTTTTGTCCCAAGAAGAATTAATTGCTGCCTACATGGAATAAGTTAAACAAGACATTCAGAGACAGATTACAACTGGAGATGATGTTTCAATGAGTGACAACAATTTTGAGGATTCCCAGAGTATCAATAGCGTTAACTCAGAAGAACTGTCTGAGATTATTAAAAAGGCAGAAGAAGAAATTTTACATCAGAACTAATTATTTGGAGACTATTTAGAAGAAAGAAGAAAAGATTCCCGACAAAAGATGGCTTTGGCAAAAGATGGTTTTTTATATAACTTTTTGACTTATTATCCAAAATACTATGCACTTTTACTATTCAACACTGTGCAATTTTGGCTTTTCTTTTTAAATTTTCTATAGAAGGAAGAAGATTTTCATTTGGAGGGGCACGTAGTATATAGTATGTTATATATATATATTGTATATAATGTATATATATATATATAGTATGTTATATATTTAATATATATAGTATACTTGATGTTTTATATATATATATATATATATATATATATATATATATATATAGAGTATGTTATGTATATATATTATAGCTTATAAAGAATTACAAGTTAAAGACCAAAAAAATATTGCAAAGAGATATTCAACGGAATGTCTTATAATTTTTATTACCCAAAAATGGCATATCTTTCTTAGTCTTCTTCCCCCCGATGGAATGAGCACAACAAGGTGCTAATACCACCATTAAAAGGAAAAAAACTAAAGAAAATGTGCCAAAGTACAAGTTACACCATAATCTACATTGTATCTCTAACAAATCTCATAAATCTTTCAAGGTTCGAAGGAGGTTCTGTTGGTGGTGACGGAAAAGAAGCTTGTTCATCACCGCTTCCGGGCGAAGCAGTATCCTCCGCAAGTTCCGCTATCATTTCTTCATAAGCATCGTCTATCTCTGGTTGTGATTCTGCAAGTCCAAAATTTCTTCTTTCTGCGTTGATCCAATCTCTGAATAGTACTAATTTTTCGAAGCTCTCCCTCATAGAAGCTCTATGGTCGCCTATTTGAAGTCTTGCTTGACTGAAAGCGCTCTCTGATGCAACTATTGAAGCTTGAATAGATAAAATATCCCGAGCCATCCTTGCAAGAACAGGAAAATGCTTTTCCCTTGCCTTCCACCATTCCAAAAGATCAAAGCTGCCGTCTGGATTCTCCTTTTCAAGTCCCTGCGACAAATAAACTTGAAGCTCGTTTGGATGTGAAGTGTCATCAAAATTATCACCTTGAGAACCCCTTAACTTCGTCCAAGATTTAAGTGCTTTTAGGCCCGCATCCCTTTTAGACGATTGTATACTGGACAAAGTAGGGGTTGGAACATTTGGCCTAGCATGATCTAAGGCAAGTTGATAAGCATTATAGATTGTTTGTGCATTTATTTTAATTGATGCTTTTGCATCTCCTAGTCTAGTAAATCCTCATGTGAAAGATCTAAACTCTTATAAATATTTGAGTACCAAAAGTGAGGACCTCCTAATTTCATTGTAGGGTTTAATATTGCAGCAACACCATAAATAGGGGGGATAGGGAAAAATTATTTTTTAAACTTTTCTTTCATGGTATTTATAGCAAGTTGATAAATTTCCCCACCCTCCGAAAAATCAACAAAAAAATCAAATAGTGCTGCAATATAAACTAACAGTTTGAAATAGTTGGATAATATTGCCCAGAAAATGCATTAGCAATTTGAAAATGTTCTAAAAAATCTATAAGAATTTTAACATTTGTCCAATCTTGGTTTGTAAGGATTTCATCATCATTCTCACCACCAACACGAGAATTAAACGTTGCATTAATTGGGTTTCTATACTCATATGCAACGACTAAACTTTCGTACATATAATTCAATCTAGTTGGACAAGGTTTAGGAACCTTCTTTCTCTAAGGCCATGTTCATCACATTTTTTAAAATATTCTTTAACTCTACTTCTACAGTTTGAATAAAAAAGCCAATTAAGAGCCATTCTAACCTTTTCAATTTTTAAATTTAAAATTCTCATTCCATCACCAACAATTAAATGGTAAATATGATAAATACATCTCACATGGAAGTAATTACTAAATGCAGGATTCAGTGTTATTGTAAGTATGCATATAGCACTAGTGTTACTAGAAGCATTATCTATAGAAATTGCCATTATTTTATCTCTAATGCAAAAATATCTACAAATATCATTAGCAGTGTTGGCAATACATTTAACTGTGTGCCGTGAATTTATTATTCTATAAGCAATAATGTGTTTTTGCATTATCCACTCCTCATCTATCCAATGACTAGTAACGGTTAGATAATCACAATTATTACCACTTCTACCAATATGAATAGTAATAGAAATCCGATTAGTTATATGAGTAAACATATAACGCAAATATTGTTCATATTCGTATTTATATTTATAAATATTGCTCTTAATTATTACGCGAGGCCAACCA